>JAVJGJ010000060.1:42666686-42724448 GCA_035590215.1 Microhierax caerulescens | reverse complement strand
AGATCTAGAAGGGACATGCAAAACATACATATTACACTATCACAGAATGGTTAAGGTTGAAAGGGACCCCTGGAGGTCATCTTGTCTGCCTCCCATAGCCAAGCACTGTCATGGAGAGCCAGGTACCCAGGATCACATCCAGACAGCCTTTGAATATATCCAAAGATGAGCACTCCACAACCTCTCCAGGTAACCTGTGCCAGTGCTCAGTTACCCTCACAGTGAGAGTGTTTCCTGATACTCAGAAGGAACCTCCATCGCCTCTGGTCCTGTCACCAGACTCCACTGAAAACAGCCTGGCTGCATCCTCTTTGCACCCTTCCTTCAGGTATTTGCACACATTGACGAGGTCCCCCTGAACTTTCTCTTCTCCAGGCTCTACAGTCCCAGGTCTCTCCACCTTTCCTCACTGGAGAGATGCTCTAGTCCCTTAAGCATCTGAGTGGCCCTTCCTCAGACTCTCTGCAGTATGTCCATGTCTCCCTCATGCCAGGGAGCCCAGATCTGGACACCATGCTCCAGGCGTGGCCTCACCAGCACCAAATACAGGGGAATGATCACCTTCCTCCACCTGCTAACAACGCTTTGCCTAACGCAGCCCAGGATACCACTAGCCTTTTTTCCAGCAAGGACACATTACTGGCTCCTGTTAACCTGGTATCCACCAGAACCCCCAGGTTCTTTTCTTCAAAGTAGCTTTGCAGCCAGTGATCCCCCAGCATGTACTAAATGGTGCCTGGGGTTTTTCCTCCCCAGGCACAGGACATTGCACTTCTCCTTGTTGAACTGCATGAGGTTCCCATCAGTCCATTTCTCCAGCCTGTTGAGGTCCCTCTTGAAGGCAGCACAGCCCTGTTGTGCACTGGGAATGACTTAGCACATTCCTGGAGAGCTTATCATCACAGGACTAGAAATTACTTCAATATCAAAACAGCAGGCTACTTGTACTTGGGTTAGACAATGAAGCACCTCTGGTGCCTCCCATGTGATAAGGAAGAGGCATGAGCCTCAGGAAACAACAAAGAATTAGGGACCAGCATGAGAAAGACAAATTAAACAGGAGCGAGCAGAAGAATTAATTGTCCTTGTTTATATAAAAATCATATTACTCATCATTCTTTTATGAAGTTGTATATCACCTTAAACCTAGGGTGTTTTGTAAAGTTAATGTTCTTCTAGCATTTAAATCTAACTATTATGTCTCCTGCTTAATCAACAAATTAACAGAACTGAAAACTCAGTAAGGTCAGCTTGCCTCTTAATACATGGGGCTCCTGAAGACAGTGGAAACATCTTTAAAGTTGTTGCAGCGGTGACACGGAAAATCAGCAATTCCATTTGTTAAAACAAAACAAACCTTCCAAAGTTAGAAGTCTAACAATCTATGAGAAGGAACTTTTTCTTTCTATCAGCTCTACAATAAATGAGGATGTCTCACAATACCTTTCTGTTCTGGATTCTGCTTGCCTCAGACACTTTATTGACTGTGAGCAAGTCAGTTCGCTCTTACACAACCCACGTTACTTATCTGACACTGCCCCATGCTGCTACATACTCACAGTGTGACAGAGAGAGTAGGAAGCAATAACCAACAGCAGGTGGGTACAGGGAATTAGTCCATGTTTGCCTGACTTTATGTGGCTTTGGACAACTTATTCGTTCTCCATCTGAGGAAACATCAGGAGAGCTTTTGTTTAGAAAGCACTTTGAGGTCTAAGTAAGGAGGTATAGTACAAATGTTGTCTGATACCCTGTCTCCTTTACCAAGTTCTCCTTTACACATCTGTGAATCCTCTCTATTTACATTTCTCACACCTTACTTCAGCTTTACTCCTGTTATTCCCTGCATTTAGGGTACTACCCATTTTTTCTGGCACAGCTGCAACACAGGCAGCAGGACAGACCATTTATCATTTCCTACCATACCTGGTCAGACCTCTCTGCCACCTTGTCCTACTCTACTGGGCTGGTAACAAGCTGCCATGGCTCCTTGGCTGGGGCACACCGGCCAACACCACTGGTTCCAACCCTCACCTGCAGCCAGCCCTGCCCCTTCAGGGAAATGGAGACATGGACCCCCCTGAGAGCAAACTCAAGGGCTGTCAGTTCTGTCTTCTTTCACCCCCTGGACTGCAGCCTTGCCTCAGTAGCTTCAGCCTCTAGGGAGCTGAACTTCACATGCAGACCAGCAAGAGCAGTTAAGTGTTTTCCCTTCCAACAGGTGAAAAATTTTGACACCCAGAGATGCCTGCCACCAATCTCTCCTCCAGGGGGATTAACACATCTCACTTCACCCTGCAAACAATTAGATGTGTGCTCACAGCCAGCTGAATGGAGGGTTTAGCAACATCTGAAGCAGCTCTCACACATCTGCTTGCAATAATCTGATCATACTGTTAATTGGTATGAGCTACATTATTTCCTCTGACAGATTTATGCCCCTATTTTTAAAGATACTGTTTCTTTTATAAATATCTATGTTTATGCATCTATAGGCCGTGAAGACCACAGCAGCAATCAGCTCTGAATGCTTAGTGTTTTCTCACCTTTTTAACAGAACACAGGGAGAGCCAAGTGTGGATGCAAGTTACTGTGCCATAGACAGCTGTGCAGCAATATACTGCTGACGTGACTGTAAGCAGTTCTACTAGCTGGCCAAACACAAAACCAAAGTAAAGTTTTATTCCCAGGTGATGGTGTCAGCATATCCGAATTTCTCCTCTGCCCTCCCAAGTTGCAAAGGAGAGAGCTTCAAATCTGGGGTAATAAAACCAGAAAATGATTCATCATCCATGGCAAATGTCCACTGGAGCAAACTGCAAAAGGAGGAAGTTCAACAGGTGGAAGCAGAAACTGACTGAAGGAATAGAACCAGTAGTGACACTACTGCCCTATGTAGCCTATATATGCCCTGTGCATAATAATTTATACATACGTACAAATATAGAACAGCCCCTTACATCAATAGGGCTATGAAAGTGACAACAGCAGTCAGTCTTCTACAGTCTTAAGTTGTCACAATATACACAATAGAACAACTTAACATCTATATATTACAATGCTCAGCTCATGGAATTAATAGTAATTGCAAATTACACTTGCAAAGGTGTTAAAGTATTTTACAAATGCCAACAAGCTGAGTTCCAGTGTACCTGAGATGCAGACAGGCACAGACACACAGCAGATAGTGAAAATAAGCTACAGTGGTAAAACCCGGTCTCTAATTCACCTAAAAATGTCTCTGACATAGCCAGGAAAAGACTTTTGATCTCAGAATTTCAGCTTCTAATACCCAACACTGATCCAAAGCACACTGTAATCCGTACAAAAAAATTTATGTATTACAAAAGTTTTTGGGTTGGTCTCTTAAAAGTAAGACCATGCTGTCTTAACGGCAGTATATTACCAATGTAGGAGAGCAATGGTTGCCAACCATTGTGTTGCAAAAGTAATGATAAGCAGTGAAACATGACAATTAAAATAAGCAGCAGGAAGTGGCACTTAATAAGAAAAATTACTACTTAAAACAACAGAAAAGTATATTTGAGGAAAAAAAAAACCCAGAAATAAAGGAAGCTTTTATATTAAAGAGAATTTTAATTCAAAGGAAAGAAATCATTAGGTATAATAATTTTCTGCTAAGTTCAGTTCTCACCAGAATGTTAATCATGTAAAAAAACCAACAAACACTTCAAAGGATAAAGAAGGTCATAGCACAGTCCATACTGCTAAACTAATTTCTCTTAAGTTTCAAGAAAGTTGTGAGAAATTTCAAAATACTTACTGTTAAACAGTATACTCCCTTCCCATCACAGAATATCTAAAGATCAGTGGTGTCCCCAAGTCTAATCTCCATAAGTTTCCATGAACTAGTTTTGGCTGACTTTTTTATTTTCTAAATTTCTTGCTACTACTGGGTGCCCTCTTTACATTCCCAAGGCCTGAATTCTTCAGCAGCAGAAGAGGTGCAGCCTAAGAACAATACAGGCTTCTCCCCTGATCCTAATTTAAAGGATCTGCTGCTGCTGAAATAAAAAAGGCTCTCTGTAAGTTGGTACCTGTGATAAAGCAATGAGTTTTTATGTTGCTGTAGGTTTTTAAGAAGTGCAGATTTGTTCACTGTGAAATGGATGATGGCTAGCAAGCATATTTCATGCAATTGGTAATTCTCACCATTCCATGCTTGTTTAGGACTGGTGATCTAACAGTGAAAGGTTGATCCCTCATCATCAATCTCATCAGCTATCCAGCCCCCTTACCCTATTTGCTAAACATGATTGACATCTGTAATATTCAAGACATCTGTGTTTTAAGAAGCCTTTGGCTTTCTCTCAACATACTTTTTCATCCTATTTGACCCTGCAGTAAATCTGTAGCAGTAAATCTCATTTTGCAAACAGAACACAGGATGACTGTAGACTCAGCCAAATGAGAAAACAAAGATTAAGGAGATACATTTCTATTCAAATATACATAGCTTCAGAATTAGCAGAGGCAACATGGAAAGTGCTTGGCTGAGTGTAACCATTTTAAAAAGAATTTTTTCCAAAGTTCATTCTAGTGCTAATGTGTGTCTTTCAAGTAATGCTGGAATGTCAGTTAGATGGGGAGAGAAACCTTTCAGGATGTCCCATAACCTTTCAGTTATGTTAAAACTGAAGAAATTTTTTTTTTTGCAGTGAAGTCTTTGAAGTTTATGAACCCTCAAACTGTTCATTAGGAACAGCAGGAAATGGCAGACTACCATTATATTTTACATTAGATTGTAGTGTTGCCTTTTTTTGTGTCTTTGGCTGAAACTTGGCAGAACAGAGGCCTGCTCCCTGCCTGGCCCTCATCAGTAACCACTGGGTCAAGTCATGGGAGAATTGTCCACTGGCTTCAATGGACAATGAATGAGAATCCCCAGTAATAGAGAATGATAATACTCTAGGAGTAATATCTGAAGAGAGGGTCTCATAGGTTTTACATGTTTATTGCAAGGATAAAAATTATTGGAAATGTCTCAGTTGTCAATCTGGATCCTAGAATGATGGAGAGGTCAATCAGTCAACACAGAAACCAGCTGTTTTGCACATGTGTATGTGAATTGTTGGAAGTGCAGGGCCATCATTTTTCTTTTTCAAGTAACATGGAAACACTTTTTTTTTTCCCAGCAAATGAAATGGCACAACTGAGCTGTATTTTTAAACTGAACTTTCTTTGGACAATATAAATGAAAAGTAATACCATCCTGACCATACATTTTGTAACCTTAAATGGTGAGAGTTCCTTTTCAAGGAAGATCAGGAATTTGTTTGGCCAAGTAGTATCAGCAATGGGATGGAAGGCAAGATGTTGGTTTCACAACCTTCTTGGCCAACGGGATAAATCTGATCTAGCCTAACATCTCTTTGTGTGCCTCTTTTAGGAAAATAGACTGGACTGGTAAAGAGAAACACCTACCAATCTATCTGTTCTGAGGTGGGTCAGAGTTGTGGTGAAATCTGTGTGTTTCCAGCTCATCAGACAAATGCATCAAGATGGCTCCTTACCAAAGACTCTGTGGACACCATAAATCCAGTTTTGTGAATTATGAATCAAAAGAGGCTCTTTGCTAGCGGCCTATTCATACCCCCTGCAATGCAGAAAGCAGGCAGTTCCCTCACCTGACTGAAGGGAGCAACATGTGCTGAAATTGCCAAACCAACTTGAGAAGATCCATTTCAACTATAAGAGCATACAGGACTACTTCCTTACCTACTAGAATTGCTTTCATTATTCTACAACTCCCTAACAGTGGTTGTCTCTGGTTCCAACTTTGGCAGCGCCGAAAGCGGTGCCTCAGTTCAGCACAGTTCCCCATTAAGAGCTAATGAGCGATGCGGTTCGCCCACACAGCCCAGCGCTGCTCAGCACCAGTGCGAGACGCCAGCTTAGTCCCCAGGGAGACACAGAGCCCTGTGAGTGTGGAGGGGGCCGAACAGTCCTGCTGCACCATGTGTGTTGGTGGCGATACCTGGCCCCGCCACCTCAGAACAGCACCTGCAGATTCCACCATGGCTCTTACCCCGTTTTCCCGTGTCCATTTAGGGGGTAATAACGATGTTAGAATAAATCAGACTCCTTACCGTTTGTGTTTATTTCCCCCCCCCCCCTAGAAGGGATCAGCAGAGGAACTTGAGAGAAGGCTCGGGGTGTGTGGATGTGCGAGCACAGGGACGGAGCCGGGGCTGAGGAAGGGGGTGGGCAGTTGCACCTCGAACTGACCAAACCGGGGCGGGCAGGGGCGGCGGGAATCGAATCTCTCTTCAAATCTCCCCATTTATCCGAGGCCTGCCGTATGGTTTTCGGTCAGTTCTCCACAGGAGCCACGGTGTGGCAGAAGAGATCAAGACGTTCATTTTCTGAGGCGGGCAGTAGCGGGAAGAGTGCTGCAGGCGCGGGACAGGCGCCATCTTGTCTCCCTGAGGTGGGCGGGCGGGCGGCTTGGTGAGGACCCGCGGGGCTGGGGACGGGCAGCGCTGAAGAGATAACTGCTTGCCGAGCAAGTGCGCCATGAGCCGACAGTTAATCAGTTTTAAAGGTGAGAAAGGATCCGGGTGAAGGCAGTTGGCTCGGCTAGCTGGCAGAGCCAGCGGCTGGCAGCAGTCCCCCTACTGCCGAGGCCGCGCCCGGCGCTCAGGGAGCGGCGCTTTCCGGCGGGGCCGCGGGGTGCCGGGCTGCGGCGCGGCGGCGGGGGCTGGCGGGGCCTGGACGTGCCGGACAGCCAGGCGAAAGAATCAAAACGGAATTTAAAAATAATTCCCTCAGCAGAAGACGATAAGTGGAACTCCAGAGAGTTCCTGTTGGCGCGACGAGTAAAATTAAGTGGCTTTTCCCCTCTCTACGATCCAGTGTTCCTTAAACAGAAAACTTGTTGAGCCGTGTTTGCTGTGGAGTGGGGAGCCCTGTTTGTGGCCAATACTGGATTTTCTGGAAAACATGCTTTCAGAACATCACAATTCCTAACGAAGTCTGATGCCACTTAATAATTTTTTTTTATATATATATAAAAGGTTTTTCTCTTTATTATAAAAGGCCTGATAATGATACAGAAAGGTCAATGTGTGGTGTTGCAGCAAACATGGGGCAAAATTATAGCTTTAAAAATAAATTTTCGTTTTAAATTTGATTTTCCAGGCGATGCTTAGCAAGAAATCAAAATAAACCCTTTTGTTTTGGGTTGACTAAAATGTTCTCAGTTCTACCCAAGCCAAAATTATTTTCCATTTGTTTAGTTTGGCCACCGAACTGAGAAGCTGGTATGTCATTATCCACACGTAATGGCAAGACAGACATCTTGAGGACAAACAGGGTTTTAATTAGCTCCACTTCCATACTTAGGATTGATCCTGAATGGAATTACTGGCATAATATATAGGTCATAATATATAGGTCCAGATTGGGAGTTTAAAGAAAAAAATGTGTTGTTTTTTTTTTCCCTTGTTAATTTTGAATTAGATGCTAAAAGCTGTAGAAGTGAGTCAGGGCCTCTGAAGTAATCATCACGTTGAAAAGATGGCACTGGCTTAGTGTGCTTGAAGACAACAGAAATAAACAAGAGTTGGGTAATAAAAAATAAAACACATACGATTGTCTATGATACAGTGTACATAATAAAGCTACAGTCTCGCCACACTTGCTTAAGTATTGACAAACTAAAAGACAAAACCAAAACAAAACAATCCAAACATACATCTCTTAACTAAAGCCATTGTGTTGAAACACACTCAGGAAATACTAGAATGTATTTAGAGAACAGTGTTGAACACCGTTCAACAGTCATGTGAACAATTGATGTTGAAATCCAAAGCTACAAAAAGGCAAAAGCACAAAACCACCCATATGGATTTGCAAAAGCTTCAGGAAACATGACCCAAATTTTAAGCAAATGTTTTTGATAGAAACTCATGAAAATTAAAAATTTAAGGAATTCAAACGTAACTATTTACTTCTTATTTGCTCATTGTGGGAATGTTTAAAAATTCTGTAATGGATCTGTGCCTTATACCTTGTTTGGAGAAGACTTCTGTCTTACAAGCTTATGCTACATTTCAATGGCCAAAATGTTTGTCTTCCATTTCTCCTGGTACAGTCTTACAGAAGTATGATACTAGTCCTGAAAGGCAACATGTATATAGCCTAGCTTTTATAAAACATGTATAATGTATATCCAGCATATGAATATGGGCATTAGTCTCAATGGAGCCGCCTATCTTGATGAAAAAATTGATTAAGCTAACTTGATAGGGTAACTACCTGCATATGACCAAGTTCCTCACAAGCAACAACTTTCCACTGGTTGCAGGTTAAACAGGTTTGCAAATAAGCAGGGAAGAACAACTGTGAGAAAGCTTAAATGTTGGTCACCTGAAAACACTACTGCTGCAAGAAATAACAATGACAAGACTGATCCTACTTCTTGGACATCTGATCCTCTGACTAAACTTCAAGAGAGAATTTTGGGTGTATGTGGCATGAGGAACCAGAATCCATCTGTCAATGGCCAAAGTAATTGTAAGTGGCCAAATGGAACAAACAGAAGATCCTAGAGTAAGAAACCACAACATTATTCAGATTTACTGAGCTCACAAAGACCTATTCATTCATGTGATCTTTTTACATGGTCCTATTAAATTGCTAGTCCTTTGAGACTGGTTTTCATTGTGTACTGCAAAGTGAAAGACAGAGAAGCACTTTATAATAAAATCATCAGTCTGTACCAAACTTCTGCTCATTTATTCAGCTATATCCCCATTTTTATGCTGTAGAATTTGACACAATTTCTGAACTACTGTAAAATCTACAGGGGGTGGAGTGGGGTGGTGGGTGAAGAAATACTATTCTTGTGATTGCAAAGAAATCATGGAAATATGAACCAAGTGTGTCAGCTTCCTATGTCCATAGCCAGCCAAAACCAGTAAAACCAGGAGGATTAACTTGACCTCTGCATCTCAATGGGTTGCTTACATTTTTCTCTGTAGGCTTCAAAGTCGGTATTTATTGCTTATCTCTACTGTTGCTTGTTCAAAGAGATGTGTCTTTCAGGAGCTTGTATTCCAGGGCAACCTGCTTCCTTTGATAGCTACTTCCTTTGATTAGCTACTCAGGTTGCTCTTCAAAAGGCAGAACTGACAAACTGTTGTTGTTGATTAGGTTGCTTCCTGGATCGTATCTTTCAGTAGCACCAGTTGAAATGTTGCTTCAAGTTAGCACTTGGGGCTAACCAGGGGCTCCAGGATCAGGTCTACACACTGAGCAGTTTTTTCCTACAGACTGTAATATATATATATAAATGCAGAATATAAACATATTCCCCAGTAGATATGTTTCATTCCATTGACACACTGGGCCTTATCAGAGAAATAACTTCCAACATAGGAGTATCATAGGTTGTACGTGTTGCCACCTTCTCAGCAGCAACATCTGTCCATTTCCTATTGTATATCTGAGACACTGAGATTGTGGCTGGTTAGAACTATATTTAACTGAGCTGGCTGTAAAATCTATGCTTTGTGGTGAACAGTCATCAGCCACTGCAGGTGAACTTCTCAGTCTTGGTCATGGATGACACTCTTAACTAAGCAGGAAGCAATATAAGCGCTTACACAGAAAATAAATGAGCTGTTTTCTCCTGAGATACAGCTGCAGCTCTGTCTATGCTGAGTGGAAGTAAACTCAAAGTGTGTTATTAAAGTACCTTTAATATCAGTCAGTCACAAAAGGAACATACCAATATCACATGGGAAAGCGAGAGGTTTCCCGGTATCTTGCCTTCCCTAGGCGTTGCAGTACTTCATCATCCTAGAGAATGACATCACATTGGGATATAGTATTCACTTGTCAGGAGTTGAGGGAAGAAACTGCTCATTCCATCATATTTGGATATCAGAATGCCTCCGCTATTAGTTGGGGACATAAAAGAAATAATATTTCTGTGCCCTTATAGCCCCATGGCCAAAACCAGCAACAATGGCAATTACACAGGGACTTATTTCTCAGGAGGCTGGAACAGCTCCAAATGCAGCATTTCTTTGGCATATACCTTCAGGATCAGCATTTGCACTGTGACCTCATCTGCCTCAGGGTGTTGCTTAATGTATCTATTTTTGATAATGCAATAAGATTGATGAAAACTTGGTCAGGGTTCAGCTCTTTCCTTTGCCAAATGATCCAGGACTTGCTATCCTGAGGCATAGGTCATCGCATCCAACACCAAGGGTAGGTTGATGATTTATGCTAGGGTTAGCATTCTGCACCACTCAGGGAAAGGGTGCCTGGATTTTCTAGTTCCGTTTTTCCTGCCTGACATCTGTTGCATCTATGGAATCTGTCTTTGCCAGCTGCCCAGTCTGTGAGACCAGATCCTGGACATTTCTGGCTCCAGGCACTACTTGTGGCCCCTTCACATGCTTTTCTGACAAGTTTGTATTTCAAACAAGATGATTAACTTAGTCATAAACCTCCTGCTTCAGCATGTTGATATGACCTTAATCCTTTCCCATGTTTACAGGCCATGACAGTACTTTAACAGGCAGATTCCCAGCCCTACAATGTGATTAGTCTCCCTACCACTCTATAGATGTCTTACTCAAGCAGACTCTTCTGGGAGCATTTCTTTGCACATGTATGTCTACAAGAACAAAGCACTGGGCACTGACCTGCACTAGCCTTGTTATTTTAAGGGTGTGTGTGGTTTGCCTCCATCTGAGGCCGTGTAGATGCATCTACAATTACAGCAAACAGAGAAATAGTTTCACTGCAGTGATCTTTTTTACTGCCCAGGGCAAAACCCACCAATGTTTCAAGTGGGAACTGGCTTCCTCACCTGTTAATCTTGTATGTGTTCCGGTGATGTCCAGCTTTGCTGCTTTGCAAAAGGAAGAAAGCAAAAAAAAAAAACCCAAACTCACAAGGAACCTCAAAATCCCAAGGACCTCTGTCAACTCTGCACCTCAGCTGACCTCCAAGCAAAATGTCTCATACAGGCAGGCCCAAGTCTTCATCTGGGCCAGTAGGTCTTCAGAAACCTTCCAGCACCCAGCATTGGACCTGGTGATCCCACCTCACTTGCATATAACAACACTGTTCAGAACTTCTAATGTGCCACATTACAAGAACAGCAAACCCAAGGGCACTGAGGTAGATCCCATTTGCCTCTTAAGTAGAAAGGTTAGCATCTCTGTTAAGTATCCAAACACCAGCATGTGCTTGTAAAATAAATGAAAAGCTAAAATTCTTGGAGAGATAGGCAAGAACCATCATTTCTTTTCCTATATGCAGTACTTAGTATCAAAATATATAAAGTAAGTTAGTATTTTAGAAAGCCATTAAGCATTCACTAGGCATGGGAAATCTTCCTCAAACAGACATACTGTTATGAATTACAGCATTTATCAGCCTACTGATGATACAGTTTACTGTAAGTCTGCGCTTTCAAAGTGAAACCATATGTTGAATGGGAGAGAGTGGAAGCCTAATGTAAATGTAGATAAGGCTGTTTATTAAGCTATGCTGTTGGATATTTTGTGGATGAACTCTCTTTTATAATATTGTTAAGGGTTATCTACATTCTGGTTGGTATATGCAAACAAATTCACAGACAGCGGGTAAAACATGATTTAAGCTAACTGTCAGATGACAGTTCTGGAAGATAGTGGGACCGGTACTACCAGGTGCCAAACACTGGCAACATCAAAGTCTTGTATAGTTCCCATGTTCAGATACATGAATCGTGCCAGTTTGTAAGGAGCAAGGAAGAAGACAAACTGATAGTAATTTTTTTCCCCACTACTTTTGGAAATTTCATGTTGCAGAAAAGGCGTTGAATCTTGCAGCCCAAGAGGAAGTCACATTTCCAGCCATTCCCTAAGAGTTCCAAAAGCTTGAGTCTAGAAAATGTCATCCTGCTGGGTCCTTGGAGCCGTAACTGAGCCTGCAGGTTTGGCTTGTGACTTCTCTGTCAGTCTCCTGCCTTGTGGATTGCCTGCAGTGCTTCCTTGGAGTTGCAGTCTCCTTAGAGAGAGCAACTCCTAATAGAGGACAACGAAGCATTTAAACTACAGCTCCCATGGGAATAGATGGGATTACTTCCAAAGTAATGCTTTTCAGCTTTTGGCTGAAAGACTAGTTCTGAGTATTTAATTAGTTAATTTAAAAGAAAACAAGATTTTCCCCAGAAAGCAGGCTTTTTTTTTTTTTTTTTTTAATATGTATTTAATAAAGATCTAGTTTTCCGCCAAAACTTTTAACCAATGCTGGGAATTATATTCCCTGACAGAACTACTTGAAAATGGATTTCATAACATAAAGTAAAATCTAGACAATTTTTTCCAGATGACTTTAGAGTGATACTGTTATTACACCTAAACTAAACATGATAAACCTAGGAAACTCAGAATTAAGGTTAATGAAAGTCTAGCACATTAAAGATGTGGAAGATACATGATTTAAGCATGAAAATTACTTTAGCCTCTGCCATCTCATGCATTAACTTGATAGTTATGAAAAAAAGTTATGTTGGTTTGATTTAGTCCAGAGCATCTTAATGCAACCAGAGTACACTGAATACTCAAATAGTTTTCAGAAATAGTTGATATTTCCAGAGTAGCACAAATTTCTAGCCAAGCTCAGCTCTACTGCTCGTGTGTCAGCTGCCTGCTACCTTTTGGGCTTCTCTGTTCTTCCCTGTGCCTTACTCTGCACACAACTATCTTGCACTCCTTCTACAGGTACCTCTATATAAAGATACACGAGCCAAACATGTAAACTCACACAGACAAGAAGCACGTATCAGCTTTCTACTGCCCCCATACTCACGTGAGTATTCTTAGTCTTCTGCTTTTTTCTTATTCCATCCTTGTGGAATGTACCTGGTGCAATGAATAGTTTATTAAGAAATTACATAAAATTAATTATGATCCTGTAATTTTGTAATACATAATGTATTTCCCTTAGGAACAGCATAGCATTAGAAGTCACTTTTCAAAAGTAACTCCATTGGTTTCGAAGGGCCATTATCCCTACAGAAAAGGTGTTTTCCTAAAATGGCTCCTACTTCACATTTCAAGGGGGTGTAAGCACCACCTTCCCCAGGCTCATTGACAGAGAAGGACTAACACCTCCCTACAGCAGTTACTCAGCTGAAGTTAATTTCTACCACAGCTCTGTCCAGAGTCACTGGAGGTGGAAGCTATTTTGAAAGAGGGCAGTTCTACTACAGGAGTTTTGATTTACTGTGAAATGCAAAGAACAAATATATGTTTAGTGTATATATAATATATACATTATAACATACATTATAATATATATTATAATATATAATAACAAATATATATATGATATAACAAATATATTATAGTGTGGTTTTGGTCTCTCTTTACTTCCCCAGCCCTGTCTCTAGTGACTGCATTTGTTGAGATGTCATTAGTCTGTTCTACCCTATTCCCCACAGTATATTTTCAGTTCAATCAGTTCCACTATTAAAATCCTTTTTTGTTTTTGTTGTTTGAATGTGATATAATGTTTTAAAATGAAAGACTTGCAGGTTTGGGTGCAATTCTCTGTCTTCCCCTCAGCTGTACACAAAGCATTTAGAGGAAATCTGTGCAATAATGACTGGATGGAAAAGCAGAGCTTTTCACATTGAGATCTTACGTTATAGACATAAACCTTTTAAAAAAAAATAGCAGTGGCACTGAATAATAATATTTTGTTTTGTCTAATCCACAAGAAAACAGCTTCTGAAGAGAGCGTGACAATAAGTACTCAATTAAGTAACTGAATTCTGTTCTACTTTTCATGCAGTGCTTCACATGCAAACCTTGGAACCACTCATGGCCATTGGCTTTTTTATTTAAATAAATAATTGTTCCAAGGTAGAAGGTCTAAGTAATTAGAAGATAAACTTAAACAACATCTTCTGCGTATTCATTTTCATCTGTAGAAATTTCCATTCATGATTTCTGTTGTGATGTTTTTATTACTGTAACACAATCTATGCATTTTAAAAGCTTTCTGTGCCCAGAGGAAAACTCACAGAATCAGCCAAGCAGAGATGAATCACAGGTGTTGCAAGAGCACCTAGAAGCAATGCACAATAAGTGGAGATGGGAAATTGATAACCACATTACAACACTTAGGGAATTAATTAGAAGCTTACTAAGGCCAAGTATGGTTATCATAGTTGGCCTTTGTCCAGAGCATACAGTTTATAGTAATTAGGTATCAACTAAAAATTGTTCATCAAACAAGAACAAAACTTTTACTTAAGTTAGAAACTAAGAAAGGACACATGGGATTTTATGTCAGAATTGTTGCTGAAATTGATTTTAAAAAGTTTCTGTTCCATTCTACTCTGCATCTGTGAGAGTATCCGGGGTTATTTGTGAGGCAGGTGCTCAAATGACGTCACAGTTAATGTTTAGCATCATTTTCTCATAGGTCAAATCCTTTCACACCCTTTTTAAATAAAAAGTTGGCATTAGACCATATGGTCTTGCAAAAGGAGTCAAGATTATATGCCATTCACACAATGTCACAATGCCAACAGGAAGCTCTGTAAAAGAAAAAAAATTGGTTTCAGTATGTAAATTAAACGTAATAAAATGTCACAATCAGAAAATCAACATAAGATACGGTAGGCCCAGTCCTGTTATACCTGGACTCATTCAGGAACCAGCAAAGAGCTGCTTGTGCATCAGACTCTTAACAAATGAGTGAACACAGAAGGACTTTGAAATTCAAAATGTGCTTAATCAATTTCATCTGGAAATACAGACTATACTATAAATGTAAATAGGCTGGGACTGAAATGTAAACCAATTAATTTTAAGAGTCTCCAGTGGTGCTGCTTGAGTTTCCAACTATGCATTACAGTAATGTTAGAGAACATCAAGCAAAAGCTACTTTCTTAAAATTTACCTCATGCATGTGTCCCATTAATATAGGATGTGGGGCTTTTTAATGGTTACCTTGTACATGTGAATAAGTCAAAACACATTCAAGTTCAAAGCAGCCACCAGTTCACCAAGTTAAAGCAAATTCAGCTTTAAACCAAGAACAGAATGTATTTTCATGCTGCCAGTGTTTTGTTCCAGTACTAGCTCTTCACTCTGACTAAATCCTTGCCATCCCCATAGACAGAAATACCAGATTCCAGCTGCCAAGTCAAAAAGAAACTGATGGTACCATGGGATGAGACTTCAAAAAAAAAGGAAACAAATTAAAAGCATTTTCACTGATTTCAATATGGTCCTGCTTGTTTCCAGGAGAACTGGAACAAATGCCACCCCACTTGTATACCACCATGATTTTATTGCACTCATCTTCATCCTGTTTCATTAAATGTCACCGTTAACAACCGCTCTGATGAAAGTGGGCTTGGACAGTGGAAATCACCAAGGGAGCTTCCAACATGAGATCAAACCCCAGCACTTATTAAATCTTTTCAACAGTGCTTTCTAAACCTGTATTTCTGGCCGGTGGCCTGACCAGGAACCCTGTGCGTACCCGACACACCCCTTGCAATGAAAGGTGCCCAAGGAATGTGTGAGGAGGCCCCTGATCAGGGAAGTGACTGAACCTTTGTTTTAGCTTTCTGCTCATACCTGATGCAATGGAAAGGTTTTATAAAACAACGTTTATGGGACAGAACAGGCAATAAGGAATGAATGGATTAAACAAAAGGCAGAGATGCTGTGTTTGCTGAAAGTTGTGCTTTATGGAAGTACTAACATTACATTTACCACATGGACCATGACTGTATCAGAAATACGTATCTACCCAATGGGTGAATTATATAAGGTTATTTCCTCGTCCTCAGTGAGGAGAGTGCTTCACATTCCCTTTGGAAAATTAACTTTTTGTCAGTTTTAATTCTGAGAACTGCTGAGCTTTCATGAAAGCATTAAAAACCCAAAGAAAAAGAGGTATGTTAATTTCACTAGAAACTTTTCATATATAATTTTTGGACTACTGGTAAGAACTGTTTTCTAAAGAGTCTTCTGCTGGCCAGCAAACTAAAGAAGTAAAGAAAAACACCTTTTCATTCATGTTCATCAATAATCAAACTTTTAAGATACACAGGCTCTATCTGAGCACATTCTTCTTGCTTCAGTGTTCTGTAAAAAAGTTAACATGCTGCTGGGTGGGCCGTCTAAAAAACTGAAGTGGATATTTTCTAGCTGAAACTTTGTTGTTAAGTCTGTGATGGCATGAGTATTCAGTTCATCCCTAGGAGACATAAAGAACTGTCATTCCCTGTTCTCCTTTTCAACAAACTTTTGCATATTCATATATTATAATTTTATCTCAAATTTCTCTTTTCTGGTTTAAACAACCCAGTACCCTTACTCCTTACTCACAGGTCAGATTTTTTTGTTCTTAATCTTGCCATTTGTTCTAAACTCTCCATTTTGTCTGTATCTATCTTTAAAGATGATGACTACAACTTGACACCATCCCCCAGCTGGGTCATTCCCAGCACCAAGTGAAGCAGTGCATAGTTTTGTGTCATCTGTACAAAACTCTTAACTACAGTCTTAGGATGGTATTTCCCACTTCTGCAACAGTACTGGATTACCCGTCAAATGTCTTTATTCTGAAGCACAGAATACCAGTTTCACCCTCTGGAAATGTACACTGTGCCCATTGCTGCTTTCCATATGCACCTCCAGAAACTGCTGTACTAGAGCTTTGCCTTTACTACCCCTTTCTGTAAGTTCCAACAGCAGGCTAATTGATTAGTGACATCAGGAAATGTTTCAATGTTTTTAAAGTAAATGTAATTTTGGAGGCCTGCAATCAGCTTGGGTAAACAGCAATTAAGCAATTAACCTCATCACCCTGAAATATTATCCCTGACATGATTGCACACTCAAAATTGAATGGAATATAAAGAATCAATGCTATTGTATCATACCCCAGTGGCTGGGATGGTGGTCCTAAGATGCGCCATCCTTTCTGTCTGATAGTTGGCTGAGTCTATTGGCATCCCCCATACCTGACCTTACAAATGTGATTCTGTGTGTGCCCCCTTTGTATTTCATGCTATTTTGCACTTTCTTTCTACATTTACAACCATTCTAACAAAAAGATCTGCTGCTAAAAGCACTGGACAGCCTTTTCTATGGAAGTATTTGGTATAGGCTTGTGGGGACAATGTGTCTGTTACTGAATGACTGCCAGCTTGGTATTTATAAAGTTGCTAACTTCACTGAGGGAGATGATAAGAATTCTAGGTCCCTGGGCAAAACATGCTGTTTAGCTGTGTAGGGTTTGAAGAAAATGTCACCTTTTTTTTTCTGGCTGGTTTATTTCTACTCACAGTAACAAGCTCACTCAACACAGGACCACCTCTTATGATGCTGCTGCCAAAACCATTTGTCTTCCAGTCTATGTGTGTGTATGTCTGTGTGTGTGTATGTAAATGCATGTACCATGCCAAGAAGTGACAGAACTCCAGAATATCAGGATTTTTCCTCTTTGCCATCACTGGCTCTAACTGACATCCAGGCAGTTGGATACTAGCTTCCAACATAAACACAGTCCCATTAAGTTTCTCAGCTTTCACTCTGTGGCTGTTTAATAGCAGTCAGTAGCCCATATGCTTCCATGAGGATCAGGTGCTTTACCTTCACAACATGGTCCCCGATCCTTTCTCCATGAAGAATTTCTTTGTGGCAGCAGTGTTGCTGTCTTCATCTGTGCACGGGGCACTGGCACAAGGAAACTCCTGTGTGGCTGTCCGATCCACTGCAGATTTTGCATCTTCATCAAAATGCTGAACATTGTCTTAGCTTGTGCTATTTGCTGCAGCATGGGGAATCAGCATGGTTTTTTTTCCTCTGACCTCCTCATTATCATTGCATGCCTTTATTCTTTAACCTTCCTTTCTTCTTGTATTTTGGATCACCCATTACATACATTCTGTCATAGCCTTAGTAATTGTACAGGAGTTTTTGTCACCTGGAGGACTGCCACTGCTTTGCAAATTCCAATGGTTTTATCACAGATTAATTGTAGTGTTTGTAGTGTCACAGTTTCTTATCTTAGTTTCCAGGTATGTTCTGGTTTCTTCCTGGGCCCTCAAGAAATTCTTCCAAATTGAAAGGTTGTAATATACTTCACCTTCTCTTTCTGAAAACATGCATTTAGTGATTTTCACTTTTGCATGTAGTGTAGTGCTTCTATTTCTGTAAGACGGTTTCATAGACAGCCTAAGTTAATCTTCATTAATTAGGAAACAGATCTCCATTAAGAACTCATAAAAGTCTTAAACACCACATAGTCACGTGTGCTCTCAGGAGGCTGTGGTACTCGAGGCTCAGGCTTCTCCCATTTCCAGGCTCCTGCTTCCCTGGGCATGCTTTGAAATGACGGCAACCTTTATATGTTGAAGGTTCAAAACCTTTCAGGTTCTTGTTAGAGAAGTATTTTTTAACATTCCAAATCCTCCAAATTTTATCCTTGGAACTAAGATTTGCTGCATAGCTCTACTTCACTATGGCTTGTATTGCCTGTAAATCTGGGTGCTTTTTTTTATACTGGGCAGAACTCAGTAAATCCCAAGGGAGGGTTTTCTGGCCTGTTTGATTAGCAGATTCATTTCCAAGCATGCATTGTTGGCTCCCCCGTAAAAGGCTGAGGATCACAGAAACCACTCTACTGCACAAAAGCACTTGAACAGAACATTTGCAAGCTTACTATTATATATTATGTATTATGATTTAAGTTCTGTGACTGGCAACAGAGCTGGAGAACAAAGTCCTTTGATTTGGCAAAAATTCATGCAGCACGGGTAGCAGCCATTCGGTGTTTGATGCATTTCTGCTGTGTCTCAAGCCTGACTCAAAAGGCCCACAGTCAAAGAATAGTCCCAATTTAATTCTTGTCTTTCCCATTGTTTTTTTTTAACAGCTGCAGACACCTTCTGAGAGAAGGAGACAGCCTTGGACTGAAAGCATTGCATTGTTTTGCAAAGACTGTTGAACAACCTCAAACACTTAACTACTTGCAGGGATAATCAGCGAGGGTTATATTTAAACTTGTTAGAACTACAACTCGGTAATCAGTTCTGCATCCTTCAAGATTTACCATTCCCATAAATGATTTGCCACCTTCACTTCTGACAACCTACAACATTTTTATTTGGTGTACTGCAGATAAACAGGCAATATAACAATGAAATCAAAATGCAGATTTTAGATCAAATTCAGTCAACAAAATAAGTTATTAAACACCCTCTACAGAAAACCAGTTATTGAATGAAAACTGCATGAAAAAAGTTAAGTCTCATTCAAAGTAATTATGGCCAATTTATTTGCATTGCCCAAAGTCAGAAATGCAGGAGCTTAAACAAAGAAAAAACAAATGTCTGAAAAAATCACTGCTGTTATAACTCTTTGAGGTATTCATTAACATAGGTAAGGACAGATAATACTATAATTAATAAGCAATACATTTCATGCATTTATTGGTTTAGGTCTTTCCTGTAAGGTAAGAATTATCTCTGTTGCATCACATGAAGAAACAGAATTGGTGCCAGTGTCAAAAGACTTAAATTAGCCCATTTTTTTCTGAGTTCAGTTTCTTAACCTTTTCTGTTAGGGTGGAAGTGGCTGCCCACTTGCAGCTCACAGACAACTCAAAGTTGAACACAGTTCAAAGAAGTATTAAAGTAGCCTATTGCAGTCCTGACAAGGATCACTGTAAATATTCTTTCCCTCTATGTCCCTCTTCCCTGCCACATCAAGAAATTCTATTTACTAGGAGAGATACAAATGGTTAAAGCTTATGAGTTACCGTGAAGTTGTATTTTAATCATGAAACACTAAAACTGAGAAAGCAAATCATGGATCTCCAGGGATATGAAAGACCATGCAGAATAATTCTGCATCAGTCCAGACTGCAGGCAAGGGTTCTTCTTTCCCATTTTCACGAGCTGCTGAAAGTGTAATTCCAGCCCTGAATAGTTGCTTCTGAGACTCCCAACACAGCCTACTGAAGTTTTCAAGGGATGAACAGCAACAGTCACAATTTTCTTACTTTTTAGCAGACTTTAGCTTTGTAGTGTCTGTGGCTTGCATGTCTATACCCCCAGCTAAGATGAGCTGGCTCAGATCTGCTGATGCACAGTCCAGTGTGTGCTGCACCAGCTGAGGATGTGCACCTGAATATTGGATTCATGGCTGGTTCTGCCAAAATTCCTGCTGAAGTGTTGACGCAGTTGGCATGGTGTATACGCTCATTGCTTTTGTTGACCAGGCTAGTGCTTTGATCTGTTCATACAGAGGAACATTTGCAAACAGATTTGACATACCTTTCTAAAGCACAGGAGAAACTTGTCATTCTGATGACCTTCCAGGGCTGATTAAAGGAAGTAAAACAGCTGGATGTGTTTGACTATGCTTTGTCTCTTAGGCAACTAAGAGAGGTGCAGGCAGGGAAAGGGAACAAAGTGCTGATGAAATAAAGTAGCTGAGAGCAAGTGAATGCCATAAATACCACTCAGTTTCACTAGAATATCAGCATCTGCTGTATTTTTCAAAAAGACTATTTGTAGGATTTTTACTCCCACAGCAAGGAACAGCGCTGCTAGACAGACAGTACTGAATCCACACCAATGTTACATTTCTTTCTCTATGAATTCTGGCATTACATGCAGACTCAATACCAAAAATCCCATTGTGGTGTACTGTTGAATCCATCACACTTAATAAGGCTTTAATTTGTACACACAATGCAATTTGTCTACACTAAAGAATGGTAATCAGCAGAAATGCTAATGTGGAGAGAGAGCAAAGGACTAGAGCCTCAGAGATCCTCTTCTACTCCGAAGATCAACTTCACCTTAGCGCAAGAGCTTGGTTAAAGTGCCCCTAACATCAAGACTACTTCCTTGCCTTTGAAATTAGAGAAGTGTATTAATTCTGATTTTTGCAGCCCTTCCTCTGCATATTTATCTATTTTTCCCTAGCTTTCTTTTGTGGGTATTCTGACCCACTTTTCTCCCCACACAGGCTTATCAGCTTGAGCCAGTCATGTTAATAAAAAATGCAGATTTGATTGTCAGTTTCATCCAGAATTCCTTGGGCTTGTCTGTCCTGCTTTTACAAGAAACCCTCCAAAACTTTTGATCTGAGTCACCATTGAATCATCCAGTTCTTTATAGAGATGTTTGTGCAGTAAATCTAGATCCACAGACTCACAACTCTCAGTAAGGTACATGCTCCAAAAGCAAGTCAGACTACGTGAAACTAAGCTGATCCTACTGGTGAATTTTTTTTGATGTTCTGTACAAGTCACAGGATAGATCTGAAAACAATGGTTAGAAACCTCAGATCCTGCTCCCAAAGTTCAGGACAGTTTGTAGCTGCCAGAGTCAGCGCTCTGCCAGTGGAACACTGAGCTTTTCAACCTCTGCACCGAAGCTAAATAGCAAGGCTGGTGGTTTAAAAAAGGCATTAATTAAACTTCTGCTTCTGCTTTTAGTCAATGGTAATTTCAAGGTACATCGAAACTGTTTTCACCTGTATCTTTAAAACTGCATTACTGTGAAACCCCAGCAAGCGGCCAGCTCCAAAATATCCATGCTTTAATAGATGTGTCTTCTGAGAAAGTGCATGAGGTGCCTTGAGTATTGCTGGAATGGTGATCAGCAATGATCTGAAAAGCTTCTCCAGCCTGTGGCAGAACAGAGGAAAACACGACTCAGCCCCAGGGTCCTGAAGCAGCATGACTTGTTTTCTGTCATTCTGTCTGAGGTCCTCAATAATTTTTGAGCCTATCAGTCATTGCAGTCAAATTTGACTGATGGTAAAGATGTTACAGATAATTCTGTTTCCAAAGGTTTCAAGCAAACCCAATAATATTCAGGCAGCTAAAGGAGAGCCAGTTTCCCAGGTGAAAGAGTAGCTGTTACAGGCTCACCTCTTTACTAGAAATCAGAGAACCCATCTGGCAGAGAGACTTTTTAACTACCTGATGCGCAGCAAAAAGATTCAAGGTCTACCCTGATTTGTACACCAATCAGTCATAAGGGGCGAATATAGGAAATCTGGCATAATTGGGTCTAGAGCTCAAAGGTCAGTGAACACAGCAGAATGAAACATTATTTAAATACAAAGAGGATGAATTCAGTCTCACGCCAGGGAAGTACTGAAAGAACCTGAACAAATATCTAAATGCGTAATCATCTATTTTAAGCCACGCCAAATAAAAGCTTTGTCAATAGTTACAGGCACGTTACATTGCTTTGAAAAACAATGTTTTCAAAACAAAAGCTCTGCTTTTTTTTTTTTTACTTCCTTCACTACCTGCCCTTAACAATCCCCCTCGCAACCTGTCCTTACTGCAGGAAAAGGGGCAGATAAACATGTATAATTCCACATCAGTGTTTGAAGGACTAACAAACACCAGTGCAGAGGAGACCCAGCCCTGGTTTAGGTGTACATGCCATTTTCTTCTTCTGATAGGTACCACAAATCAAGAACTCATTCTTCTCCTATGACAAGTGACAAAGCTTGGCTATATTTAAAACTAACAAGTACATTCCTAAGACTGCTTGTTTGTTTCTTTTTTTCAAAGACTCCGAAGATCTTTCAGTCAGTGCTCTCTTCCATAGAAATCTGTGAACCATACCATTCCTCCTATGAAAAATTTCCCTGTTTAGCTGTTCCATAGCTCCAGAGTTTTGCAAGATCTGGATAAAAATTACAGTACAATAACCCCTCCCCTTGGTCATCTGGCAAGGGATTACAGTCCCCAAGCTAATAAGCATTTCCCAGATCATATATACAGGAGGTACGAGCCTCCCTCCACCTGGAGGTGCAGCTTTTCATGGCTCTTTCTTGAGCCTTCCTCTTTATCTCATAGCACAGATAACGGCACAACCATACTGTCCCAAAGGTCAGAAGCACAACCAGCTTACTCCTTCTCATCACCCAGAACAATTTCTTAAGGTAATTTTTGGAAAAGGAAAAAGGCAAGTGAAGATACCCAGGTACACATAAGAAGTTACAACTGATTTGCCCCATTGTTGTTTTCAGTGGTGGTAGACAACACTGAAGTTCAGGGAGCTCCAAAGAACCATACCATCAAAGCTGCGAGCAAAGGTAGCTCAGAAATGCAGAACATCAGACATGACCCAAGCCCTAGGATTGAAAACCTTCTGCTTGTAGCTAGTTGTTTACACAGCAAAGGTAGGACATGTATAATTCTGGTCCCAATACCAGATACAGAAGAAGGGAAACATTACTAGAAAAGTAGAAAGTTAATTGCAAAAAGCAGATGTCATTTAAAGACTTGTTTATGCTGAGGGAGAAATGCACTCTACAGCCAAATAAAAGGAAGGAAAAAGTTGCAGTCAGAAATACAGGGGAAAAAAACCAGGATTTGTTTCAAAACCACTGAAATCTATGGAGAGAACTGCATTATGTTTAAGAGATGCAGATACACTGTAATGAAACTCAGTTTTTACAGAAACATCACTGTGAACATATTTTTATCTATTTAAAAAATACTAAAAAAATCAAGCTGTGTGTAACCTTTTGTTAGATAGATCATACCATCACAGTGCTGAAGTAACTATAAAACAGCTTTGAAGCCTGGTTGTTTCCGCTGGATGCAACGGGAGTTTTGCCATAGATTGAGACAATGGCCTGTCCCTCAGTGCAAGCTAAAGGAATGTAAATCTGCTGGAGCAGTGTTTGTGGAACATGGTGCTGATTTTCATGATGGCTTTTTCCATGCACCAAGCAAGAGATCATGTACAGGGCTGTATTTACATGGTGATGTAATTTTACAGCAGAAGCTGGAAAAACAAGGAGGGTATATCACGTCCAGCATGATTTATGCCAAGCTTTCCACAACTATGCAGCCTCCCTCCTATGTCATACATATGTTGGCAGGATGAAAATTAAGAAGTAGGACAACCCTGCCCCCAATTTCTAGTCAACCTTATGCTTTGGCTGCCAAACCAACTCATAACTCAAAAAGCAACCTCCATCAGGCAGACAGTTTTCAAGTCAACCAGCATATGTGCTTAATTGAATGCCTATAAAATTACCTTTTGTTTTATACAAGTGTCCTTCCAAGAAAAGAACAAACCGGGAATGTCTAATGGATTTAGCAATATGGCACTATTTATGTTGGAATCACAAAAGATCAGATACTCAAATACAATTATTTTCCAATTAATATTTTGTGATAATATGGTTTAAAACTGTTAAACTCACTCATCTTTTGAGGTAGAATCTCAAATTCTTTTCCTTAAAGGGAATGCCATGACGTGCCACTGACATGTAAAGACTTAAAAAATAAATTTGTTGGCCGTGTTTACATGCAGAATGCTATTAGTCTTAAATAAATTAAACAGAACTGTTTGATTAACCAGTGAAATTATATATACACATTCTGGAAAATCTGATCAAGTTTAGTCTATGGTTAGTTTCTAACTAAGCAGGCACAGGTCTCTCTTGAGAGATCTTACATTTAATGTAAGATTGTGACTCTTCTGCCAGTTCATCTACATCCGTTTTGGAGCTGATTGAAATAAAACTGGTGCAACTTCTAAATAAACCGCTGCTGCTTTCATCAATTGTTATAAGTTATGAGTCTGAGTGAGTCAGTCAAAGCAACAGCAAATCCAACTATAAACCATGTGTGCCTTATATCTACAAATTAAGTGAACTAACAAAACAGCTTTCATAACAGCATTTTCAATGACAGTAAACTTGGATGTAACAATCAGAATAGTAGCTGAACATGCACTAAAGGGAAAACATACAGTTGTCAGCATTAGAGGAGTGGTCTGACACACCTTTTTTCCTTCTTCTTGCATATATCCTGGAGTACATAAAGTTCCTTGCTTATTTATGTCACAGATTGGTCTTCAAATGATGCATAATTTTCCTTTTCTGCTTAGCTGCCTTCGTCTCAACTAAGCCAGGAGCTGAATCTGGAGGAGCCCGTCTTATATGCATTTATATTGAGACAGTCACTAAGCCATAAAGCAAGTATTCTGCAGTTAAAAGGCAAGACATCCCAAGTAATTTCTAGCTGGCCTTTTAAGACATTCAAATTGAAATAACATCTGCTGGATCATCCCATTTTAAAGCCAGTTGTACCCTGGGACTGATGCTAGGAACACGCATGTATCCCCTTGTCTCATGTTTTTGAGTCAGAACTGTTGTCTAACGTAAGAACCATACTGATAAGCTCTAGACCCAGTGAATCATCTGTGAAAAATGCTTTATGTGACAGCTGTTAAGTCTAACTGGTTGATTCTACTACACCACAAATTATCTTCCATCTTTCCCAATTCTGTTCAAGTCATTCAGTGTGTATGCACCCCAGTGTCTCCTCAACATGTGCTTGGAAGAAAATAATCTACAAAGACTTCCTTCCAGCCGCTTTCCATTACCATACATCCTCTGCAACACTTATACAGATAACATCACAAAATTAACTCACTGGCAGCCCCCATCCTACAGAACAGTTTCATTTTCCAACCCACTGTAAGCAATCCTCTGGACAACCCCTTTACCTGGCTGGCATCCTGAGAAACACCAAAACAGGCATTATTATGAGGACTGGACTATTATTTCAGGTGATGATGGGTTGTTTGAAGCACAGCTTTGGTCTGCTTGCAAGGTAAATGCCAATGTGATGAATGGGCGCTTTTTGGTTCTTGACCTGGGCAGGTCCCTGTCCATCCCTAGATGATTCTCCTCAGTAGCAAAAGCAAAAAGAATTCCTGGTTTCCTCACAGGATCTTGGGAGCCAGTAATTAGGATACAAGCAGGATACAGCAGTTTAAAAATAAAATGGAACTAAAAAAAAAAAAAAAGCCAAAACAGTGCAACATAAGTTTCCTCATCATCTTACCGCAGCCAAGTATTGCCTGATTCCTTCGCTACCTGGCTACATGCAACAAGGCCGGAGTGCACAGAGAGACAGACACGCCAATGCTGTGCTGCCGTGCTCTCAGTAATGCCGAGTGCATTCAGTTAGCTGAAGCTAGTAACAAGCGGAGCCAGATTTTGTGTGGTGGGACAAATAAAGGCCTTTCTGCTTTCTAAACCTGAAATGCAATCAGTTTCCTCAAGAACACTGTAATGCTCCGGACAAATTCAGGAACAAATGTGGGCAACAAGAAACTTAAATGCTCCAGTTTCGTAGAAAAAAAAGCACAGTGTCTTTAGCCAGCTATTAAGAATTCATTAAATTCTTAGATGAACACACACAAATGTAGAACATCCTGAAGCCTGGGAATGAGCACAGGATCTAGCAGTGCTTCAGAGTATGTCCTTCGGAGCGCTCCAGTACCTGTGCGCACCTTGTGAGGTGCGACCTCATGTATCTCCTCAGTTCGGTAGCAGTCAGCTCCCCTACGTGCAACACTACATGAAATACAGTTTCTTAGTTGGCATTTTCTCAGAGAAAAAGGTAGGACTTGAACTTCAGTTTGAGATGCTGCTAAACACTGGTATAAAAAAAATAAATTCTGTTCATAAATTTTTGTGTAAACACATATATTAAATATTAACATAGGAAAAAGGAGACATTACTAGCTAGGCCTTTAGAAATCTGGGTGTCCTAAAACAGCTTAAAAAGTCCATTTTACACAGTATCCACTGAGTTAGCAATCTCTGCAGAACCACTGCTGTGGTAATCGAAGCCTCCAAAACACGGGGATATTCCCTGTCCTTTCTTTCAAATACTGCAGCATTCTGCATAAGGAAACAGTTTGTGCTTTTGTTTACTGCAGTTTAGCCACAATGAATAAAAAAGATCTGCATATTCAAGTAAAGGTACTCCAAGTACATCAGCTGGGTCCAGTCCCTTTTTCATTTTACCCAACAAGCCAAGCTCATCCCAAGTGTTGTAACTGGATGGAAGTTAATGCTGTCAGTCAAGATCCTCTGGGCCCAGGGGGAGCTTTACAAAAGGTGTCAGTATGAGACAGAACTGGTGTTCTCTGAGTAACATGCAAAAGATTTTTCAGTTCGTTTATGAAAACTGGTCAAAAAGCAGAACATGTAAGAGCCTGGGAAAATCCTTTTGTTTGGCCATTTTCAAAATACTAAATTTCAACAACAAAAATCTGGATGGTCAAAGTTTTAAAAGCTTCAATTATCAGCTGATCAAAAAAAATCTCTATGAGAGATTCCATTTTTTCTTGACCTTTACTCAAAGTCAAAAAAAGTTAAAATAAAGATGCTCAGAGCTCTATGCTTAAATACAACATGCCTTCCTGTTACATTGTCTCCTCTGCTCCCCACTGTTCTTTGGCCTTCCAGCAGTGGCAGCTCTCACTGCCACTCCTGTTCATGTCAGATGTTTGAATGGGATCCAAGGTATAAAAAAGATACAATTATTCAGCATCTATACAAACATACATATTTGTACAGTCCAGACAGCCAACCATAAATGCAGATTTAACAGAACATATATGTTTTTAAAATGCAGTAAAGTAGTGCAAAGAGGTCTGTGCTTTTAGATGTATATATTATCAATTATATACATGGCATTTTCCTGCCTTAAAAATAACTGAATAAACTCCTGAAATATGGGGTGTTATAAAAAAAATAATCTTAGGATTTTGTAGGAAAAATATAATTTGCAATATGATGATTTCTTCTTGCTAGGAACAGAATAACAAAAATATACTCTCACATGTAATTTTTCAGCATCCTAGGCAGATGTAACAAGTACTTCTGCAGCAGTAGCCCATCTTTTAAACAAAGTCTGAGTCCCTTACTGTGCTGCATTTGAATTAATATCAAAAGGCACTTATGTCAGTAAATATATGCTTACTCCTTCGTACATGTGAGTCTGGGTTTTAGCAATGTAAGCAAATGCTAGAACATTGTTGATTAGATTGGAAGTGGTTTACGTATAAGAATTCTATATGAGAAAGTAATTTATCTAAAAATATTGGCCCTGATCCCAGGCAGGGCCTTTGCCTTTTTGTATTATTTCATTGATCTCAACTAGAATTGACCCAAACAGAGCACGTCTGGAGGGCCCCACTTGAAAAGATCACAGTTAGTCAGAGCAACTCTTTATCTTTCGATCTGTCTGTTTAGAAGGAAGGATGAGGGAGAACCCAAGCTATAGACATGTCAGGGTACTGCCTTCATCAAAGACAGAGGTTAGATAAGCCTCTGGGTACTGCCTTATTGAGTAGTTCCCTTTATGCCTTCTACTGCCACAGCTTTCTCACCGGCTCAGGCACATTACTCAGATCAAGTGGTGTCAACACAGGTGCAGTCTCAGAGGCTCAGAGGTACCTAGGATCAAGCCACTGACCAGACTGATTCCCACGGACTTTGGAGTCTGCCAAAGACAAGACTACAGATGAAGATGATGCCAGTGACTAGTGAAGAAGATGATGATTCAAGCTGCTTCTCTCCGAGACTGGACTTCTGTGCTCTTATGGAGCCTGAAAGGGGCAAAAATACCTTTTTCAAGGTGGATTTTTAAAAATCAAACGAGCACTTCCCCCAGTTCCTAAGTCTTCCTCATAATAATATTTAGCCAGTATTTCTCTTGGTGAAATGGAATTTTCCCAGTTACCATGGAGGTGTGATGCAGTGGAGAACTTCTGAAGAACTTGTGTAGACATTTTTTTTAAATTTATTTATACTACTATAAACAGCATAGGGATATCTTTGTAGAAAATTCAGTCCCAAGTTTCATCTCCAGTCTTCAAGATGGACCAATGCTGTACCATTTAACAACAACTTTTTCAGGGTTGGCAATAGTATCTTTCCATTGCTCTACTGCTTCACTGTTACTGCTATCAGAACTTATCCAGACCTGCAGTAAGAAACAAAAAGAAAAATAAAGTTGAGTTTACCTGATGTAACACAGAGGTTGAGCCTTTATTAATTCCCAATAAATACCACCAAGTGTAGAATGAGATACAATGTGGAGACTGTGATCAAAGTGTGAGAGCAACAAAGACAGTTCTGTTAGGACTAACATATTCGGGCTTTCAGCTGGGAACACGGGAGTCTGGGTTTGAATTTAGCCTCTAAAATGTTTATAGAGAATTCACTACATACTGACATTTCTCTGCTTAATAAGATGTTTTAAATCAAGCATTCCTTGCTCCATTCAAATGGACATGCTGGGGTCAAGGGCTCATAAGGGCCAGTGAGAGCTCTATGCATTGAAACTCCAGATGGCTACAAGCCACCTGGCAGCCCAAGCTAGCTGTCCAGTGCTTTTATAGGCATTTAAAATGGCACACTCCAACAGACACAGCCAAACCTGCATTCCACAGAGGCTGCTAACATGCCTATACCACACACAGTCACTCCAAAAGAGTCCATTTCTTCTCAGCATTCAATTAACAGACAGTGGCCATTAAATGAGGAAATGTGGTACAAGTAGGAAACATTCCCCCTGAACATTATCATCAGCCTCCACTGCCAAAAGAATTCTGCTTATGTAAGCAGGTATCATTATTTACAGGACTCTTTATTTCCTCAAGTCTTCCACGAATGAGTCCTTTTAAGACTTCTCAGAAAACTTCACCATGAAGTACATTTAGCCTACACAGCTGAGGCAGGAGTCCTCAAGAAGTGAGAATAATGTCTTCCAGAATACCATAGACAGCTGGTGTTTCATCCACAGAGATTCAATATACAACTTGCTCATGATTAAATACATGGCTGTAAAAGCAGCCTAATCTAAGTATTGTCTGCTTAGAACAGCATCCAATTAAATATCATTCTCGAAGAACAAAGTTAATAGATCCAACTATACTCATCTTTTTCCAGCTACCCAGCCAATTGCTCAAAGTACATTTTTCCCTGAGCCGTATTTTATGTCTTCATGCGTTATGTGGCAATGTCTGCCTGCATGAGCTGAAATAACCTTTTCCAAATAACCTCTGAGGAGAAGAAGTAGCTCATTTCCTCCTAAAAATAAGATACATGATTAAATGTAACTTGTCAGATTGAGATGACCTCACATATTGCCAAGTGACTGCAAAATCATACCCAGTCATTTGCACCCCAAGGTAGCACAACTAAAAAGAACAATTTTTTATTTTCCTATTTCAAATCCAATTCCACCATCAGGAATCACACAAAGATGGAACATGTATGACATGAGGCTCCATAAAACAGAGGGACTTCACATAACTCTTGCTGGCCCATCATTTCTATAGCACATCAGCTTCTCCTATAACTGCATGTCTTCAGCAGGCACAAGAAACATCACTAGATTGGGACAGTACCACTTCATGTACCTAAGGATAGCATCTGACAAGAGACATTACAGTTGGGGTCTCAAAATCAATTCTTCATTATTCATTTATACATGTATTAAAATTCTGCTACTAAATCTAGCTGGGTCAGGGAGAGCACAAAGTGTTAAGAACAGCTATGGCTTACCATAGCAAAAAGAAAAGGAGAGAAAGAAGGGACAGAATGATGGTAAAATAGAACAACTGGGGAAGAGGGCAGAGAGAATAAAAAGAGACCAGACTACCAAGTTTTATGGTGGTTAAATAAACCTGATAGTGCAAATGCTTTCAAAGAGATACTACTGAAGTTCCAGCTGTTTAAAAAAAAAAAAAAGAGAGAAAAAGCACTTGGCTAAAAAATAATTTTGCTTTTGGTCACCTGTATTATCACTTGATGATACATATTTAGAATATTGTGCTGATTTCAGTATTGTTTTACTCAGGAAGGCAGTCTGATATTGCAGCTGTTTATACTTCCCTTTACACAAACCTGTTTGTAAGTGTATTGGTATGGTAAGCCATGGTATTGGTACGGTAAGCCTTTCTGTATGGTACATTGTAGGTTGTGAAATTCCTGTGAGTGTTGTTTGTCTTCTTTAGAAAGCCTAAAGGCAAGGAGGAGATTGTATGTCTGTCTGTAGGAAGGACTTTCACATAGTAATACTCCACACAAAAATGACTTAAGGATTTATTTTTAAAAGAAAAATCAAATGTCAGTTCCCTTTCTGACGTTAGTGTGTATGAGAGCCCAGTACTATTCTTTCTTGGGTTACATCCAGAACAGTTTATCAGAATTTACTATTTTGCCATATGATACCTTATTTAAAGTATTTTAAAATTCATACCAAGAAACCTGTGGAACTGGATTTTAAGTAAAGGACATCATGCCAATTAGCAGAAACCAACCTGTCCCAGGAAGTGTTTTCTTCTCACTGAGCTTCTGCTGTAGAGCTTGATGAGAAAGCCAATTCCTTGTTCAGCTTGGCTAACTGGAAAAATCATCATTTCTCCCCACTTCACTTGGCCATTAGTGGACTTCAGAAGACGAGTCTTCTTCTTATAGATCATCCCTTCTGTAGTAAACATCCCAACTTTCACAAAGAAATCTAGCACAGAAAGGAGGGGAAAAGGCATAGCACACAAAGGGTTACTCACAAACACACCCAAAAAGGAACTGACAAGATCCACATGTATGGTTTAAATTGCAGCAATTTCCCAAAAGTCTGGCCAAAAGAACTGTACAATAGCTTTCCTGACTAGTCACACAAACAGTACATTCAATAATATTGAATTGATTAAGACAGTATCCAAACAGCAAGTGCAAGCTAATGCTCTTGTACGTCAGGATTAATACTGGGATAAAAATCTTCCAAAATACATAAAGATGTAGCTTCAAAGCAAACAAAAATGTAATCAAGTAAGACATCTGTGGAAACAAAGCTTGGCAATGGAAATCTACTGCACATGTTAGTCTGAGGTTTGGAAGGAATGCTATGAATTGCCAACCCATTCAAGAAGCAATTTACCTGTTACAAATGCTTTTAGAGGAGGCATGAGACAGCTGATGTGACTTACTTGAAGACAGTGGTGTAGATGGAACTGGAAGATTTTGTGCTTCAAGTATCTGTACCTGTATCCTCCTGTTTATTGCTTGAAAACAAGTTCCTACTTGAAGTTCTGCACGGCACACCTACAAGCAGAAGAATGTTGCAATAACAGCTGGATTAAGTTGCTTATAAACTCAGGAAAAACAGGAATTCTGTCATAATTTGGGCTCCCACATTTCTATCTGGGATTTCCTAAAAAGAAATATAAGCATGTGTTGTATACACAACCTACAGATGCACAGTAAGTGCATTTTGCACTTGTCACAGCTGCAGTACATGTGCAGTGCAGTTAAGGCCCTCGTGGTCTTCAGCCAAAGATACTGGACAAATAAATGAGTCCTCAGTTTTTATCTGTGAAAGATTCCTCAGTGGTAAGAGCAAACACATACAGGGAAAACCAGAAATGCAGCTGTAGCTCTACTAAACCTGGGTGTGGAAGTGAAAGACCAGATATGCTCCACTAACACAAAAACCCTTTAGAGTTCTCCTCCCACACTTTTGAGTTTTTCAATATGGAGATATAAGCAATGCTATCCATAGATACATGGCCCCATCATTTACTGTCATCAATGCTTAGGGTGACTGCATGCTGTGGAGTTTCCTATGTTACTGAAGTACTTGTGTTTTACATGCCTATATACATACACACACACACCCCTCCACCTCTGAATGTACTCAGATCTCAGGTCTGAATTTTTTTTAGAGTATTTGTTAGTGGCAAAGTTGAGTTGAGGCATCCTCATTGCTCTCCTGCCAGATGCTAACATACCCTGAACACTGTAAGAGCAGCAGGAGAAAGCCAGTAGAGACCCAGCTTTCCTGACAGCCTCCATTTGAAAGGACTTTGCTAGTCATTGTTCCTTTCAAGTTTTAATGCACTTCAGTGAAGCAAAACACACCAAGCAAGAGAGCAATGGGTCAGATAAAGAGAAGTCAGGCTCTAGTTCATCGAAGACACCCAAATTCTCTTTGAAGCTCTGCCCCAAAATTTCTGTGTAGCCCTGAGAGGAAGTCACTTACTCCACTCTCAGCTTTGGCTCTCTGTTGGCAAGTAGGGTAGTTTGCTGCCTCACAGAGTAATAGAAGGATGCATTCCAGCAGTGTTTGGAGGGCTCTTGGATATAATGGTGAGAAAAGGCAAAACAGAGAAACTGTGAGATGATTCAGGAATTTACACTGGGATGAAGCAATTTCTAAAACAGCTGCTTCTTTCCCTTAACCTTACTGCTTTTGAAGCAATATGGTTATTCTTGTTAGAACTAAAAAATGTCAAGTGTAACTTATGTTAGATATCAAGAGCATCACTCACTACTCAGACACACTTAGATAAAACTTGCTTTTGAATTGCTAATTCAAGTTTAATTTGTTGAAAACACAAACGTCTAGACACAACCTGTGAAAGAAACAAATAAAGTGAGGGTAGGGGGAAAGGAAATCCCACTGTGAAAACCACCTGCTTCTTATTACACTAATGGGAATGAACTGGCTGAATTATTACTTCACAGCATGCAATCCAAGTATTAAATATATAGCTATCTCAGCAGTTTCAAGCCACTGAAGATCTCAGCACTTTTCTTCCATAACAAAAGCAGATACCATTTGGTCTGAGCTCTTGCTGTGAGTCCTAAGGACCTTCTGATGCTTTTTTGGTCAGAAAAGGCAATCACCTGGTGCCCTTTGCTGAACATTTCCCTCCTTTGCTGAACAGAATGTCCCTCCCTCAAGCTGTGAGCCATGGTGTGGAAGAGCTTGCTCTAGCTCTGTTCCCAGAAACAGCTGAAGTTTACGACCAGAACATCCATGTGCAGAGTTCAAAAGTCTGCATTTTTTCCCCATCAAAACGCATTTCCCAAGGAGAGAAAAAAAGAAAAGGAGGAAAAAAGAAACAGCCTGATTGTTGTTAAGATTAAATTAGTACTGAATTATTTCACTTTAATTTCCAGCAACTTTCTAGGTGATATAACAACATACTTTTGCAGTATTGGCACTTACAGGTGCTTTGGAAGGAGGGGATATATCCAGCCAATGACCTGACTCCTCCGAGCTGAGGTCCCGTAGTGCCAAGGAGCACCCTCCAATTGTTTTTTTCCTGGGAGTCTGTGTCTGGATTTTAAATACCAATCTGACAGCCTGCAGGCTTTGCAGTTTAATAGCAAATACAAAAGTTTCCATAAATTCAATATCCTAGAAAGAAAAACAGAGGGGCATCATTATGGTACTGATGTTGCACTGAGCCAGAAAACTAGGAACCAAGGCTTCCTGGTCCTATAGCCACTGCCCCCAGCTACCATTTAAGTTGCCACTGAAGAGTCTGCTTTTACAGCGATAAGCGCCCATAGACTCACCACCTCATTGTCACACCCTGGCAGGGACAAAGCTCTGGATTATTTTTCACTACCAAAATGAGTTGAGGCCATTTCTTCTGGAGCTTTACAACAGCATACACACATGGTCATAGCAAATTCTCCTGTGGCCTTTTGCTTCAGTCTCTCCTGCTAGTTTTATTTTCTTTCGCCTCTGCCTTGTGTTGTGTGTGGTTTATGTTGTTTTACCTTCCACCCCCTTAATGTTCCTTTACTGCCACTATCAGTGGTCCCATGCGACCAATTCTTACTACTTTCTGTGGAGAGGAAGTACAAACTTTATCTCCTCCCCAGTGAGAGGCAGTACATATCTACCTCCCCAGGGTGAACATGCACCTACAGGTATCCCAGTCTTCCTCCAGTCCCCACCGCTGAGTTGCCAAGGCCAGCAGCTCATGGTTCATTCCCCTATGAGCATATCTGTCCTGCAGACAGGCGGGAAGGAGGGCAACAGTACAACACAAGACAGGGTATAGGGGGAGGAACTGGAACAAGGCTTTTAATAGACTTTGGAGGAAGGAAGGGGGTAAGTAACCTGAGCCTAGGCAACTACCACAGCAAATATGGCACAGAAGTGGATGTTTGGTCCGTTTTAACAATCCATTTACATTCCACTTTTATTTTTTTGGGAAATAAGATTTCTTTGTGTTTTCCCTGCCCCTACTTACACTGCAGCCTTCCTTGGCAGAAGATTTGAAATGCACTGGTTTGGGTAGTGTGAGAATTCCCTTGACGCAGATACGAGGATTCTCCCCACAGCTAGAAGGCCAGCTCAGGTCTTTGCACTGCAACATTTAAGACACAGTCAGTTTAGACAATGTAAGACTCTGCCTTCAGACAACTCAGGAACAGTCTTCTACATTGTTCTTGAATTATGTATAACTCCTGTAATATTGAATATAAATCAGAACTAGTGTAATGATTATGTCACTTCAGATAATTTAATAATTAAATTTTCACAACCAGAGGGTAAAAAATTATTTGGCAATTTTTAATGATTTCAATATGTGACAATCTGACAACAGATAAATCACTAAATCCCTTGTGTAGTATTTATCACTTAATGTAGTTATGAGGTTTCTGACTACTTAAAGTTCCATTGTCTAAAAATTATTCACAGTTCCTGGAAATGTATAAGACAGCCAGCATAACAGAATCACATTAGCTAACAAAAAAGTCACAAGAAGCTACATGTCCTCTTCTTCCCTGAAGGAACTGTTGGGTTCAAAGTCAGTTAAATGCTGCCTTCAAAGTTGCTCCAATTTTCTGCCTCCAAATTTCCACAGGAAAACTTCCACAGCAGGACCCAACTATGACCTGCTCAGCTTTCTTATCTATGCTGAACAGTTCCTCACTCCACAATCAGAACATATGTATAGTAACATAAAGAGTTATATACTACTTTACTATTGACTGCAGCAGAACAGAGACTGCAATGGGGGGGAAGAGAGGAAGATACTTTGAATGAAGTCCAGCATTACATTTGACTAAACTTTGTTTATATTAATACTTAGAAGTAATTTTCTTTTTCTCCTAAAAGTATTTTGTAAAGTATCAGAGCACCAAATTTAATGAGAATTAACACTAAGTATAGCAAAATAGTCATTTGAGTAAATAATAATCAAGTTATTTGTATTTGCTTACATGTAAAACTGTGATCCAAATCTGTTCTACAGAAGAAACATAACACAACTTCACATTCAGTCTTCCAAAGTCTCGTTCGTCACCTGATAATGTAATAGTATCTATGGAAGAAAGACAATTTGTTTTTTTAGAAGTAATGCAGCATCTTAGAAGTTTCCAAGAATAAACAGAATAAAAGTATTTCAAGAATAAGGGAACTCATTAGTAGGTGGACTGCTTGTCTTTGAAAACTTATCTCAAAATAAGTTAGAAATATCTTAACACCTACATTTTGAGGACAAAATATCCATGAAGTCCTGTAGCCTGACCTTCTGCATAGCTAAAAGCCTTCATATTTACCTCAGCTATCCCTATTTAATTTAATAACTTGTGTTGTATTCAAACAACTTTTAGAAAGACAAAAAGCATGTGCCTGAGATACCCAGAACACATTTGTAATCTATCACTTCCTTTAATTACTTCCACTGTTAAGTTTATGAATTGGCCTGCTTTTTCTTTTTCTATTTCAATTCCAGCCTAGAGAACATTTTACTATGATGCTTTTCCCCAAGTCAGAAGAGCCATTTAATATTCAGTGTTTCTTTTCACGACTGAAACTATGTCATTGCCCCCCAGTCTTCTTTTTGAGGAGACTGAGTGAAATTCTGACTTCTAGTAGGGTATCTTTTGTGGGGACTTGATTTATTGTTGAAGGTGTATTTTGCAGTATCCCCACTTCTTCAGCATTCTTTCATGAATAGGGATACTAGGTTTGCATGCATTATTCTTACCTAATTCTCAGTGTAATATTCCAGAGACTTCCCACAGAAAAACACTGACAGATGAAAAAGGACTAGAGCTGTGACCAAGGTGCTGCATTCTATCTTAACAGAACAACTGTAATTTCTTGGTTCACTGCGGTAGTAAATCTGAGGATTAATTTTTCAAAAGCATGAGAACTCCTCAAAGGCTCATTTGCTCAATCCTCTGACAACAGGAAGGTGCACGTTCAAAACTCTTAATTTCAAATTGCAAAGTAATCTCAACTGATATGCTTATCAGTTTCATCTCAAAAAACCCCAAACAAAACACCAACCACCCAACCCCCAAAAAAATCTCAAAAAAACCCATCACCAGTAGAGACAGTTTAATGTTTCAAGTGCAAAGGGAAATATTTCATTACATGGTAAACAAAACATTACCCAGACTCCTGTTACTGCCTTGTGAATCCTTCCTGGAAGAGGTACTGCTAGGTACACTGGACAATGAATCATATCTCTGGGGAAAAAAAAAACAAATCCCTTCATTCAGAGCAAGAGATGCAAAAAAACCCAGAGATTCTACCATCAGACAAGGCATGAATGAGAACAAAAACAACATCCAATTTCAAATAATTGTCTCATTCCCTACTAATCTCTTGATCCAGCAGCATGGAATCACTACTCTGATGCAAAGAGCTAATAGAGGACGCATACGGCCAGCACAGATGTTTTTTGTTTACTGATATATATGCAGCTTCATCTCTATGTAAAAGATCATTATTTGAAAAAAATTGCAGTGTTTTTTGCATCAATGGAAGTTTCTAGTGTTCCACTTTCCAACTGATGGGAGAAATCACAAAATGATGAACCACAACCTCTTGTCTGTCTTGTCCTGCCTAATAAGCCTATTCAGGTTTCTCAATAGCTCCACTGGGCCAGAACAGTAGTAGTCAGAGAGGACGTCAGGAAGGAGCAAGCCCTCTTGAAGTTTGTCAAGATGTTGAACTTTTCCTTCCAGTTGTTGAACTTCCAGTTCAACTGTTGAACTTCCAGTGCATAGTTGAATGCCCTTCAGTTTTTACTTTGAAAACACAATGCAACAGGAACAAATACACCAAGCAAACTGAGTTTTGAGTATAACCTGTTACAAAGGGAACTCACCTTCATGAATCGATGAGGTGGGCTTCTGAGATCAAACATCGAATGGCTTACATCAAATGATCCAGGCAAAGCACTAGGTCTTAGATCACTAACTAAAAAGACAATGAAAACAATACAAATTTTGTAAACATTGCTAGAAAAAAGAATCATTAAGAAGTTTTTTTTAAATTTAATTAGACCTATGGTAGAACTGAAACCTAGGCAAATAACATCTAAAGATGACAGCACCTTTCCCCCCTTCCCTTCCCAAAACACTCTCCTGAAATGACAAAATGGAAAGACCAAGCCACTACAATACCTGAATCAATTCCATCTTTGTAGCAATGGTAGAATGGGGAGCCTGCCTCAAAGTTACTTCCTCAAAAGAAATTTATTTTCTAGTAGATACTTTAGCAAAACAGAAAAGCCTTGTCTTTTAATCTTGTCAGTCAGACCTGGGGCTTAGCCTGATCTCCATTGTAAAATTTATCCACAGTAGAGATCCCAGTGGCAAAAACATGCTGCCTGCTGAACTTGGCCTCATCTCCCTGGCTTTACTGTTCACAGTGTCAAAGCACCATACTCTGCACCCTTACTAGGTCTCAGACAAAGCAAGTCTTACTTAACTCTAAGATGACACGTACTCATTATAACACAAAAGCAAGATCTTTATTTTACAGAAGGGTAGTTCCCTCAGCGGCTGGACATGGTTAAGTAGATCAGTTTTGCACTGGAGGCAGACATGCTAGCTTGCTTTGCCAGTTTGTCTACCTTTGTGTGATGCAAGCAAGTCATATTAAGGCCCTGAAAGACAGAAAGTAACAGCACAGCTGGAAATCAAGCAGAGCTGGCTCCACAAATTGGTTCACCAACCAAGAAGTGGCTATAGAATACAGATCAGTCTGAGAACTGCTATAATCAAACATGTCTTCTTTAGACTAATGGATTTTTCTCTTTCCTATAAACCTTGGGAAAGGGAAGAAGACAGAAAGTAAGGGTGTGGTCTTCTCACCTGATCCATATAATTTCCTATTATCTGATTTTGCTGGGAAGCGCCTAATCAGATCTGGAGAAACCCGATGCTCCAAATAGAATGGGTTGTAGACGTCACAGTGGGGCCATTGGTACACACTGTGCAGTTCTGCTTTCCGGTCACCAAATGAGGCTCTGGTAGATTCTGCGGAGCACAAGTAAACATCAAATGCAAGAGTTCCAGACATAACACATGCTGCCTGGCTTCATAAGTCAGGCAGAGTGCCTTCAGGGCAAAGGACAACATATTTCCAAGTTATCTACTTCAGGAAAAGGAAAAAAAAAAAAAAAAGAAAAGAAAACATACATATACATTATGCCAGATTTCCACAGCATGCTAGCAAACACCAGAATGAAATTGCCCCTAAAAACCTATGCATACCCTGTCTTGGGAGTTCCACAATAAATGTTTACCTAGTTAAAATACAGAAGGCTCCAAAGGCAGAGACAGCCAGACAGAAATTAACAGCAAAGGTAAGGCCATGTGTACTGGAAAATTCTGACTTATTTGGCTACCTACCCCCAGGACATGCCCACTTATCAAATAGGCCCCTAGACCTTCAGGAGGGTCTTGTATGGAAAGATAATGCAACCTGCAACTGCAGTCTCCTTGTCATCCAATTTCTATAGGAACTCTGTCAGAGGCAAAATTGCAGGGCCAAAATGACTTGAATTGTTGGCTGAGGCACAAGTAGACAGATCTGAGAATGCTTGAATCCCAGCCCTTTACCCAGCCCAGTACAGCACAGCTGCCCTATTTTTCTTTCCTTCATTTATCATAATGTCATAAAAAACATGCACATCCTGTTCAGCAGAACAGTAAAGAACGCTGCTGTAGTGCTTCACTGTCTGTCCTGAGTGAGAATAAGCCATATAGAACAGTAAAGTAGAGAATGGGGATGGGGTGACCTGGACTCTGACATGCTCTGATGTTTGCTTCCTTCACTTCACATCCCTGGACTTCAACCTATCTGTTAAAAAGTTCCTTACCCCATTATAAAGCATCTTCAATTCTGCAAGTGCATTGCCCCATAAAAGGCAAACTACTATTGCTGTAAAATCCTTTCTTCCAGGTGTTAGTAGAGTAAGTAAAAAAGAATAATTCCAACAGTGACATGGAACACGAGAGATGATAAAGCAAGAATTCAAGCATAATGTGCTTGAGCATGATATACATGAGGATGAGTGCTACAAGTAAGGCCATAAAGAACTGCTCTACACAGCAGATGATGGAAAAGCCAGTGTTCCAGACCAGGAACATGCTTCTCCTTGCTAGCTTACTTCTGTGACAGCATGAGACACACTGCAGTGAGTATTGAAGAGAAACGCTGCCAGAACATAATTGCTTTCAGAAGGGATGCCAAGAGCTAACACTGAGCATGTCCTGTTTCACTAAAGGAAAATGGTCAGACATGCACAGAAAATGGAGTGGAACTGAGAGCAGAACTTGGACGTCTACAGATATTTAATAATGGTCTAAGCAGCAAATACTCTTAAACAAATTTTTTGAATATGCTGTTGCTTTGGCTAATGTGAAGAAGGAATGACAGCACACTTCACTCTATTTAGTAAATCTCCCTAAAAAGTAAACTTCCCATTTTAAAACACAAATTAATGAGGCCTAAAAAGCTAGACTTTTAAAAAATCAGTATTTATATTTGGAAACAAAAATGGAAGTTGACTACTTGACATAAAAGCTACTTTTCAAATATTTGTTCAAAAACTTAAAATATTTGCTCAAGAGAGACAATTATGAACAGTCAGGTCATCCTGCTAGACGATGTCCCAGCTTTATAACCTAAGGGCCACTCCATTCACCAGGTCCTTCAGAAATGATGAAGCAGAATTCCCAATGAAGACAGGTCACTGGTTTACAATTCACTGACTGATAAGATTGTGTAGAACTGCATGAACAAATAAAACATTTATCTAAAGATTGTTAGACACATCTTCCTTCTCCCTGGAAAACCCTAGAGCCTCAGTCCTTGATGGACTTCTCTGTACAGCACCTTGAGGATGAAGTAGGAAAAAGCAAGGCAGAACCTGAACCCAGACCCAGGAGAAACGGTGATTACCAGGAGCATGTCCTGCATGTCCATACCTTGTCCAAGTATGGACTTACAAGAGCTAGCTACTGAAGTAGAAGGCAAGTGGAGAAGCTGAAGGAGATGAGGCTCAGAGATGAGGAGGGCCTTACATGTTCTGCCTCCAGCTATTAGGTTGTCTGTCCATGCTTGGTGAGGCAGACATCACAAATAAAGCACACTAAAAAGACTGGGCACAGAATGGCCAATCTATATGGAAAAGCTCTGCCAGGCTGATTAGCTAGGCTCTGGTACCAGTGCTGCCAGCAGGGGTGGGTGAGTGTCAGGAGGAAGTTTGGTACCAGGCATGCAGGAGAAAAGCAACAGCAAGGACCTAAGGAGTAAAACCATACAAGCACAAAATTTGTTATGCAACTTGGGGTTGATTTTTTTCAGTTATTAAGGATTCCACCCTCAGAAAGGAAATACAATCACATGGGACCAAAAGCCTATTACATCTTATCACGTTGTCAAGGCAAAGCAACTCTGGAGAAAACCAAATTTTCCCTTACCTAATTCTAGGCATTTTCTGTCAGGATCAAGAGCCTAGAGATAACATACACCCTGTAATTCATGTTACTGGGCTAGGCTCCTATACTTAAAAAATGCCACTGTGTCTAAACTGCATGTACGTCTAAACTGCATGTACATTATTTTGGCAATCTGAGCACGGGACTAACTGGCAGCAGTTGAAGCACAAGATTATTGTGAAGCAAAGAATCAGAGTGCAACTTTATACCACTGAGATATGTGACCCCTAGCCTCCCAATGAGCAGCAAAAAGAGCAGGGAACAGTACAGGCCAAAAATTCTGCCATGTAGTAGCACGTGCTACTTACTGGCAAAATTTGAGAAGATGTGTTAGTATGTTAAAACATATCAGTACATGAGTCACAAAAGCCAGACCACCCTCCTCCTTTACTTGAGTGATCTGGACGCTGGGGGATGTGTTAGGTCTTTCCTTGGCTCAAATAAACTCTTTACTAAAGCTTCTATTTCCTTTAAGTATGAGCACTGGTGTGCAAATCTCCCTTTCAGTTTTATTCATGCAACATCACAGAGATTCATAGTGGGATGATGTCCTTCCTAAAATCTCTACTTAAAATGTAAAACCTAAAAAAAAACCCCAAAACAAACAAGACCAGGCTTCTAGAAAAGTTCTGCAAACGTATGTTTTCAGTAGGAACATGTGGCAACTTTCAAAGAGTAGTAAAAGCTAAAAAACTATTTCAGCAATGCTGTTTATATTTTACCTTGAATCCCTCCAGCATGTGAGATACTAGGAAGGTTCTTTGGCTGTACATAAGCCAATTTGAATGGAGGGACCACAAATGGTACCTCCTGACCATTCAGGGGCAGTTTAGAAAGCAAGTAATCCTCTGAACAGCCAACTTGACGCTTCACTGACACAGAAGACAATGGAGGCTTCTCTACAATAGTTGGCTTGCTTGCAGCTACTGCTTCAGATTCCTGCACCATGGAAACTGCTAAAAATAAAGAGCAAGAAAAACAGACAGTCCACATGTGCATTAAATTTTGAACAATACTATGAACAGATCTCTTTTATTTAATAAGATCTGTGCTTGTACACTACTTAACAGCTGTTAGTATTCAGTTTTACCAGCATTCAGGACTAGCACCTGGAGAAGATATTCATCCTCATGACACCTGTACTGATCCAAACTCTTTGTCGCCCAAGCTTCTATATTTATAGCTACTTTGCTCTTAAGTGATTTTTTACAAGAGGTACACTTGTATCATAGAAGAGTTCTTCAGACAACTAAGACACCAAAGAAAACTCTAACAGTGAATCCACAGGAGGATAAAAAAGAAATAAGTGTTCACTCTTAGAGTTTGAAAGACCTTTACACAACCTTAGGTAGAAAACCTAGCTTTTTTGGACAGCATTCTAGGCTGCTTGCAGCAGACTTCACATAAATGTTAATTTTTCAGTTTCAATTCATAACACTACCATGCATGTGTTCAATCTCCAATTGGAGTTATGGAAAGAATTTTGGATGTTGTAAAAGGGAATTCAATTTTATCAGGGGTGACACAGTCATTTTATTAATGGGAAATCTCATCATTAATGAAGCCAGGACAGCAAAACCCTTAGTCAATGTCATTATGTCAGAACTCACAATCACTTTTTTCTTTTTCCATGCAGAAACACCATTTACAGCATTTCTTTATACATTCAGTTGCCATTGTTTTCAGTGTTGCAATTTAGAGGAGACCGCAATCAAAGATCCAGTGTAGCTATCAAACCTGAAAAACACAATAAAACAAACAGTAGTAGATGGAAATAACTGCAATCAAAATGCAATTTTATCAGTTATTTAATAGACAATTGCTTATTGGACACCGTCCCAAGGTCAATAAGAAAGTTATTTCAGTCATGAAAGGATCAGAACCATCAGATTTCTCTCACTGAGATTAATTATTTTTCATATAAAAGTAAAAGGAAAGAGACAATCATTTTAACGTATGGCATCCAAGTACTTGCAGCGATCTGCTCAGACAGGTCCCCGTCTTTCGGGAACACTAGAATTCTCATATTTAAGTGTGCCACTGGGCTTTGGAGTTCACTCAGCTTTACAGCTGTTTTGATGTGGTCTTGTCAAGTCATTTGCAAAATGTGTTTTTTATTCTGTTTCCCTTGTTCTTATTTCTCCTATCATCTTTCACTCATGTACTATTTTCACATACATCCATATGGGTTTACATTTTTCACTCAACATACTCCATACTTTACATTTGAAAACACTCTTTATGAATTATGCCAAAATTGCCTTCTTTGAGGAACTACTGCTTTCTCATAATTGTATACATATGAAACTGAAGACCTGGTTTATTATATAATTGTCTGCTATGCATACAGAAATAAGAGAGCGCTGACTTCCAACAAAATAAAAGGCATGTAATCTACTAAAGAATGAGAACAAGTCTATAACAGCTGGTTAACATTAGAAGAACTTTATGACAATGCTAACTGGCCTCATTTAAATGTCTTTATTCATATCCTTATGTTCTCTTTTCAGAGAGACACAGACAGCTGCATTGCCTCCTGTCCAAAACTTTAGCTGTCTAAGCCTAGTCCTTTTACATATACCTAAAGTACACAAGATTCTTTGTAGAACATACCCAAGACATGATTCCAACTCCACAAGGGTTAGAAGACACCAAACAGAACATGAACATAAGCTGAAGTGATGGAGGAAGACAACAATTAAGAGAAAGGGGGGAAAGCACAGAGAGAAGATGACAATTACACAAAAATGGACATTTGCTCAGTTATTCAATCGCAAGAAGCTGCCGAAAGCTTCTGTGCTCTAGCGCAGAAGTCATTCCCACCTGCAGCTTGAACAGTGCCATCATTTTCTTTGTATGTGCATTCCAAGACAGCTACAGAACCACATAAACACTGCGGAAATAACACTAATATCCCCAAAATGTTTCTTCCATTAAAAGCACCTCAGCATTCTGATGGATGCCAGGTGGAGATATTAAGTTACAGACATTTCATCTAACTTACAAAATATGGGCTTTCTTGTTTGAACATTATTTCCATAGGCAGGTGCAACTGAAAGTTATCAATAGATGTATCAATTTGCAATTACTGACCAAACTCAGTATGTACTTACTGACCCGCTCTTTTGTGCTCTATAGTACCTCAGCACTGCTATTTATGTTTTGACTTACTAGTTCTGCAAAGTCACTGAGAGCATGTGGCAGCATGAGGAAGCCTTGAATTAACCTGTTATCTTTAAAATACTAGTGTGAAATATAATTAAGGTTTTATTCTTACAACTATATGACTGTTCCAGAATTGTTCTTAATGATGAGCTATCACAAAGTACTGATTAGAAGGAAATTCTTAAAATATATTCTCATTAGACCTAAACCTAAGTAAACCATTATTCTACTGCAACAAGGACCTAAGGGAATATTTTGTTTAAGACAATTCTTCTGAATAATTTTTGCTGGGTTTACCAGTAAGTGACATTAATTATTTCCTCTAGTTTTATACTGCTCTTTGTGCTCAACAGACCAAAATGAACAGAATGCAAGTGACCTGAATATAAAAACCTCAGAAGTAGCCTGAATATTGGTACATATTATTCTGGAAAATGGAACACTAATGAAGAAATTACAGCATAATCTCTAAGCAGACAGGGCAGGGGCACAATATCCTGCTGTAAAAGGGACATCATTACTCTGCACAGAAGCCATCACTCAGTACTTGCCCTGATCTTGAAACTGCATGAGTGTAAAGTACAGTATGAGATCGGTATCGAAGATCTTCAGAAGTGACACCACCAACTCCAGAACCTGCTCTGCATCTTTACAGAAGCACAAAAAGAGGCACGGGAATTTCTTATCAAATTCTCCTCATCTCTAAGCATCAAATATTCACCGCTGCTCCTCCCTCAGAGGTGCACTCACAGTCTTCTAGAATTCAAAGTTTACTTTAAGGTTCCCATGCAGTGATTTTCCCTCCCAGCTGTTATCGGGACACAGCTGGAGTTAATATGTTTTACTCTTGTTCACCATGTTTAAATTGGGCTGAAACAGCTGCTTTATTTGCTCTAAGCTTTGCAACAACGGTATCTAAGCCTCAGTGGCAGTTTGTGCAGGCAGTCTTTTCTCTCAAAATGTTCAGATTAAGTTTATTCACTGCTGCTGGTGAAGAAAGCAAATGCTAGTAACCACTCTGCTTTCCAGCTACATAAAGTGGAAAAGTTAATTTCTCTGCACCAGAGAAAATTCAGTTCATGGTAGTGATTTCTTTCCCAGCACTGTTTAGATGAAACTATTAATGTGAGCAAATAAAATGTAAAGCATCTGTCACAAGCAGTTGCCCTTCCATCACTGGGCTGAGTGCCTTACCTAGAAAGGGCAGGCTACATATGGGTACTGAGGATCATCAGTAACAATGCAATTCATAATTTGCACTTCTATCGTTAAAAAAGACCATGTTTTTCACAGTAAGACCATGTAATCTGTGATAGTCTTTGACGATTACCTTCTTTTCCTCATTTATCAATATGCAAACATTCATACATTTTTTTCTATCTGAAACAAATATAAAGCAATTCATCACTACCTATTGTACAGAGGAGAGTATACTATTTACAGATTACTGCTTTGTAGGCAAGGCAATATCAGTAGCCAATGCCAAAGTATATAGACACATAGCTTAGAATTTCCAATCCAGTTTGAGCTTAAATACAGCATTTTGAAAAGAACGTTCCAAGAGTAAGAGGCTAGAACAGTTTACGCTTTTTGGGGTTTTTTAAGCTTAAAAATTTAATGGTTTCAGTGACAAAATCTGTGTTGATGTTCCTAGGCTTACACCACAGCCACATTACAAAAAAATGACAGCACTTGCTGAGGGACGACAGATCATCTAGACACAGTGCTCCCTTATCCTGCTTACAGCACTTTGCTTTGTTCATGAAATTACAACACAGATGGTCTCAGTTACTTTTTAAAGTTTTAGTTCACTTAATTAAGTTACAGAGATAAATATATTTAGTTTTTTGTTTTAGTTCAGAAAAGCAATCCTGAATCCTGGCAGTAAATTAGATGGCATGGCTACCCATTCATGTATTTTCTTGTATCTATTTCCCACGTTGCCTATGGTTAGTTATACAACTTTCAAGCATTTTTTTTTTTTTTCCAAGCAAAAGTTTTGTCTTAACCATGTGGGACACAGAGAAATTTAGCAGGTTCTATTGTATATTTTATTAACTGAAAATGAACAAAAATCTTGTAGAAGATTAAACAAGTATTTCATGATCTTGACAGAATTTGACATTTTTATCAAAGGTTAAACTCCCACATACCAGAACATTTTGCTGGTGTCAGCTACCCAAAAATTCTCAGTATCATTTAACAGTTGTTAGAAGATTGTCCTAATATGCATTTGTCTGGGAATAAATTTACCAAAAAACCTGAACTGTAGAGACGTTCATTAGTTGCATCACCAAGTTCCAAAAAAGTACTGACTTCCCAGGAATACCATCCATCTTAACAAGAAGTCAGGACTCCTTGACCCTATCTCTAAGTTTTGGCATCAGTTTTTGTTAGGCAATACACATATGTCAAAGACATCCTCTATTTTGGAGATAATAAGACTGGGAAAAGGACAGGAGAAAAAAAATATTCCTGATTTTCAGACAAAAAATTGAGATAGAGAAATCAAATCACTTGCAGCAGAAGAGGGAACTGAACCCAGATCTTGTCACTCTGTCTCAAATTTTCTCTCTTTCTTGGTGTTTTCCATGGATTTCAGCAAGCTTTTTCATGCCTTTCTTCCTAGTATCAAGCCAAAATAAGATAATCAAATATAACTCAGCAACAGTCCTTCCACACTAAGGCAGGAGAGCCAAGGTTATTAGAACATCCTGGAAACAACGAAGTTTAAAAACCAACCACACAGACACAGAGCCTAGAGAATTACAATCACTACTATTTTAATGGGTTTAGATGGAGAGCATAAATTATCTTAATGATTTCCAGATTTCTCTGATAGAAATTTTGAATGAGCTAAAATCAGATAAACAGAGTATCAAAGACTTCAGTTCCAGATGCCTCCAGAATGGATTACAAGACAGAGAAGTTTGGAGAAGAAAGTAAATATTTTCAACAACTCATTAAATAAAAAGAACAAGATAGAAAACGGATGATTGCAATATTAAATATTAAAAGATGAAAGCAATCTGAAAAGAAATGTCAGGTCTTTTCAGCCTTATGATGAAAGGGTATGTTTTGCAACAAGTTTGTAGGTTGCCTATGTATTTTACTGCATTTAATCACAGCACTGCTCCATAGGAGTTATCAGGTAACACATTTTAAATTACGCAATAGACACAAAGGTGAAATAACTAATCTTAAACCAGGAAAGCTGGCTAAACCAGAGGTTCAAATGTTATAAGATTTATTGCTAGCCGGAAATGTATAAAATGCATTCTAGATCTGCATTCCAGAAACACATTGTGGCAAAATTTCTAGTAGCAGTAACTCCTCACAAAGCAGGAGGTATAAAAGTATCTGGAAATAGAGATGATCGGTTGTTAATACACATTTGGGAGAGATGCTCAAATGATATTAGTGTCTACAACTCCAGTAGCCCCAGTGAAGCCACAACACTTCCCAGTATCTGAGGATCTGCCCTATGAAGAAAGTGAGCTCAAGCTTGCCAATTCACACCTCAGCCAAACACCACATTTCTGCTGCCTCTGTGCCTTTCTGCCTTTCAGATCCAGAAGATGCAGTTAATCCCAGTCTTGTAAGTCCTTCAAAGAGTGTAACAATACCATCACAGGTCTCCAGATGATTAACAAAAACACAGCACAGCAAAAGCTGCTTCTGCTGCTGCTCAGATGGATTCTCTTTGGACAGTGCAGATGCTGCAAAAGGTTTAACTTCCACAGCCAGCTGTTTTGCAATTTTGTTTCTGGGGGTGAGCATCTGAGAGTCCTGCACCACTCAGAGCGCAGCTCTTCATCTGAAGAGGGGTGGCTTGTGACCACTGAATCTCAAAACCGGTTAACACTAGCACAGTTTAAATAAATGGTTTTGAGAAATTTGCCTCCAGGTACCTTGCTACTGTAGCAGCAAGGACAGCCCATGCACCCACCTACCCACTTAGTGCCATGCATGGGCACATACTTGCCAAAGACATAAAGCTCGCAGTTTAAAAAAAAGCCCTATTTATTTGGGACTGTAGGCAGGTCTGATTTGCAACATCCACACAGGAGGGAGAGTCACTTCAATTGTGTCTGAGCTTCTGTTCCTATTCATTATAAACCTAGGTAGTAGTAGGTTGTCTGGAGGAAGAGGAAAAAAAAGGAAACAAAAAATGTCATGCCAACAGACACCTACCAGGTGCATGGTACAAGGCTCCTATCTCTGCCTGCTTCAGGAGAACCCTACAACAGTGATATATGTAGTAACTAGTGTGTGTGTGTGTACACATACACACCTTCCTTCTCTGCTTGCAAGTGCAACTCGGGGAAAAGCGTGAAAGCTCTGGGAATTTGCACACAGAGATTATTCCAGTTCTTCTGCCTTCCAAGGAAATTAAGAAAATGTGAGGCTTTCCTTTCTTTTGTGCCTGGAAAGAGAAAAGGATTTCACCCTAAAAGCTGTAGATCACAAAGCAGATGCTGAAATAACACAACAGAAAAAAAGTTACAAGAAGGTTTTTCAAGGACACAACCAGAAAAGCATTCTTGTGAAGAGACATCTTAAAACAGTTCAACAGAAACATAATGAAGACAGGCAAAGCTCTCCCAGTGCAGCAAATAAATGAAGAAAAAGTTTAATTACATATTTAAAACTGAAAAAAAAAAAAAAAAAGACTATGCATCATTAACCTAGTTAGACGATGGGAATTTTATAATGGACTGTTGCACAGTCTTCCTGGGGCAAAGAGCCTAGCGGCGTTGTAAGCAGTTACACAATTAAATCTGGTAACAGACACAGATGGTAAAAAGTTGCTGGTAAAAGTGTCACGCTCCATGATGCAAACAAACCACCAACTGCCTAGGCACAGGAAGCACTTTTCCGTGCTGTAAACGATGGCACAACAGCCCGCTGGGGGAAGCATCACAGGTTCCTCTCGCTGATCCCAGAAACAGGAACCTGAACTGAACGGACCACTGGTCCAAACCGGCACAGCCCTGCCCTGCTAACTTCTCTCATTCACCTACAGTTTGCTAAAGCAGAATCATACTTTTGAAGACCAGAAAGCCCATTATGTGCCCTTGTCCCACCCTCCTCAGTTACTTACACCACTGGATTTCAACCAGTTACTCCAGCATGATGCTGAGCAACTTAAGCAGGAAGGCACTTGGGTTTTATTTCAGAAAATATTCCAATAGCTAATCACCTGCACTTTTAATATTTTAACTGTATTTCCAGTTTATTCCCCCCCCCCAGTTTTTATGTCATTGCTATATTAAGAGTGTTAATTATCAGCAGTATCTCTTTTTCATTCAGATCTTAAAAGATCAGGCTCTAACTTCCTCTTATATTTCTCTTCAGTAAGCTAAGTAGACCAAAGCAAGTCATGTAGACAAGTTTAAACCTGTAGGTTTCACACCATTCAAGTATGTTTTGTATAGTTCTCAAAACATTATCCCACTTCTCTGGCCAGTTTTATTTAGGCTGATACCTCAACCGAACTATGCACCTCAGGCTCAACCATGTAATAGGATAACCTAAGGTGAGAATATATTTCATTAATTAATATTCGTAAAGGCAAGACTGCTCTCATTCCTACAGCACTGTATTGAGATCCCAAACTACTACTGGTCAACCACTGCCTTGGCATCCTCCTGGTGATATCCTGAGCAAGTGGAGGGGTATGGCAGCATACAGACAGCATCTCCATGGTCCCTCTGGTGACTGCCTGAGCGTGCAAATAAGATACTGTTTGCTGGGCTCTCCTAGAGAGAACAGTTGCACATAAAGTTAAAAACCCTTTTAATCAGCAGGAGTGCTCAATACTTCACTGCTATCAGTTGGGATGTGACAATTGTACAAAAGTATTACTTAATGAGCTTTAGCAGGCTTCTCCTGAGGCAAAGAAAACCAACTCGGAAGTCAACTCTTAGCTGAGCTGTTGTCATAGCAGTAAAAGCAGAGCTCACTGTGATCCTATGAGCTGCTTTGTATGTTCTCCTGCCAAAGAGGTCTAGCTCTAACTGAACCAGGGCAGAAGCTTTGCCTGGAACAGCCGTGTCTTTCTACATGCCGTTGCGAGAGACCATGCCGTGTCCCACTGCAATCTTCCCTTCTCCTTCCAGCTTCTCTTCCCAGACAAAGATGATCTAATGTATGTCTCCCTTCATGCAGGCCCTGAGCTGAACCCTACAAAAAGAGCACTTTTGCAGCCTAGCTGTGGTTTCCCTTCAGCTCAACAGCTGCTTCTTCCCAGGGCTCCAGACTGGAGGAGGCCAAATAGCCTTCAGTGCATCTGCACAGGCAACGGCACAGACCACCACAGTGTGTCACAAAGAAGTAATTGCTCTTGCCTACTTCCCTGAAGAAAAATAAAGCTGAGCAGGTGTGTGTGCTTGAGCGACTGTGCTACAGGAAAACTGCCTCTGCTGTTGAGGCACCCCTTGGAGAAGGGCAACAAGCCCTGGCACAAGTACACGATCCAAAGTCGTCCCCTGACACAGACCCGAGGGACACCCTGACTCTGGCTCAGCACTATAGCCTTGCACCTGCAGCCCTTAAATGCAGACTTAATCCAAGCTTGCCCCAGTGTGCCAAAGATTAATAATATCATTTACAAGGGCCAAAAGAACAATTTTCATAAATCTGAGCCAATTTTTCTCATGCAAGATTTATACTTGAATTAAGAAAGGAACATTATAAATCTATCCCATGATAAAGCTTAAAACTTGGGATTTTAATATGCTGAATCCCCTATGTTCTGGGCTGTAAAAGTTGATAGAGAGAGTGTTTCTTCCTAATGCTGTGTTAGGCAAGTAACCAATTCATTCAATTACTAAACTGACAACACTGTTCCTGTGAACTATAGATAAATTCACTGACTTGGACAAGGATGTACAATATGGTATGTATTGGGGCAGTAAACACAAAAGAATAAATCCATTATGTTGGACTGCAGATGATTTTGGACTCAGACGGAAAACAGCAAAGCAAGAGTTGAAGTCAGGACACCAGAAAAGAAAACTTAAGAGACTGAAATCTCTGTAAAAGGAACTTGACTTTTGATGAGAACATGGAAAGAATTCAACATAAGATAAGTCCTTTGCTCTAAGCAGATTAGGAAAAAATCACGACAATCAGCAATGGTTACTTTATAATCTAACTTAGAACTTCAGACTTTCTTTATGTATTCTGTGTCAGTTTTTAATCCAATTTTTTCTCCTTCTGCAGTAATGCCAGGAAGCCACAAAAATAGAACTGTCAGCAGTCCCTCCATAGCCCCGATACCAAAAAGAACTGGAAACATCTGGATGCATTTTTCAACAGGACAGCCAAGAAGAAGGTATTTTAGGCAAGAGCATCTGCCTGTGCAGTGGAGTTCCCTAACATGGCAAAACGTGTCTACCTTTGAAAAGATGGCCCTTGTAAACCAACTCAATGCAATACTGAAAGAGAGCGCTGAATGGCATCCAGGACTCCCGAGCCTCTGCCACGACCACAGAACCATACAGAAAAAAACCACATGGATACGGATATAGTATCCAGACAGCTAACAAAATATAGCTCCTCCTGTATATATGAAATAAGAAGAAAACCCAAACAGTTTTGCATGGAAAAATGCAATTTCATTACCATTAAAACCATTTTAAGGGAACCCTGAATACCTACAAGACTCAAGATGGAATATTTCTTTACATATATGTATATATATGCACACACACATCCACAGACCCCTACTGCCCTGATTTAGGTTAAGCAGTTTTTTATTAGCTATTTTACATTAACTATTTAATAGTTATTTTACACATAATAATTATCCTGTTTCATGATGAAAACAAAAAGCTTTATATTATGAAGTTTCTACAGGGTGAGGATTCCCTGTACAGCAGCTCTGCTCCGCACTGTCACTCTATAGCCAGTTAGAGCATTGTGCTGAGAGGAAGGATGTAAGTTGTGTAAATGAAGGCTAAAAGACTGTGGCTGAGATTAAGAAAGGGAATAGGTGACTGCAGTACATCTCATATATGAAAAAAGATTAAATAAGTGATTCGAGAACAGGAAACGGGAACTGATCTTAATTAATTCAAATCCAAAACAGACTGGGAGTACAGCTTTGCAGGGCACAGGCACTGAGCTCAGGAAGCTGCCTAAACACACTTTAAAAGCCCAGGAGGAGCCCATCTTTATAAAGTACAACTACACTTTTTTTGCTTTAAATCCTCCCAGACCAGGGGCCCACAACCACTTTCAACAGCCTGTGCAGTGCCTCTCAGAGAGCTGTACTGGCTGGAGTAACTGGCAGCTCAGGCAGATGAGTGGTAACAAGGCGCTGCACAAAAGAGGTATTTAAAAAGAATTTTGCATCGACTTTGGGAAAACCCGGAAGAAATCAGAACTGTCTCAATTTTATGGGAGCACCTAACATCCCAGTTGTTGTTGGCCAAATGCTGCTACAGCTATGGGGTGTGGTGGCGGAGCTCCGCTCCCTTCTGGGAGGACAGCAGCCCTGAGAGAAGAAGTTGGCAGCATGAACTTGCCATTCCCTTTTTTTTCCCTCAGGAAAGGTTTGCTTAACAACAAAGTGAACAACAGCTACACCATCAATGTATGGTTTGTTTTTTTTTAATCCTGTGGAGTTTAAATCAACACTCTTCACAAGAGGTTTCTGACCCATGACTTCACACACTGGTGAAACTAGATCTGGAAATACACATACCACTGAACTGAACAAAAGGCAGGATGATTCAGGGAGATGGTCTGTATTTAATCAAGGTTTCATGGAGGAAACTTTTTAGCTACTCCGGTCACTGCTGAGCAGACAGAGAACCTGAACAGGAGACTGACAGAGAGTTCCCAACCCAGAGGCCAACAATCCCATTTCGCAAAAGGAAATCGGAAAAACAAAACACCAAAACCCCAACTCAGACCTGAAAGGTTTTGAATTTTCCTCTACTGTGAAATGAAACTGGTCTTCTGAGTGTTTTGTTGTCACCTAGAAGATCAGTACTAAACAACTTTTCGTGCATCTCAGAAACAGGAAACACAACGTGTTTTTGGATCAGTTCACTGCTAACCACAGAAGCACTGTTATCTCAAGCTATTTTAAACCTCAGCCTAACCCTCCCCCCCGTATGGCAGGCGCTTTTCTCACCAGAACAGATACACACACAGCAGACTGGATGCCTGAATTTTGTAAAGAGAACCCACCCTTAGCCCTTCTTTATCTGCCCTCTCCAGCTCCTGCCAAGCCTGGTGCCCAACTGCCCAGGCTGGAGCACACAGTACAAGTCCACATCCAAGTTCCAGGCTCCGAAGCACAGGTGCCAAATTGACTTAAGTGCCCAATAGGTTTTGAGGCCACTGGGTCATGGTCCTTTTAAACTGCTTTTTTGGACTTCAAAGTTGGTTTAATTGCCAAAGCAGCATCTCCAGAATTTGAGTTTCAGGCCAGACCCAAAGCTCACTGCAATGAACACATGAATCTCCCAGACACCAAGGGCCTTCGTTTGGGACCTAATATCTGTTCTCTCCAGTTTAAGTGTGGCTATTAAATCACTGGAAAACAAAGCTTCGTAACAAAATCACCAGGGTAAAATTTACAGGAAAGATAAGCATCAGATTGCTGACATAATTTTTTTTTTGGCACTGAATTCATGTCAACTTCAGTGGTGATGACAGGCAAACAAATACTCATACTAAGCTTAAGAAAAGTGTCCTTACTAATTTTGCACAATTTGATGTATTAACATGAGTAAAGATATGATGCAACACAAACGAGCTCAAATCAAACCCAGGATTTGAACCTCTTCCCACATGAGGCTCCTCAGTTTAGGTCTGAAGATTCATCCTGGCTGCAGAAGACTATCAACACAATTTTTCTCTGCATAAGCAATCTTTCTGATGAAGCCTGAATAGCATTACTAATCAGAATGACAACATGCCTTAACCCAGACTCAGCCTGTCCTACTTAAAGTCAAAGCCCGCTTTGCCTTCCACTTTAAGGAGATGAGATCTTAGGTTCTCTGCTGACAGAGATTGAGTGTTGCCCTACTTAGAGAATATTTACCAGATTTAAGGTATCTTGGGAGACAGCAATTCGGAGTAAACAAAGTTGTTCTTTTATAAAATTAAACAGGAGTCCGAAGCGGGGAGCAATAGGTCAGGATATGCATCATGCAAGATTCACTAAATTAAGTAAATAGCATTTTAATCAAGCAAACAAGTTCACTGAATGTTTCCACCAAAGTCAAAGGGTACTTCTGGTATAAGCCAAAGCTAGCCAAAGCCTGGCTTCCTAGCAGAAGCTGCCGTTCTAAGGCAGGTCCTCTGGCTCAGCCCACCACATATGGGGGCTGTGTCTGCCTGTCCTGAAATTGCCTAAAGGTCTGGCTGTTACCAGAGGGGCAGCTCGGTTCCCTCTTGCCTACAACCATTTCTGTGGATCTAGTAAACATGCAGCTGCATGATGAGTTGGCCCAGCTCACTGATTAGATGATGCAAAACTAAACCACCAAAACAACATTTATTTTTTTTTAAAGTAGGTTTTCAACTCCCCCTGCAGTTGACTGCACACGGTGGGGTCAGAATGCACAGTGGGGAAAAGAGGGGCCAGAGCAGGACTGCCCTTTTCACAGCCAAGTCACAACCCTGGAGAGTGCATTCAGAGTAACATGCATCTGAACTAAAACACCTACAAGTACAATGAACAGAGGCTGAGGGAAAAGCCAACCAGCTGATAAGAAAACACAAGTGACAGAACAAACAAGTAAGAAGACTGAGCTTAACGATTACAACAAAGAAAAAGAGGCCAGAGTCTTGAGCTTTTTCTCTAACACTGTAAATTAACAGCCTACACACGCATGACTGACTGAACAATCCTGCTCACATTCCTTCTTTCCATAGCATAAGGAGAAAGAGGGCTTAATCACCTAGGGATCCATCACCTAAATCAAGTGCAGGGAAGGGCAGTGGAATTGATGGGACTTCTGTAGAGTCAACATACCCTTTGGGTGCAGTGTTTTCAGTAGGTGTGATTTTTATAAGTATTTGCAAGAATCAAGGGGCACTTCAATAATAAATAATTTTTCTTGAAATGTAATATTACTTAAACCTATGTATTCTGTAAATATATTTTAAATATTTAACATACAGCTGGAAAAAGGACCAGAAATCAAACCTCTCCACTCCTGGATTCATGCCATAGCCACTGAGCTATGAGGGTCACAGCTCACCTAATGAATACCTCTGTATTGAAAGCAAGGCAAACCAGTTTCATAAGTAAGGAGTCAGAGACCACCAGCCCGGAGCAACACACAAGTTTATGGCTCTAGCACTCTTCTGAGAAATGAAAGACATAAATTCAGAACTTGGCTCTTCACATCAGGGTAACAGCTCTAGACAAAGCCTAGAAAGAATAAGGAGGGGAGAAAAAAAGGAATGGAAATATATTCCCCTGCATGTTTTTTAAGTGGTCTTGATCATCTATATGTAATTCAAAGATACTTGGGCTCTCCAAGAGCAACTTGTCACGAACACCTTTCTTCTGGATCCCTGGACAGCTTGGGCACCTAACTAATCAACACTGTCAAAAATAAAGGCACATCAAGCAGCAGACCTCAATGCATTCAGTGAATACTACCAGGAAAAACCTGAGCCTGCATAGATCAGAGACCAAGGGTTAGGACTGCAAGGATCTAGCTCCAAGGAGTGGGTGCCCACAGGATCATTTAGATGCCCAAGCACTTGACAGCTGTGGCCCAGTGTACATCCCTTGAGATCTAGTTCTTTTCCTGCACAATTACAACAGCACTGACTGGAAGTGTTCATTGGAGGAATGGCCACCATATCAGCCTTTGTTTTCTTATCTAGGGAAATGCGTCACATGAGTCATTGGGCACAATTCCACACTGAAGGAAAGTTTCAAGATCAGCTTAATTTAAGATTACATTTATTTCAGACTGCTGTTTAATAATCAGTGAACCACCTGAACCACCCAGGAACTCAGCCGTATGGTATGCATTATAGAGTTACACTTTGAAACTCTTTGAAACTGCTTACAATCAGGAGTGCTACTTTAACAGCGCTCTTGAAGACAGCAGGTTAAAACTTCAGTAAACAAAATGTATTTTCTGATGCTAATTTCATCCAGTACAGAAGGGAAACTCTAGCTATAGTCACAACTTCTTTCTGAGTTTTGGATAAACTGTATCTCTAATTACCTGAGGTGTTCCTGGAGAAGGTGATCCAATTAATTATTTCTTGCCTATAATAACTCTTAGCTGTTAATTCACACAGAATATTTGGATGTTACAAGGTTTTTTTCTTATAACAATACCAGTCTGAGACTGTCTTAAGTACAATTGAATCCTGGACATAATTTACATGAAGCTTTAATTCTGTAGTAGTTCAATATCTTTACTATTTCCCTACGTGCCTCCATTTATCAAGGTCCGTCACCTGACAGACAGTATAGCCCATCATCCCAAGCCAAATGCTGGAAGCACAACGTCGAGTTTAAACTCATACCGCCATGCGCAAACAAAGCCCTGGCACTGCAAGGTCCTCCTTCACTGCAACCCCCCGGCACTGCAGGGCGGTGGCACAGCACTGTCACACACTGCCCTGGCACCACCTTCTGCCACCCGCACCGGGCTGCCAGGCTTCAGCCTACCAAGAAAAGGCACGTACATCCAAACCCACGTACATCCAAACCCACATACATCCAAACCCACGCTGTCCCACTCAATGTACCCATCATATGCATCAAGTGAAACATCAGGGTTTGTAAAAAAGGCCGTTAGTTTTTGTTTCTCGGGAGCCTTATATGTACGGTTAAAACCAGTAACTTACAAATTGCAGAAGTACCGCTGTATATTCGCGTTTAAATACTCCAAGTATAAACACCGAAGGCAGGTCCCATCAGCGACACTCACGGAGGAGTCCCTCCGGCAGGACAGCCCAGGAGCCAGCCGCCCCCTTGGGTTTTGCTCCCCCCGCCCAGCAGTGCCGCCACCCTGAGGTCGCCACACGTCACGGGGCTGCCGGGGGTCGGCGCAGGGCGCGGCTGGCAATGCCGAGCCCACCGTTCCCCTCCGCCGAGGGCCCGGCAAGGCAGCGAGGCACCGCTTCCAGCGCCCGCCCGCAGGGGAGACCCGCGCCGCCTCGGTGCCGTGTGGTG
>JAVJGJ010000060.1:42603243-42650271 GCA_035590215.1 Microhierax caerulescens | reverse complement strand
GCGGGGGTGGTGGTGGGGGGGTGGGGGGGTGGGGGGTGGGGCGGAAGGGGCTTTTAAGCAATAGAAAAGCTTTCAGCGTATTTAGAGTTTTAACATCGTTAATGCAAGACCCTGCCTGCCCTTTGTCTGCTCTCCGGGCCACCAGAGCCTTCTTGTTTCCCACATTTCACTTCCATCACTGGGGACACAGGAGCACTTTCAGCACCATGGTTACAAACTAGCATTCCCCCTTCCTGGTCATCTCTGTTTTCCCCTCCAAGACTGGGCTATATGATGAGCCATGGTACACTCAGGAAACACATTCTTGTTTCTGATATTTCTCTGCACATTTCCACTACATTTATCTCCTCCAAGTCGGCTACTCACAAAACTCATTGGCTTCCTGCCCTCAGCTTGGCCCACTAGACTTTAGAGCCAGGCTCCAGCTTATTTGTTTTTACAATAAAGGACACACTGTGTACAGAGCTCCGAGCCACAGGATCACAGGACATTGTAGCAGCACAGAGGAAACTTTAAACCATTATGAAATGGAAGCTGCTAAATCACACTCAAGTGCTATAAGCCATTGCATTGGGGCTTCCTTCAAGCTGAGTACGAGTAAAAAGAGCAGAGTCTTTACTAAAGCTAGGGAAAACCAGCTCCAGACTAACTCACAAAGCTTGTTAGGAACAAGAGTCAATTTTCTGATTGTGTCATGCAGTCTGATGTGATAACTTTCTGAGACTGTATTCTTCCATTTAATACTCCACTTTAACGAGGACCTCACATAACGCTCTACTCTGCTCCAGCCTGCTCACATTACAGTCTTCATAAACTTCCTTTTCCAAGTAGCGTTAAGCACTTCCAGTCCTCACAAAGGCAAAGCAAAAGTTATCTTTCCTGCCCTAGCAATGCTGGGGAGCAAATAAGCCAATAAAGAAAAAGCAGGGGGAAGAAGCAAAAGAGCTTGCTTCAGAGAAATTTAAGAACAAGGCACACGAACCCTCATCCCCACTGAAATAGAAGGTCAAACTGCCAGTGGCTTCAACAAGGTAAGCATTACACCTCCAAACTATACTTTTTTTTTTCCTTCTTCCCAAACTCCTAAACAAATATATAGATTTAACTTAGCACTGTGAGGCCTCAGCTGGAATACTTTTCACAGTTTTGGGCACTGCACTTTAAGAAAGATGTGAACCAACTGGAGAGAATCCAGATGAGAGCAACAAGAATGATCAAAGGTCCAGAAAATGTGATGTATGAGGAAAGACCAAAAGAATTGGGTTTGTTTAGACTAGAGAGGAACAGTCTGAGGGGAGACATGACAACAGTCTTCAGACATGTTAAAGACTGCTGCAAAAGGGAAGATAAACTGTTCTCTTATTTCTACTGGAAGTAGGCTAAAAAGCAATGGATTTAAATTACAACAGTGGAGATTCAGATTAGACTTTAGGAGAAACTTTCTGTTGGTTACAGTAGTTATACCTGAGAAGACATTGCCTATGGAAACGGTGGGATCCCATTGTCTGAGGTCTGGGTACAGGTGTAGTGGGGTCTGCTTTATGGCAGAGGCACGAACAAGAAGACTGGTCCAAGTCCCTTTTGGCGTATTTTCCCCGGTGTTAGGGATGTAGGAGAGAGACTGCACATGAACAGAACGATTCATTTTTTTCTGAAGGAGTTTGGACATGTCTGAGCTGAGTGGTTCTTGAACAGGAGATTTGTTGTAGCCTTAACTACAGAGTTAGTATCACTACCGTATAACCATTGCAAACTGTTTGCAACTATCACACTCAGGAAAACAGGGAAAAATAGAATTCTGGTTCTTATCTGCTCTAAAGTCCCTGGACACTATTCTGGCAATGAAGGCCTGTGTCAAATGGCCTGGGTGTAAATAATCATAACATCCTAAATATTGTAAAACATACCATCCAGTGATAGATTTCTATGAACTCTGTTATATAGAAAGATTTAATACAGGAAGAAACCCAAACATGTGACACTTTGCTAGAAAGTAGAAGATTACATAGTACAACATGTATTTTGGAATGAATTTACAATGGATTTAAACTATAAAATAGAATCAGAGAAAAAACTGGTGAAATTAAGACAAATGCAGGGTGAATTGAGACAAAGTGCCTGACTGATAATTCCAGAGATAATTGGGAATGTAAATTAGCACTTCTGAGATCCCTTGTTTCAATAGGTGGTTTTTTGTTTCTGTGTCTGCTTGCTTGTCTGCTTTCCATTTATAATGAAAAAAAAAAAGAAGAAAAAAAAAAAAGGCAAGATTGCAAAAGCCAGCTTTTTCCTCAGTTTCTTTGGTACTTTTTGCTAAGCCGCCTTGGGGCTACAAAGGTTCACAGTCTTTCAAACATAGACTCATACCCTAGAAGCGTTTACAATGGCAAGAAAAGTCCTTAAAATATATGACCACAAAAAGAATCATATGGGATCTGCTGACAATGTATCTTCAGATGTCTGCATCCTGGTAGGGGCTGTGCATGAAGAGGCCTCCCTCCTCAGACAGGCATAGGTCACCGGGTCTGTGGAAATACTGATTTGGTTTGGAGCTGCTATACATACTGGCTTCTGAGGAGAGAGTTCTGCAGAGGAGGAACTGCCTCTTTTATTTTAATGTTTCCAGGACACAAACTCAAGGTTTAGAAGGAGTACTGTGACACATATATCCTCAGCCGGATGACAGAGCTTCCTCTGAAGTTGATGACGGTGTTAACAGTGATCATTTCCAAGTCCAACTGAATGGTACGGGGCCCCTTCACAGGGCGGGTCATCACCAGAGTAGCACTGATCGGTCCTGTTTGCTGTGCACAAAGCAAGAGAAAGCAGGTGAGATTTTAAAAAACAACTCTTGAAAACTGTTGTCTCACTATGGTCTTCAAGCAGCTGAAGTAACTGTTTACTGTTGCATTGTTTGAAACCACTGCAGTTCAGGGGAGAGAGCTTCATTTCAGCATTGGACTCCATTTCCATGTTTTGTAGGAACATCACCTTCTACAGTTTGTAAAGCCTTTGCAAGCCTGGCACATAAAAAGAGCTATTGAACATAGAAGTCTGCTATTGTCCAAAGGGAAAAAGATGAAAACATGGATTTAAGGTATAAACAAGTAGTGACACGTTTTATTTTGGTGTGAGATTTATTTTGTTTGATGAGGAACACTTACTTTGAAGCAGTGAACACCAAGAAGGGGTTATGTTAGCAGAGCTTGGAGAACAGATGTTCCTATGTGAACAGGATCAGGGTTTGTTGTCTAATTGCATATGTTAACATCACAGAACTTTAACCTCTGGAGAGAGCTTTGAATATGTGAAGGCACTTCAGAAAATCTGTGTTTTAGTAAGTGGAAGCAGACCTTCGAAGTATCTGGCCAGAACAGTAGATTATGAGCATTTAAAAATCAGAGCTTCTGACGTTAAAACCAAGCGTAATTTGTTTTCCAGCAGAAACTTGTGTACACAAAGCAGGACCTGATTTACCACGAAATGGAGCATTTGTGTTATCTCCGATCAGAGAAGCCTGACCAAGCTGGAAGGAGGAGCTGGGTGGGCTGCCCCGGCTGGGCCATAGGCCCTAGTGCCTCAGCCCCCGGGGAGCTGCATCCTGGGACCCTGCTTCTCCCCAGTGCCCCTTGCTTGCCTTGCCTTCTTGCTGCTGCTCTCACTTTTCCCAAAGTACTGAGTAGGCATCACCAGCTAGCTGCCAGCCTGCAGTGGGATGGGTGCTGTTGCTGGCAGAGGGGAAAGGACAGCTTGTGCAAGTGTTTTAGGTCATTTTAGGTGACAAATGAATAGGTGTGTGATAAAAAAAGAAAACTAGCAGATTTGAACAATGCTGATTGCTGGAGCCTTAGCATCTGGTGTATTGACACAGATGATAAGGAAAAGTCAGTGGGATCAGTAATGACTTTGCAACAGGAAAGCTCTTGTGAGATGTAAATGATCATTCTGGGACCACTTCTCACTTCAGGATTTTGAAATATTTTCCTTTTTTTACAGTGAGAATCTGAGGCTTTTGTGAGAAACGTGTATTGCAGTCTATCACACTACCAGTTTCTGTGAGGTATGGGAACCATCAATAGCCACTGAACGTCACTCAATGTGAATATCAAAGTCAGGTTTTGCCTAGGCTTAAAAATCAGCCTTGTGAATGTCACCATCCCTGGTAGCTGTGCCTCATTCTGTGCAGAGACTTCCCATCAGCCCTGCATGTCAGAGGTGCAGCAAAGATTGGGGAACAGAGATGTCTTCTGAGGAAAATTCAGATTAAAAAAACAGTAGTTGTGTTTTCTCTAACAGCCTCTACATAAAATGTGTGTTCTCAGTGAAAAAAATACATAACAAATGAAAGCAAAGAACACAGACAGTAATTTCTTGGGATAAAGGGTTGAGGTTTGCTACTAATTTTTTTGGTTTTCAGGTTTTTCAGTTTCCAATGAAGGCCTTAAAACAAACAAGAAATGTTGACTCAGTGACAATTAGTGAATGCCCATCAAATAAAAAAAGGTTTGGTGTAACAAACCTTTCTCTTGAGTGTGGGAGACCTGGGCTATTCTTAGACATGGGAACAGCCCTGGACTTGCCTGAACCTTAAGCGTCATAAAAAAAGTGTGTTTGCTTTGGGTAGGTTACCTTCCTGAAAAAGCCAGCAGCCCCTGCAGTTCAGCACACCGCCCTGCATGTCTACTGTAAAAATGCCTCATACTGAAGGTTTAAATGATATTAATAAAAACCTGAATTCTGCTACCAGAAGAATATTCAACTAATGAGAAGATACTCTGTGTTTTCTCTCAGTGAGCACCAGACTTACCCGCATGTAGAATTCCCTGCCCTCATTCCCTGATTTGATTTGGAAGATGTAGTACGCTCCGGGGTAGCGAGTTGTTGCTTGCATCTGAAATATGTCAGAAGGCACAGACCGCCCGGACACCATATCCATCACTCTGTACAAGATGGTGAATGGCTGATCTCTGCAACCGGCGTTTTCAGCTGGACACATGCAGCGGCTAATTGTCAGAGATAGGATTGTCATCAGGGGTTACAAATTGCTGTAATATCTGATTCTTTATATGCAAACACAGCTGCATAAATAAACAAACAAACAATGTTGTCTACCAGCTAAAAGACTCAATAAAACTTGTAATGAAACTTGTCATGAATTTTCTCACTTTTAGTATTCTCTGTATTGATATTCTGGCCTACCTGCATCCCTGCCTTCTTTTTCTTGTCTTCTAAGCCAAAATATCTTGGCATCCTTTGTCTCTTTAGATCACTTGAAAACCTCTACTTCCTTTAAAGCAGCTCTGCAGGTGTAGAATAACCAGCACATGTTTGTTCTGGTAGTAATTTAAACTGAACTGTCCCCAAAATAATGTTAATTATTAGATAATTTCACTGCTGATGCACATAAATATTGTATTCTTTGTTTAACAGTCTTTTATATACTACATGAAAACATACAGTGAGACACCCTGGACCAAACCAAAGCTCTAACATCAGATGCAGAACCCTAAGGAAGAGCAGGATAGTAAGCCCAGTGTATGAAACTTCCATCAACAACCCCCAGTTGTGTGACTCAGGAAACTCTTGAAACAAAGATGTCTTCTGTGTATTCATCACACAAATGCCTTAATGCATTTCTTATCCATCAGATTGTCCAGCTGCCCCTTACACCTACATGAATGTTTGGCATCCACAGCCCCCTGCAGCCAGGAGTTCCACAAGCCCCTTTATCTCTCTCTGCACTGCCCCTTGCTGAGTTTGATGCTCCCAGCTCTTCTACTGAAAGGAGAGAGGCCAGTCAGCCTCTGCAGCTCAGGGTTTCATATTTTACCCTGTTAACAGCTGAAGAGTCCTAACTTAATTGTTTTTCACAAGACAGCTGTTCCATAGTTTTGACCATCCTCATTGCTCTGTTTGAACCTTTGTCCAGTTATATGTCTTCTGAGAGGAGGTGAAGGAACTGCACAGCATTGAAGATACGAGTGCGCTATGGCGTGTGCTCTAATGATACTCTCTACCTATTAACACCTCAAATTCAGATTGCTTTTCTGACCCCTAGTGAGTACTGCAGGTCATGGAACTATCCATAACCCTCAAATCTGTTTGGATGGATTATGATCAGATCAGTGCTCTTTATTTAATTGTGATTTTGGGATTGTCTTTTTACTTTACATTCAACTACACTGAGTTTCACCTGTCATTTTTATTGCACAGTCATTGAAGCTCCTTCTGCCATTCTTTTCTACCCACTCTTTTCTCTACTGTCTTCAGATACTGTTGCAGACTTTGACCATCTCATGGTTTTTGCTTTTTCCCCCATTGCTTACAAATACATTGTACAAAGTATCAGACTCAGCAGACCAGCTCAGACCTCTGCAGAACTTCACTGTGAAAGCTGACAATCTAATACTATATTTCTTTTTTATCTTTCAACCTTTTATTCCGCTATATCAGGGACTTCTCTCTTACTTAGGGCTGCTTAATTTCCATAATAACCTTATTTGAGGTTCTTTTCAGAAGCCTTTGGATACCCAAACAGACCGCTTCAGCCCATGTGCCCTAGCCACATGCTGCTCATTTCTTCAGAGGACTCTAATAAAGTTGTGAGGCAGGATATCTCTTTATAAAAGCCATGTTGGGGCATTTACTGGGAAAGATTTGGGACTTCTTGCCAATTTTTTCTATAATCTCCACTACTGACACCAATTTCAGACAGTTCATCTGGCATGTCCCCCATAAAAAGGCTCCTGGCATTGCAAACACCCAATTCCTTCCACAGAAAACACAGTTGCAAGGGATTCATTTGGGTTTTATACTGACCACTTCTAGACATATGCCACAAATTGAATGCAGTCACATGTAGACTGCCAAAGCCAAAGCCACCAAACACAAAGCTCAGAGATCAAGAGTTCTGGTGCAAGCTGATCTGCAAGGACTCTGTAGCTGGGCTCTGGGGAATTTAGATGCAGAGGCTTCAGATATTCAAATTCCAGTTTAAGACTACTACCTCTGAAGGTAGGTAAACCCAGAACTGGAAGAACAGAATGTTTCCACTCCTCAGCTGCCCTAATTCCAAAAGTAATGTAAATATATGAATAAACTATAATGGAAAGAAGCTGATTCTTCATCTCTTGCCTTTCTATAAAATACATTAGGCTACCAAGCAATCCCAAGTAATCAGGTTTAGTGCAAACACTATGGATGAAATACTATTGGGCTGCAATATATATAGATCTGTCTGGAGATGAAATATTTTGAACCCTAGGCAAATACCTACAAAAATGTAAAAGAATCAGGCAATTTTTAGAAATGTGGGTTGTTTTTTTTTTTTTTTTGCTTTCTCAAATAATTCCAAATTTAGACAGTAACAGTGCCAACAGCCCCATCCAGACATACCCACTTTCTGGACAAGGCAAATCAGTCTGTGCTTTTTCATCTCTTTTAACCTTTAAGCAGGAGGAAACTACTTGTATCCTGCTATAACTATCATCTAATATTTTAAAGTACTTCCCAGACACAAGCTAATTAGTATTTACAGGAAATACTTATACTAAGAAACAGACTGCATTTGAGCATATATGAACTCAGTTAGTAATGTAAGTAAATGTCTCTTATTACATTACAAACCTTGCTGTTTTCTTTACTCACTGATAAAAGTGCTTTTCCAGTCTAACCTCCCACACATCTGAGTATCGTATCGTATCGTATATTGTATCATATCATATCATATTCTATCTTATCATATTCTATCATATCCCACCTGGTGACCTGGTAAGGAATTGCAATTCATTATTTCATAAAGCTTACCAATGGGAAATGCAGCAACAGCATGTAAGTATAGCTCTCTAGACACAGTCTACGGCTGCATCGTAAAAGTGCAGCGTATTTGGTTCACTCTAGATATACTTCACACAGATACAATTTGCTTTTGTGGCTCTGGGTAGGTTACTTACTTCTCATTAATCTGGATATAAGGATCCTCGCATCTTACTGGGTCTAAACATTTATATTCTCCTGGGATATTGAAACACGTTTGCTGTGAAGTGCAGGTGAAGTTTCTGATTTCACATTCATTGATATCTAAAACACAAGAAACAAGAGAAAGGCCAAAGCAGGGAAATATGTGCAAGGTATCACCCTTGCAAACTGGTTTCCATCTTAAGGAATTGTCCCAAAATTCATAACAGTCTTGCACCATGAGAAGTGGCTTTTTGATAACTGGCCCCTCTTTAAGAAAAGTTTTTACTCTGTTAATTTCTGCTTATTGGAGTGCTCTCATATGCTAAGTGCTGCAAAAATAGAGATGACATTGGCTGCTCAAGCTCTCTGACCTTAGAGAATGGGAAAACTGAAGAGATGTGCAGCAGAGAGGAGAACATCTGAGGGCTTTCCTGCGTAGCTGTTTCCTAGTGAGTAAAGTCTTACTTAATTATCAACATTTCAATTCACCTCAGTGGGACTATTCACATGATGACATTCTTACCAGAATTCCATAATTGGCCCCTATGAGTATTTCACTGTGCAATGCCAACACCAAGCATCTCAACTGAAAACCTCTTTCCAGACACAGGACCCATTTTCTGGTCCCCTCAGGTTTTAATCAGTGCAAGAATGTTCTTACCTTGGCAGCTTCTGCTATCGTCAAGCAAGTTATAGCCTGAAGGACAGATACAGTAGTAAGAACCAGGCGCATTCACACATTCGTGCTGGCAGAGGAACTCTGAGAAGCTGCATTCGTCCATGTCTGCAGTGATAAAACAAAGTTTAGTGTCTTTGGCTTTACAGTCAAAAGAGCAGTCCCACAGGCAGGTGGCCATCCAGGCTACGTGCCCATCACCCCAGCTGGAGGTTGACACCCTCCAGCTCCCTAGAGCTCTGCATCGACCTGGCAAAATGCTATACAACAAGCTGTTGGTTAAACATTTTTCTCCCAGGGAAACCAAAGCTGCTGCTGAACACAACGTGTGACTTTTATTTATTTATTTATTTTTCTTTTTGAATACCTGTCACTAGTTAGCCGTTTTCAGTTCTGTTTTACGTCAGAGATAGAGCTACTCCAACAACAAAGCTGCAACTGTAATTTGAAAGGAGAGGCTTGCCAGGGTGGTGTTGGTTCCTTTTTTTTCCTTTTTTTCTGGAGAGCAAACTTCCCTTTCCCAGGGCCACATGGGTCCCAGCAGAAGTCCTGCAGCCAGCCCTGGCTATTTTATATTTCTTAGCCTCTAACCAGTTACTTCCAAGGCATTCCAGCAAGACTACAGAGCTCATCCCAGCTTGTGTCAGACCTACTGGAAGGCCCAGCCATCTCCCAGATACCCAGGAAGCTAAGCAGTCTGTCAAATCTCTGATTGAAAACAGAAATTGTGCTCTTTTCCCCTTGCACTCGAATTGAACAGTCATTGTATTCTGCAGATCTGTGCTCAAGCAAGAAAGATGAACTTCAGAGCTGCACATGGAGGCATCGCTGACTGAGGGGAAAACACATGCAAAGGCGCTAGAATGAGGGAGGCTGCAGTTAATCATTTCCTTATTCCCCCTGTTCTGGGGAAGAAAGAAACAAAGGCCAGAGCCCCAGCCAGGAACTCCCAAGTTCTTATTCCCAGCTCTGACATGTTGACACTCCCAGGCAAATCACTTTTACTCTTCAGACTGAATTTCCTTTTCTTCTAAATTGGGCTTAGTCCATTTATCTACTTCTAGTGTTTTGTGCAGATGGATTGGAAAGTATTTGAAGTCCAAATATGTCCAAGTGGCTTTATGGCTGCAACCACATTATCAGAAGGGAGATGAAAGGAACCATACACCTACACAGTCCTGTTACTGTGTGACTTGCTCCAGCAAGTTCGCTGAAAAAAACACCTTACTGGTAAAACATGGACCAAGGCCTGACTCCCTGAAGGGACTGAGATATCACCCACACCCTCTAGGTGTCCTAGCCCAAACCTCCAGCACATCAGATTCATATAACCTGTGCTCAGCTGCTGTCAAGTGCTACAGGGACATAAAGCCCGGAGGGTCCTACATTTCTGCTGCTGACCCCACACAGGACACACACACCTTTGCTGTTCCTAAACACTTCGGGCATTCTGCTGGCTACCTGCAGAGGACCAAATGGTAGGTATTTCACAGCACACCTGAAGTATATTGAAGACCTCTGTGATTAAAAAATAATGCCTATGTTGGGAAAGGCAGGTTGAAATCTCTGCCTCTCTCCTTGAACTGGGATAAGGATGCCTCCCATCTTCAAGGTAAGCTGGCTGCTAGGCCATGGGCTAATCCAGAGGCTGTTGGAGTACATCTGAATCCTGGTGTCTCATAGGAGTGTCCTCCTAAGCAGGCATTCCCCCTTGCAAGCCTCAATGATGTCTAGTGATCACTTGTGAAGTGAAAGAGGCTCATCCAGAGAAATCTGATCAGCTTTGACAAGCATTTTCTTGCACAGAATTCTCAAGAAAAGGTTTTCTGCTCTAAATCTGGGTGGTAGAAAGTCCCTTTTGCTGGCTTACCTCTCAGACATGAATAAGGCTCAAGTACCGCCTCTTCTGTCACCATTTTCTCCTGGCAATGTTTATATGTCATTGCATTGAATTAACTGGTTCGGGCCTCAAGCTAGCTCAGAAGCACATAGAAAGGTGCAGGAGTCTACCTTAGAAGCAGAAACTCCATCAGAAAGCAGAAAACGTAAGTCAGGTGTTGCAGCTCAAAATGTTAAAAGCATAAGCCCCTTTATTTTTTTGTTCCTTCCTTTATAACAAGGAGCTTTGCAGGGACAACCAGCTTTGGAAACACTAATCTATACACATACTGCATATCACATCTTCCCCCTCAGAAACAGCATATTACATCTGTTTACTGTAAATTAAAAAACAAGTATTTTCCAGTGCATTTTTCCTTCCAAGAAATATTGGCTGGATTCTCTGATTTTATCAGGCTGTGGGAACATTAAGCACAGAAATAAGTTTTGCCTTCAATTAAAATAAAGCAATAAAATAAAAACAAAATCAAGAGAGGAAAAAGTATAGTGACACAAACACAGTTTCTTCTGCTATGTGCTGAACAGATTAGAAATATCTGAACTAAGAAACCATATTGTTTCTGAAGTGTAGCCAGAGCCATACAGGGGAAACTGAGGAAGGTTTCAGGAAGAAGTGTGCAGTCATAAGAGCAAGAGGAATATACGCATTCAACAGCTAAATGGAAAAGTGCTTTATATAAAGTATTTCTTTAATCATGGAAGAATGTTCTAGGACTATCTCTACTTTACTTGCTCTAATAAAGCTTCTTGTTGAGCATTACAAAGCATTTTCTAGCATTTTGCTGTTATCTTGGAGCTTTGTAATAATCAGCTTATTTCTTTAAAACCATTTTTAAAGATGGCAGCCCTCCTTCACTGTGCTTTTCTGGTTATTTGCTGTGTGCTTTAACTGGAAGATCATATGAGTTGCTATCCTGCTGCTAACCATGTACCAAGGCAAAAAAACTTTTTAAAAAGCATGTACAAAACAATACATTGGAAAAAGAAAACTTAGTAGAATTAAATAAACTGAAACATAAAATAACTAAAGACAGTTACCACTGCAGTTAACTCCATCAGCTTCCAGTTCATAGCCAGGTTCACAGCGGCAGAGAAAAGAGCCGTAAGTATTGACGCAGGTCTGAGTGCAAGGGTTTTCACTTGTACATTCATTCACATCTATGGGAAACCAACGACCAATGCATCAGTGACTTCTCCCCAAACCCTATTTTCAATTCACTACAGTAAAGCAATTCAAAGAGATTAGCTGTACAGTCAGAATGAATTGTTCTGAAAACATATAACCCAGTCAGTATTGTTTATTGGGATTCAGGCTGGTGCCTGGCAATAGCATGTTGGAAACACAACATGTGTGGAAATGAAGCATTTTGGGAATGTCTTCAATCAAAAAAATAACATAGAAGATGGGAATGAAGTATTTATTACAAATGCTTCTGTCTTTATCCTGCAATTTAAAAACCATTGAACAGACCTGAGACAAAATGCAGCAGGATTTTCTTGAGGATGATAATGCAATGAGGAATGGTCCTCATGGTTACCTAGGGCTAAGACAAAACCAATTTAATTTTTTTTTTCCTTTTAGGATAATAGCAGCTTCTGGCCATCATTAGCACTGACTTTCCTTCAGCATGTGGAAAGATGCTCCCTGCTTAGCTAAGGAGAGGCTTTACAAGAGGTTGTGTTGGCTCTGATGGAAGTAGCACATCACAGCAAAAGGTGGTCTAATGCTCAGGATTCTAGTCTGGAATTTGGGAAAGTCAGATCTAATTTACCAATCTGACAGAGTTTTCTAGTCTCAGGTGGGTCACACAGCCTCAGATTTTAAAAGTAAATTCAGTGCCTAAACTCTGGGTTATTTCAGTGAATTAAGCAACTCTATTTTAGGGGTCTTGGGCCTGTGTGCATATTTCTTCCGATACATCGGCGATGCTGCACCTGTACCCCTCTGAGACACTGTGAAACTACAGAAATATCTCAGGTTGACAAACCAGATATGAACATTTTCAAGAGCAGCGTTGAGGTTACTTGTAAAAACTAAGCAAGTTTTAAGAGTGTTGCTGGGTTGGGACCAAAAATTTCAGTCATGGTTTACCACACACAGTACCTTGGCATGATCTTCCATCATCATTAAGGGTAAAGCCTGGGTTGCACGTACAGGAGTAGGAACCAGGCACATTGGCACACAGCTGCTGGCAGTAGCCGTAGCGACATTCATCTATATCTATAGATGGGAAAGATGAAAAGTAGAGTGGTCTGCATTTTCACATGACGATACAAAGCAGCAAACACACTAAGTAAATGGTACCAATAACCCAGCATAGTGGTTATGGATATAACAGCCAAACTTTCAGGCATTCAGGCCCAGAGTTACAGATAAAACACACCTCTACCATGAAGAATGTAGTAATGTGTTTTTATCCACAACTGACATCCGTCAGTACCTCCTATGAACTGACTGTCATTGCTGTAATCTTCAGTGTAATGTGATGTCATCAGGAAGCCCAAAGCCAGTCCCTTTAAGCAGCTACCTCGAAGCACACCTGACACCTGGCACAGCCCGTCAGCACAAGCACAGCCAATGTTGTGGCAAAGTTTTGTCAGAATCAAGACAGAAACCTTTTTTACCCCCACATATACCAAAGCTACTCACTAGAAAAGCATTAAGTATTTGCCACTAAGTATGTCTTTTAGAGAGGATATTCTTTAAAGACTTTTTCCTGAATAGTCACATTGACTTTTTAGATCAATTTTTGACGGACAAGTTATAGACTCTAAAATGTAAGCAATAAATTTAATGCCAAAATAATGGTTTGGGCTGAACTGCAGCATTAGCAATACATGCAACTGACTGTTACAAAGCACAAGAAAATGCTCTAAGATATGTATGATGGCAAGTGCTAGAATTTTGCCCCTGGACTAAAAACTGGAATGAAAGAGTTGGAGTATTTCTGAGGCTTTACATTTCCTTTGGTATCAACTGGCTTTTCATTTATGGAGATTTTTTAAATGGCTACTCTCAAAGCTTTGAAGTTAAGTTTGTGCAGTAGAAAACCAAGTGCATTATTTCCAGCCAGATAGCAAGATAACCTAAAGGCCAGGGCCAGCTGTGGTATGTACACCAGCAGTAGGCTTGGCCCAAATCCTGCAAAAATGACATAGGTTTTAAGTAAATGAATACCTCATTTCACTGACACAATACATTACTTTAAAATACATGCTGTGGCTTTTACAGAGCTGCTTCTTGTGGGTGGGTCATGGGGATACTGCTCTACTGACTCCTCCTGTATAAACTTTAGTGGAATAATTGCAACAGATGATAGAAGTGTAGCTTTTTGCAAGTGTAGTTTACTAACAGTGCCCCAAAAAAGCCTGTGTCTAAACCCCAACCCACTGATTACAGTAAATGGTCTTTTACTGCTTTATGCCAGCAAAAATCACTTCTCCAAGGCCAGCAGAAAGTATGGAAAATCGAGACTGTTTTGACACTTTGGGAAAAATATAGCAACTCTCAATATAATTTGCTTTTAGCTCTTTGCATTGCCTCATAACAATTCACCCCATGATTACTTAAAGTGGGCCACACTGGGATGTTATTGCCTATTTTAAATAGCATAAGCAGATACTCAAATCAATTCAGCAATGCAACCATTTCGGTTCTCTGGTATATCCATCAAGCAGTAAAGTACTTCAGATCCATGTCCAAATCCTGAATGCTGCACACAACCCTTTCGTTTGGGCTGTAACTGGGAGAAGTGAATGGGTAACAAAACAGGTGATTCAGAGCAGAATCCCCTTCCTGCCCTCCCTCATCCCCACCCTGTCAAGTACTCCTGTCCAACCCACAGCACAATCTCTTTTTTCCAAGAGAAAAGGAATTATCAGAGATTAAGGAGCAAGGGGCTTGGAGACTATATCCCAGGGGAACAACAAGACAGTGGCTCCCCAAAGCAGCTATGGCTGCATAGACCCCAGCTTGGATGAGGCTCAGCTCTGTCCATGCCAGGTGAGTTGCACAGCAGCTGTTCACAGTAGTTAGGAAAGCAGCCGTGAGTCAGTCCTTCACTCGAATTGGTATCTGGGAGGAGAAAGCTGGAAAATAACTGAAGAAGCTCCAGGGATGAATGGGCAGGGAAAGCCCATTCTCCTTCCAGCTGAGGTGTTGTGTCAGAACAGTCCAGCTCCGCAGAGCTGGCAGGCAAACAGACTGAGACGAGGGAAAAAAATAATAATGAGCAAACTTTAAACAAAAAGTTGTTTCCTATCTCCTAGGTCCTATCTGTGTATCTAAAATTAACAACTGCTTCATCATCCCGTGTGCAATTCAGCTGAGGGGAATGGGCTGGAGGAGAGGGGAGCTGGAAGGTTTTCCTGTGCTGTTTGTTGAGGGATGCTTTTTTCAACTGGGCTGAGCTGAAAGGATGAATAGGACATTGCCGCAAGGAAAATAATAAAATAAAACTGCTTGGAAGCTACTGAAACGGCACCCAGTTCAGAGGTCATTTTTTTTCTCACCCTCAAGCAAAAGGGTTGGTTGAATCTAGGGACTTATTGGCCTCTTTCATGGTATCAGGTTCTGGTCCCTTCAGGTCCACATTGTCATGGTGTGGAAAGGACAGGTCTGTGTGGGAATAAATCTTTTTGTATACATCCTTATGATCACTCGTATATGAAAGGGAATCCTTCAGCATGGGAACATGAAAATCCCGTGTGTTACATGGATGCTAGTTATGTGGCATTTACACCTACATTTTTGTTCGAGGGAGGCTCTCTGCCAAGCAAACCATTGGCACTTACAAAGATGAAAGGCGGTTTCCACATAGCCGAAGGTTTAACCGTGTCCTTGACAAAGATGGTCAGTGACATTATTTCAGCTGTTCACAGGTACACATACACAGATGCTACAATACCATATTGCACGAGGTTTTTACCTAAACACTGGCCTTCTAACAGCCAGTAGCCTTCAGTGCAGGAACAGGTATAGCCCCCCTCAGTATTTATGCAGATCTGGGTGGGGTTACACTGGTGAGAATCTGAGGCACATTCATCCACATCTGCAACACAGAAATATAGCAAGAAAGCATTAGAAATGGTGACGACAAAAGATTGTTCATGCTGTACAGGGACTTGCACTCACAATGTGTACACCCGCTCCACGTGACGAACTGAAGTGCAGTGGACTAGAGAGAATGACCATATCCTGAAATGAAATTCATAATAATAAATATCTGAGGGCAGCAAGAACTGAGGGTTCTCATCTCTCCATTTTGCAGATGACCTAGTGTTTCTCAGAGCTCCTCAAGAAAGAGGTCACATTACCTCAAGCTTTTGGTTACTTCTACATTTTGCTTTGTCACTGAACTGGGATTTCCATGCCACAGGGCAGTGTTCAGCCCTAGGGAAAGGCTGCTGAAAGGGCTATATAGCCCCACTGCAGAATAAGAGGTGAATGGGAGTTCGAGAGATGTACAAACACGACTCAGACATATAAAAAAAATTACTTCCTACCCCCAACAACACAGATTATCTCACTGTAATTTTTCTGACAGAAGGTTCAACCAAAATCAACCTTTACCTGACAAGAAAAATGTGTATTTCCCTGGAATCAATTTCCTGACAATAAAATTCTGTTCATTTTTTTAAACATCTCTGTTGTTTTTAATGTATTTGGGTTTTTATTACAACCCTTTAGGGTTTTTTATTATGGGCTTTTTTTATTCTTAATTTTTTTATTTTTGCAAAAGAGGTGAATAGCATTCCTACATTTATATAAGCCAGGACCCTGGAACCCAACTGATTAAAAATGCCTTTCAGAGTCAGAAGTTCAATTTGAATGCCTCCTTGCTCAGTCTCTTCCCTGATGTTTCTGGCATTGGGTTTTCCTCTAGATGTCAGAAATGGAAATAGCAAAAGATAAATTGTGTCATTTTTTCAGCCAACTCAGATTTCTATGTTTTATTTATTGATATCTAAACTATTTCTGTTTTTTATTCCAGCACACTGTGCACTGGATTTTGCTGAAGTACTATGTCATCTATGCAATGCTACTCCCTTGATCCCCCCTGGTTCTTATTGACCCAGACTTTGTTGGGTCATGACTCAAAGTATCTCAAGCACTAATGTGGTGCAGGCAGCAGAGGGCAGGAATTGCATCTCAGGATCTGCCCCTGAGGCAACTAGCACAGCCAGTCAGCTGTAAAATCCCAGCAGTCATGAAATAACTGATCCAGTCTACCACAGCAGCGTATCTAATATATTTGCACATATAAATCAATATGTACATGTTATATATATGGAGAGTCTCTAGAGTTCTTATCTTGCCAACATCTGCAACCAGAGCAATTTATGGTGAGTCAAAGCTGGTAAGATAACAAAAGCGGCACAATTAGAGGTAATTAGCTCTGTTGGAATTCAGTTCCCATGTGTTTATTGGCCAGATGAAGGTTGGCAAAACGTTGGGGAAATGGGAAAGGGGTAAGATAACAAGTCTAGACTATATAAGTAGATAGATATACTGTTCAGTTCAGCTATTGCCTCTGTGATTGGGCTACAAATTCTAGATCCTCCCTTCATACAGCATATCAGACATAACTGGTAGTATTTGAACACAGATTTTATCTAACCATAGATTTAATAAGAATGACATTAATGTTTTTTCTAAATGAAAAAGCTTTCTATTTGTCATGTTTGCTTATTGTTTTAGGAGTGGGACCCTGGGATCTGGCCAATTCTGCTGGTTTTAGCCTGCCCCAAACTTAAAAAGGAGATTTTAATTTTCCATGCTCCCTGCTTCCAGTAATATTAATAGGTGAAGCACAGTGGAGCCAAAATGAAGGTCAGGGCCTTACCACCACATATAGTAGCAATGCTGTTTGAAGACTATAGATCCTCCACTCTTCTGTGGTGTATCTTTCTTGCAGGGGTGCAACATGCATCCTTCACCAAAAGCAACAGGTGGCTACAGGATCAGTTTTGTTCCTGAGTCATCTTTGTAGCAGTTGCATAAGCAGCAGTACAATCACTTCAGAAAAGTAAGACATTGATCCTCTTTTCTTTGCTATCTGCCAAGCAGATTTCTATGCTTACTCCCAGTCTTCATCTTCTGTGGCGGTACTGGGGAAATATTTCCATTTGAACACAAAATTTTTACAGTGGAGGCTACCTGTGGAGTTTCTGCTGTCCCTAGAAAACTTGATCAGCCTGAAGCTGTCTATGCAGAACACCTTGACTCCCCACATTTTACACTGAATAATACCTCACTGACTTCACTGATGAAGTTTCATGCAGCCAACAGGTATATACAGCTTTACTGGTGGCATCAAATCTTTCTGCGTGGCCCTGAACACCCCCCCCCCCCAAGTTCTATATTACGTGTCTGGCTTTCTCTAAATTGCCCCTCACCGTGATGTGCCATTAAACTCTAACAGACCCAGCCAATGCAATCAAATCAATGAGTTTTGGCAAGCAGCCTTCTCAGTTCAAACAGGTAGTATAATCCCAGCCTGTTTGCCAATGGTTGTTTACATTACATGGGCTGACTAAGTGAGAGCTGATTATTTGTGCACTGAAAAAAATGGCAGTGCAACAACTGGCTAACCATTAGGCATCCTCCTGAAGAACATCAGGGCTGGGAGACAGAGGGTGCCCTGCCCAGCCCATTTACACAGTTCAGCATACAGCAAGAACTGGTGTGGCTGATAAAGTCAAAACTAGACATTTGACAGTGAAAGGAGAAAAAAGAACCCAAAAATTATTTCCACTGGGGAGAAAACTAGCCATAAAACTTCAAGAGATTGCTATAATGGATTCACTAGACTTAAGTGCCAGCAAAGAAACTGTATCAAAACACTCCCAGGGCACTTTTGGTTGAGTGGAAAAATTCGAGTGGAAACAACCTGACAACTAGTCAATAATGTGTAAATAATTTCTTATTATTGTTGCACAGCTCAAGTCTGTCCCATACAAACATAAATCTTAGGTGTGTTCATGTCCTGGGAATACCACCTCAAAGCTCATTCATATCACCTTTGCCCTCGTGACGGGTTAATGAGTAAAACTGTGATGCTAAATATATGTGATACTAGGTTGTCAATAGTTTTGTAGGTTCAAAGCAGGTAAGACAAATTAAAAGAACAAAAAATTGTAAGGACTACTCAATCCAAGGATAGCACATGTGGCTAAGAAGTCCCTGCAATGCAGTTTTCTGGAGCCTGGAAGAGTTCCTCTAACTCAGCATAACTTGTGTTGCAGTCTTCACCATGAAAGGAAATACCATAATGAGTTGTCTGAGCCCCAAAGTAAAGTCTCATCAGCTGAGAGTAGACAAGTTACTAAAGAGAAGCAAGCCAGCAAGAAACCCCAGAAACCCCACTGGCCCCTATTCAAGCTGTCAATAGACTGTGATATCTGATGATTTTGGCATCAGTACCATGAAAGCATCAGATGATGTCACCCATCACTGATATCCAAGGATGGTTTTCATTGAACCTACTTTAGTATTTTTCATCACCAAGATCCTTAGAAAACATTACCTGCATCCCAAGAGCAAGTCCAGGTTTTACCAATAGCTAGTGTTATTGAATAGCTCTTCTGTGATTTCGGCTAGATTACTGAGTATGTGGCTATAACAAGAATTGCCACGAGGTGAACTAGGAAGTAAATGTAAATTAGATCTGTCCTCAGTGAAAACAGTCTAAGGTACCTGGTAGTCACCATGCAGTACAAGGGACCATGGCAGCAGTGACCACTCTGTAACCCATGTGCTGAGAATTTACCCAGGGGAACTCATCCTTGCTCTTCATCTTCTATAGGGATAACAAAATCCCTGTCATAGTTCAGCCTCACTCACTGCTTAGCATCTAAAACTATTCAGGGCAGGGCCTGTCCTCTTATATACAGAACCATTTCACAATTATTCCATTTTTAGTTGAAGCCTTCAATCCTAATACAAATCAAACTGTACTACAAAATGCTGCAGTGTCCACACTTGGTGATAAATATCAGTGTCCCTGAATTTTAATAAGGAAATTCAAGACTAAGGAATTAAAGGACTAGCCTGCAACCACTCAACAAGAGAGAAGTAAGAACAGGTCACAGACATTTCTGACTTGCAGTCCTTCATATAGCCCAATACAAGCTGCCCCTATTATATGAACGCGTAAAGATACGACTTTTGCAGAAATTTTGTGCATCACCTACATTGGCTAATGAGATCTAAAGGAAAAGATTAACCATCATTTTGAAAGCATTATGTTCTACTGGGAGACCTCAGAGGCATCAAAGGCTCTTTCAGCTAAATTTTGTGCTGCTCACAATGTTACTGTTCTACCCTAATGGTGCATTGAACCTCAACATTTCCACTAGTTACTGAAAGAGAGAGAACTGTTGACACAGTCAGTGGCAAATTGAAAGTGTTATCTAGCTACCACACCTCTTCTTGCCCTTACAGACAGGACTGGCACTGTTGCTGTGAAATTACATATGAAAACAAGAGGATGTTAAAGATCATCATACCTAATAATTTTGAATAAGCCCGAATTTTCCCAAGTGACTAGTGACTCTGGGTGCCTGCTTAGACATTCTTGATTCTAAGACAGCAGCTGTTCAGCACTTAAAAACACACTAGAGAACCAAAGCAGACCGGGATGGATCCCTGCTCAAAACTCTTGCCAAGGAGTGCTTGGCTAACGATGACCCTGGATGTCTCAGCTCTTGATTATGCTGCTGTGTGCTATCAAATTAGCATCCATCTATATTCTCTCATCCATCCTTCCAGTTGTGTTCACATTACTGCTCCCACAGCTAGTTCCAAGGGCAGAATTTCAGGCAGAAGTCCAGACTGAAATTAAAATTTGACCTGAAGTAGGAACGATTCACTTTGTTACTCCCCAGCTGAATACTGAGAGTGACCACATTCTGCCTCCTAAGAAATGCCACCTAGCATGAACACACAGCTTCATGGCTGGAAGCCATGAGTTTTAAAGATCTTTGGTTTACTGGCTGTATGAGAGAATAGTTAGGCAGCATCTCCATGTACATTTCTCAGGAAGCCCTTGCTGCAAGAGCCTGAGCTTGAATACTCCAAAATGAACCACATACCTCTCTCTTAGCTCAGTGTGTCTGCCCTAAAAATCTATGCCTGTGGCGGTTTAGTCTAGCAACCCTGGGGTGTGATGTTCTGTTTGCTTGACATTTTGACAGAGGTGAGGTGGCTGGGGCAATAGGGTTTCATTCGGGGGTTGGAAAGGGTGGAGAAAGTGTTTTTTTGTATTTCTGGCTCACTGGTTGCCTTTTGTGTGATGTGATGTGCTGATGCTTTGTTTTTATTGGTACAGATTGTATTCTTAATGGATGGCAGGATGCCTGGTGACTGGATAGATATCTTTTACAATGTCAAAATAAATAAATGAACTAATTGTGTTTAGCATGCAAATTACTGACTTTGTGTTTTATAATCTGTAAAAGCTAGCAGTAATCTTCATGGATTCTTCAGAATTTAGCCACATCATAGAACAATGAATAAAAATTTTTATTTCATTGTCCACAAATTTAAAGAAATGAAAATAATTAAAAAGTCATGCATACAAAAAAATGGGGTAGCATATTAATATAGTCAGAAAGAAAACCTACATTCCAAACTGCAGCACAACACCACATCGCACCAGGGAGGCTAATTCTTATCAGAAGATGTAGTAACCTTTTATACTGACTCATGTCCACAAAGAATGCAGGACTGAGGCCACTCTCATTTGTGTCAATAACATTGCAAGAAATCACAGCATAAAAAGAAAAACAATAATTCATTGAATTAAGACCAGACATATTAAATATTGCTCAAATGAAAGGGGCTAAAACTAGGAGACCAGAAATCTCAAGAGGGAATCATAAACGCGGAACCATGCTGTGAGTGTCTACAGGATCCTGAGGATCTGGTTTTGGCCCATCGTTTTCCACATTTGGGATAAAATGCAGAGGATCACAAGCTGGTAGAATTAAGAACTAAAAAGTGAACAGAATTCTTATATAAATGTAATTTGCTAGGTATGGCGGGCACATTTGAAAGTGCATTTCAAGACAAACAAATACAAGGTCATATATCAAGAGTAAAAAATGCTAGTCATGAAAATAACTCTGGGGTCATTAAAGATAATCACTTGAACATGAACCTTTGTTGACACAGTGTTGCTGAAGGACAAGCATAAACATGAGAACACTGAGTAGACACAGGAAACTGTTCTTACCACTGTCTATTGCATTAGTAAAATAATTACTGAAATACAGTTTGGTGTTGACGTTTCAAAAAGCGACATTGCAAAGAGATCAGAAAACCTCCAAAGAGTAATTCCAAGCCATGAAAATTTGACTCAAGAGTAAGATAATGCTCAATTTAATAATCTATTTATGAAAAGGTTCAAGGTATATTTGCCTGTGACGTATAAGCATCTCCCTGGAAACAAAGATTTTAGCTGGAGATGGTCACTAAAACTAGCAAAAAATAATGGAATGGACTTCAGCATTTAGAAGACAAATTCAAAACAAAAACAAGGCAGAAACTTTAGTAGTACTGTACATTGGTGAATTGAAAAGCATAATAAAGCACATAGTAGCTGTTCCCTTACTTTAGGGCTTATACCTGAACAGTATTTCTCCTTTGAAATATGCTGTAGCAAAAAACAGTGTGCTTGAAACATGAATTTCTGGGTAAGGTTCTATGGCCTATGTCACAAAAAATACAGATTACATGGTCAAAGTGGTGTCTAAAAAGCCTTCATTGAACAATTTAACATAATTCAACTTTTAGTTATTTTTATCTATATCCATAACCATCACACCTGAGATGTTCTGCTTGCTAACATCTTTCTTTATTTCCTAGGCCATTAGGAGATCTATCTTGGCCAGTGAAACTACTGAAAATGGGGACAAGAATTTTTAAAGTTCTTCCAAATTATTTCTTCTTTGCAAAGATTTAAATATATGCATGTGCAAACTTTCATTTTTTAACAATATTTTATCAATTACTTTCATCAATAAATATGATTTTTAGTGACAGACATTGCATCTCTAACGTTGGTGGCAACTGCAGAAAAAATATGGAAAACTTGGAAAATGTTGATAATATTCTTATGTTAGAAGATGTTGAGTCGTTAGCCTAAGGATGTTGGGCATGCCAACCACCTTCATTGGTTGGAGGAGGACACATAGAATGATTGCATTCTTATGAAGCATGAAGCAAGATAAAGGGGAAGAATCTAAATTATTACCACAGACAATCTGCTGAATCAAAGAGCCCAGAGAGAACTAAACTGCATGTTAGTGGGCATGCAGGAAGAAGGAGATTGTCTGGCAAGCTAAGTGACTCCAAGAGGTGGAAAACCAGGGGAGGAAGCGAATAGACAGGAGGAGGAGGACCAGAGGTACTTAGGAACTAGAAGCACCTGCCCACTTGAAGGTGAGGCTCAAAAACTGTAAGCAAAGACAGTGTTTTGCCTTTTTTATGGTCAGAAAAACAGAATAAACAGGACCTTTCGCATTAAAGAATACAGAAGGAAACAAAATCCTTAAGATTAGCTCATCAGTTTAGAAACAATATCAGAATTGTTCAGGAAAAGACTTCTTTGGCAAAAAGCTACTTTAAAAGAAAATAATGAGTTTCTTTTTGGTATTTATGAGCATGTGGTTACGTACCACATGACAAAGTAAATGCATGTGGAAAGCTTACCAAAGAAGGTGCATCCCAAGGAGATTCCTTGCACCTGCCACTACAGGCACAAGGGTGACTACTGCCCTACTGCCTCAAGTCCATCCACTGGTGCTGAAAGTGGTGGGATTCGTAACCTTGCTTACCCCTCCACATGGTTCATGCTCAAGGTGCTGTGACCATTCCACTCTATGACAGCTCCTTTCCCTGCTGGCTGGCAAGCTGATAATACCCCTAGCAGAGAGCTATCATGGAAGGATGTGGACTTGTCATCTCTGAGCTAGAACCACATTCTTGGAGACTTCAGCAATTAGAAGAGGAACTTTGCTTGGACTCTGTATTCAAGGGAGAAGCCAATGTGGACAGCAGATTTCCAAGACAATATGCTTTTGGCAATGTGTGCTGTTTTGCAGATGGACTGTTACATTTTGTTCTATTTGGAACATATTTAGCATGCATGACTTCCTTTCTTAAGTGATGAATTCTGATAATCGTGCCACAAATTTCTGTGGGTCACAGTAGTAGCTATGACTGTGTTTCCTTCTTTTGATCAACCATTGACAAAAGTAGGTATGTTTTTGCCATCATGATTATTTGAAAGCCATTAGCACCATGGGGTTCAACACAATAAGGCTGAAGATTAATTTGACAGTTGAGACCACAGGTCTTGCAGATCGAAAAAAGTCTGCCATGGAAAGTCTTCTTCCCCTTCTACTAGGAGGTGTGGTGATTCTGGGGCCCTGCTTCTTTATTTTATTCTGTCTGTATTTTAGTCCTGCTCTTGTACCATCACAACCCCAGGAGTTCACCCCACTCTCGAGATACACGGTTCTTGCAGAGAGGCACAGGGCTGAGAGCTCATTCCAGAATCTCTGTCTGCTCAAACAACACTGAAGCTTGTTCAGTCATTTATAACCCTTAGGGCTCCACTTTAAAATAATACAAGGACTGGATGTCTATTTTTTATAGGAATAATTGCAGGCCAGGACTAAACATCCGAGCTCAGTAACATGGGTATCAGTTCCAAGATTACTTGGAATGGAGCACTTTCCCCAAACTTCTCCCCCACTCCTTATTTGGACACTAAGAAATAATTTCCTCAGTAGTAGATTTTTACTCGGTGAAATCACATGTTTTCTCAAAACTTTTTTTTCTCAAGATAATTACATTTGATAAGAAAAGGGGAGAAATAACAATGCCACATTCCTAAAGTGCAGACTGAAGCCAAATTCAAACTGCTGCTGTGTGGGATCAGTGTTTTTTTCAAAGGACAACTGACCCTGCTGAGCTTGGACACGATCCAGTATCAACTCCCTAAACACCTGTTTAATTGCATATTTCAGTGTCTGAGGAATGGCTGTTGGTTGCTGAATTAATTTTCTATCTGCATCCCATATGCATTAAGTTATTGGTTGATTGCTAAACAAGGATTAAAGTGGGTTTTTTTTTCACGTAAATAGCCTGGAAGTGGATACTAAACAGCGTGAGTGAATCTGTAATGCTGCTCCTTCTGCCTGGTATGAAAATTGCTCAACATGTGTCACAGGTTCTAGATCTCCTGCCAGCTATCTGAGCCTTTCTTTAACTAGCACACTTTTAACATTATTCAAAGATGATAAACAACAGCTAAACAGTGAAAGGACTTTGCTCTTTGACCACAGTTTTAGTCCTGCTTTTGTGATTGAGATTTGTAAGACAGCCATGCAGGTAAGTAAACGCATAGCAAGGGGACAAAAGCGGCAGCAGCCCCTTCCCCTTCTGCTCAGAACAGACCCATGCATGGTTCCTACACTTGGCATCACCTACAAGACCACAGCTCCTCACTCCTATCAGTTCCCAGGGTTCCTTGTTGGTACAAGATCACACCTGGTGGTGTGGACTATTCCCAGTGTCCCATGAGAGCTTTTGCACAAATGCACAGTCTACATGTTTATTCTGGGATCAGGATGAGGCAGAAACTACTGATTTCAGCAGAGGGCTTTGCTCAAACACGGAAACTCCATGGACGGGAGCATAACTGTATTCTCTGAATTCAAGATTGCCTGTTGCAGATTCTGCACAACTTAGGAAATCCATGGTCATTGCATGTGATTTGGGAATCTTGGTTATTTCCCCGCTGCACTTACACTATTCCAAGAAGCTGTGTTCCAGCAGAACAAGAGTGACCCAAGTACTGTGCCAGAGATGTGTTAGCGTCCCACTGACAACACTGAACCTGCTGAATTAGGAGGTACCAAGCAGTTGCTATTAATAATGGTTTCATCTTCATCAGCAGGAAATGTATTTGTCAGCTGAATAAATAAAGTGTTACTGTTGTACTACCCATTTCTCAAAATCACTTCTTTTCTACAATCATATGCTACACGGATTTCCTGGTAGGGTCGTGAGAGGAGCCAGTGAGCACTTACTGAGAATGCTCCCAGCTGCTAGGACGTTACGTAAGTGGCACTTTCTATTGCAATGGAAATGAAAAAGACATGCAATCAAGAGCCAGGAAATGTACACTAAGAAATTAAAACAGACCTCTAGCAAAAGGTCTCTACAGTCGTCCCTTTGCTGGGTGGTATGAAATAGTCTTATACAAGAACCTCTAGAGAAGGCTTATAAAATTTCACAGAAGAGAAGAACCATTAACAATGAAAAAGTGAATTTTCTATGGCTGAACTGTCTATTTTCCCTGCAGTTCTATGGGATAGTTTAAAAAGACCCTGTAAGAAGGAATGTATTAAAAATATAGGAGTTTAAAGCACTATTTATAAAGCTTTTAAACATGCATGCGAAATCCTATTGGCTTCTCCTCCAATTAATTATTTCAAAGACTTTTCTGTTAGGGTACAGAACATGAGAGAACTAAGAGAACTGCTATTCCAACTTTGGCTCCCTGGGGAGCTTTGAGCACAAATAGTCCAGCCAGCTGGTTTAGCCAATTGGTGGTCAGTTTACATTTCCTCTAATAAGTGAACTTCTTGACCGTACATTTTAACTGAGTCATTAAGAGCTCCTTTTCCAAGTGTTTTGGCATGCTAAAGAGGTCTGAGACTGTGAACAGACCACAATAACTAGTAAAGAGAACAGCCCTACTTTTAATATGGCAGAAGAAATTGATCCAAATAGATCCAGAAATTAAAGCCACAATCAAAACAAAAGGATGCAAATATCTACCTGCAGGATATAGCAGAAGCTATTGGAAGGGTTGCTTCTTCCATTAAAAGGCAGCCACTTTAGATGTGAGACATGACAAAAGCTCAACCACTGCTCAAGCATGTTGTGCAAACAACTGTGGGAGTAAAGCATTGGAGACCTGAAAATACAAGAGAGATTCTAGGCCTGCAATGTGTACATACCCCTATAGGGAGTTCAGTATGGATACTCTAGTCACTCTCACAGGAAACCTTTAAAAAGAAGACCCCATGCATCTATAGAAACAAGGGATCTCCATTGTGGGAAACTGGAATAGTAATATGAGTTTTATCACTAACTAGTCTCTCACAAAGCTGCAGCAATCATCACCAGCACCTCATTCAGGGACCGACTGGATTCAAAGGTGCTTGGCCTTAGCATGCAGGGAGGCTCCAGCCACAGGTGGCATGGCTGTCGGTTGCCTCATGTTGCTTGAACTGCATGAGTCAAACACACATGCAATGGAGACTGCAGTGCTTTGTCTTCTTACAGGAATCTAAGACCTTATTCCCTGAACTTAGCTGATAAAACCAGGGAGAAGAGCCTGGCTGCACCAACAATGCTTGCAGAACTTGCCTGGATGCGGGCAGTTTTATATTTGCTATACACAACTTGGTACTCACATCACTAGTCTGCCCAGGTGCAGCCACAGGCTCTGCAGGGAGTGGGAGTTAGAAGTCCTTAGGAGGAAGGGAGAGCTTCAGATCTCTGCCCATGGCAGTAACCCTTACCAGCTGCTCTAGGAGCTGTCATGATTGACTACAAAGGAGTGTTACATTTGGCAATAAGGGCACTGGGGAGTTTATCAGGGGAGATTTTTTTTTTTTTTAATTTCATCTGAGTTTCAAATCTATCCATGTGTCAGCATGCTTTATAACAGTCTTAAAAGTGCCACAAAGCCAAGGTAATTCTTGCATAAACGTTAGGGCCTTTTGGACTCTTTTGTAAGCAAAGAATGGGTAGTGGACAAAAGCCAGTAGAGAAGAAAAATCTTTGAGAATTATCCTCTGCAAATACTGGCTTCCAGTCTCAGACAGCTGTGTCCTCATTACTGTTAATAGCAAAGAGCTATGCATGTTGGGCAACATTCCCCTCTGAGTGTGTATATGGCAAGCCATCTATTTATTTATTTCTGTGGTGGTGATCATTGGAAAAGGCCTATAATCCCTACTCACATAACTGGCTCCAACTCAGATTTGGCATTCACTGTTTTATGATTGAGCCACATTTGCTTGCAATGTTCCAAAAATTGCCACTAGCCAACTGGGTTGCAAACCTTCCTGGACAAATGAAAACTGTGGATATGGGAGGTTTACTTTGTTCCAATTAGTGTGTGATATGGATGTCTACTGGCAGTTCTCCTGCTCTCAGTTCATGGCTCCCTGGAAAAAGAAGTGTTTAATCTCAAAGAGCTTTCTCCCTCCCGCCCGCGCTTCCCCCCCCCCTCTGTTTTAAACCCCATTCTGTTACCTTTAATGCATAAATTAAGACAGAAGCCTTCAAGATCTGTGAAATCCTGAGATAAGAAGCCCCCAAATCAGATCAGCTTTTAGAAGCAGAAAGTTGAGTTTTGTCTAGCTCCAAGAACTGCCAGTTTTGAGCAGGACCATGACAGGTTGTGCATGGTTGTGAGACTCCCAGGCAGGACAAGATGTGGGGCTGAAATTGCAGAAAAGAAAATTTCTAATAAAGCTTATCTAATACTTGCAAGAGTCCTGGACCCTGTCTGTCAATCAATAAATCAATCAAGGTAAGTGCAGATCATCTTTCCCTGTATTAAAACTGGTGTGTTAATCTGGATGGTCTTGGCTGAATTTGCATCCTGTGAAACTCAAGATTCACTTCACTGAAAAGTTGAGAATAAAATCCTTCACTTCTGATTATTGTTTCTACTTCACTATATCAGCTTTCATCCAAAGATTGTACAGTACTTTAAAATCAATGCTAAAATTCAAAGTCTATGTGACAAAGAGATTATCACTTTCATTTTATTGGGTGTTTTAGATTAATTAAAGGCTAGCACTGGTACCAGACACAGGCTCCTGCACTTCAGGCACTGCAGTCTCAGAGCCATTACACAAGGCATGTTTGAGTTGACTTCTGAAAGTCATCTGGTCCAACCTTCCACTCAAAGCAGGGGCAATTCAGCCAGGTTGCTTAGGGCCTTCTCCAGCTGAGGTTTGAATTTCACTAAGAATACAACCTTTAGCTACAGACTTTATGAACCTCTGTTCCAACGTTTGACCACCTTCACAGTGATAGCATTTCTCCTTAGGTTTTATAAGAATTTCCCATGTTGCAACTCTTGCCTGTTCCTGTCCATGTACACCTCTGAGATGAACACCTGGCTTCATCTTCTCTACACACTCACATTACACATTTGAAGACAGCAAGCAATACAATTCCCTCACCAGCCTCATCATCTTAATTAAGGCAGAGTAAACCACCATAGTGGTCCTTTGCTGGATACCCTTCAGTTTGCCCATGTCTTATAAGAGGGAACAAGCATCACTGGGAGAACTGGGTACCTGTGAAGGCAACTGGAATTCACTGCACACTGAACTCTCTCTTGGAGGCAGCTAAAAGAAAATACTTAGAATGCTTGTATATAGAGATTAGTTGTAAACCTTGTTATCAGTGTAGTTCATCACAGTGGCAATATTTTATGAATCTGTGTAATTTACTAGAAACTAGTGAGGTCGGAGAACTATTTCATTGGATACTGTACAAACACAGCTAGAACCAGGACTGCCCACTCACACATAAAGATCTACACATTTTTGTCCCCAAAGCTTCAGGGTATGTCTACCTTCTTCACACCAGAATTCCAAAATTGCTGACTAGTGCTGAGGGCTGAACATATGGCCAGTTGTATTACCAATGTCACAGGCAGTCCCCACCAGTTCTCACAGTATCCATGAAAGCTCAGAAAGACACATGTTCACACTGAGCATTCCCAAGTCAAATGGTTCAGTTCCAAGTAGCCTGGCCTGCAAAACATGTCCTGTTTAGGTAACAACGACAAGAAAAAAAGTAAATAGATGTACATCACTTATCAGCTTCAGAATGCACATGACCTGCTGGCCATTAATGGATGTACTATAAATTGTCAGCTGCTAATTACATTTAGAGGTATTCTCCAGTCTGTGTAGGAAACATCTCTGCTGTAGCTCTCTGGGCTCAAATCTACACTCAGGTTTAAAAAACTGATATGGAGATAAAATGTTCATTTTTTCAATTAAAATCATAGATAGTGTTGGAAGTCTTATGTGTAACCCTGTAAAAAAATCTTATTCTCTTATGCCACTTTTCATCTATGGCTAGTTAAACCTCCTGAAAAGTGTCAATGAGCCAAATTGTCATGGTACTAGCAAAAAAAACCCCAAAAAACCAACAAACCAAAAATCACTGTTTTCACAGAGAATTTTGCCTGAAAATGCAATGTACTACCTGAATAACATAATGTACATTTTACAAAACCTTATCCTCAAATAACAGTGATTTAGTGGGGAAGAACACCTCCTTCCTAAAGCTGGCTTGCTACAGCCTTTTGGGGTGACTGCAAGAAACCAACTGATAGCTGTCAATGCACAGTTCAGGGCTATTCCATCAGAAAGTCAGCCCTGGTTTTAATTAAAATAATTTCAATCTGCTCCTGAATTAAAGATCCAGATGCAGTGCTTAGTGATTTGCTGGCAACCAGCATATTATATATTGCTGCAGTCTGCCTTTGAAATACATGAGCATGATCCAAGGCTGCTCCAGCCTATGCCTGGTTTGGGATTCCCCACAGGGGTTGCGATAGCAGGAAATGAGCAGCATGCTATAGCTTTCAGACCACATCTCCTCTCCCTGGCCCAGTTTCTGCTCCAGGGCAGTCTGGCAAACTGACTCTGAACTGCTCCAAGATTCCTCCTTTGGAAAGGGGATGTCAGGCTACCTACCCATTTAAGCTATCTCAGCTTTTCCTTACTCCATCATAGTGACAATAACTGTTATTTAATGGGTGGAGGCTCTTACCCATGCTACAAACTTTTCTCTCCAGTGTTAGATAAAGCAAACAGTTTTATTTTGTGCCTCTGTGCACACTGGAAGATTGAAATGCATCAAAGGACTCAGAAACACAGCAATTTAAAAGATCCCTGATAACACCTATTCCACCCCCAACTTGTGCAAGACTCTTTCCTGCTAACAACTGTTCCAGGCAGTTGTTAAATGCTTCTGCTGATAGGTTTTATGCTATTCCTCCACTACAACATACCTACTGTATTCTTCTATAACCTGATATACTGCACTGTCATAAAGGGCTTTACTACGTTCAGTCTAAAAGTAGTTTTCCTTCATTTCAGCAAATTATACCCTATTCAGGAATAATCATTCTTTTGTACCACCCACCATACACAACTGCTCCTTCTGACATTTACAGTTCCAATTGCTGTCATGTTACCCCAAGCTTTACAATACACTGAAGTCTTTTGATCAAAGTCAGCCTCAATAATGCCCCCAATTTACTGTTGCTCTGTACTGAGATTTCCATAAATTTATCTACACTTATCTGGTAGTAAAGTACTTACGCTTAGTGTCAGTGGGTTGGATCCATTCTCAGCAGAACATATTGAAAGACTATTCCTTCTCTGTTCTGGGAATGGAAGTCTTAGTAACACTGCCAGGAACTGCCCTATGCTACACTGCTCTTGACATCTACCATACATATTCCATCAGGTGACCCTGTGTTAGGTTATCTTTTCATCTCCTGCTGGGTTTCCATTCCCTTAATTTCCTGACCACAGTTGTAGCTTTTCTAGACTTCACTGAATGGGAAGATTGTACAAACAGTAATACATGGAAGTCTAGAAAAGCATGTATTACTGTTTGTACAATCTTCCCGTTCAGTGTCACCTACAGATATGTTGGGGTTGTACCACAAAACCAGTTAATGCCTTTGATCCAATCAGCAATTTACCAGCTCACCAGCTAATGCTTCATTTACTCAGGGGGCTGTCAGGGAGCTGGCTGGAAAACAAGAATTTTACTTTAAAAAAAAAAAGGAAACAATCTCAAAATATTAAAACAAAGCACATATTTGTTTTTGTGGAAAACCAAACCAAACCAAACCCCAAACCAAGCAACAGTGTCAGACCAAGTGGTAGGTCGTGGATTCATTCAGACCCTGCAAGCTTATGATGTACTCCTCTTCCCTTCCTTCTAGGATCTCCCTGTCTAGCTGAAGCATTTCGTGTATTTTCAGTATTTGAATGCCTCATGAACACGAACAGGTTTATTCTAACTGTAACAGCATGTTATTGATGTAGAGCTGAGCCATAGGAAAGCTAAGGAAATTCTCCAGGACTTAGGAGTTTGTAGAGACACGCTTGCAAATGCCCAAATGAGAACTCCATCACACCCTGAGTTACAGAAAGTGCTAATGCCTCTGCCTGAAAACCTAGACCTCTCCAGGGCTTCCAAGCTGATTGCTCAGAGTACTCAATTCTGAAAACCAGATTGAGCAAAGAGGTCTGAGGTCAGAGTGGAAGCCTGTGGAAAAGTCTGCAGGCCAGATCGACGGGCATTTATGTGTTAAATTTCTACTGAGGATGAAGGTCAGTGAGAACAAGGGCCCTAACCAAGCTTTGGGGACCTGGGCCTTCATTTCAGCTGTCCTGTCACCTACACTACTGCCCTATCATCCGAACCATTTTTCTCCTCATACTGCAACATACTACAGGGCACCTACAACCATGAGTTATGAGAAAAGAACTAAAAGCAGAGAGGGTTTTGCTGGTGTTAAAACCGAAGATGGACTTCAGAGCATCTTGTCATCCCCAGTGGGCAGCACATCACAGCCAAGAGGCAGAATGCTGAAACTGCTCCCCTGAACTGAGCTGGTGGTGTGTAACTCCCATTCATCCTCTGGTAGCTCTATTTACTTTGAAAAATTCTCTCATCTCATTGAATTACTTACATGGGAAGCCAGTCAATTGGCAGATGAAGGAGTCAAGAGCATGTTAAACTCCACACAATGTCAGGCAGCTCTTCTATTTCTGCGTGGCAGCTCTGTCATAGGTCTAGTGTCTTAGGGACAAGACAAAGGAGCAATGCCAGCACATTACCTCTGCCTATAGAGTCTGGCAAAACATAGGTCCATCTGGCTGATTAATATTGGCAAAGGAGCCAATTCATATTTTTTATATATTTTGGCTTAACATCTTGATTGTGACATATAACCATGGCCAACTTCAGGCTGGAACCAAGTGAAAAGAAACAAAGCTGACCCAAAAAATATAAGGGAGAGGCCAAGAAAAATGGTGACTTTTAAGTTACTGAGAACACCGCCATCTCTAGACACTGTGGGTGCTACAAATACATGCAAAAATTAACATCGGCCTGAGCTGATTGCTGGTGCTATGAAGGGCACTGAAATAAGACTTCCAGGTAAGGAGAGACACTGTCATGGACCGAACTCGTCATGTTATGCCACAGGGAGGCAGAGAAGACATCACTCGTGCAACCACAGTCAGTCCTTCAGGGTCCCAGCAGAAAGCTAGGCATGGACTGTCATACACAGCCAAAACAGACACCCATAGGAAAATGAGAGAGCAAGCCACAGAGCCAATGAATTGGGAACGGATACTCATGAAGTCTGACAATCTTTCAGCACCATTAAGTGAGTTAATTTTCTTTTAGGCCCTACAATGGTCTAGTTGGTTGGACTTCCTTGCATGACGGCTATCCCACAAAGGAAAGCTCACAAAATCTGCCCCAGAGCAGACAGAGCTAATTGGTACATAGTGGCTTTAACTGATCTGGCACTGCTGAAATCCCTGGAAGTAAGACATAATAAAGGCAAGGCGGCCACAAAGCCCCACATATCAAATCGCTGTTAGCAGTGAGTCTAAGGAATCATTCAAAGATTAACAGCAGGGGTGAGAGCCTGCCCTGGCCAGCACATGCCTGAGAATATGGCAGGCTGGGCATGATTACTGCTCCTCTGAATTGGGTCAGATATAACCTCCTGCCAACTAGCTCTTAGTGACAGCCGAAGTCTACGTATTATCTGGCTCAGAGCCCCGTGACCAATAACCCCTAATTCAGAGACCAAGCTTAACTGAGGCCATTAAACCAACCAAAACCCAGAGTATCAGTTAAACCTCTTTCTCTTGCATGCCCTTTCCCTCTGCAGTCTACAAAGAGCAAGGGAGATGGGATTCCTGAGTTCTTGACACCTTGTGTATCTAAGTATCATACAATTCCAAGAAAGAGAGAAAACTGAAACATGCCATTAAATAGAGAGGTCACAGTCTAGAGAGGTTTTAACCTTCCTGCGTCTGGACTGTGGCCTGCACATCTAAGACGACAAAGACATTGTCCCTTCTGTGCTTATGCCCCTTCTCTGCATACAAACCAACGTTATGTTTTGTAATGTGGCAAGTTCTCGTTCAGCTGTCCCCCTCTGTATACCACTGTGCTTTCCTGCCGGCTCCCAGCACAGAAGAAACCAGAAAACTTCCTAACACCCCAATAAGCAGGTGAAGACACTTCCACAGACAGAATCAGTTTAGCTCAAGCTAAAGGTGAAAAAGAAAATGCAAACACTCCTGGTGGCCACAGTTTTTAATAAGAAGGTCATCTTCTGACCAGCTGTTAATTCTTCTCTCACAATGTCTAGGAAATCCTTATCATGGTATCAGGAGTCTGGCAGGAGGAAAACATGGTACCAAACTCCCCAACCATAAGCTACAGTGGCCTAGGCTCAAGACAGATTAAGTCTGATTTTATTTCATTTAGTTCTTAGTTAGTTAAAAAAACATAAATTCACTGTAAGAACTCCTGCTCCAAGACCATAAAACCTTCACCAAAATCAAAGGGGCCTGTAATCAGAGGCCTAAAAGTTTTTGGTCTCCAGTTGGCTATCCATATATCCACACAGAATGACTGTAGTTCAGTGGTTATTTTCCCTTCTTACATCACCACACATAAATACAGTCAGTCAGTGATGCTTGAAAGGCACTGACATACAGAATGACAGACTTGCTATCACTGTTTCACTTTGCCATACCCAGGAGTCTGCTACTTCGCATTCCAGTACACGGAGATGCCAGTTTTCTTAATAACATGCCAGCCTTGCTGGCTTGCACATTATAGCTCTTGGTTCAGTTTTACTGATTTCTCTGTGAGTAGTAGAAGCTTCACAAATAAACAAAGCACTTGCCTGTGCTTTAACCACCAGACTATACTCCTCCCACACTGCACTTAGCAAGGAATGAATGGAATAATCCAAGCCACAGAAGGCGCAGTTTACCCTGCTACAGACAGATACAGACAGCAATATTATGTATAAAGCCAACTCCTCCACCACAAATGGATTCACTTCTGTGGAAAGCAGCGTTTCCACGCTCATCCTCCTTGGTAAATTCTGCTAGAGAAGGATACATTTATTGATAGTCAAATTTCTGTAGGAATGACCCTACTGATGGACCATACTGTAGGGACAAGCAGAATGACCTGAAGCCCCAAAATACCCAGCATGTTTATCTACAGCAAAGTCAGAAACTGAATGCAATATCCTCCAACCTAAGACATAGCTACCAACTATAGCTTCTTCTTGAGATGCTTTAGAGGCAACTTTTCTGTTACTACAGCAGTGCGAGGTCCAAATTTACATTTCCCCATACAAAACCCAAGAGGAAAACCACCTTCGGAATAAAGGCTACACATCGTGGCCTTTAATTTAATCAGGAGTTGTAATCCATTACATATCCTTTCAGTAGGCTGCCCAAAACCTCTTGTGGAACCTGCTCTCATGCAAGCTTTCTTTTATTTTTTTCCTAGCTAATTTGGACATGATGGCAGTGCTGCCCTAACATGCATAGCCTTCAGGAACTGGCTCTCTGGAACAGCAAAAGAGATAGTTGCACAGACCAAGAGGAAAGGGGAAAGACACAGAGCTGAACCAAATAGGGTTAAAAAAGGCCATGGCAGGAGCGGATTCCATTTTTTTCTTCTTCTTTACACAGCCCCTTTCAGGGCATAATTTCCTTGCTGCATTTCCCTCTTTTTCTTCCTTCTGTTTCTATAGGCCCAGAGAGGTCACTAGCAAAGTCACTATTAGGAGTCAGCTTGGCTTAGTGGCTAAGCCATTGGATAAGGAATTCTGGGCTCTATTCCCAGCCCAGCTGTGGGCCTGCCACAAGACCTGGGCACCTCCTCTCAGTTCCCTGTATCTTCATTTCCCTTCTTTCTTCCCAGACATGCACATCTGGTTCCTTCATTTTGCTGAAACCTCATCTAGGCATAGGCTGTTCTTAATGAGGCTGCACACAGGGCAGGTCAGCAGCTTGGAGGTGGGGTTTAGGTATACTTACATTATAAATGGTAATGATCTAAACCCCATCTGTGCAAAAGCAATGTTTTGAAGGAAGGAGTTTCACTAGTTTCACTCCACAAATGTAGGACTGGGGACGTGTAGGTGGGGAATGTAGGAGGTCCTGGCAGTCTTTGAGAAATGAGGAAATCTGAAGCAATGGCTCTACAGATGAGGCCTTGAAGAACAGTTCTCTCAAATTTGGAAAGAGCATCTTTCCATTTCCCTGGTTTTGTGCTTCTTTCTTCTAGAAGACGATGCCTTTTTTTCTATTTTATTAATGCCTCTGGCCTCCTCCCTTCTTTCTGCCTGCAGGTCATACTCATCTTGCCTTATGCTTACACCTTTCCTAACAACTACTTCTATGTCTTTGTGGTCTCTTTCTCCAGTTCCTCCATTTAACTCTCTTAGATGCCTCCACACCCCCATCATCTCCACACATTGTGCACATGCATTAATGGGAGAGAAAGCAAAAACAAGAGCCCACCCATTACAGTTCTTTCCACAATGCCCAGAAGGATCTGTGCTTAAGGCGTGTTTTAAAGATCATTGTAAATCAGGAAACAGCAAGGTGGAGTGAGGGGAAATTGGAAAGAGCCCTCAGCTTATGAATGTATAATACAAGAACACGGGCCCTTGCTCCAGTTTAATCCTGTCAACAGTTACTAGATCAAGTTCCTTGAACAAAAAGTCATTATAATGACTAACCACTTTGTATTTATAGAGAAGTAGCATTAGAAGACAAACAGTTCAAGCAGTGCTCTTGTGCTAGATGTTCTTTGCTTTTTCCTGTATGTGGTCTTTTATTCCAGCATTAATTGTGGTTATAAATCATTCCCAACCTGCTTTGGAATGAGTATACACAGACTTCGTGCTGTTGAAAACACAGGACATTTATATATACAAGATACAAAGCATTCAGCAGCTCCAGGGGTAAGAATACCATGTATCAGGAATCAAACACACAGAAGATTTTAAAAGTAATTATCATTAAAATATTTCTCTGCCTGTTGCCACAAATGGCTACAGCTACTTCTGCACCATGCAGAGGACACAGGAGTGGGCAAAGTGGTCACTGACAGATGTCTTTGGGAGGCACTTGTGCCAGGAAAGGTTTTGTTTTCACAAAGGATGAGATCTGGAGTTAAAAGAGTTTTGCTAAGACCAAGTGATGAACAGGATGGGGAAAGAACATGGACACCTTACCCCTGTCTGTGACCATCCAGACCAGAATGGATATGGCCAAGAAAGCTTGAAAGGGAGAAGAATGGCTTATATTTCTATTTTTGTTGTGTTGGAATACATCAGCCCCACCTCATGAGGGGGAATGTTATTTGAACCACTGGGGGTGCAAATTCCTCTGAGAGCCAGGGAACACACAGCCCTGGCAGGCAGGCTAGATGCCAGGCTGGGACAGAGCGACCTTCTCGCAGCCTTCCTATGTTTCTGTCAGCTCTGGCAAAGGGGGAATAAAAAAAAAAAAAATAAAAAAAAAAAAAAATAAAAAAAAAAAAGAGCTTGCTAAATCTCATACAACTTTTAGATCAATTTTTTTTCTGTTTTGCTTTGGAAGCTCAGTGCTTCAAAGCTGAGACTGCAAATCTCCCAGGGAAGGTTCCTGTGTTTAATAAGCTGTTTTGACTGGAATTCAAAGAGAAAGTAAAGATTTCTGTTGGCCTAACAATAGAAAATGTGGCCCAGACCTGTAACTCCATATCTGACCAGACAAAAATGTATGCTGTTTAAAACTGGAGATTTCTCAGAAACGTTGGCATTAGAATAGCTCTGTTTCCCCTGAAGTCAATAGCAATAAGTCTCATCACCTCTAATGGAAATACCTGTGACTAATTGTATTTGGAAAGAAGGTGCTGGAAGGCGGTGCCAGGACACCAACGTAACAAGCCTGTAAGTTATACAGTGGCCCAGCTACTGGGCAAAATAGCTTCCAGTTTACTCTTTTCAACCATTCCACCATAAAAACAACACTTGAAGCACTTCATATCCTAAGAGCATGCTGAATGCTAACAAGCAGAGAAGCACAGAGCAACTGAAGTACCATTAACATGAGCAATGCTTATAATTAGCTTATAATAGGCTGGAGCGCTGGAGCCATGATTCATGTGATTCAGACTTTCTTGAATAACCTGGGCAAAATTCTGGTTGATCCTGAGGACCTTGTCAAGGTTCCCCAGTGTCTTGCCTCCAAGGCCTTCAAGCATGAAACTGCACACCACCCTATTAACTGCACCAGAAGTCCTGGGAACAGGGGATCACGCCTTTCTACCACCAGTGCAGCGAGACATGTACTTGTACCACTTCCCTTGGTGTCCACACTTTCCATCCTAGGGCACACAGATACAAAAATAAATACTGCATCAAGGCAGCGAATGTCTCCAGAGGATTTCACTAAATGAGAAATAAAATCTACCCCCAGCGCAGACTCCTTTGCTCTGACAGGTCTTGTTTTCTTTAAGTTTTGGTTTTCTTCCTTTAACACAAATATGATCCACCATCTGTCCAAATTCAAACCTGGTGTAGACTTTCAAAAACCACTCCCAACTCACTGTGGTACTCAAATGGCAGTCTGTCTTGTCACTGTCTCTATTCACCAAACTTTCCCTCACAATTAAATTGCCGTATTTGAAAGTTAAAGAAGTGAACAGCCCTGACTCGAGAAAGCATTAGTCCTCATGTTTCTGCCGGCATGGACAGGAACATATATGCCCTTCACAGGCTGGAAGGTCCACTGCAAAATTTTCCAAAATCCACCTGTTTTGATTAGTATGGTTTGCCTGCAGCAGGCCAAACACAGTAAAATATAGGGGTTTCATTTCCACTTTGACTTCAGCACTTTTCCATTAACTGTCCCATTTCCTGATTTGTCTACATCAAAGTTAGCAAAATGAAAACACTCCTGGAAATCTGCAAGTCAGTACATAAAACAGCTGAGGTTGATAAGTTTGCTAAGATGAGAAGGACTAGCTGCAGTTTTCAAAGGACTGGACAATATACATGCTTATTTTTACAGCAAACTCATCAGTTATCCCAGGATATCAAGGCTCCTCATTAAAAAAAAAAAAGTTTTTGTAAAATTTTCCAGTAGGTATTACTACTAGCGCTGGTGAGAAAATATGTTGAATTCCCACCTTGGAACATAATGAGGGCAATGATTCAAAGACAGAAAAACGTGCCGCAATAGCTGAATTTAAATCCAGACTCTCACAGCTCCCATGAAGCATCATGGTCTCCTCACAAGGGAAAGAAACAAAGTTCATCAGCTGAAACCAAGTCCTGCCAGAAATGTCAGACAATAGGGCAGAATCAGCCTAAAAGACAAGTCAGTCTTAGCTCTTACGTTGTTCTGCAGCAGCATTCAAAAAAGAAATGTTCTGAGTTAAATGCAGTTCCTTAGTCTAAAGACAGGCAAAATTCTCTATTGAAAGTTCATATCTTGTGTGGTTTCTGCTTTTTTGCTTGTCAAAAACCAGTCCTGTTTCAACAAAACTTTGGATAAAACCCGTCAGACAATTAGCTACATGTATTAACAGATAAAAATCTCACTTTCATTAGGACAACTGAGACAGAGAAATAAGTAGTGGTTGTGGTTATAGATTAACTTTGTAGTAGACCTGGGCTGCATCTCCAGCATTTACCCTGAGTGATCAGTGTTATCCTGATCTCTGGATTCCAAGTCTGGCATCAAAATAAGTATTTTGGACCATGGAATTTACTTTCATGTAGTTCAGAATTTTTCTTTCCCTTCCTTTGTAATGTGTCATTATCAAAAGCAAGCAAACCAAGAGGATATGATCTAAACGTCCCTTAAATTTGAGTAACACCTTGTAATTAAGTTAAACGCAATATAAAATGATGCAAGTAGAATCAAAATCTAGCAAAAGATGCAAAAGCAGAAAACCTACCAACTCAAGACATCTTTTATACTTTGGGTTTTTTCTATATTGCAGACTTCAGAATATTAAGGTGCTAAGACAACATCAGCATTCTGCTGGGGCAGCAATTCTTTCCCCATGTGTTGTTTGCACAGTGCCTTGAACAAGGGACTTCCAGTCTCAGTTGGAGTCTACAGTCATTAAAGCAATGGCAGTGCTAACAGTTCTGTATCACCCTCTAGTTAAGAAATGTATGTGCTCCAAAGGGCTCATAGCCTAAGTGAAGGATACACAGCATGGGAGGAAACATTTATACCATTTACAGAAGGAAGACCAAGGCCCAGAAATCTGAACAAGGTCACACATGGCCAAGAACTGAATCAAATTTCCTCAGTCCCCATCTAACACTTCAAATAGAGGGCCACCTTCTCTCTCAAGGAGAGAATCACGAGCATCGTAGGCATGCCTTTGATGCACTGACAAACCACCTGCCATCAGATAGTTATTTCATAAAAACATTGCTCCTCTCATAGAAATGAGTGTCCTGATTAAACAATAGGATTAAATCTTATCTTAGCTTGCACTGAATAATGCCTATATGAAATGTACAGCTCATATCTTTTAAAAAACATGGAGCTGAACTTTACTGGGACTGGGTGATTCAGTAACAAAAGGACAATTGCAGGACAATTGTTTCTGCAACATCAGATAACCTTTAATATAAATAAAAATATAGAATAAATATCTCCACTACTTACCAACACACTGATTGTTTTCATCCAACTGGTAACCAAATCGACAGATCAAAGGTCTTGTAACAGTAGGGTAGTTAGGAATGGGGCCTGGTGCTGGGGGTGGTGGATAAATATTTGAATAAGGGTTCAGATATGGTGATCGATACACTGGGTTTGTTCGGGGTACACATAAATAGCCACCATTCTGGTTGACACACACCATATCTCCTCTGCAGGCCTCAGGAATAGTCCGACATTCATCAATATCTGGAAGGAAATTGCAAAAGTTAAATGAGTGATTGATTCTGAATGGAACCTATCAAAAAAATAGTTAACATTTTTCTTAGATTTTCCTAAAAAAATTTATACTCTTTTTGAACGGAAAAGCTAATCCTTCTTTGTGGAGCCTTATTTTGAAGTTAGATCATACCAAACCAGGAAACATCCCATATATTCAACATACCCTGTGTTCTACTTCCTTTGCTTCACTATTAGAGGGTGGAGGGAGAGGGGAAGCTTGCTTTGCTATTCCATAAATGTTCAGTTTAAACACTGATTTACACATGGCTACAGCATGCTACCGCCTGTTCCTCTGAGAGGGTCTGTCCAAACCACAACATGCAGATCAGGATTTCAAACACTGGTGGTTTGGTTTGTCCAGCTGTGAAACTTGGATCCCGATTTGGAACTCCTAAGCTCCCTCCCACAGAAAAAGTTAGGGATGTTCAGATCTGGGGATGCAGTTCAGGCCTCTTTCTTGCTCTGATTGAGATCATTGCCAAATGAAATTGAGAAAGGTACAAACAGTTTAGCCAAACTGAGGATTTGCCTGGCTCTCAGGACACAGCAGCAGTAGGCTGCTATGACAGAGCAAGCAATCTGTTGCTGTTTTTTTCCCTTGTTGTTTGAGTGACCCTAATGCATGCAGAAGATGCTGCCCTGGGGATTGAATGCCATTGATAAAAAGATGCTATAGGGCAAAGGGCGAGTTTCCCTATATCACCTCAACAATTTACTTGGGGTTTCTACGTAGAGCTGTGGTAGACTTTACTGAGCCTCCAGGTGGAGGCTGCCAACAAAGACTGTAAATACTGAATTTGAAGGAGGAAGAGGAGGGTGAACAACCCTTGTCATTTGGCAACTAGACCAAGCTCCCTTCAAAATGCATCATTACTATATGAGAAACACTGACAGCCCATTAGTATCTCAACAGTGTCAAAGATTGATGTAAACTTGTGCTACATACAGACACACACACACATTTATATTTTTGTGTATACATACATACAAACACACATATTTGTCACACAGCAAGAACTTTTCAAGTAAAACATACTAACAGCAGCACAATGTTAACTCAGTAAAGTCAGGCTTTCTGAACCCCAATTTAAATGTACTGGTTTAATTAAAGTCCTACCTAAGCATTGCCCAGAGGCACGGTCCAGGTCAAACCCATTAGTGCATTGTTGCTAAAATGAGAAAACAAAGGACAGTCAGTGACTGTGAAAGGAGAGGGTTGCAGAGTCAAATGCTCATCTGGATTATTCTGCTTAGTACAGTTGTCCAGCAGTTCCCAGCACACCAAACCAAAGCCCCTTCCCCCAAAGGGCAGCCAGCAAGGCACGGACCTGAGGCCTCAGCACAAGGGCAGCCCCTTAGCTCAGAGGCAGGCCCCGCCGTAACCTGCGATGGGCTCCACACCAGCAGTTCACAGAGAAAGTCTTGTGTTCTGGGGTCTTGTTTTTGTCAGAGCTGGGGGGGTGGGGGGCTCATTTTGCCAGAGCTGGGGGTGGGGGCTCAGTTAAAAGGCACTAGCTAACCTTTCTAACAGGCTCTAGAACTCCACGGACGGTCTGTTTAGTATATCTGCCTCAAGACGTCAGCCATCTGACCGAACTTAAACCACAGTTAAAACATAATGAGCTTAATAAAAGTAAGGTTTTTCATTTACACCAAACATTTTGGGTTTTAGAGTATAAACCTTTAGACGACACATCCTAGGCCTGCAAGGTTACTGTGGGCCTTGTTCCTTCCCACCCTGTGGCGCTGGTCTTTGTCAGGGCTGCCACCGTGAGTCCTGGGCACCTCCTCAGTAACCTGCAGTGCTTTCAGAGCTGTGAGTCCTGGCGGTGATTGTGTCAAAGCCCACTAAAACCATTTCTTGCTCCTCCCTAGTTTTTGGCTGGGCCTCCGGCTTTTTAGCCGTGGGTCAAACAGCTGACAAAAGCATGGGATCCTGCCAGTAAATAGGTCATACTGAGGAACGTAAGCAAGAGAGATCCAGAACAGGAACCACTGAGGTAACCAGAGGGATAGAGTGTGCTCAAGGTACTTTCCTTTTTTGTTATTGCTAAATGACGATGACACTTGTTTATGGACTTTGTGGAACAAATCAGCAGAAGAGTAAAGTACTTGGGTTCATGCTTGGAAAGGTAGTAGGTTGTAGATAGGAGGCAATGGGTTAGAGGGATAAGTCAGTGGAAGTGGCCATGGCAGGAGTGAGGGAGGGGACACAAAGTGAAACAGATGGTACTGTTCGGAATGCACCTGCCACTTGCACAGATGAATGCACAACACCACTGCTAGAAGTGTCAAACAAGTATGAAGGAATTCTGCTTTCATTTATTTTGGCATTCTGAGATGTTTTGGCATCATGTTGTGGAAAGCCAAGATACTCTACTCTGATGGAAGAATGTACAATCAGCCACATATTTTAAAGAATGTACATACTATACCTTTTATTCTCTTGTCTGTGCTGTAGTGTACACACTACACCTGGGTTAGCAGGAAAAGTTAAGGTAGTTTTGAACAAAATTACTTTCCCTTGGACAGTACATGATGATTCAGAAACATATATGAAACTACTGTAGAACTGGTTTCAACAACTTTCTAGAACTTTATTCTAGGAATTAACTGCTATCATCTTGGTTTCAAGTTGCTTTTTGCTTAGACTGCAGCAACTGATTTATGGTAAAATATGTTCATAAAAATCACAATGGAAACAATATTTTTTAAATTATAAAACCAAAACCTTAATGTCAGTTCTCCAGGGGCATGAAAACCATTTCCCATACAGATCCGATGTTCACAAAAATATAAATAAGTGTGCCATGTGCAGGAAATTTTCAATGTAGTAGAAAAAAACAACTACACTTCAGAGACTTTTGGCAAAAGTATTTAGAAACACAGCTTTGGACACTGAGTATATCTGGATTATCAACTAGGAATCCAAACTTAACATGCCTTTGGGAACTGTTTTTCCTAATTTAAAGTCCAAGAACACAAAGAACTAATGCTTCTGCTATTTCAAGAACTGGACTGATTTACTTCCATACACCTTCAAAAGTCCTGCCTCTTGAACAAAAAATTATTTCAGGCATAAATTAAAATGAAAACTAGGATGCAGTCATTCAGGATCACAGTCCAAAAATTAAACAGTCTAAAGACAAAATCCTGCTATACACAGAAAACTACTATTTATATGAGTAAGTTTTCCAAGCATGGATGTTCCGCACCACAGAACTGAGCTGTCCCTGCTCTCACAGGATGGCTTTTCTTATTTCCTCTCCCAGAAGCATTCAGCTCAGAGGCAGAACCAGGTTTTCAGTGAGGTCCAGGTTTCTACAGGGATATTTTGCTGAGCTGGCAAGGATGAGCCAATAAGTTCAGTCCATGTTCAACTCCAGATTCCTGCTGGCTCCAAGTTCTCCCCTCTAAATCCTTAGACCACACAGCTTCCTTTTCATGTAAACCCCAGACCACAGAGCTTCCTATTCACCTGCTAGCCAGTTAAGTCTCATGCCATATAGCACTTTAGCACAAAACAGTACATAGATCTCTGCGTGCACCTCTCACCTGTGCTTTTCCAGGGCTTGAAAGGCAGACGGCCAGTGTGAAAGCAGCCAGTATCCTGTAATGTGCATAAAAAATAGGCTGAGGACCTTCTGATATCCAGACTTATTATATAGAATTCAATACACATGGACAAATTAATTTCTAGTGACACTTCAGTGTATTCCACAGTTTTGTTAACATTAATGTGGCCTCTGGAGGAGGACTAATACAACTGTGGGCGAGATTCAGATCTCAGGGTCACTAATTTTACTGTGGTTTTATGCAACTGTGATCAGAATCGGACTGTACATGTCTGTTAACTAATTATTTTTTATGACACCCCATGCAGCAGCTCTTTAATGAACAAGTATGCAATGTTCAATAAAGTATTTTTGCCCCTCTCTGACACCTTCCTTTTGAGACTATAAAAGGTTTTGTTTCACATTATGCACATTTTACAAATGGGTAAACCAGAGTACAGGCCCTGTCTAAGCTCGCAGTGCGATGCATTGGCAGGGCTGCAGACATGTCATGCAGGAGGTCCTGAATTCAAGCCAGTTGCTCTAACCGCTAAACCGCATTTCATCCCCAGGAGACTATATTTGACATTAATCCATTTTCTTAGGGCCAGATTCTGTCCCTTTACTCAATCTTGAGTAATACGTTGCTCTGCAAGTAGACACACTGTGCCAGGTCATCAGCTACTAGAAGTTACTACCTTCAATGGAGCCTTCCCCAGTTGTATCATCTTAGCATCTAGTGAGACCTGCTGAGTCTCCTCACTGCAACTGAAAGAAGAGGATCCCTTGCTAACAGAGCTCTACAGCTATTTTTGGAACTCCTTACCTGGAGCATGAATATTCTGATCACCCAAGCTCCCACACCCAAGTATTTACTAACAGAGAAAACCAGGAAAGAACAGTAAGAAATTATTGTTTTCTGTGTAGTATGGATTTCAGTGTTTTGCCGCTGCCTTACATAAAACATCTTCTCAATACAATTAGACCCACATCTTGCTTATCTTGGATTCTAGTTCTGAATGGCAATTGTATATAATACATTCCCACAAAACCCATACAGGAAGCAAGGGATATTTTAGGTAGCCTTAGTTCTACTACCCAAGCAAGCTGCAAGTTTACTCTCTTAGAGCTGTCTTTAATTTCCAGTGCAAACTGAGCTGCTGAGCAAGACCTACAAATGCATCAGACAAAACCACACATGAACAGTGACTGACACATTTGAACAAATTTGTTTTAAATGAGGCAATAGACAAGAGCTCTGAAAAGTAAACATAAACGCTGAAATGGTTGTTCATAGTGCTGCAGAGACAGATTGTGCTTGTTGGCAGCTTTTGAGTGACAAGGAAAGGCAATTCTGTGCAGACTTTTCCTTAGAGTTGGATGCAAAGCATCCAAAGTACGAAGCTTGCATTTCATTTATTGATTCCTCGAATCTTTTTGAAGAGATTTTAGAGCATGCACTTGTATAAAGACTGCATACTGACTTTGCATATAGCAAGAACAGCACCAGAAGGAAATACAACAGGTTGCAGCTGAATGTTAACATACCTAGCAACTGGGCTGTGCTCCGCACTATTGCAGAGCGGTGCACACTAACAAAACCCCCTTTAAAATTGGTCAGACAAAACTCAATGTTTCTAGACAGCCTTTAGTTTCCATTGTTACGAGATGATGTATTCTTTCCTCTTGGGGTGTGTGTGGGGGTGACCTTACTGCCTTATATGCGTTTGCCTGCAACCATCTTCTCAACTTGCTTATTACTTTAAGATCTCATATGCCCTCAAGAATTATTAACAGGCATACAGCTCAACCTATCAACACTATATGCAGCTGGTCACAGTAGCTTGCCCAGCAGGCAAAATATTTTAACTAGTAATTAACTTCTGCAGTAGTACCTAATTAGCTTCAAATCAATTACTGTAGCCAGTGGGATCTTTTGCTGTCACAGTTCAGCACTCCTGCAGATGCCAGGGTTCCTAAAGCACAGCGTATAAGCACAGATCAAGAAGGAGCTTGTCAGAGACAGCACAGCTTTAATAGCAGACAGATCGTCTTTCCCCACCTCTGACCACTGAGATCCCATCTCTTTACAAATGGCTTTAGCAAGTGGATTGGCATACCGAATCCCTGCCACAGATATTTTCCACAAGTAGGTTTCCCTTCAGTAAGTAAAGAAATTTCATGCATACCACTTACCTTTTTAATCCTTGCATGTCCAAAACCGTTGGGGAAAGGTGGAAAAAAAACAGAGTCTGTGCTGATGAATAACTAGAAAGCTTTTCCAAACATTACCCTCTGCTAGCACTTCAGTTCCTCAGTCATTTATAGTCCAAAGAATGAAATAGCAAGTAATGGAGAAGATCGGGAGCCGTCTGTACCTCCTCAGACACTGGAGAGAATACAGAGAAAGCACCTGGTTTTGCTTAGTTCTCTTCTGTAATTCAGCATTAAACCAATTGGAGGAGGAATGTTAAAAATGAACACTTCATTTTCTAAGTATGTTAAACAATGCAAATGGGGGCCTCAGCCTGGGACAGCTGGTTTAGATTACAAAGCTCACCAACTGGCTAGACTCCTCACAACAACCTCGAGGAGCCTGCCAGGATAAAACACTAACAGCTTGAAGGAAAGGCTCTCCTGCTGCAAACTTCACAGTTAAATGTGCCTCAGAGCAGAGAGCACCGTTATTGGACAGAAACCGTTATCAAGGGACTGGAAAAGGGAAGGGATTGTTTTCCTTGCTCTGAGAACAAAAAAAAAAAAAAAAAAAAAAAAGAAAAA
>JAVJGJ010000060.1:42586416-42601713 GCA_035590215.1 Microhierax caerulescens | reverse complement strand
CTTCAGCACTGGTCTGCTCCAGAAGAATTCCTTCGCACTCAAGAGTTCAGGTTCATCAGCCAACTGGCAGAGGTGCTCCAGCGCTGGAGACAGGAGGTGAATCTAGACCTGACCACCTAAGGGGCTCCCTTAAGAAGGAATACTGTACAAATGCTTTGATTTCTCCTGTCTCCATCTGACAGCTGGAGTGGATAAAAAACAGAGTATAAAAAGTGTACCAAACCACAGCTTGGGCTAGTTTACATGTGGTGACTTTTTTTCCTAAATAAAAGGATTTGATGTTATGGCTAAGTGGAATTTCTGCAGTACCTTTCTGTAACTACCATTAGCCACAAAATAATGAGATGCAGCCACACCCTTCTCGCAACTCTCTTTGACATGAAGAGTTGCATAAAGGAAGAGGTTTGTGGTTCATAAACCCCCTTTTGTTCACCCTATAAAACCATGGATCATTCAACACCATGTGCTGACACCTTCACCATTTATGCTCAGGATGGTGGCTAAACTTCAGGTCTAGCAGCACTATCACTTCAACGGTCTCAACTATCCCCCTGTGTTATAAAATCTACTACTTTATTCAGATTACCTTGATATGTTCTTTGTCTTCATGAGGAGGTGCAGAGCAGTTCCCAGTATAAAATGGGGCCCTGTTAAGTAACCGAATATGTTCCTGAAAGTTTGCTTTGTGCATAGCTAGGGTTGAAACTATATCTTTAATTACATTTAAGACTTGGATTTCAAAAATCATGTAATATATAATCATAAGGGGCACATACACTATGTTGTGTAACCTTAACTCTACCCTTCCTGGATGAGATGTCCAAATGCATGAATCCCACCATGCTCCTGCAGATAGTGCACAACACTGGGTTAACAGGGACCCTCAGCACTACAGAACATAATCAAATGGCTTCTGAATGCTAAGACAAAAGCTGTACAAAGGTCAGGAAACGCATAAGTTAACTACACTCAACATTCCTGAACAAAAAATCTGCCTTACAAAAACAAGTCCTTATCTACTGACTTTTACAACACTTCATCTCTTTTTTTAATTCTAATATTACACTTACACTTCTCCAGAACTACATCTGTCGAACGCCCTTCTTTGATGTTCTTGCCACTTTTTAAAGCTCAACCTTTCTGAACATTCTCAAGGACTTCATCAAACTGCAGGAGCAGAGTCAAATCACACATATCTGTATGGTGGTAGGTGTGCAAGACCAAAGTTATTCTAAGTCCCAAGTCTTAGACATCTTTTATACAGCCATACAGACTTGAATTCACCAAAGGAATCTGCCAAAAGGCAACACTTTAATGCCCTATATGCCCAAGCTTTAGAAGCTTAAAGTATCCATTTTGCTCCTACCAAACCTTACAGAATCAAATTTTCTACCAGCAAAACTGGTAAAACACTTAGAGCACAACTGCTGGGCATTTGCAGATACACTTGCATTTTAATAGCACCTAAGCTCAATGAGGTTCACAAACTGGACTTTTGCCTGACTGTGGAGATTGATCTAAGTGTTCTTGGAGACTGCCAAATAAGCAAGCTTTTAATATCGTCACATGTTGATATAACACATGACAGGCAGTGATTTGCAATAGACACATCTCACCCTACTGCCACATAAATAGATTTAAACACATGGGAAAGTTGGTCTCAAACACCAATTCTGCCTGAAAAAGAGAGTAGGACTTGTTTCTTCCACCTCCCAGGAAAGAACCTAATTGCAAATTCTGGGGCATCTGGGGAGGGCTCCCTCGCCTTTTTCAAAGATGGACTACCTTACACAGCAGCTGAAGTATGCTTCATTCAGTGTCTGAATTGTTATGGCCATCTCATAACATGATCAATGTAATAACCTGTTCCAGATGGCTCAGGCCAGAAGCTTCAGCAGCACAGTCCCATGTGTATTTTCCTTTCCTAGCCAAACATAACACAAGCAAGAATTAACAGTGAAAATTAACATAATATGTAATTGTAAAAACATCACTAGTGCTAAAATGTACTGGGAATGTAGAATCTCCAAGATATCATGTTGTGTTGATCTGCAGCTCACACTATTGTTTTTAGGAAGGAAAAAGTGTAACAGTTCCTGTTGTTCCTGAGTCCCCTGGGGCTCAATTGCCTCAACATGGTACAGTTACCACCAAAAAAGAGCCAATACAGCATCCGTCCGTCCCTTCCTTCCTGTATGGGGATGTCACTTACCTAAAGCATGCATTCCTTTGGGATGGCAATACCACCGACAGTATCACTGCTTCCCAGGAACAGTAAGCAGAGCACCATTGTAATGATGTAGCAGATGGTCTCAGAGGGCCCTACCAGATGGACCACACAATTAAAACTTTTTGGTTTACTTTATCTAACTCTACATCTTATAGTTGTTACTATCTTTATAGGTCTGTGGTCACTCGGACACTGGTTTCTAACAGCACAATTTCTTTTAGGAAAAAAGTTACCAGTTGAAAATCCAGGCACCATCGGGTCCATTCTGAAATGTCACAACACTAAATATGGACTAGTATCTGACTCCACTTTATTGTTTTGAAAACATTAATCAACCTATTAAATGAAGAACAGTAGAACAGAGTCTAGCAGGTACATACCAAACAGCTTAAACTTATGATCAATGAACTGCATCTGCTGTAAGACAAAATTATTTCAGGTATATTACCTTTAGTGAGATCCAGTTTGATAGTCATGATCACCTGTTTAGCTGCAGCACCTAGGAAGGCCACCTGAGGCAAAAAAAGAGTAATATTCTTGCAAGAATGCTTCAGCATGGTTCAGGGTTTCTTTTTTTCTCCAACAAAGGTAAGGTAAGAAAGCAAACTAAAAGCTTTTTATAACTGACCCAGCAAAAGTACAGAACCTTTCTCAGGAGTTTTGGTGCATGGGATAACTCTCAGCAGGTCTCTTCCTATTACTATGTATTTCCAACAGCCTACAACATTCTTCTTGATTTTCCAATCCTTAGATGAATCTGGCGTTTATGCTTTTAAAACTATCTTCCCATTAAAAGTGCATAAAACATCATCCTATATCTAAAGACAAAAGATCTTGAGAAGTCACACCTCCCACTTAAGTTATTACGCGTATCCGAGATCATGATGCCCCAACCACTGTTAATACTTTCACTTTTTTCCCCTGTTGAATCTCATCCTTGAGCATAGCTCTGGTAACAGCAATTCACATTTTGCCTGAAACTGGACAGATATTTTAGTTTGGTTTTGTTTATTTTATAAGACTGATATGTACATAAACTAGGCTGCCACCTTTTCTCCTCTGCTTTTTTGTGGTTGAAAACAATGCTCTTTAATCCTGTGACAAGATGTTTATCAGCTTCCTTGAATAACAAATGTAAATCCTTTATGGCCAGTTTCAGCTAAGAATTACTTTCCATAAATAAAGACCTTAAACTCTTAAATACTTCTGGACCAAGACTAAAGTCTGCTTCACTATTTGAGCAAACCAACATTCAGTCTTTGCAAGTACCTGGGATACGTAAACTGTTGGTCTCCAGCTACAACCAGACAGAAGTATGTACTAAAACCTCCCTTAGAACTATTTGGGATGGATTTATTTTATGCTTAAATGCCTCAAGACTGCAGTGTGTTTTGCAGTTTCTCAACTTCTTTACTAACCTGCACACCGCACATGCTGGGCACATCCACAGCACAACACCACCAAGCCACACGTTACAGCAGCTGACTGGAGACCATAGTTCACCCTTCCAGGACAACCTGGCAGTGGTTGTGTACTAGTAAAACATCAGACTCACCCATGCTTCCTCCTGTCCCAGGTACTTTATTTCCATCACATGGAATTTACATTTTGGGTGAGGGTTTGGGTTTTTTCCCCCAGATTCAGTTGAGCATCCTTTCTCCCTTTTGTTTTTCCTTACACACCCCACACCCCACCCCGCCTTTTTTCCTTTTTGATATTTCTTTCAGTCTGCTTATGCAATTCACTTTGTTTTTATCCAAAGCAAGCAAAAGAATACTCTCCGTACCATCAAGCATATTCTGCATTTTCCATCAAAACACTTCAGGTTTTGAGCAAACCCAAACAAGTCTGTGGAAATGCCATCTCTCGACGGGGATGTTTGGATGTTCACAAGTATGTGCACTATTTTTGTAAGGGCACCTGCCAGAACCCTGCTGATGAATCCAGAGCAGAAAAATACTTGACATCAGCCTGCTCTTCCAGAGCTTCTTTCTTTCCAAGTGGTCAAAAACATTCCCTTTTAATGTTTCACTCTTATAGGTGCACATATAAGCAAAGACTTCTCGTTTCTTCTTCCAGTAAAACAATCAGCAAAATGCCCATGTTTTTGGATCTTTTCCTTATTTTGTGATTTCCAGGGTTGTATGTTAGACAAATATAGGAGTGGCAGAAAGTTTCCATATGAGAAGAGGGATAATTTTGAGTATTTTGTACTTACTCAACTGCTTTCCTAACCCCGGAAGACATTTATAAACTTTTTTTCCCCATTTAGAAAATACTACACTTAATTTACTTATTCCTGTAGCAGGGATTACACCATTTCACAGTTTACCTGTTTTGTTTGGGGTTTTGCAAGTTAACCATGATGTTTAGAAATAAACTGGCTACGAAAATGGGTGGTAAATAGAAAACACATAATTTTTGTTTTCAGACTCATTATTCACTGCTGTGCAGCAATGAGAGCTGCTACAAGGAAGCAATTCAGAATGCTATAGGTAGCAATTCCACTGAGCAGGGGATGCACTGCTGTTTACTAGTTCTGCTGTACATGTGCTGCAGTGCTCACAAAGTCTTGCATAAGGATGCAGTTTACAGCAGATTGTTTCTTTCTTTTTAATCTGTTGGCTTTTGTTTTGCTTGTGCTGGTTTTCAGTACTGGAGTTCCCCCTGCAGAAGCAGCCTGGATGTTCCCAGGGGCTTCAGTCTGTTTGGGTGCTGTGGGGGACCAGAACCTGAAGTAGTCATGTGAAAAGTTGGTGGAACTGGACCCTTCTCCCAGCAGAGGCACTTGTACTGCTAACAAAGCCCATAGCTGGAGCCTGACAAAGCAATCAGTCCCCATTTCATCCACCGTTTCAAAGCAAAATTCAAGAAGCTGAAGTTGTGCCAGATGAAGAAAATAGAAAGGAACAAAACCTCTGACAGGTTAAACGTAAAAAACAGAAAAGCAGGCCAAGAAAGTTTGAGAAACAAATCGTAAGAAGCATAAAAGCTAATAATAAATTCTTTTTCAGACACACCAAAAGTAGGAAAACTGCCAAACAGTCTGCAAAGCCAACAGACGAACAAGGTATAAAAATAGTACTTAGAAAAGATAAAATCATAGTAGAAAGTTAAGTGATTCTTTTTCATCCCGATTTGCTAGAGAAACTTCAAGAGATTCCCATAGTGGAATTAAAAAAAAAAAAAAACCAACCAAAAAACAAACACAACAAAAAACCCCAGAACTAAAAAAAAACCCCCAAAAATCATACTTGCAAGAATCTGCCTAAAACTGAATCCCAGCAGGAGAGGTTGTGGAACAAATCAAGAAAACTAAGAGTAACAATTCATCAGAACTCACTTGACATTTAGAAATTAAGCGTTTTAAGTGAATTAAATGTAAAGGTATGTAAGAGCTGAATTATTTATCATAACTGTAATCTCTCATAACATTTCCTTAGTAATTGGAAAACAGAAGGTACCAAATAAGACACTGTATTTAATAGGTTTCCATATAACGCTTAATAAAATACAGAACAGTAAATCAAATATATCAGGCAAATCAGCAGCACAGCACAGGAGACACAGCGTTGGTGTTTTAGGCATACATTTTCTTGGAGATTGTCCTTAACAACTACATATCTCAGAAAACTAGCTCTGATCCATGGTATATGGATTTAGTTTTACATTTACTCTGTTACTCCATGCAGCTGAAACTGGCTCCAGTCAACTCCTAGCTGGCATCTGTAAATAGCAAACATGAAATTTTTCCAGCATAAACTTGGGAATTCAGGTATAATGCTTACTATTTCTTTCTATGTCTAGGATTTAATATACAGCCTTTGTAGCCACCCTTGGTAGCCCTAAAAAGAGACCATGGAACAGGCAGTGAAGCTGAGTTATGTGTGGCTAAGACTCCCAGCAAGCTTGGCACTGGCACATGCCATTAGGAGGTCTGCTGAGATACCTTTAGAAGACCATGGAGGGGAGAAAGAGAGAAGGACCCAAGAAGGCAAGTCCAACTGCTTTTTGAAGTGCAACTTTTCAACACTAAGCCCATCGCCTCTCCTCCGTACTCTTATTTTTGGTAGCAGTCATAGATGCATCAGAAGCCTGGGCAACTAGGGGACTCGGTGCCAAGCACAAGGTCAAGACTACGTCACTGTGACAGAGCATACATAACCTTCATCCTGTGAGTTACAGGCACAATTTGGCCTCTCACCAGAGTTTTGTTTATACCTCCTGAACTGGAGGGTTGGCCCTTCAGGATCTGATCAATTGCAATCATTTCTGGTGTTTCCCTGTTCCTTTTTAGTTTCTAATGAAAATCTTTTCTTGAACTAGATTTACAAGTCGCATTTGGCTGGGGCAGTGCAGGCTTCAGGTTGCCTGCAAAGCATCTGTTAAAAGTACCAGTACGAGGAATTTGGAACCACTGATCAAGTTCAGAGGAACATCGCAGCCAGAGTGCCGAGGACTCCCAGTCCAAGTAGGCAGGTTCTGGGCAGCACCCCACAGTCATCATTCTGTCAAGAGCCCAGTGAAGACAGAGGTACCATCCACAAGATCTCTGCCTGCAGACGGCACTCTGCAGGTCCTTGATTGCGAGTACTCCACAGACAATGTGCTATTCAGAGTCTGGGTTTGGGTCCAGACAGATCTGGCAAGCCTAGTTATGACTCATTGGTTTTCTTTAGAATCCTGTACTCCTCAAATTTTTGTAGTTTCATAATAAGCCTCCTCTAAGTTAGCTGAAAACTGTTAAACATCTGTTCCTGCTCCTATTGTCAAAAATAAAGCAGTCTTCTGTTTGCCTTCATTTTTATTGGCACCCACTACTTGAGCATACAGAGCAAAACGCAGTCTAAATATTTTCCAGTTCTATTTCCAGAATAAGTTTCAGTTTTGATGACTGTTTTTCAGTGCTCCAGTCTACCATTCAAGCCACTTTTACTATAGTTTTACTCCTGGTACAGTTTGTTGTTGGATCCGTGGTATGGCATGTAAACCACAACATACGGATTCACCAGAATCAACTCTGATTTTCTTGTAATTCTGAAAACACCCTTTTATTACAAACAAAAGCATCGCTCAAATACCTTAATACCTTATAACAACAGAGAAAATTGCTGCAGGAGACAGGGAAACATTTTTACATAAAGGTTAATTTTACAACCAGCATATCATGTGGTTGGCTCCCCCTATGACTAGCTGAATCCTTTATTTCTCTTCTATAGCCAGTTTCTCAGACACCTGCACCTGAAAGTGTTCAGGGTCACTATCATGGTCACTACTTATTCTCTCGAGAAATACTGCTTGCAGCTCTCATCTTTTATACATGTTCCATTTAGGAACTAATATTCCTATCTACCTCACTTTATTTGCTCAAAACTGCTACTGCCTCTTACTGCTCTGTTTACATCCAATTGCCACTTTGTTGCTTAAATATATTTTTACTGATAATACTATATTTACTGTTCAGGAACCCTGATTCTGGGTACCTAAGTAGTGTAATTCAGGGTACCTCTATTTAATTGAGTAAATCCAGTTGCCTCTGCCAAACTTAACATGGGCTTCTGTCTCTCTGGGCAGTATCGAAAGGTCAAATTCTCAAAACCTTAGTGTGTCCTGAGTTCCCTACTCCCTAATTTACAAAAGTTTAGATTTGAGGCATTATAACTCTTGGCTTCCTATTCTCAGAGGATTGCCATTAGAAGTGCTTCCCATTCTAGGCAGTCAGGAGCTACAACCAGTCTGCTTTTACTAGGTCAAGATCAATCATCCACCTTTGCTTGCCTGATAGAACAGCCTTTGCAGATAGCTGCCAAATGACAAAATACACACTAACTTGCCTGTGTTATGTGCTTCTTTTCCCTGAGCCCTTGGACTATTAATTATTCCATCCATAAGTATTAGATATGAAGGGGATGCACTACAGTGATGGCTAATAGTTTCTATTTCATAATGACATAAAAGAAATAGTTCCTAGCTGCCTCAAATCTGTAAAACCTCTTTGGTCTGTGCCCCAAACCTGGTCACAATGCAGTTCAACCCATCTTGCATAACCATCTTGAAATTCACCGGAGGGATATACAGGCAGCATCTGACACTGCAAATTAAAACCTTAGGGATAACCACACAGAAGTATTGCCAGGATTCCTCTTACCTTCGTGATACCAGTTGATATTCAGTGTCCAGACTGCTCTCTGAAGAGTTAGGTTTCCTTTACACTGAGAGACAGAAAAACATTCTAGGTTGCTTGTACAGCAAGAAACAGACTTCCTCACTTTGTTAACAAATACACAAAATATGCATAAGCAGTTTGTTTCCCTGATATCATTGCTCTGTAATCTATCATTGCTTTTTGAAACGCCACATGTGACAGGGCTCCTAAATTCTGTTCTGTCAATCATTGGCAAAAACCTCTAATAATAGTTGACCATAACTCAAATACTATAATCCTTTCCCACTTTTTCCACAGATTTAATACTTCTTAAATGGTTCTTTCACTAAAACAAATGGTCAATTGCAAGCATTGAAAACTAGGTTGAGCCACAGGGAATTATGACTTCTGGCCTGTTCCCTGTCAAACTCCACATACAATTTCTTTCATTCATACAATTCCCACTCAGTACACATACAAAACTGTTTGCTGCTGACAAGTTCAGCAGCCATGTGAACTAGTGAGACTAAACTGCAACACTGCTTTCTTAGGAACAAGAATAGTCTTCTCAAAGCCTGAGGCATATGGTCAGGGCTGTTAAAAGGCAAGTATGCAATCTCTAGCTGTATATTTCTGGGGATGAGCAGAAGACCACAGCCTGTCTCACTTCAGTAGAAGCAAATGTACTAACAAAAGCGAAGCTGGGAAGGTTTTGATGCAACACATACAAGAAATCCTCTTTTCTTAAATATATAATTGTTTTTATTACTGTTGTGGGAAGCTGTAGGAAGAAAACTCTCACATTGCACACACCAAATGATACTAGTTATTTTTGGTTTTGTCTTGATACTGACAAATGATAAATACATTCAGAAAGACATTTTCCAGCCTTGGTGGCAAAGAACACCCTTTTCTTCAGGAAAAAAACACTCTCACCTTCAAATTTTCTGCTGTCAGATGCACATTTTAGTTAGATTTCAGCAAAGGAGAGTGGATGCTAGGAAATGCATTTCATCTCACCCACTTACAGGAAGCGCATAAAGTCTCCTTTTTTCAACAGGTTAAAGCTTAACTCATATAATAAACATACAGGCCCTAAAAGGCATATGTGATTGACCTACTCAAATATATGCCCCATACAAACATTATAGCTGGGTTTCACTATTGTGTGTTAACTGTGCCTTCAGTCAGGAAATGTTTTCCCAGTGTTTGCTAGTTTGACTTGTTTTCACACCTTTATGAAACATGTTAACTCCTCTGTTGCCACTCACACTGCACATACTCAGCAGTGAACCATAAAAATACTTAAGAGAACTTGGGAATATGTTCCCCGTATGTTCCTTCAGAGCAGGGGGTGCAAGTCCCAAGACAGGCTGGGTCCTGTCAAAGCAAAACTGGACTCCATTAGAATACACCACACTAGTAGATGATTAAGCACTCCTGTGGTCACACATGCTTCCTTCCCAGCTCTCTTCCACCTGGCTGGGCATTAAAACCACAATCTGAGATTATACAGGTTTTAGGATTGTAGGAAAAAAAAAATTACACTCATGTCTACATAACTCCAAGGGAAATATGTTTATACTCCTAATATTTGACAGCAAATAGACAGTTTGAGGAAGACTAACTATATGCAGCAAGACCCGAAGTCTGCCAGTCACTTAACAAAATGGCAAGTTTTTTTCTCCCAGTATAAATCAAAACAAGAATCCAAGGGGATCCTTCCTCTAAGATCTCAGATAAGGAACCCAGCTCAGGCCACAGCTTCTGTGGTTGAATAAGAAGCTGCAGCCATCTTTTCCTTTCTTTACCGATTTAGGGCAAAATTCTGGCCGAATGGAACATGGCTACAGAGGTTTGTGCAGCTGCTGCCATTGATGACCATAAACTGCCTATTGAAAATGTGGTTACCTGGGCTGGTGTCCGTGTCTGGCGCTCAGATCAGCTGGCACGTGGCTGAACGGTTGTGAAGGCATAACCTTAGCTGTGACATTTCCCCATTTGTGTATTCAGCGAAGTTCCTTCAAGCTTGAGAAGATGTTGAGGTTGACCTTTTTAAAAATGTAGTAAAGCTCCAGTCCCTATTAACAGATGCTGTACCTTTAAAATAGGAATTATTCTTTTGAGTATAATGAACAGTTCTGAATTTTTCTGGGTAATCAACGTTAAATTTGATCAACATGTAAATGTATTAAATTTATCAGATTAATTTATTCTCACTTCACTGAAAAACAAGTCTTCTGGGACCATGCTACTACTTTCAAATTTTTCTTTACTGCTGTATTTTCCTAATCTACCTAATAAATAATGACAGAAATAGAGCAAGCCATCTCTGATGTTCTATCACACCTTTTTTACCTTGAACTTTTGACTTCCTGTAGATTTGCATTTTTTAACAATTTCAAATGTCACTATTTTCAGCTGTGAACTCCACAACTACATGCAAACATTTGAAAGACGTTCCTATCTCTAGTTAGATGATCTAGTAGCATATGTGCTCAGCTTCTGCAACCACAAGAGCCACCCCAGCTGCGATACTATGACATTCGCAATAATTTACAGTTCTAGGAGGAACTCTATTGTACATACACACTGGAAGAAAATACTGCAGTGGTAATAAGAATGAAACAGAATTGGCAGAAGCAAACTTTAAAAGAAGGGACATTTTCTTCCTGGGTGTAACATTCCACATAGCCAGACCTATGAGTAGCGAGGAAGCTGCAACCTTGAAGCGGGAAACATCTGTAAATCATACCCAATGAGACCAACCCCAAAAAACCCCAAACAAACCTAAACCAAACCACCCCCCCCCCCCCAACAACAACATCCCACAAACAACAAACCCTCAAACAACCCAAGGAGTAAGAGAACTCAAAATGGCTACAAAATGTTTTCAGTCTGCTTAAGAGGCCTGGGAAATGTTCTTGGTGTTAAGAGTGGATACTCATAGTAATATTTCTTAGCTGGCCAACACAGACCAAAAAAAGGTTAACCTTTCCACAGGCAGTTTGGCACAGAAACTACTGCCAGAAACTGGAGTGCAAGCCATACTAATTTTAAAATCTAATCTGAGAAGCTGTTTAATGGCTATCTACAAGGGTAGAGAAAGCTTAAATTCACTATCAGTGCCCAAGGATGATGTACAACATCTGTGAACATTTAAAAAAAAATCTGACTTAACCAGCAATGCCACAAGCTCAATAAGGTGGCACAGAATGACTCCAAATTACTTATTATGGGCACTTACCAAATGATAAATGCGCCTTTTAACGTGTGTGTGTGTGTATATGAAAAAGGACAGTTATCTTCCAATTGTTATTTCCTACAAGGGAAACAAGCCTTTAATCACTTGATAGCATTTTCCTCTGCTTGGCAAAATAAGTTTGAGAGTTTTAGCAGCATGGCCAGACTCCCAAATTTGAAATAAGTTTGTCCAAATGAGCCTTTCAGCAGATCAGCAAACAACTGCTGAACTTCTTGCACACTTATGCTCACATGTTTTAATGACTACTTGCTACTATATGTATTTCAGAATTGGATAGGTGATGCTTTCAGATACTGAAATTTAGAATGCCATATTTCTATAAGCTTGAGAAAAACACAGAGTCTAAGACTCAGTGTTGCTACTGCTGTAAACAACATGCCATGTACAAATTATTTTTCCTTTAAATAAAATGGCAGCAGCTGTCTATTTCTTTATTTTTTATTGAAGATTGGTTTCTATATTTAAGCTTTGCAGGGCTGCAAATAATTTCAGCAGTATATAATGGCACAACACAGGAGAACAAAAATTGCAGGGCGGTAATTCTTATACACTGTTTTCTAAGAAAGCTGATTAGAAGATTTCCACCTGAAAGATAACTAACTACTCAAGGCAACAGATTTACTGGAAAAAGAAAAAAGAAAAAAAAAAGGCCCAAAATAAAACAAATACAGTGGTTTTAATTTCTCAAGCCTTACTGCTACCACTGCCATATGTGCATATATACATATATATTTTTTAAATACTGACAGAAGTATATTGACACAGACTACTTTGGTTTGAATGTCTGGATTAATCATGTCTAGATAAATTGACTTCTCTCTGAAGGAATACATGAAGCTGTTACCCCTGCTATTTCCACAGTATACTAATACCAATCCATATTAAACAAGTGTTTGTATTTTCTCTTCAAGTATGTGACAAAAAAATATTAATTTTATTCTAGTTACAGCTACTTCCAAGCTGGGAGTGTTTGGGAGGATGCAACATCAAATTTACAAATATGTCTGATTAAACAACTTGAGAACATTGTTCTTTAACTTTTATATGATAACGTGGCAATGAAGTCATCAAAACTGGCAGGAAGAAGACATCAAGGCTTAAAATTGCAAAGTTTTTGTGAGGTGAAAATATTTACAAGTCAAGCATCTTCCATTCTGTCTCTTCCACTTCAGTCAGTCACTGCTATATATATTCCAGCTAGCCTACCTTATCAGTAACTATGCAAAATGGGTCAAGAACATATATAAGAAACAATAATAAAATGCAGGCTGGGAACTGATGTTTGTTAAAAAAATTCTTTCTACCCTGGTCACCACAATGTGACAAATTACATGACTAACTGGTTTAATGCATGAGAGTTTAATTAAAAAAAACAACCCCCACACAACAAAATCCCCAGAAACTCTGTATTCTTTTACAGTCAATTAGAAAGATCAACCAGTTATTTTCTTTGCATAGAATGCAGGATGAGTAAACAACAGCAAAAAATGAGAGTCTAAAGAGGAGAACTGAAAATCCTAACACATTTTTCCCCCCTTATATAGTTTGCAAAATTAATTCCTTACTAGAACCGTTGCTTGTTACACTGAAGATAACCAACAGCTTGCTAAACCAAAACTAGGACCGCCATTCTCTTTTTTTTCCTTGCAAGAGCAAGACAAAAAAGAACAAATAAGTTAAATGAAGAACAACATTTTTCAACTACTGCACCTGCTTCCACCCACTGCTGTGTGAAAAACCCACCCAGTTAACAGGATAGACTACATGAGTCATGCACTTACATGTGGGAAACCAGTAAGGTAAATATATACAAAACAGTTATCAAGCACAAAGTAAACCCAGAAGAAAAATTAAAGGAAAAAATATATCCACTAATCTTTCAATAAAAACAATCTTGAAGGTTTATAATAGCCTGTGAAACTCTGAGAAGGACAAGGCAATGAAGTAGTTGTGCACTTTTCAGTGCAAAAATACTGCCTGGAACACAGAGCACATCTGATTTCTAACAAAATTTCTAACAAAAAAAGCAACAAAAACCTCACCAATGTAGTTGTGGAATAAGCCGTAGAACAGAAACCTCCTAAGCCGTGCGGATTTTCTCCATAGTTCAACAGACCTCCTAGCACTTAAGGACTGAAGCTCTTCTTTCTATCCTGTAAAAGATTTTTTTCTGTCCCAAGTAGCCTCATGAGAAACTCTGAAGGTCTTCAGTATCCTTGGTTGGTTTTAGATTGCCCTTCTCGAACTCAGACCTTACTGTATGATTCACAGCATGCAGAAACAAATGATCATACTATATTTTATTTATTAGCGTTTATAATGCTTCCTGGAAGAGAAACATGTACATACTAGAAGTTCTCTGCAATTAAAGAAGAAATTTGCACAAAAAAGTTAACTGCTCAGTTAGTGTATTCACAGGATAGTGACCAGCATAAGTACATCTGTAATTTATAATATATCTAAGTCATATTTTTAAACACTAAACATTTCCTTCTGCTTTGGCTCACCAAAAGGCCGTTTTATTCTGAAGCAGCTAGATATCTTTAAACAGACACGACTGCAAGAAAAAGAGAGACTGCACAGAAGTCATCTGATTTCAGTTTTCTTTATATTTGTTATAGGAAAAAAAAAGGTACCTATTCCAGTCCAGTTTAAATGTAGATTTACATTTGAAGTACCAAACTGAAATGTTCTCAGCTGAGGTAATTTCAAATTCTCATTACATTTATTACATAATGCAGAATTTATTTTGGCATACTATGTGTGGCTGCTATCCTTTCAGAAATCAAACTGCCAAACTGTCTGTAATAGAGTAAAAAATTTAAAATTAGAATTCAGTATAGTTAATCCACTTCCAAATTTGCATAAATCTTCCACGATACTTTAACACACAAGAGGAAAGGGACTCAAGCAGTTCTTAAGGTAAATACAGGAATCAAAAACACTGCTAGACTTCAAGGCAACAACAAAAAAGTTACTGTCTGACCTCTACATAAATAAATGCAAAGATTTCTTGCATTATTTTGGTTGATTCTGTACAAGTTTCAGGAATTAATTTTATTTAAATATAAGTCTTACACCTATTTAATCCAGGATGTTAATGAAAATGGGAAGGTTGACAGTTCTAATATAGAACTTGCACAACAGTTATCTTAACACTGACTAAATAAGGAATAGCATATAAAAAGATTTAGAAATTACACATTTTAAATTGAAGGTGTTGTATCTCACATTCCCTATGAAGATGAATTTTGCATGACTTTTATCCTTTAGTATGCAACTTCATTCTTTACCTGCCAAACAAAGTGTACAAGTTATCACAGCAAAATTTACAGAATAACTGATTTTGGCCTTGATCTCAGAAAGACCTATTTACACATTTGAGATAAGTAAGCATCTTCTTCCCTTTAAATTCTATACAAGTATTCAAGCTTTAAGCCTATATTTGGATCTACAAAATCCCACAGAATAAGAAGTCTCTCAAATATACATCTTAGACCATTAAAGTACAGTGTCTTTATAAACAAGAACCTATCTTTTGCTAAATTACCCACTCTCATCACATGGACACCTCTAGAAAATAAAGCATTCCCACAGTTAACTCCTTGGTGCCGAGGGGTTTGAATTCTGAAAGCAGATATTAGTTGGAGGGGTGTC
>JAVJGJ010000060.1:42554410-42586329 GCA_035590215.1 Microhierax caerulescens | reverse complement strand
AGTGTACATTAAGTATCATAAATCACATGTGGAAAAGACTGCAGCTGCTCAGTCATCACACTCCCATATGCTCACCGTCTTATCTTATTCTTTGGAGTTTGTGTCATTAATTGAACACTTCAAATAAGATCACATTTGGCTGGAGATTCATTTATTTTTAGTTTTTTAACAATTCTGGTTCTTGAAGGCCCACTGCCTTCAAGGCAGATCACTTTAATGAAAAAATGGATCTCGACACTAAAGAGTTAATGCTGTTTATGCATAATTGAAACACTGGAATATTATTAAGGGGTTTTTTTGTCTTGTGACAATCTAGCAACAAGATAATTTTTTTTTTTCTCAGTTTAAGATTTAACCCATGCCCAAAATGAATGACTGCTATAAAGGCAGCAGTTATTTATTCATGCCACCGTCAGAATTTCCAAAGCACTGCTGAGTTTAGAATTAAAAGAAAAGCAAAGTACAATTAAAAACAAGTACATGACTTTACAGAAGGCCTCACTGTGGTAAATTATATACAGCATAGTGTTCTCCTTTTCCTTAAAGTGCTATTATCATCATATTGATTCAAGGTCATCTATTGTTTTAGGAGGTCTTTCAGTACAGCACCAGCACTGGCATCAGGGGACACTGGCAGTGGTGTAAAAGTAGGCAATGCATCAGAAATAGGTTTCATAAGCAGATGTCCAGGATTACTAGCCGGCATTATGAGAGGCACTGCTGCAGATCGACGTGCTAAAAATGGGTTTGCATCTGGTCTTCTGCTCATTGCTGAGGCTGCAGGATCTGAAATATATATATATAAAAACCCCACCCAAAACAAAATGCAAGAAAATGTTAGAAAGCATTCATAAGTCTACGCAACTTTACAGCATTTGTTCACATCTTTGTCTATTTTTTTTGCAACTTGAAAATCCTATCTTCTTGCCGTGTGAGACTAGACCTCACACGGATGCTCTCAAAGATTTTCACTCTCTTCTCTCATCTTGGATCTCATCTGCCACTGCTTCTTTTGTTGAAGAATTCCTATATCTACATTTCAGGCTACTACTTACAATACTGACAAAGATCAGGGCACTCCCAGGACCTGCCAACCACATCATGCTTATCAGCTGAAATTCAGTTGACAGTCCAGGCTACCCCAAAAAAAAAATAAAAAAATCTATGCACCTCTGTGACAAGCAACATAACACCTTTTTGCCAAGGTTCACTTCATGCATGCGATGTCAGGCATGAACTACCTGCCACATTGACTCCAGCACTACGTGAAGGCATAAGGGCCCTTGTGCATGCACGACAGTGCAGCACACCGGCAGGTTTCCCATCCCTCAGTGTACCGACACAGCTTCCCCAGGGTCAGCCCACACTCAACCCCTTAAAAAAAAATATTTTAAGCACCCAAATAAACATCACGGGCAGAGTGTCGCAACTTAGGCAAAAAACATTTGCTCATTAGTCAAATTCTAACAAAATTCTAGTTTAAATAAAGTATTACTAAACTTTTTTCCTAAATCTAAGAATTTACTTGCCCCTCCTCACCTTCCCCCATCAAATCCTCAGTCAGGTCCAGGTGTAACCTGTTCTCAAGGTTCCTACACCAGATGTAGAACAGAAACTAGACTAACATTCCTGTATCATAGTAATTGTTTGGATAAGTGATTTTATTCAGCTTTTTTTTATTTTAAAAAAGGTCTTACATCATATAAATATCCCAATACTCATAAATGCATTTCTATGTGGATATTGTACCAATATTTGTGTTCAGCATTTAGAAATTGCTACCATTTAGTTTATTTCAAGGGACAAAAAACTTAAAGCACCCAAACAACTAAAGGTGTACATATATATATATATATATATAAAAAAAAATGGGTGCTTAGTTTTACAAGCCAGCAATTTATCTCCTGAATGGAGAAAAGGAACCAAGAATTTTGTTCTTCCAGACAAAGAAATAGTTTTTTTTGTCAAGTAAAATAGGTACTATACCTATTATATTACTGTTACACTACAAGGAAGAAGAGTAAAAAGAAAGTTAAGTTTTATTTAGGTTTATTTAAAAAATAAATAAATGCTGCTTTCAGAGATAAACTGGTACTTCACATTAGATATTTATACTTGGGCATCCAACTACTTTAGGTGAATTGAAAGATTTTTTAGCATCTCTCTCTCTCTCTGTAGATCTATGTAATACATAGTATTTGGGGTTGGGTTTGTTGGGGTTATTTGAGTTTACAATTAAAAGTTTCAATCAAAACAAGCTTCTGCAAATCAGCAGAACTGTATTAAGGTGAAGTTTTAAACATACATAAAAAATTAAGTACAAACTAGATCAATGAAACTGACTATTTGGATCTTATATTACTTAGACAAAAGAGCATTAATTTTGCTGTACATAATATAAGCATAATTACTCTCTGCCTTAGAAAAACTGAAGTCAACACTCATGCACAGCTTACAGAGATTTCAAATCATGCCATCTACTGATTTTGTTTCAGTCCTCTCTGAGCAACCAGGTCCTACATACCAGAGAGGCACTACAAGGTTGGTATTACCTGCATTCTTCACTCAGTGATCTGATCAACAGGGATACTGAAAATCAGGACTCCGTTCACTGATACCGTATGGAGTTGCCTGCATAGCATCTGTTTGGCTCTAACCAGTGCTGTTAAATCCTTTCCATATTAAAGGGAATTTGGTCCCTCTAATCTTCTGTATTGAAATTTTAGGAAGTGGAGTTTAGAAGCAGAGGGATGGAGAAGTGGGAGGAGAAGGAAACAAGGGCACAAGGGGAGAAATCAAATTCATAGCTCATAAGTGAGGAAGCACAGAATCACTGAAATCCCCTCGAAGATTCTACCTTTAGTTATTCATGTGCTGTGTAAAGGTTCAGATTTTCCTTTAAATGTTACCTTGCATTTGACTGTTGGATGGAGTACTGCTAGTTTTACCAGTTCCTGCTGCTCCTAGAAGTTTCATATCATGAACAGAGAGCTTGGGTGGAGGAATACTTGGGCAAGATTCTGTTTCGAGGAACTTCACAAACAATTCTGAAAAAGACTACAAGAAGCTACTAGTTATTATAATTTACTGATACTCTGTTGAAAAATATGTAAGTTAAAAATACATACATACATAAAAAAAAAGCTGTCAACAGGCTCTCAAGAATTTTGTATTGGTACTTTGTGACAAATTTATTTTCAAAATACACAGGTTTTGGTTGTCTCAGTAAGTACTTTTCTCAGTAAGATATTTATGTGAAATTTATACTCTAAAGATAACACACATTTCCACCATGGTTCCATTACTGATTTATGCCAATTGTTTCACGAATCCCATGATGCTACTGACATCACAAAATTTCCTGTGTCCATGCTCGAGCAAATCACTCTTCCAGAAACACATAAACTTAAAACATTTCTCTGTCAAATAAAGCAATGGGTTTTTAAGAGTCTTGAATAAAGGAAGCATGGAATGCCTAATGTGTCAGTAGCATCACAAGATGGAATCTTGCTTAGTAAAGCCTGTACTATACATAGCAAAGCATTGATTTTCCTCTTATATGTCTGTAGTTAATCAGACCACAATCCTCTGGCGGCCTAAGTGCCTGCATTGTTTTTGTGGGCAAAAAAACAATCCCTACACTTCAAGATAATTTACAGGAATCAGTTCTCACTGTGCTTTTCTAGCTCAATGAGCAAAAAATGAAAGTTAATCCAAAAAGCCTAATCCCTCAGTGCTGTATTCTTGAGAGTGCATTTACTGGTCTGCAAAATGGAAAGTTCCACAGATAAACTGCTCCCATGGATGATGCTGAGAACTGTTGCTTTACAGTATTTGAAAGCTTAAAATATCAGCTTTATATGCTGTACATAAGAAGTGCTAGCTGCAGCAGCTGAGAAAGCTTTTCAAATGAAATTCAAAGGACATATGGGAACACAGTCATCAAAATATGATGTCAGTCTTCTATACTGCTGAGTGTCGCACAGTCCCAGACTCTCACATGTACTTAACCTGTCAGTTTGCAAAATAAAGTCCATACTCTAAGGCGGCAGTGATCCCAGGAACCAGCAGAACAGCGATTTCTGTATTAGCCCAACACTTAGCATTGTATAATTTTCATCAATGCCTACATATTTATTTAGTGCAGGAAAAAAAACCTTATGGCAAAGCAGTTGCACAAAAACAAATAATCCAAGATACCGCAGCATCAATACATGAAGCTCAATATACTGATGAGCCAAACATCAGCATTAATATGCAACTGCCCCATTTTTTCCACTCAAACAGAGAATGCACACAATTCTTACGTTATTAAAAATATTCTGATGAGTTGGCCTCAAGGGTGTACTAGGGACACTTTTTGACCCAGCTCTTCCACCAAGCCAGCCAGTCACCCAACTCGTAACTCCTCTTTGGTCTTCAGATAATAACTAGAAAGTATTAAAAAAAAAAGTTAGAAAACAAAAAATAAAGCAACAGGTAAAAGAAACTGCAACACTGTGCTCATTATATTTATTTATCATAACTATGTGGTAATACACAGATAAATAAAAAAAGAAATCTCAAAACTTTAATTACTGTCAAAAACTTATTCTCTGTCTCCCAAAGACTGGCAGTCTAAAACCCTGGCTCTTTACTTAAAAACGTAAGCCCCACCTTCTTCACAATACCTAGTGGTACATATAAAACTGACTTACTTTTCTTTAACTGATATATTACATGCTATTAGACATAACAGCACAAAGTTAAATACTGACCCTTCCACACTAGCACTCCTCAGCAAAATGAGATCCACTCTATTAAACTAGTGTTATCAAATCAAAAGATTACATTAAGATCAGCATGTCCCACATAAAAATGAAAGAACAAACCCACACTTTCCCCACAAGAAGCGGGGGGACAGTCACATTTAGTTTAGCAGCAAGTTATTATATTTTCAGGCAAGGATTCCACAAATAAACAGGTAACTCTAGTTTTCTACAAAGTATTACCTGATCAAGTTCTTCCTTCTTTATTCCCAAGATACTTCCCATTAACCTTAACACTTCAGGACGTTTATTTTTTGGAGTATGAAAATGTCCAACAAAGAGATTTCTCATCAGGACCCTGGAGAACAAAGGAAGACTGTTATAAAATTTGCCCTTATATAGCAGTTGATACTGTAATACTGATGCAATTATTTCTCATACTCTTGCCTAACTTAAAATAATCCAAACAAACAAATCTAATGCAAGGAACCAATTTCCTTCCCCTACAAGTTGTTTATACAGAAGTGTTAATTTGGACAGTATTAGAAATACTTATGCAGTAAGGTGAAACAGAGTTGTGCATGAGCAAGTTTGACATAAGTACTACAAGCAGGGAAAATATTTATTCTTGATTCAGGAGACCATTTAAACAGATACTTATGTGCAGACATGTGTGTCCCAAATCAAGACATAAACAAGGGGACAGGGGAACCCATTTGTCTACCTCTGTTTCAGTTCAGGTAAATGGGGGGGGGAACGAGGGACGGGACGGACAGGAACCAAACCAAAAAAACCCACCAAAACCCAGGAAGAGGGATTTACACAACATCTATGTGATGCTAGCTACATGGGAGGGCTTGCTGTTCACACCTGAGATATAACAGACTTTGATTATGAACTTTCATCTCCATTTGCAGAACTCATGCTACTGAAGTGCACTTCAACTTAAGAAAAATATCAGTAATCCAAATTTACATACACACAAGTTTTACTAATAAAAATTATTATTTACAACCACCAATCAAAAAATGCCAAAATAATCAAAGTATAATTACAAGATCACATACAGAAGCCCAGTTCTGCACTACTCTTACAACTGTGTTAGTAACATATCTGAACACTGTGAGGAATAAAAATAAAAAATGTATACCAAGTCTTTCACTAAAGACTTACTTGTCCACTTTTCCTTCTGTGCTGTTCATAAGATCCATTAGTTTATTTTGTACATCTTCTAACATTTCTCTTCTGATCTCACCTATAAAATGTTATGTCATAACAAATAAATAAAAATTGAAACTCTGAAACTTTGTTGCAAAACTTATTAATAACACAATTTTAAATAAACAGGACTTTTTTTTTAAAAAAAAAATCAGCTTGATTTTGCATAATAAAAGGGTCAATTTAATAAGTGATTATTATTTTAAATCTGAACCTAAAACTTCTGAAATTATAATACTAAAATACAGGAACACACAGAAAATAAATAAATTGCAGAAGTTCTGAGGAACTGCTGTTCCACCTAGGTAATACAGAACTGGAAACAAACCCTTGATTAAGGGCTACAGTCCTGTGGTGACAATCTTTTTCACAACCTGACCAAACTGCATGTTGGCATCAGTCTTTTGATCTTTGTACTTAACCTCAAGTATTTCCTAAACCCAGCTATTCTGCATATTTACTATCAGGTTGCTAAAGCCTTGAAGTTCTAAGCAGTTCTCCAGTCTCCCAGGAGAATTACTGTCTAACAGAGCCAACATCCATAACTTGTTGCAGGTCTTTTCTGTTAGGACCCTTCCCGCTCCTGTTAACTGATTCAAGCTCTTGCAACAACGTGCTGGAACACACTAATGTATCCTAGGAGCAGTGCTGCTCTTCACAATTCGGTACACCAGCAAGAAAGGCTCTGCAGAGTTTTATGCAAGATTCCCCATACTTCTGGGAATATAAACATTCAGTTAAAAAGTGGCAGATGTGAAATGCCACAGCTACCACAAACCAAAGACGAAACTGAGAGGAAAATGGCAAGTATTTTCAGCCTGGCATCATGGCCTACAAATTAAATGAATAGGCCAGTATAAGTTAGTTAATATGAGGTTGTCTAGGAGAGCGTTAGGAGTCACTACACAGATTTTCTGCCTTTTTTGCATGCTGACTCCAAGTTCTGATACTGTTCTATAGTGGCTGCAATGAAATCTGTTCATCTGGGATATCACAATACCAATACCAGCTTTCTTGGCCTACACAAAGGACCCCGTTTTTCCTCTCCACAAATCCGAAACAGGAACAATTAGAACAGCAAGAGAGGAGTTTAGATTCTGCATTCACTACTGCTAGAGCTTTTCAGCTTTCTGAAGTTCCTGACCTTAATCAATTATTTTTCCACTATCTACACACTTGAGTGCCATGAAATCAAAGTGTTTAATGAGGGAGATACAAACATAGTAGACCGTTTCATTAAAAGGAACCATGGAATGATATTGTTATATTCACTCTTGCCCAATAATTTCACAGCACCAACTTCCCTACAATTCTAAGATTCCACTAACACAAATTACTCATTAGGTCAAATACAGAATACACCCAATTACCCCAATCATTCTATGCCAGTAATTCAGGCTTCCTCTGACCTCCCACAAAACTATAAAATAAAGCTCATAATAACGAAAAAAAAAAATCTCCTAAAAAGTTTTACTTGCCATAAATATTTTACAACATTCTGATTGTAAGGAAACCAGGCACAAAGGATAAAATCATCTGATGTTCAGGTCTACACAAGTTTGTACAAAAAACATAGGAGTAAAAAGCACTAGAAAAACTTATCTCACTTAAATCCCCAAACAGGATTTAAGAACACTGGCAGCAAGACATTTTCAGACAAGAAAACAAATAATTACAAAGTACAAAGTACAAAGAATTCTTAGAAGATAAACTACAAATGGATATACCTCAAGACAGTAAAAATAAAATTTTTCACCAAAATGGGGTTCTACAAGATACTACATTTGAACTCACTATTTTTTTCTAATGTAGAAGTAAGTCTTAATGACACAACAAAGGTTGAAAACTTAACATGGACTGTCCATGCAAAGACCAACTCTACCCTATGGTTACATAAGCTGAAATGGCGAGCTTTTTCTCTTTTCCCTCTCTAAGGCTGAATGCTTATCTTCAAATCCTATGGAAAAACTGCTGATCAACTTTAATTTCCCTCCTCTAATTAAAAGTGCTTAATTTAAAAATCAAAACCAAACCCACAAAAGATAGATTTTTCTTGTAGTTAATTTCTAAAAAGCCTCAACATCTTTGTATGAAAAGTGACTTAGAAAGTTTATATCCTTCAGATCATCCAGGATGCACGAAATACATTCTACTCTAGTTTCCACATGGCCTTCAATCTTTAATAAATGCATGCCACAAATAAGTTGACACAACATGGTTCTCAATTAACACCAATAACTCCATGGAACCTGCACAGACTTTTGGTATACATACATCAAAGAGCTAGGCTGTGAAATGGATACAACCTAATACGTCCCGTTCAAATACTCCACATCTTTATGTAAATGTTATACTTCACAGACACAAATTTTAGAAAGTAGAGTAGAACAAACTGACTCGTGTCATGCTGTGAAAGCTCCTATTCAAGGAACATAAAGATTAAAACTCCTTATTCAAAACAAGTTTAAACCCAAACAAAATTATATATATTATACAACAATACATCTTGCAACAACTACATCCATATGCACTGAAATAAATTCCATTAATGCGACTGCTATTCAGCACTGCTCTCTCTCAAAACACCAGGGTGAAGCACAGAATTAATCCATGGTTTTAAGGTATAAACTTACTTAAATTATGGTACTTTGTAGATGTGGTTAAATATGGCCCAAATACTTGAACAGAAACATTGTCAATATAATTATGGAATGATAACAGCTGTAGGAGCATACATGGTAGCTGAGTTACTTGGGTCTCCACAGAGTAAAAAGGAATTAAGTTAAACTACTAATGCTGCGTAAAGACAAACAAACAACATCTGAAAACAAGTTTCAAGTATATCTTATGCTGTCGCTATCACTCTTCAAAGCAATACCATTATGAGTTTCCTTTTTAATTTTTATTTCTGTGATGAATTTTAAAACAAATCTATTAACAATTTAAATGAAATGTTACTGTTTGTTTATTTTTTCCTGGCAGAAAGATTTTGTATCAAAGAGGACTTACTTTTAAGGACAGCTACACAGCTATATTCCATCCACAGCGACTATGCAACTCTATTATTATACGTATTTTAAAATGGAATATTTCCTTCTAAAATAGAATTTTACAGTTGAAAAGGACTTAAAACATGTATTTCATGTGTATGAATAGACTGAATAACAAAAAAGACCTGAGCCAAAATTCAGCATGGATTGCTGTAAACCAGACATTTACAACAGTCTCCAGTAATTTGTTAACCATTTATGGCAATCCAGAAAACTGCATCTGGTACATCTTATACTTTTCCATTAAAATCACTTCTCCTGCCAAAAAAAATCTATAAAGAAATCCTTCAAAAGATTTGGCCAACAAAACTGTGTCTGGGAATGTATTTGGCCAATTTTCAATAAGACATTATGTGTTTTCTTGTGTAAATAGAGAAAATGGAGTGGTCTCCTTTTTTCAATAAAAATTATAATTTATCCTTCAACATTAAAGCACCATTTCCTTCATGCAACAATCCCTTTTCAATTCTCTTAACAAGTAAATAGCTTGCCAATGCAATATAGCTTGATAAAATACTGAGATTCAATTTTCTCTCAAAGTCCAAACCCCTCCTGTTTTCATACGCAAAGGTTTGCAATCAAAATTAACCACTAATGAAGAGCTTCCCATTTCAGAGTGTTGTATTTGCCTACACCAAAGTTAATTTCAATCCAGGGTGTTTGAACACTTTTGCTGTAAATGTCTGTAGTGAGACAGAGATTCAAAAACAAGCCAGTATTTAGTTGGACTTGAACTTTAATTTAGCTTGTAAAATTCATATGTGAACTCAGGGCGCACTCCTATGATGCCCATTTAGATGCCAAATTGCTCTTAGACACAACTAAATTTAAGTAAGTACATGTTAAATTACGTAGTAGAACAGTCGTAACTTTTTTGTAAAGATCTTGCTGAAATTGTGAAGACTTTCAAATGACTTTTCACACCAACTATCTGATCATAAGCAAGTATGCCTTAAAAAAATATTGTTTATTTCAAGAATAAGACAAAATATAATTTAAACATTAATAGCAATAATTAGTTGTACATATTCAGAGCAAGAGTTACCACAGCATCCAGCAGAGATGGTGTTCCAGGTCTTCCCCAGCAAGCCTTAATTAAAGGCATTCATCCAAAAATTTCCCACAGACATGGGGGGAAAAAAACCCCAGAAAGTGAGCTGTTAAGTATTCACAGAGAGTGAGCAAACTTCTGCTCTTCAAGGTCCCTTTTTAGAGCCACTTCAGGAACCAATCACAAGTTTTCTTCTGATTTTAGTTATCCCATATGCTCAGTGAAGGCCTGACCAGGGGATGCTGCAGTAATAGCAAAATATTGTGACTCTCAGAAATAAAGGAGGAAAGAGAAAGTAGGACTCAGTTGGTAAAAAGGAGGAAAAGACAGATAAGACAAAAAAAAAAAAAGCCTAATTAATATTCCCTCAGCGGTCAGTACTCTTAGCAGTTTCACCACATCAGAACCATCATGCAACTAGACACAGAGAAGTGTCTTTCCCTCTTGGTTCAACAAAACATTGCAGACAAAATTACAAGTCAGGGCTGAAATGTAAGTACAGAAATCCAGCAAAATTATTATTAGGACTAAGTCCTGTTTGCTATGACTTCTTTCTCATGAAAACTAAAATTAATGCAGTAATGAAAAAAGTGACCTTATGTTACTCATATAGCTATTCTGTCAACACTTAAGTGTCCGAGCTTATAAATCTCACTGATGTTTCATGTACAAATACATTGTATAGAAATTTAATTTAATTTGATTAGACTAAATAGCATAGGCCATAAAACAGAAATATGTTGTCATGGCATCAATAAAAGGTTATTCTGCCTTTTCAGGCTTTCCTAAAATGTGTTTATAAAAGAGAAGGCTATGCATGTCCTACAGAATTTGCGTTTCAGTGATGTCGGAAAGAGGAAAAAACCCAAACACAAACCACATTCCAAAACATTAATCACAAAATCAAAGAAACATTTATGTTGGAAGAGACCTCTAGATCATCTAGTCCAACCCCTCTGCTCAAGCAGGGTCATCTACAGCAGGCTGTCCTGGATCATGGCCAGTTGAGTTTTGAGTATCTTCATGGATGGGCACTCCACATCCCTGGGCAACCTATTCCAATTTTCGACAACCCTCATCATAGATAACCCTCCTCTTTTTCCATAAATGTTTCTTCTGGCAAATTCCTCTACCAGCTGGCCAAGTTTTGTCTTCAAATCCAAAGTAATGAGATTTATCAAATATTAGAATACTTAATCTGAGAACAATATGAATGGCATCTTTCTAAATATCAGCAATCAGGAAGCTTATTTAAAATGAGATTTAAAAATACAATCTAAACATGCGTCCAAGAACTTCCACATAATCTCTTCAGACAGCTTCATACCTGTGCAAGAGCTACTTTCTCTACATCTCTAACCAACAGCACCCCCTTTCTCTATATCTCACTGTATTCCTACGTCTATGTCAGTTATGGTAGGTAGTTATTTTGGAAAAAACTGACACTATTTGGTATTTCACAAACTTTTAAAAAACATACTTACAGAGGTAAATCAAGGGCTTTAGTATTTAGGGGGAAAAAAAAACCCAAACCAAGCACCCATAAAACTCAATGACTACAGGACTTTCTTTTGAGAAAGATCCCTAACAGAAGGTAAACATACTTCTGCAGATATCCTTTATAAATAGGGAAGTCCTCAAAAGGTGACAAGAGAATTATTCTTTTCCTCATAGGAAACAAATTTTGCAGTTTCTAGGAATACTACATTGTCATATCAGCTTCCAGGAATGTTTTAAGCAGAAACAAAAAAATGCAGCTACCTTCTTTCTTAAGTTCTTCAATCTGCTCCTCTTTGACGTCAAGCTGCTCAGTAAGCCTTGATGCTGCATCCAGTGCGGCATTTGCCTCTCCTAAACTTTCCTGAACAGAGCACAGGAAAGTGACAAAAAGACAAGCAAGAGAGTCCACTATCACTATTATGCTAATTCAACACAGATAAAATATAACAGATGCAGAGGCTTCAACCACTCATTCTTTAGAATAACTGGATTGTAAACATTCTCAGAAAAAAAATGGACAGTCAGCAGAAGAATACTGCTTTGCTGACCTTATTAGTGCCCCCCTCTCTTCCAAGGAAGAGAGAATAATTATATAATAATGTATTCTTAAGACAGTAACAACACAGTAGTTAAAAAATTCAGTCAACAATTAACATTCAGTTTCATAGGGTTCAATTTCATTATTCAGCCCACCTGCAGTGATGTAACTTTTTCTTCTAACTTTTCTGCTTTTTTCTTCCACTCTGCAGCCTGGTTTTGGTGTTTCTCCAGTTCTGCTGAATACATAGCTTTTTCCTCTAAAGGGTTAAAAACACAAACCAAAACATCTTGATTAACAACATGTAACTCTTTTTGGGATATGCAATTACAAAACCTCAGCATTATCATATCTGGTCTTCATAAGGTAGAGGTGGAATTCCAATTTCATAAACTGGATATTGACCACCAGTTTTCACAGGGCTAGAATTGGTTTTGAAAGTTTTTTAAAAGACAGCAGCTTCTGAAATTCAAGCTATGAAAACGGAAACCAGGTAATTAATAATTAAAGAGCACTAAAATCTGGTAACTATCCCAGCTGAAAAACACTTGTTGCAATCTTTGTTATTTTTTGACAAAACTTACCCTGTTGGAATTGCTCTAGTACCATCTGCAGGTTGGCCAGTGACAATGCATACTGCTTCACTTGGTCCTGTGAGATGGTGAGCTGTAGCACAGTCTCATCTCTCTGCTTGGAAACCAGGTTTAACTGCTCTTGCAAAGATTCAACTTGCAGACTAGCTTGATGACTTAATGGAAATAAAATAATAAAATACATTATTTATGAAGACAATAACATAAGTCATCAGAGAGAAAATGGAATTCCAGCAATTATTTTTTTTTACCTTTAATTTTTCAGCTCAATTTATAAAAATGAAGGCAATTTTTTTCCCCAATCCCTTTAAAAATAAAAAACAAACCTAAAAACCCACACACACCCCAGAAAAACCCCCAAAACCCACCACCACCAAACCAACCTAACAAAAGATTTTAAATAAGCCTGGTAACAAAATTTTGGCAATAAAAAAAATCCCAACTACTTTTGTTTGAAGTGCGTTAGAAAAAGAAAAAAAATAATCTTGTTGTTCATTATCGTCACAGTGTCTTTATAAAAAAATAATTCAAATCTTGCTATTTGTCTGCTTCAAGTACTACACGAATCAATAGGTCTTTCTACCTATCTTTCCTTTTAAAGCCAGAGTTAAAGAACTCAACATGTATTGTTCCGTACTGACCACTGAACGCCCCATTTAATTTCTCATTATGTAAAAATATTACGAACCCCATTTTCTCCTATGCCAGTCTTTTTAAAAAGTGCATATCAGGTGGCAAATAGGCAGTATTACTTGAAAGGTATTTTTTCAAGTTTGATGAAGAATTAAGAAACATTCTGATGAACAGCTTTAACAGAAACTTCTCCCAAATTTTCCACTTCCTCCACTATTTTTCACAACAAATTCTGCTCAACATTGTTAGCAGAGATTTTTAAGAGCAGAATCCATCTTTGGCACTTAAGGAAAAAAGAAAGACTGCAGCTATCTACATATTTTTTGATTAAAATACTTCTTCATTTGGACAACTGTAATAAGATGAAAAAGAATTCTTTTGCCTGAAGTTGTTTAAATTCCTTTAAATAAAACAGTATTAAAGCAGTCAAGATAGGCGTTGAGTAAGTTTAATACCTGGGTTTTCATTGTTCTGGCTGAAAAATGTGATTATGGCAAATAAATAAAAAGCCGCAATTGGCTCTAGCCTCCCAGACTCTGCTACCTATGAGAACACTTCAGTGTATCCTGCTTTACATACATATGCACTACAAAGGAAAAAGTTTACAGCAGCGCATAGTTTCCACGGTATCAGCTATAAAGTAAGGATGCAAACGCAATTCAAAGCATGACAGTCACATCTGTGTATTGAAGCCTATAAAATAAGACTATTTCAAAATGAATGAAGGTTTGACTTAAAAGTAAGTCCAGTCCATCTTTTTTGTTCTGACAAACAGTTAAATTGATGGGTCAAGGGATTTTTGTTGGGTTTAGTTCTAGCACTGTTAAAGATGTGAGATTTCAATAGTTGCTACAAAACTGACAAATACTTTAAGTCCTCAGGAGTAGCCAAGTCTATTTCAAATCATCTTCCTGATGTAACAGAAGTTCCTATCATTTTGTTTTCTTAAGTGCTTAGCGTGTTACAGAATGGTAATTCAGTAAAATAAAGCCATCAGTACCAGTCTTGCTAACTGTAACGTTTACAGCTAACGCCACTGCTGTATAAATTAAAAAACTACCTGGCATTCTCCACTGCAGTAGATGAGGACACGAGTTTTTCTTCCAAAATCAAAATTTTCTTTCTTAGCTTGACCTCTCTGTCTTCTGCAGCTAAAGCTTCTCGTGTGTAGGAGTCTTCCATTTCTAAAAGATGATTACGTAACCTCTCCAGTTCCTGATTTAGGCGTTGCTCTTTCTCACGCAAATGCTGTACCTATGTAGAGTATAACTTAAGTTGTTCGTATCATCACCTTTCATAAAAATAATTTAAACACAAAACATGTTCCTTGAAGCACATTGCATGCATATTGATTTTACAAGCGATTGCTACCAAAAAAAATCCAAAAAATATTACAGACTGAATTTATTACTCTTTTTTTCTTTTACTTCTTGAGACTGTAAATTATTTTGTGGCATACCTCGCCCTGAAGGGCACTGCTCTCCATTTGCTTCTGTTTGAGTGCTACCATGACTTGGTCTCTCTCTTGCTGAAAAGTAACAGCCTTTTCCTGCATTGACTTAACTTCACTTAACAGTTGATTCAATTCTCCTGTGTTGCCCTGTTGAGGACACAAACAAGCATTTCAAACATGGCAAATAGTTTTGCCAAAGGAGACGGTCTTTGCCCAGAAGTGCATGAAGACAATACTGATACAACATGGAAAAGAGCAGGACACCAATGGCCCTACAACACAGAAAAACATTCAAGGAAAATATTATTTTGAAGTTATTTCACCCACATGTTACAAGATGAACTAAGACTTATAGCTAAAAGACACTATACAGATGCATTGTCTTAACTGACTGCTGAACTGAACAAATAAATACATACCTATCTTTAGATGAGAGATGCAACGTGTACACAGTGTATCTAACACTTGCATACTTGAAAACTTTTATGTTTTCCCCAGGGTTTGGAATTTATTGTCTGTGATACCTGTTTACTAAGTCATGCACATGTAAAGCATCAGCCTAGGTAGGTCAACTTGTCTGAACTTAAGATGACTAAACACACGAAGAAATCTTTAAAAACAAACCATAACATGACTTCATTCTCGAAGATTAGTCTTCAGTGAATCACAACAACGTCCATCCCCTATTCAGATGTCAAATTTCAATGAATAATGTTCCCACTTACATGCAATTTACTACACCTTAGCATATAAAGAAGTGTATGTCAGTTACACAGCACATGTACATATATCTGAAACTTTTTAGCATGCTCTTTGTGTTGTTTTGAAAGCAGTTACTTTTGTTATGTTGGATAAAAGTAAATGAATCTTTGTTTTTCTCACTAATATTTATAAGCTTTGACTACTTGTTTTTATTAATCACACTGAATACAGCAAAATTCTTTTTGCAGTAGTACCATAAACCTGCAGGCAAACCTTCCCTCTTTATGTCACATTATCTTCTGACACTCACAAAATACAAAATTGTTTGAATGCTATTTTCCCTAGTTCCTCATGGCAAAGACAAAGTATAACAGCAACTTCTTCAATTTGTGCAAAAATTATGTCCAGACAAGTGTTTCATGCTTGTGAAACTGAAAGCCTAAGCCACCAGTGACTGAAACCATGCAGGCCAAAGACGTGCAATACAGAACCTAGCCAGGCAAGATTTCCATGAGTTAGAATTAAAAATGCCCAACATAGTAAGAGACTGAATTTATAAAATATTAGTATGCTTTATACAGACAAGGCCGATGAACTTAAGAAGTCCCAAAGGTAATTCAAAGCTATTTTTCATAATGTAACTGTACTTTGAGACAATAAAATTTCTCATCATAGTTCTACAGTATTTCTTTAGAGCAGGATAGGGAAATGTCTACTATGTGCAAACAGAGCTAAACATGTATCTTAAGTCAAACTTCTCAAAAAAATATTAATCCCAGTTTTTCCCACATATTTCAAAGTTGAGACTTCCAAATGATAAATTTAAAAAGACACATGTTGTTAAATGTGATTAATATTTTGCTTTTCCAAATAAATTACATTGCAGATTTAGTTGGTAGTTTGAAAACACTTCGAAGACACGTGAGGGTGGTGAGACACAGGCACAGGTTGCCCAGAGCAGCTGTGGATGCCCCATCCCTGGCAGTGCTCAAGGCCAGGCTGGATGGAGCTCTGAGCAACTTATAGTGGAAGGTGTCCCTGCCCACAGCAGGCGGTTGGAACTAGATGATTTTTAAGTTCCTTTCAACACCAAACCATTCTATAATTCTATGATTTTTTTATTATACTTACAGCAGAGGAAAAAAAAATAATGCCAAGTTACTTAGGAATGGTTTGCATAAATACTGGTCTCTAATAATGGGCAATGCTCCTAACTTCAGAAAATGAAAAGGGTTGCTAAAGGCAACAGGGAGAACAACAGTGTGCACGGAGCAGGGACACCTGTAAGAGAAGATTGAACAATAGCAACCAGAACCACCAAGACAAAGAGAACAGGGACCTGGACAGTACAGAGGGAAAATAAGAAAGTTATCTGTTTGGAAAAGACTACCCAGTAGGACATATTCACTTCGGAGCCCAGAAAGCAAAGGAAAAATATCTATATTCTGCTGTCAAGTGTTTGTCAATACTGCAGGAAGACTTTTGCACTTTTGTATTTAACACCTATTTCTCAAAGACAAGTGGCAATTCACACATTACTTCCTCTACTCCAGCAGTAGCAATTCATACAACACACTGTTGACTTGTGTATCAATGATTTCACGTAATTCTTTGCTCTTCAAAAAACTCTTCCTCAAATTACAGACATGATAATTAATAAGCCACTGCAATTTTTCTCTGAACATATGCTTTGAAAAATGGATAATTTTTTCCATATGTCAAATTGAAGAGCAGAAACCATTAATTTAACTTGGCCAATCTTTCACTTTTTTTTTTTTTTTTCTCCAGTGGAGTTTCTCCAGCCATAAAAGCAAGATACATAAATGCATTCATCTTATAGGGATGTTATGAAGCAATCATATCTGAATGGCAGACACTAGAGGAAAGTACATTGGAAAATTAGTCCTGCTGGCCCACTCTGCAGAAAAGTTTGAGCACCATACAGTAAAAATAATACAGGGTACTTAATGAACAACAAGGCCAAAGCAAAATATTAAGCAGCTGTTCATGAGCAATCTCCAAATAAATGAAAAATGTAGTTTATGGTTGTGCAATTAACAAATAACATTGTAAATCACTCACCTGCTGACTTTTAATTTCTTAACTTTGCAGGGGGAGGATTTTTGTGGTAGTGTAATGCAGTAAGGAGTCAAATAGATTTCAGGCAAACACTTGACGGCTACATATGCACAAAAATGCATTACCATGTGACTAATTTTGAAAGATATTAATAAATATGAATGCACATACCTGTTCTTTTTCTTTCAACAGCTTCTCAAAAGCAAGAGCTTTTTCCTTCATTGAGTGCGACTCAAACTCTTTCTCTTTTAGCATCATTGAAAACTGCATATTAGTCTCCTGAAGTGCTCGGAATTCTGTTTCTTTTTCCCTACACCTTGCAACTATTTTTTCATTTTCTTCTTTCAGTTTTCGAATATCCATTTCTAAAATTAGATTTCTTTCTTTAAGATTAGTCACAGCTTGCTTCAAAAGCTCATTCTCATTTTCTTTGTTACTAAGATTTTCACTCACAGAAAGTAACTGATCACTTTTAGATTTAATTAATATATCTTTTTCTCTAAGTGATTTCTGTAAGACATCATGTTTTTCTTTGATCTGCCTCATTTCTGACTCAGTCCCTTCTTGACTCTTCCTTTCAATCTCTGATGCTGTAGCCACAGAATCTGATAATCGTTGATTGTTTTCCTGAAGAGTCCTAATAGTTGAATCTTTTTCTTGCAACTTATTTTTCAATCGTTCCAACTCATTTTGAAGGAGTTTAGACTCATCACTGAGTACTTCAGGAGCACTGTACTGAATGCCTGAAAGCTGTGAAACAGCGGAAGCTGTTGCCACAGATGGCGTTACCAGATCAAGTTTGCTCAGGAGAAGGTCTTTGGTGTTATAAAGCTGTCCTATGCTATGTTGAACTTGTGCTAATTCCTGACTAAAACTTTTCAGCTTTTTCTCATTCTGTTCATAACTCTGAATCAAGCCATTATAATCTACCTGCAACTTTGAATTACTATCACTTTCAATAGAAATTTGTGCTTGAAGCTTCTGTAACTCTTCTTGGAGGTGAGCTGACTCATGCTGCATGTTCTGAACTGTGGTTATTACCTGTTGCTTCCACTCTTCCATCTTCTTCACTTGCTGTTTTAGTTTATCGCGTTCTTGTAGAAGTTCCTCAAACTGGTTACTGTTAACACCTCCTGACCCGTTATCAGTACCTATACTGGACGTCTGCAAGACAGTCAATAAGGTTTGGCATTTTTGACTTAGAGCATCTATTTCAATATCTTTTTCTCGAATAATACGGGATAAATTCTGAATAGTTTCTCTAGACATGTCTTGACTGCTGTTTTCAGATCTGTTAGATAACCTTTGGATTTCTCCTTGCAACCTTACCAAAGCTGCTTCTTTAGCAGCAACTATATCCATGATATTATGATACTCTGTTTTTAACTGACTGTTTTCTCTTGTCTTTTCACTTAGTACTGCTAGTACTTGTTCTCTTTCCATAACGTAAGCTTGCAGCTGCTGTTGAAGACAAAGAACATCCTGCCTATATGGAGCTGAGGAAACTCGAGCATTGAGAGCTTGTATTTCTAAATCCTTCTCTTGAATGATCCGAGTAAGCTTGCCAACTTCATCCTTGGACAACTGATCAATTTGCTGACTTAGAGAAACATTCTTTTCATTTAGAAGCTTTATCTCCATTTCCCTTTCTTTGATACCTTTTACTAGTCTTTCAATTTCAGCTTTAGATAAGTCATGTTTTTCATTTCCATTTTCTCCATTAAGAGTCTGAACTTTGGTTTCCTGAAAAAGATCAGAGGAATCAGTCTGAATAATCTGTCTCTCTTTGTGCAACTGAGTTTTAATTTGTTCAATTGTTTTCTGCAAGTTTTTAATTTCCTCATCTTTCTCTAAAGAAAGTCTTTCATGTGTGACATTCATTTGTTCACACTGAAATCTAGACTCATCTATTTCCTTTCTTTGTTCCTGCAAAGACTGCTGAAGTTGCACTGTTGTTTGATTCTGATCTTCTATTGTTTTTTTGTGAACTTCTATTTCTTCTTCAAGACTATTCTTTATCACTTTTAACTGTGTTACCTCACTTTCAAGTTCAATAATAATATCTAGAGTTTTAGGCTCAACCACAGGTGTAGATCTACTTTGCTGATCCTTAAGGCGTTCAATTTCTTCTTTCAAATGATTATTTTCTTCCTTCATGATTGCAAGACTTCTGTCTTTTTCCTCCAAGTTCTGTTTTAAGACATCCTGCTTTTTTGAAACTTTCATATATTCCTCAAGTTCCTGCTTCACCTGTAAGGCTTGATTTTTAAATTTTTCAATGAATATCTCTTTTTCTTTTATGAGTTCTGTCAACTGCTTTTGTCCTCCTAAGCTAGTAGTTAACATCTCTTTTGTTTCTTGATGGTCAGTTTCCATCTGCTCAATGCTCCTTTTAAGTTCAGCTATCTTAAAGTCTTTCTCTTGGTTGAGTTTAACTAGGCGCTCATGTTCAAGCTGCAATGCATTAGTATCCATACTACGTGCATTTGATAATTCCTCAATAGTTTGCTTATACTTATGTGCTTGTTCCAAAAGCCTCTTCTCTGTCTGGTTTAATTCATTCTCTAACTGTCTTTTTTCCATTTTCAAAGCCTCCACAACAGTGTCTTTTTCCAAGTAAACTTTGTTTTTCTCAGAAATGGCATCACTTAACTCTTGTTTTAGTTCTTCAACAGCTGCTATCAGCTTTCCATTTTCTGTTCTGAGATCAGACAGAGATTTCTCTAAGTCTTCATTTAGTTGTTTATTTTCTGAAATGTCATTCTGCAGTTTTCCAATTTCTATTTCTCTTTCCTTCAGAATCAGATCTTGACAAGCGTAGTTAGATTCCTGATTATGTTTTTCTGTTAACTTGCTCAAGGATACAGAAAGTTCTTCCTCTCTTTCTTTTAGTCTCTGTTGCAAGTCTTCAATTTCTTTTTCATTATGCAAATTACACTCCTGGGCTTTCCTTAATTGTTCCTGAACATCTTTAATATTATCTTGAAGCTGCTGCTTGCTTAGATGCAAATCATTAAGTGCACATGAACACTGGCTTAGTTTTTCTTTCTGACTATCTAACTCCTTAATAGTTTCCATCTTCTCTATTTCTAATTCTGATACTTTCTTCCTTTCAAATTCTAAGTCAAATCTCAGCTGTTTGACGACACTATCATTTTCTGTGTGTTGGTTTGAGAGCTGCTCTTTCAGTGTAATCATATGCTGAAATGAACATAAACAAGTATTAATTAGGAAAGGAGAACCAGCTGAACTATGAGTTTCATTCATTTTTATCCTCTGAACGTCAAAACCAGTAGTAAGCGAGAGGAAACAAAAATGTTTCCTAGTTGCCAAGGTAAGCTGGCAGGTAGCATCAACTAGTCGATGCTAAATTAATGAAAACCGATTATCAATAAGGGACAGATTACACTTCACTAAAAACAAGAATACCATCTCCCACCAAAAGAATACTAACTATCTAAATAAAGGAACAAAGAGAACTACCTAAGAAAAAGAACGGTCAGAATTTGTCAGGGCAGCGGGAATGGGTATGCAGCAAATATCCATTACTTAGAAATGGGGAGGGACTATATTTAAAATAACAAATTACAGAAGTGAACACATAGCTGTATATTCTATTTTCAATTTCTTGTTTGAGCTTATTTTTAATTGAACTTGCTGGGATTAGTTTCATAGGAAAACAATTTAAATGTTCAAGTCCATAAAGTAAACCAATAATGAAGACATAGAGCTTGCAACTATATGTTTACAAGTCAAACAGAACAGTGACAAGAAGGTATCATTCCATTTTGATTGTATGTAATTATTGACCTTTTTTGCTCCACAAATGCTCAAAGTCTAAAGAACTTCTAATAAAGTAACTTAATTATTCAGCACAATTAAAAATAATGAAAGGAAAAGAAAAAAATCATTCATGTTATGCATAGTCAGAGGTCACAATATTAGCAGGATAAAACCCATCAAAAGTCTTGCAAGGAAAAATCAAGTAGTATTTAACTGGACTTTAGAAAGTAACATGCATTATGGATAGCTGACATGCCATATTATTTCTTTGTCCACCACAAGTGGGCTCCTTGCACTTCAGAATTTTGCATTGAGACAGTAGATATGGAGAAACACTGGTCCCAATATCCTTTTTAAGACTCAGGATAACTTGTACTTCCCTGCTATCTACATTCAAAGATCAACTTACAATATAAAACACACATGCACAAAAATCTAAACATTTGTTTCAGCCGTTCAGTAATTAGTTGCAATGTTTATTACCCGAGTAGCTTCTTGATTCTGCTTGTCTAGTTCTTCCAGCTCCGCTATCAGTGTTTCTCTTTCAGCAATGCTTTCATTTAATTCACTTTCTTTCCTTTCCAAATCTTGTCTTAACTGACTTAATTCTGAATTCTGATCCTCAGTATACGCAGAAAGAACATTCTTATGTTGTGCACTTGTCAGTTCCTTCTCAAGTCCCTCAAGTTAAAAAAATAATTTTAAGTATTAGATTTTATCTTGCCAAAATTTATAAACTGTTTAGATGTGAAATGGTTTCTTTCCCCCTGAACAATTAAAAGCAAAGCATGCATTTTTATTTCAGAATCTCTAAGCTTACATAAATACTATCCTAGTTAGAAATTCTTCATTGTTAAGTATTTGTCTCTACCATTCATGCATACACATTTATTTTCTCACATAAAGTTTAGGAGCGCAATTTACAAACTTGTGCACAAAAAGCCATGACCTGACAAGCTTATATCCACCTCTGATGTATGGATCCCCAGCTGAGATAAACAGCTATGCCTCCAAGAGACACCCCAAACATGTAGTATGCTGCATGGTGAGAGAAGAAGTTTCTATCAAGGACACATGAATAACAGCCTTATGAAAAATCCCATGGGAACTCTTTGAATGCATGAAAAACACAGAAGATCAGGGATGAAAAAACACCACTGGATACAAAGTACACTCTCTCTTTGTATCTTTGGATACAAAGCCAAATCTCTCAAGCCTGAGCTGATAAAGAACTAAGTCAATCCTGACAAAAACTAAAGGTGTGTTCCAGAGAAACTATGTTCCACTGCTTAACTCCATCAGTAAGATGGAATGCAGGAGTGTCAAAACTGAACAGTGCAAAGCAGAAGAGGTGAAAAATCACAGATTCTACAGAATATATTATTAGTACTTTAAAAACAAACATTACAGCAGCCTGAGTAACAGTGGGATAGGTGGAACTCCACTAGTTTTCTTCAACTGTACACTTTGGAGTTTTGTAAGTCAAAATCTATCTTTTCTATTAATCTACAATTATTTCCTTGATTGTAAGATTATTTATGTAGAACTCTGAATGCTCAAAAACATATACTGCCAGAATGCATATTTTCCATCAGTTACTGTTGTTAAAAACTTTTTTGTTGGCTTAGTTTAGAAATTGTTACCTGATTTAAACTTGAAAGTCTTGCTAGTTCATTTTCTGCTTCTACAAAGGCAAACATAAAAATACATAATATTACTACCTTCCAAATAACAATAAAACCAAATAATTCTCCCACTTCATCCCAACAGAACTCTGTTGCTCAGAAGAGAATAGTTTTACAGTATTTTGTGATGATAAGCATCAGCGCTGTAAAAGTTTAAAATGCACCATCAATCACCACATTATGAGGACTTTGGCACCACAGCGTATCAGTTATGCAATATTAAAAGACTTTCTACATACAGATATACTTCTTGAACAGGTACATTTCAGTGTTTCTTTAAGATGGTATTAGCAAAAGACTACCTTTACACAAAAGGAGTGTACCTTTAAAAATTTAAACAAACAACTTCTGTTGAAGATTACTCACTTTTAAAGAAAACCTTCTCAAACAGTAGGCAGACATGAATACTTACATAATCAGAAACCCCTACGATAACAATGCTAGTCCTAGTTGTGCTTCCTCTTCTGCTTAGCCTTACTGCAATGGACAACCCTTTTCTAAAGCAGCAACTTTTAAAAGGCACGTATTTTCATATTCAGTTCCGAATTCTTAAAATAAACTCTGAGCTTTAAAAGTGAAAACCTGTGAATATATACACCAAAATTTTAAACAAATAAATAAAATCTATATAATAGAAATAAATAATAAAATCTTTGTACCCAACAGTGCTTGCTGCAGTCTGACAACATCTTCTGGTAGTGATGTCTTCGACTGGAGTTTCTTCTCCTGTTCTTTCAAGAGAGCACCTTGCTCCGCAACAGAACTCTGAAGCATACTGAAGTCAGATTTAAGATTTTCATATTCTTGCATTATTTGCATTTTTTCTACCTTTGCCAGTTCTTTCTCTTTCAGAAGAATTTTGCTTTCTTCTTTGGCAGAAGACAGTTTGTGATTTAATCTTCTTATTTCATCCTCTAGGTCCTTTACAACATGTAACTCTTCTACTTTTCCTCTTTCTAGACTCTGAGCATTTTTTTTCTGTTGACTAATTTTAGTGTCATCCATGGCATCAGCACTCACACCATCTAAAAAGCAAAAGATTATTTGCAATATTAACCAAACCCAGCACTGTAGATTTTTTGCTTAAAAGTCTCTTCTTCCATCTCTTCTTCTGACAGAGGAAGACAGTCTAAACTGAAGACATGATCATCACCAACAGAAAGCTTACTTAAATAGAATTGGCATTTGAAGCAGTGCTAAACATATTATTGGTTTCATAAGCAACTTTTCAAGTTTTTTTAAAGAAATTAATTCCCTATCAGTACTAACTTAGAAACTAAGAGGGTGTGAAAGTATTTCCCTTCTTTCCAAGAAGAAAATTAATCTCTCTTTCCAAAAGGAGTGCAAACACTCTTTAGAAGTCAAAGTTTTAACAGATTATAAAATAGTGGTTCACAGGCAAACCTTACATATTTATGCAAAGAAGCCCCTAAAGGAAGCCTAACTGACGTGACTGGTTTTGGAGTATGAAATACCTACAAGACAATGAAAAGCTCCTTGTGAGAACTACCGAGCTTCTCCCACAATCTACAGCCACTGACTAAATAAAGTGTGATCCTCATGGCAGCCTTTGAGCTTTTGCCAAGTAACCCAACTGGCAAACTGTCCTTCACACAAAAATTATTTTTGTGCTGAGATTTTCTTATCTTCAGCTTTGCATGTCTTGTCCACACCTATATCCCATGCAAGTTACAAAACCAGGAAGTGTAGAATTTAGAGCACAACAGTTTTCTGTCTAGAAAATGACCCTCTAGACTGATACACGTCAGAAGCTGAAATGTTATCGCTCCAGTGTTCAAATCAGCCACAGCGAATATGAGACACTAGAACATGCATGTATGTTAAACATGCAAATGAACTAAAGTTGAAATTCAAATTCCTAAACATCATGTATTTGGTATCTATTACACCGTTAAATACATATTTGATGCTTTAACCAAAACTGACTGTATATTAGCATATGGTTATAAAGACCTTGCTGTAACTGATTCTCAAGTTCTTCAATTCGCTCTTCATATTCACTCAGCTCTTCTCGGTGTCGACGACTTATCTCTACTAGCTTTTGCCTGTGCGCATCCTGCAGCACTGAAAGTTCATGTTGATGTTCATCTATTTCTTGACTTAAATTCCGTTTGAGCTCCTAAAAATACCATCAGAGAAACAGAATGGTAAAACACAGTACAGAAGCTTAAGAAAGAAAAAATACAAAAGAAAGAAAAAAAAGTATTCCCTAGTGAAATTAAAGGATTTATTAAAGGATTTCTCAGAGGAGAGGTCAAGCTTCTTGGCTTTTGATGGTTTGGTTTTTTTAAAAAATGTTACAAGACATTCCTTTTAAAAATATGTTTACACCAGCAGTACACTCTAAGCAGTACACTCTATACAACAGCAAATATTAAACCAATGTAGAGAGAGTACAAGTCTTTCATAGGAACTGGATACACCAGGACGTATTTCTAGTGACTTCCAAGGACAACATGCAACTCTGTATTTTGCATCTTCAATTAAAAAAGTCAAGATGTTTCTAAGAAGGGAGAAGAAATTATTTTGTATATTTAAACTTAATTTATTATGTCTCCTAAGTCATCAACAGCTTCTGAAAGCTATTTGACTTCAAAAATATTAATGTCATTCTTTCAAGCTGACATACTATATTTGTCAAATCATATAAATACCCCTTCCTCAGTATAACTGTTTTTAAATATTGTACTGCTCACTGAAATGTTGCTGTGGTATTACAAGCTCATATGCATTTTTAATAGAGAAAAATGTAAGTGCTAGTGTAGTAAATACTTTAACTACATTCATGTGACCATATGGAAAACCATCAAGAATAAAGCGTAAGAGAAGAGTAGTTTGTCAAAACTGTCCTCTTACCTTAACAATATTTTGCAGTTTGCATATTTCACTTTGTTCAGCATCATTTGTCCTTTGCACTTTGGAAGACTGAGAAAAGAAAAATCACATATCCATGTGAAAATTGTGGTAAATATGTGTATTTTTCATGGAAGTGCTTCCTCAACTGAGATTCAAAAGTAGAAAAAAAAAAAAAGCTAATGTAAAGCAAAATGTAAATCTACAGTAATTTTGATTTTTAAAAAATACATTTTAATTTTCCATGGATTTTTTTATTATTACATGCAAATGTGTAAAGATTTGGGGTGGGGGATGTTAACTGCACCTAGTCAGACAACAGGGTTGCTTAATTTTCTTGAGTATTTCCACTAGGGAAAAGTATAGCTCTGAAATCAAGCTATAGCTTGAAAGATAATGACTCACATCCAAGAACAGCTTGAAAGATTATACTCTTTCTTGTCTCAGCAGACCACGAATTACAACTGACACATCAAGGACTGAGAAGAGTAAACAAAAACAGTATGCAAGTATCCAGCTATCACTTGAGCATTATTGCCAATAATCAGTATGACAGCCAGGAAGAAGAAAAGTTTTCTGAAAGGCTGCACAAAAATGAAACACTGCAGTAGTATTCTAGGTAAATGTTTATGAAATCCCTGTCCTACTTTGACAAATCATGCATAAAAGCATCACAAAAAGCATGTGGAAGTTAGTCACTGAATGTGTCCCTAGTCACGTGACAGCAAGAAAATGACTATAAAAGAACATTAGGTTTCAGCTTTTCCATCAAATCACGTTGCCTCTAGAAATTGTACAGCATGAACTTTCAAAAGATCCACTCCAAAAATACAAAATGCAATGAAAACACTAATGTGGAAAAGGTGAGGGGAGGGTAAGATAGAGGGGAACCACTCACCAGTGCAATCTGCTTCCAGCGGTCAACCTCAGATTCAAGCCTAGAAACTTCATCGGACAATCTGTTTATTTCTTGCTGTGACCAGATTATATCTCCAAAATCCATGTCATCACCTTCAAAACATGAGGAATGCCTGACTGCTGGAACATAGGATGCTGATGCAGCAGCTGGAGGCAAAACACCAAGTCCTGACTGTGCTGACTGAGCAGCCGTCTGTACTTTCTGCAGTTGCTCCTGTAGTGCATTCTGCCTAGCTTTTAGATGGCTGATTTCCACCTGAATATACAGAATAAAATTCATTGTTTCATTGAGAATATCAAAATACACTCTACCCCTTGTGGCCTCACCAAACATGAGCCAACCAAACAACTGCCTGTGTCCCTGCACAAATTACCGATCACTTTCACTGAAAAGAGAAGAAAAAAACCCCAATCACTCTCCTATGGGAGAGAAGCAGTTTTAGCTGATGTTTTACAAAGTATCTCACACAAGGACACATATTAGAAGTTTTAACAGTTTTCAGTTAAGTAAATGTATTTGCTGATTTTTTCAGCAGCCAACAGTACCTAAGTACTATGGTAAGATTCAGGCTAACAGGTTATGAAAAAAAAAAATAAATATTCAAAGAGGGTATTCAGATATGAAAATTAAGCAATATATGATGCTCTCACAGTTACTTATGTTTGATTCCTTTCGGACTTCACAACTCAACATGTTGAAAATTTACATATTTACAATAAAATGAAATTAGCTGCATGCAACTTTCTCACAACAACTCTGTTATTGTATTTAATAAGTAGAATTCTATACATCACAAAATTCTGCTTCCTCTAGTTCCCACCTGCATTTACAAATAAAGCAGAAATAAAAACTCTTTTGTGTCATTCTAGGCATACTGGCAACTTTCTTCTTTTAAAAGGCTATGAAAGCTCATGTTACATAATAGGTTATAAAGCTGGTGTTTCCATCACAAAGGGACGCTTCTCAAATCATGAAAGCTAGTTCTGTTCCCTTTAACTGTTAATTATAAGATAAATAATTATGATATCTACAGACAATATATAACTGCTTCAAATGAGAATTTGTTGCTATTGTCTTCCTTAAAGATAACTGAATCAGAAATACAAAGCCATTTATGTGTTCTTTCTCATGGTGATTACAGAAACAACAGAAATTCCAATGTATGCATGACATTCTCAGAGAGTTTTCTCTTGTCTCAATTATCTCCTGGCAACTCCGCTTATATTACATGACTCAATGAAATATATGTCTTTATCTCTCCAGTGTCTACATTAACAAACCAAGAAACCATAACCATGACTAGTACTTCCACTGAAAAGCAAAGATACTATAACAAAGAGATTAAACAGCTTAATACATAAGTTATTAGACACACTCAAATATTTTACTCTGTATCCTACCTCTTTCTGTTGAAGCTGATTACGGTACTCTACAGATAACTGCTTTATTTGAAGTTCTGATGCTTCATGTTTTTCTTCTAAATCACTACAGAGTTTTTTCAGTCTCTCATTCTAGCAAAAATGAGAGATAAACGTTGGTGAATTCAGAACAGTTCTTACAGAATTAGAAAAGCTTAAGTCTGCTGAACAGTAAAGAAATCAACTAAATTGTACAGATTTCTCATGTTATTTCACTCAAAACAGAAAGTAAAAGTAACTTCTAAGTGTGGAACCAAAATCACGTTCACGTCCAAGCTTTCCACTTTCATATGGCATGGACTCTAGCTCACTTTCAGAAAAAGGTTTGTGGTGAACACCGGTAAATGCTCACGAAGAAAAAAATTCAGGGCTGAATTACACCGTAGCATGTTCCACAAGTTGAATTTAAGAACGGCCACAGATGGGAGCAAAAATCCATACGGTCAAATACTCTCTCTCTGGCATTGCCAATAGCAGACAGCACGAAACTAGAAAAAGGACAAGCAGGAGCAGGTACAGTTACTTCCCCAAAACACTATCTTAACTTCCTAATGCTCTTGAGGGTTGAAGACATACGTGAAAGTTGTTGGTTTAAAGCCATAAATTAAGTCACAAGACGAACTAGTCCTTTGTAAAAGCAAATAAAGTCACTTTTCACAAGGGCACATGGGAATTGTAAGCAGTTTTGGAAGAGCTTCAGCATCCATAGCTATGCCAAAATGACCATACAGCAGGGCAACACAGAGAGAGAACTGCATCAGGGAATGTGCACACTCTGTACTTTGAAGCTTGTAGCAAAAGACATCCCGCCCAGCTTAAGTGGGCACTCTCAATCTTGGTTTTTATTTGTGGTCACATACAAAATGCTATAAACAAATTTAAACTCTTTACCAGCTAAAATTTTTGAAAACTTAAAAGACTTTTGCATTTGCAAGCTTTTCAGATCCCAGTCTATTGCTGCAGTCCAAGTGCACATGATCAGTCAGAACAATTACAGGATGCAGCAGTTAAAGATGAAAACCCACACCACATGCACACTCCAAGAAACAAATGTGCCCCCATGTGATAGCAGTTTATCACACATACACACACAAGACGAGCACCATATTCTAACACCACTGTCACTCTTATTTCTAGATTTACCCAAGGACAAGCAAGTATAATATTTCACCATTACAAGAAACAAATGTTATTTATTGCTTTTAATTACAGTAGCGTTCCAAAATGTCTTACTTCAAACTTTTGTGCTGCATTAATACTTTCTATTTCTCTGAGTCTAGAATTGGACACATGGAGCTCTGTTGCTGCATCTGAAAGAAAGTGAAAATTTTGTTTTTGTTAAACTACTTTTAATCTTGTAAGTAGACATCAGTTAAGACCACAGTTATTAACAAGCATCTTACTTCAGACTGCTTTAAGGTTCATTTCTAGGTAAATATTGAAAGCTGCTTTTATCAGAACACTGCCAGAATTATTTTTCAGACCAGAAAGTCTTTCTGAACCTAATTTAGTTCTCTCTTATCTAGGCTTTAAGCCAGATGACAAAACCAACAGAAAAGTACAGATTTAAGCTTTAGAATAAAGGAAATGAAAAGATTTCCATTTATTATTTGATGTCACTGAATCTGTTTTTCATTTAGGACTTTGCCCCTGACATGACAGTTCTATGTTTCTCAGTGATCTCCCATGAAGTTTCAAAACAAGCATTAGTTTGATAAAATACACACAACTAACTTTCAGAAAAAAAAAATCCAAACCTGAACCCAACAAAACCCACAAAATAACCCACACAACAGAACACCAACTCTTCCCCCCACATAAAAGCACAAAACCCCCATGAGACTGTCAATTTACAAAGGTGACACAACCTACCATACCAGTTTATCTAATATGAAAAGCACATAATTCTGTCCCTGGATACTCTTTAATGATCAACCTTCCTCAAACAGGTTACATTTACTTCCCCCATGTTCCACTTCCAAAAGATAGAAATATCCCATTTCATTTTATTAAGAGAAATTATCCTGAATTGACTATAACAACCTTGACAGTTTTTTCAAAATTTGAAATAAATACAGTTTTCAAGTAAATACTGTATTTCATGATTTCCCAAGTGCTGTTTAAAACTGATGCAGCTCAAGTGCTGCAGAGGCAACAATGTACCCATGAAAACTGCTAAACTGAAGATGTTAAAGTGAATAATCTACAAACATCACCTTCAGTTCAGATGGCAAAGCTGTGAATGTAAGAGATAATATTAAAAATTAGGAAACATTAGAAAATTAGAGAATTTTAAAATAGGGATTTAAGGAACTGCTTCAAAAGCATTTATTCGGCTACACAGTATATAAAGGTCTTTACAGGAGTACTTTGATGCCACTAGATTTTTACACCCTCAAGGACAGTAACCCATAAGTACATACAACTCTGAAATTTCTAGGAAACAGAAGTTTTTCACAGCAGTATCTAGCAGTCAAGTACAACTGGAACTAACTACTGAACACCAGCATATCTCTTGTGCACAAACCGAAGCACAAATGCATGAACTGGATTCTCAATTTAGCTTTTAAAAAAGGCAAGACAAACACATTAGATGACCACACAGTTTAGTAGCATAAAACAAGTTTCCAGACTAAACTAATATGGGTTTTGGAATTTAAAGGAATTCTAAGCAAGTCTTTCAGAAAAGTGAAAAAAAGATAACTTCACAGCCCTCAGAATAATTTTCTCTCTTCCAAGCACTGTACCTGTCTACCAAAAAACCCATCCATGTGAGACCAGTAGTATCAGCTTGCCAACAAGATTCATACAGTACTGTCACAATGCTTCATAGGTGTGAAGTTGCAAACAACATAAATTGTTTAATTTCACATTTCAGTATTCAGAAGTCTTAGTTGCTCTTTGTGATTGCTCTTCTTAACAATGTTATGAGAATGCACATTTTTTTTCAAGAAGTCAGTTTCACGATGGTAAAAAATATTAGTGGTAATTGTTTTACTAGAAAATTCAAACGTTTATTGAAAATCTCATAACAAAGGCATTATTAAAAATATGAAATTATAGTCTACAATAAATTTATTGTTACTTTATTGAATGACTTACTCTGATCTCAGCTTTTTTATTTCAACTCTTCTGCTCTATATTTAAAACATCCTAGCTTCTAATAAAACAAGGGCCACGTTCTCCTATTTGGCTACAGAACGGTAGAACTAGATGGGTTTCTCTGGGCCCAACTGAAAAATAAATAACAAAAACATCGGAAACACTGGACCTTTACCTGTGTGACACGTCAGACTTAGATCACACTAGTGGCAAAAAACCACCTGCACTCCTCCTCCTCTGGGGTGTTATGAACCCACTCTAAAAGCAGCTGATCAAACGCGGGTTTTGATACACTAAGCGGAGCGGCAGCAGAGCACTGTTTGTGCGCTGGTACCGACCAAACAGCACCTCACGCAGTTCAGAAACTTCCGAATAATACACCCGGAACAGGTTCACCTCTGCTATTATAGCCTGGGAATACGTCTGTTTATTCTCCAGACCCTGAGGTCAGGGGGGCGGCACAGCACGGAAAACAAGGCCGGGAAGGCCCGCGGCCGCCCGTGCGTCACCAGGCCGCAGTCCCCTCCGCTCCCCGCCGGCCGGCCGGCAGGTGCAGGCAGCGCAGCCCCGCCG
>JAVJGJ010000060.1:42539851-42554342 GCA_035590215.1 Microhierax caerulescens | reverse complement strand
GGCTAGCAGGTACGAACCGAACGGCCAGCCCCGGTAAGCACCCGCCCGGCCCGGCGCCTCAGCCCCTCACCGCCCACTTCCTCGGCGCCCTCCAGTAGGATGTCCTTGGTGAAGCTGGAGATCTGTCCGGTGAGCGAAGACAGGCTGCCCCCCACCTGCCCCAGAGACTGGCCCAGCCCCGAGCCCAGCCCGCCCAACCAGGACGCCATCGCCGCCGCTCAGGGGGCTCCGGGCCTCACACGGCCCCGCAGCTGGCGGCTGGCTCCCGCCGGCGAAGGGGCAGCGGCCGGCGCCTCCTCCTTCCTGCTCCTCGCCGGGGAGGGTGAAAGCTCCTTCTGCGGGATCAGCAGGCCGGCCTCGGCCACCCCAGTGCCGCGCGCATCCTCCCAGCACGACCCGGCTCAGCGGCTCCTCCCGCAGGCTCCAGCCTCTGCCACCTCGACGGCGGCCATGACACCGCCCCCCACACCATCGCCAGGCAGCCGCAGCCGGCTAGAGCGCCTCCGCGGCGCCTTTGACGTGGCAGCGGGGCACGCCGCGAGATCGGCGGAGCCGCGCGCGGGGCGCCGGGAGGTTAATGGCGGCGGCGGGCGGCGCAGGGCAGGCCGGGCAGCGTGGCTTGGATCGTGCTTTCTGTCAGAGGAACGAAACCAAAACCCCGGTGCGTGGTTGAATTAGAGCTGCTGCCGCTGGGCCCACCTGTTCGTCGGGCACGGCCGGTGTGTCGGAGGCGAACACGGAGCCACCTCGGCCTATGACCGGGCGGAGCGGGGCAGCCCCGAAGCTCCGAGGCCCCGAGCGCGGGGCCGGGCCGCGGTGTCGGTGGCACGGCCGAAGCGCGGCGCCCAGCCGCTGCGGGAATAGCGGCCTTCGCGACGCTCATACGTGCTCTTAGAAAATAGGCAGGTTCCTGAAACGCCGGGCTCCTTCTGCCTTGGGTGTAGGTCCGGCGGACGCTTGGTTGGATTGCCAACCACAACCCCGACACTGGCCCGATTCAGAGTTCTTTTGGGGTTTGATCGAGTGAGGTATTTAAAATTGTTAGGGACTGTGAGGAGTGCTGCACTGTTACAGAAATGCAGTATTAAAACAGTAAGAATACCAATAAAAGATATTGCCTATATTGGAAATACAGGGCAGCAGGATCATTCCTAGTAAGATTTAGCAATAACTACCTAAAATATTTTTACATAAAATAATAGAGAACTACATAAAAAGAATAATTAAACCACATCACTAGTAAAATGTGATTTTAAACAAAAATAATAAAAAGCTGAGAAGAAAGGGCATTTCACTGGTGAAATCAACATTTTTAGGGAGGAGCCGAGAACACAGCAGGCACAAAACATGTATACTGGAGTTACAAGCTGAACAAACATAACCATAAGGCGGTGGAAAAACCTGCTTGTTGCTTCCCAAACAGTAGCTTGCAGAGCCTTTGCGAAGGGTTGGTAGCTGGCCTGCAGTACTGGGTTACCTCAGCTTCACTGTCCACTGTCACTCAGATGTTGGGCATAGTATGTGGTCCAGGAATTTAAAAGTTAAAAAGTAACCAAAACAGCTGTCAGGTTCAACAGTTTTCTAATAAAGATTTCTTTTCCTCATCTTCAGTGAACGTTTCTTCCATCAAGTTTATACATTACCGAATTTTAAATTCAATAATGTACTTCACACCCTTACAATTATCCATAATGAAAACATCACATACGACTTCAAATCCATTTCTAGCTCAAAAAATAATAAACATACACCAGAACTGTAAGAAGTATTAGTGCATGAAACAAACATGGATTTTAATAGGCTTTGTTAATTTAAAATACTGGGTTTAATGGGAATTAAAATTTTACAATGCTCAAAGCACACTGTAACAGTTTGTTTTAAATGAAAACTATGGGTCCACAGGAGATAAAAGGTCATCTTTTCCAATACTGTTTGGCTAATACATTTTTATGGGAAACAGTCTTCTGATATTTCTCAAGTAAGATGAGGGATGCCCTCCAGACTTTTAAACAAGACATAGAGATGATAAAAGCATCTCTTATTGTGGTTCATTTCATAATGCCAAGTAAGGCAAGAAGTCAATGAAGTAGCACAGAGGACTGTTCTCCCCCTACTTTTGTTAGTTGCCACTCTTGAAAAACTAGAAACTGGCTATTTAGCATTGCAACTAAGTTTTTAGCTGACTGGCTTCATCTGCTGTGGATAAAGGTACACAGAAATCATCCAGGATACTCTGTGGATTGACTAAGCTACAAAACCAGTGCATCATGTCAGAAAAAGAACGTGCCTTCTGGTAGCAAAACAGGAAACATCTGATTATTTTAAAATTAGAAGGCACACACTTTTTAAAGATGTAGCGTAACTAAAACCAGCACCAACTTTCTTCTTAACAGGAATGTCTTTACATAAATTTGGGAGTATCAACAGATGAAAAGACATCAGAGATGATGAAATGTCAGTTACGAGCAACATAAAGTTACCCCCACTAATGTATATACACAACATCTGGTGCAAAGCCCATGAATATCAAAGATGAGATGTTAATGTTTGATGATTCTGTGCCCAATCCACATATAAGGGAAAGCACATATTTAGATCAAGAGAAACATCAGAAGCTATAATCATATTTATTTAAAAAAGTGATATCAAATACATCCATATATATATTCATGCCTATTTGGAGAGCATTTTCAAAATATCAAACAGCACTGCCATTTTCCAGTCAAAACAAGGACAAAGCATTTCAGCTTTCTTATTTTAATCTCTTTAGTATTATATGCTTTATATACACAAAATAGAGACAAAAATTGTATAGGAATCCAGAGCCAGACATAATGAAAGCAGTCTCAAGATGAAAAATCTATTACTAAAAATTATTTCAAAAATACGTAAGTATTAAGCAAGAGATGAAAAAAAATGATTCCCTTAAAAGTCCTAACTCTACACTGTTTTCTACACATGGGGTTTCATGTAGCAAAAATTAAAATTTTATCAATGCTTGCATGCTTTAAAGACAATATCAAAGTTTTTTTTCCTTTGTTTCTTTTTTGTGCAGTTGCATTTAAATATTACAATCCTTTCTGTCCAACCCCTTTTATGTTTCCCTTCCTGAATTCACACAGTGGCTATACTGGGTGGGGTGGGGTGTGTGTTTAAAAAAAAAAAACAAAAAAAACCCAAAAAGAACAAAGTGTAGTAACAATTACTTGCTTTTCTTAGTAAGAAGAGTATTTTGATTTGGTAAAAGGAGTTGAAAAGTCACACATACTTTTAACATTCTGAAGAACTGTAATTGGGGAAGCAGGTGACTACAGCAGATTAAATACTAAAGCATTCCCTCCACGTCTGAAATGCAAAAAAGGCAAAACGTGTGCTTGGAGATTAAAAAAGTTTATTGTAAAACAGGTCATGCTTTTAAGATGCAAACCTGGATACAACACAAAGAAGCTACTAATCTGAAACTAAAGAATTGGGACTGTGGCAGTTAAAATGTACTAAGTATTGTTCTTACTTGAACAACTGATCATGTGTACATGGGGAACGGGTACGTATGTATTAACCTGTTAAGACTTTTTTTCTTACATCATTTGTGAGTTACTGAAGATTTCCCATGTGTTGTTTTACGCAAGACAGTAATAGCATACCAAGTGAACAAAATAATTTCATATCTAAGCCCTTAAAAGAAGTTTCCACTTCAGTTTTCTTTTCCTTAGATTCCTCCTTTAAAAGTATGTGCTGGTAACATGAATTGTACAGTAATACTTATTTGTTAGTCCAATTTCTAGAGTCCTCTAATCCCATTCCCCATAATATTTCTCAGTAAAAAGGCCACCATTTGTACATCTCCATCATTATTTGAAACAATAACTAAATCCTAGAAAACCTCAGATATCTTAGAACTGTAACACGTTCTTGGTAATTTTTAAAACCCTATTGTCAGTTTTTAATAAAACAACTTGCAAATGACAATGTTTTTCTGAGATACAGAAATAAAATTACTAGACATGTGCAGAAGCAATTTTAAACTTCCCATTTTATAGATTTGTAATAGAAGCAATAGTCCAACATTAAAACACATTTGAGATTTAACTTTGCATTGGTTATTTTTAAGTAGCCTGCAAAGTAACCAAGTATGAAAAATAGTAAGAGTACCTTAGCTGATAATTACATTTAAACTTGCTGAAGTTGTTTCAAGGCCACAAGGATGCCAAATGTGGGAGTAAGCCAGTATTGTATCAGGCTAGTTTCAAGCCCAAAAAAACATGAGCATTTACATATCTTACATTTATACCTGCGGTGCCTAACAGGAATTGCATTCAAGCATGACTACGTAACAACACTTTTTCCTCCTGCCCTCATTACAAGACCATGAAAGCAGTTTACAGAATTATACTTACAGAACTAATTTTGGAAGATGTTTAGTGTATCACTACCCCTTTCATTTCTATATGCAGAAAACCACAAATTGCATCACACGAACTGTTCACTGTGAGGAAGACTGTAAAGATCTGTTGGATGAAGTCTGAAATCCCCTCTAATATCATACTGTAATAAAAAAAATTATCAATTTCTGCTCCTTTACCATGGACTTTGGCCTAAAGCTACAACGTGGGGAAAAAGCCTTCAGCCTGACAGAAGAGGTAACACTAGAAACAGGCTGTAAATTAGTAAATGCCTTATGAGCATAGTTCAGCCACGCTGAGAACTGTTTATCACTGAAAGAATGCACGCCAAAAAATAAGATCAGCTTTTTATTGACAGCTTCTTGGCAGGTCCACACATTTTGAACTTTAGGTCTGGGTTATAAAATATGCACTGTCAGCAATTACTATTAGTCCTTTCCTTTGGTGCAATTAACATACATAGCTTAAATTGCTATCTCTTAACTGCTTGACTAGGCAGATACTCCTGCTTCATTAAACTTGACATTCCTCTGAAAATCAAACTGGTATTTCTAGAGCAACAATGTTTCTACACAGAATGGAATGTGGTTAGCCCTGCAATGACTGAGGCAGTTGTGCTTTTCAGGCACTGTTACTTATATTCCCTACATATTAAAACACTTGGGTGATGAAGTAACTTATAAAATGACATGAAAGTTCAAATGCAAACCTCCATGCTTTAGCGATTATAAAAACACATAATTGTCATGGGTTACAGTTAATGCAATTCAAGGGGCTTAGATTTTTTTTTTAATATAGGGCTGCTACACTATATAGCTATAGAAATAATACATTTTTATTATATTCTCATAATAGAGGATAAAAGGTCCAAGTTCCAGGTACTGGTATCAAATTGCCAGCTTATACCTATGTATAAAAATGAGAGTCTGATTTCAGAAGTAGTTTATGGCACAACAAAAGAAGGGAAATTAAAGCTGTGGATAATTTACAGATGAGCAAAGAAATAATTCAGTGCTTTAGAGATTCCTTTCCTGTTCTCAGTTTCATTTAAACTGAAAGCAGAAATTTGCATCCTGAAAAATACAGCATTTCAAAATAGCATATGCACACATGGACTTTTAAAGCCATTGTATAGCTGTATTAATTTGAGACATTACAGATATTAATTATAATGTGGGATTTTAAACAGAATTAAACAGGACAGAATTTTAAAAAGACAAAATTTAAAATCAGTTTTTAAAAAGTCACGTCTTATGTCAAAATCCATGTTGCCTCACACAGACCAGTGTTTCTGGTGACATTGACGGAAATTCAGCACACAGGTAAGAACAGAATTTAGCCCAACTATGTATAATATAATAAGCTATCAAGAAAACATTGCTGTAAACAAATCCTTACTGAGAGGTAAGAGCCCTTTCACGTACAGTACTACTTGATGCTGAATGTCTATTTCCATCTAGCTACCATTCATTTCATACTAACTTTAATTAAATGATGCTATTGTGCAATGATATAACTTTAGAATTTTTTGATAAAGTAATTTGGGGTTATCTTCAAAAGATTGTTAGAATGCCTGTGCTAACTGTTAATGCATTAAGTGGACTACAGCTTACATACTCTTATCTACAAGGTATTTCCATATAATTTATATGTAAACAGAGTTTGTATTTCAAGCACCATTTAGGAAAATGAAACATATCTCAATTGCTGCAATGAAGCTGAAAGTCAGGTTTGGTCACCCTGTTACACATTCATCCTGGGTATCTTATAACCAATAGCATATGCTATCTCACATATTTTGCTCCTCAGTTTTTCTCAAGATCAGAAATAGCATGGTAAAAATTTGTAAGGTGCATGAATAAAGGCCATTCCTGAAAAAGCTGCAACATTCTGACAGACACTCATAAAAAACATTGCAGAAAAAAAATCCACACAGACATAAATATTCATTCTTAAAAGAGCTACTTGCACAGGGGTCATTTCAGACTGCAGGAATGCACCTTACATGTGTGGCACTGACTTTATGGCACCTAAATCCCCTCCTCCTTTCTCCTAGACTCAGTTACAGCTCTTTCATACTGAAAGGCCAGAATGAAGGGTTGAGCTTGAAGAGGAAAAAGATTCCAAAGAGGTAGAAAACCTGTTTAACCCAATTGATTACATGCTACTTTTGTAGTAAAGACAATGGCATAACTAGAAAAAGCATAAGAAAACAAAAACAAAACACCAAACCAAAGAAGGTAAGTTACCAGCCAAGAAATAGGGCAATGCAAAAATTCTACTTTAAATATGGATCTGCAAATTTTACAGCTGGAACTAAAGTGATACCAGAAAGCGACAGAATGTCAGAAGTCACTGAAGGATGCAGGAGTAACATCATAATCAAGAATATACCAAAGATTTTATCTTGAATTGTAAAGTATGAAATTTATGGATTCATGTTTCTCCTGCAGAATGGGTCATTTCAAAAGTGGACACCAGGATCAAAAAGTTGACATCAAGTCATTCATAATAAAACATTCACAGAATAAATTATCTAAGATAAACAGAAATTTATTATTTTTCCCATTTTAAGGGATTTCTTATAAAGAACTTGGTCATTTATGAGTACAACTTACTACTTTCATCTGTTTTCCCATTAGTACTGAAAGAAATTGGTTGATGCTGGTTTTCAGAACCTTTTGTATTTTCAATAGGATTCTTCAATTTAAATTTGCTTTTTAAACAAAAGTTACAGCTGCTACACATGTCTAACTTTGTTCATGTGAACAGTTTAAGTAATTTTAATCATAGCTACTCTTGTGAACAGATGTTCTGTAGTAGAGTGCTACAGTTTTCTAAATTAGTGCAATCTTTTTTGTATTTGCAGATGCCCTTTAAACTCTGACCTCCAGCCCCTCTTTCATTCCTGCTTCCAGAACTCTGAAATGAACCCTGCTTGTGCAACATCCACACAATAATATTATAATGGAGACTTAGTGTTTTCACAATAGGGAAAACAAAAGTTATGTCATTTCTCCTCTTCTTTATTCAAGTGGTTTCTAACGGACTCCAGAGACATACTCATAGCTGCTTGAAGCATGTCTTCTTCACTCATATCACCTCCTAAAGAAAATAAATGCATGTCAGTTGTAATAAATGCACAGAGCTAGTTCTCAGCTGCAGTTAAATGATTTTCTTTTGTTCTTTCTGCCCACACCCATGTGTTTCTACCACACTCCCAAATTTGGTTTTTAAAAAAAATCACTGAACATTTTGCACTTAGCTTTCCCTCCACAATGGTGGGTCTGTAACAAGTAACACACATTAATTTTGGATCACCAATACCCAATACTGGTAAGGCCTACACACTTACATTCTACTGAAACCTGGTTCCAGTAATTTGACAGATATTACTCCAAGTTTATTACACTGTCATACAAGTTCAAGAATCATTTAGAAAACAAATTATTGGCACAAATCCTATCAGATTGCAATTTGTAATGCTCAAGCCAAACAAAACAGCAAAGCCAGAACTCAAATGGTCTAACAGTAATGCTGTCCACTTTGAAACAGGATATTGGCATTCAAAGCATAGCAGGCTTTCAACAAAGCGATCCTCTCCTTCGCTACATAGTTTGAATGGCTGCTGGAGTGAGGAAGTAGGCAGATAAGGAAAGCTAGGAAACAGAGCGCAACACAGAAGTGAAAAAGACATAAAAATTTCAGTGTTGGAAATAAGTTTAAAAAAAAATACCTGGGTCAGCTTCTGGAGTGCTTGAGCTTAGAGTTGGCTTATCATGTAAGGTCAGGGCCTGATCTTGCTGCTGTAGCTGTTGTTGCTGCCTGAAAGTGTTACAAATTTAAAAGAGAATAAGATTAACATCAACACAAAACCTGCAATCGAGTCTATTTCATTATAAGGAAGGCCAAGATTGAGAATTAGCAGCTGTTTGGTTCAACCAACACTGCTGCAGCTAAAAATCTCTTCAATCATCTCATCCTGCTAACCTTCAGACACATATCTTCCCAACATTATACTCCAAGCCAACATCACTGTTTTCCAAATATCTATGTTCTGCGTTCTTAACTTCTCATGCAAAGTCTAACTCCTCCCATCCATAGCAGTTCACCCTGGTCTTTATTTCCTCCATTTCTAGGAGGCAGAGATAAGGAAAAGCTACAATAATAGCCCAACTACGTATCAAGAAGGTACTCCAGAACAACATAAAATATCATCTATATCACTTCCATGTGGTGCACATTAGAGGCATCATTACCAGAAGCAAAGTCTTAGAGTACTTTTCTTCAGGAAGATAATTACAGAAATTTACAGGATTTCATTTAAAATACTTCTACAACATGTATGTTTCTTTCTTCACAAGACTGATGTTGCACTACTAACAGATCCCCTCTTATTTACAGGTTTCTGTTCTTCATAGGAACCACCTGGGAATACCAAAATTCAGGTACTGTTAGGAAAACATTAGAAGAAGTTAAGCTGTACCTCAATCAGAAACCCATCCACACCCAAAATAACAACATGTACTTCCACATGCATTTTTCTATAAACTACTTTACTTTTCAAAATACGCTTGCCGTCTCCTTCGCAATTCTTCTGAAGAAAGGGAGTCAGTCTGACTGGTGTGAGGTGACTGAAGAACAGTCTGTGGTAGTGAGTCTGAGAACTCACTTCGACGACTACCTAAAACCAGAACATGCGATATCCTACTAACTACAGTAAAATGGAATATAGTTTAAGAAAATGTTTTCAAACTTGAGAGGTAGAAAGAGACTTGTTGGAGAAATAAGCACTAGGCTAACTTCACTTGATACTACCTCTCCTCCCCTTCCCTCCTGCCACCCTTTGCCAGTTTGTTCTTGCTCCCTAATGATCAATGCTAACATGAAAGTTACAACTCTTCAGAAGGCAGAAAGGAGAGCTACAGGCAATTCTGGGTTTGCCTTCTGTGCTTTAAAGCCAGTCTTCTCAGAGAGCTTGATGCATGCTCAAAAAAGTGGCTGACTGAAACTGGCTGCAGTACTCGCCTAAAGCATAAGCAACATGAACAATGTATGAGAAATTTGGATGAGCACTGCACCTTGCATGCTGAGTTGGATGGCTCTGCGAAGATCAGCTTCTTCATCTTCCATATCAATTTCCTGCCTGCTTAGAGCCAGGGCTCTCTGAAAATTCTCTTCATCTTCATCTAACATGCCTGTTCCATCAAAGGGATGGTTAACTTCTATTGCTTGGTCCACATCACTTCTGGGTAGCCTGTGAAATAGACACATTTATAGCAGAACTCAAACAGAAATGACACTAACTTTCACTGTGAGATTGAAAAGATTTTTTTTCTGCTTTAACTCCACTTTTTTTTTAACTTTGAAAAAAGCATTTGTATTGTGAAAATCTGTTATATAAACAAGTAGTTTCAGTTCTACACGAAAAAGCTTAAAAGGGCTGTGAACAGCTTGCAGCTGTAAAAATGAAAATACTGCAATTCTGAATGCATGCACATGTTGACAAGAACCTATTCCATCGGAAAAACTTCAAAAACATAAGCCAACAAAAAGCACTAATATATGTTATTCAAACTTATTGCTATTTAAACAGTTACATCAGCAGAGAACAGTGCATCTGGTCTCCTCAGGAAGCTTTGATGACCACACTAGGAGAACTCATCCTCTGTGAAGTATACACACTTTCCATATTACTGCCAAGTATCTTGTTTTTATTCCATCAATTTACAACAACCAGTTGTTGTTATTTCTTCCACTTCCTAACGATAATGGCTTCATTCCTCTGAAAAGCCTTAAGCCTTTTTATCAGTAAGCAATTTATTCACTATGAATATGTAATAAAATTATTGCAGAAGTTCTACTTTATATGCTTTCAAGGATGTTTTATATTAGCAGTATGCACAACATTTACAGTGAAATTATTGCAAAAGAGAATGCTGTATGATTTATATGATATCAAATTCAGATAGGCATTTCTCATTCTTTACTTGTGACAGAATGCACAAGCTAGTCTTAATTATAGGTTGATTACTATTAACCATAGTTTGGTAAGGTTTGATAACCCATTTTACTGTAATTGGAAAAATACTGTAATTTAAAAATTTGCACTATACAACACTTAGGCACATGGAAAGACAGAATCCTTATTAACATAGCTTTTGCCCACTTAAAATACACCATTTGTGTTCTACCAACTTGCTTTTACTGTGTGCAGCAGTAATAAGCATATTGAACTGAAGGTACCTCTAATTACTTCTTAAGAGGGTTGTTTCCATATAGGCATTAATCATGGAAACCAATCATACTGAACATTATTAAAATTAAGTCTCTATTTAGCTTACCTCTGATCTCTTGGCTGGGCTGTCTCTTCTCCAATTAGTTTTGGTCGCTGCATCTGCTGTACCCGAATCATCTGCAACAGCTGATCAGCCTCACAGTCTGGCAGGTCACCTTTTACTACAAATATGGAATAACCTGAGAAAAATAAATCATAAGTATATAGCATCAAGGTGCATGCATAAACACTCTAAAACGCACACTATATGGAACACAATGATGTGTAATTTATTACAATGTAAGGCTCTACCTTTTATTATAAGGACTTGGGTTATTTCACTATTTCAATCATAAAACTAGGGGTAGTTAACTGAATACATAAGTTCTAATAAATAATGATCATTACCTACTTTTATTTAATGAGATTTAATATCTGCAAGTTACTATTACCTTCCTGTTGTAACTGAGCCAAGAAAAGTGCAAGATATGTATCTGATATTAGTTCTGGACCCATCAAGAGAGAGTTCAAGTTAAACCACTGTAATTAAGAAAAAAAAGGTTTGAGAGAAAAAATTAGCATAAAGATTACTTGGTAATCCATTTCTGTACATTGTGGTTATTTTCTATAATGGAATATCTGAATAAATCTAGTAACATAAACTATCAATTTAAATCTTTTGAAGCACAATACCTATTCTGGTAAAGGCAACCCTTCAAATACTCTTCAGTTAACAGGAAATCTGAGTCGGGGAAATCACTGCACACTCCCTCCCATTACTGAACACTGGTACCAGGCAAACAGGCTAAAACAGGTAAATCAAAATATAATGGTAGAAAAATTATTTCAGACATCATTCTGGAATTCTGCTTAATCCTAGTTTTAAATCTGTTCAGAGACAAATGAAGGAAGAATCTTTCCATAAGTTAATGCTGTATTTTAAGAAATTAATAGATACAGGAAACAGAAGTTTAATTACTTCCACAAAATACTTTCATTAAACATTCTGCCTTTAATAGCTGGTGATGCTGAAAACTATTGTTTGCTTCTCTGATATAATATTTTAAAATAAAAGATTACTAAACATGAATTCAAATTTTATATGCTGACTGTACAGCATATTACAATAGGGAACTCTTGAGATAAATATACACAGATAATTTCTAGTTCCCTGAATAAGGCAACAAGTAATTTATAGTACTTCTAGATGAAATCAACATGGACAACAAAATAGTCTACCTTTAAAACCCCACATATATTGCAATCAATCTGAGGAAAATTTTTTATACCATACTCATTCAATAATATCCAATTTTAACCAGGAAGCACCATTTCAAATAGTAGAAGGAGAATTCTATCTTCATTCTTATAAAAATGCATTTATGTACCCAAACTTCAATATATGCAGTCATACACTTGTGTTCAGGCCTGTACTATAATTCACTTGGACTACAGATAAGTGACTATCTACCATTCCGTCACGGTCATAATTTGTCAAAAAAACCCTTTGCCACTAGGAAAGGCTAAGACTACCAACAGCATAGGAGTGGGGAATAAAAAGTTATGTGAACAAATACGATAGACAGATTACAGACAAACTTTTAAAAGGGAATATAGAAGAGGAAAGTTTTTTGCTATAAAAACCTTCTTTCTATAAAAAAAAAAGTAAATTAATTTTGCTTTAACTGTAATAAAAGCAGGTCAAATCTGAGGCAACCCATTTTGCCTGTTTTTTCTCATTACTCTCTAGTTAAGACACCTAGTTTTGTCTTCAGGTGGTTACAAGCCACATGTACAAGCAAAAGACATCCACCTCTCCAGCTTAGAACATTTTGGGCTAGAATGTGCTCTCACAAAATTCACCCACCATGGTTGCGTATATATAATATGAAACATTCCCATAGTTTTAAGAGAGACCAGTCAGCCTTTTTAGTATCAAATATATAAAAATTGCCTGTAAACATTTAGACATAAAACAGAAGAGCAGAGCTTAGTTTGCTTACAGGTAAATTTTTTGTAATTTTTTTTTTAAATCTGCATGACAACATAGGTAGCTACCACTTGCAAAATGAACCAAACAGATAAATAAGACTCCTGTCCACTACTGTAGAATCTAAATACTTATTTAATTAACATTTTCTATGACAAAAAAAGCCCCACAAAAAATCCAAACACCAAACCAGCTTATGTTGTATAAAAGTTTATGCGGTGTGATTCACAACGATTGACTACTGAAATAGAACACTGCATTGGTGTTACAAGGGACATGGATGTGACCTGAGTTATTATGTATGTACCATACATTTGTATGGCCATCCCTTACCTTTAGTAGCTATTTCCTGCTTATAACAGAATTGTTTCAGAAAGTTTTCTAAAATAGTGCAAAGTTGTTATTTTACTTTCCTCAACCTTATCCTGATGGTTACTCTTAAATGCTAGCAATCATAAATAAGAATTTGAAATTTAAACTTTTTCTTATACCTACTGTCCATTTAAATGAACACAATTATTTTTTTTCAACATCAATAACTCAGTGCATTGAAGTTTGCATTCTATAGGGATCCTAATCCTTGCCTAGGACTCCTTCCCCCAACGCCCACACCCATCCCACCCCCTACAATTTTTCTGCTACTTTTCATGCAGAAAAGAAAGAATAGTTAAGACACCACACAGACTCTACCAGAGCTGTAGCTCCCTACAGAACAAGTTCACTGAGGAACTGATCCTAGGATCCTTCCCCAGGCTCACATTCATAAAAAATGCCGGGCAGTTTTTGTGATGTAACAAACATTTACTTTTTTAATTTATTTTTTTTAATATGGGGTACTGTTAAAGCAAACCACAGCAAAAGCTTGCAAAAGGTCAACACATGGTCTACTCGCAACCACTTTTCCACCCCCATTCTGAAGTCATTTTTTAAATAAAGAAAGACGATGTCACCTGTTTTCCTAACTTTCGAACTGTAAACCAGTGTTCCTTATAATTACAAATAAATGATTTTTCATTTCTGTAAAAAGAAAAACAAAAGGTATAGATAACATTAAATACTCTAATATTTGAGTGCATATTAATGTTTAAGTTCTTTGCTACCACTAATTTAAACTTATATTAAAAATTTCAGTAACATAACTGTTGATGTTACAGAGTACTCATACTTCTTTTATAACATCTATGAAGTTGTCAACGTTACTGAAATCTCCGTATTATCTGTGATGCCACAGATACTGAGATATCATGAAGGCACGGAGGACAGATGCTCATATACATCCAAAAAAAAGAAAAAAGACAAAGGAGATAACATCAGAATGCAACAGAGCTTGAAATAGTAGTTTTAAAGGATGATTTAAACCATAGGTTAAGTGTGTTATTTTCCTGTAAAATGAAAGCAGGGTGCCAAGAAAAAAAATAAATCTTACATAGGGTCGATCCCAAGCCTCTGATACTCTGGGCTGTTGAAGAGGATTAGTTCTAAACCCCAAACTTTCAAGGCATTGCTTATAACCTGTCAAAAAATAGCACTTTTCATGAGTCAAATGGGTCAAATCAAATGTAAGCAATGCAACCATTAGCTGCTATAAACAATTATGTTGTTTTCATAAACTCAGATTTCAAGACATCGCTAGGAAACCTAGGAATCACATTATTCAAAATGCAGCTGTCATGAGTCTACATGCAAATGTAACACACGTACCATACTATGAGGAAGCAGCGAAACTAGAATTTACCTGAGATGTGTTAATAAGCTTACTCCCCCAGACAAAGCTGTAACTTCACCTCCCACAGACACTTCCTAAGTTGTCATCTCTCTCTC
>JAVJGJ010000060.1:42510391-42522825 GCA_035590215.1 Microhierax caerulescens | reverse complement strand
CTGACAACCTTCTTTTCCTCCACATGCTTAGAGGTGATGTCCAGGATGAGCTGTTCCATCACCTTTCCAGGGATGGAAGTGGGGCTGGCAGGCCTGCTCATCTGGAGTACTTGCATTCACTTAAATTTCCTGAAGATGTTTTAAGAAATTTTTGAAAACTAATTGATTTTGATACTTTTAGAAATGCTTTTCTGTTAAAGTAGACCCTACTGATTGATAGCATTGTCATAATTTTGCCATGCCAAGGTGCCATATGTTTGCCTGACTTTGTCTTTTATGTGACATACGAGTTGTATTTGTCCTTGGTACTTAAATACAAATATTCTTGTCAGTAGCATGTAAGAGAAGTATTAAAGTCCTGTCAGCTACTCATAATAATAGTAATTCTAATTCTGTCTGCAGTTGAGAAAACGTGTCAAGTTGGAAGGAAAAGAACTTGAAGAATACCTAGAAAAGGAGAAACTAAAGAAAGAAGCAGCTAAGAAGCTGGAACAGTCTAAAGAGTAAGTATGTTGGCTGGTTTTGCATTCTCATTTGGTCAAAGTTGAGATTTGTGTGTGATCATTCTGCTGCTTCAACCATTTATAGGGATAAATGAAAATCATAGTTTTGATAGACTTGTCTGAGCGCACTGAGGAATCAGGAATGGTTGTCTTTAATCTGTTGTTTATGATAGACCTGTTTCATCTGCCATTTGACTGTGAGCTCTTTCTCAGATAGACAAAATGCCTTTGTCCTTGGCTAGTGTTATATGAACTTATTTTCCCGTCAGTGTGCTTATGTAATACTAAAGCTGAAGGAAAAAAGAAAGAGCTAATTTTTTGTTGTTTTTTTTTTTTAACGTCATTTCAGGGCAGATATTGATTCCAGTGATGAGAGTGATGCTGAAGAGGATATTGATCAGCCAACTGTACATAAGACCAAACATGATTTGATGATGAAAGGTGAAGGCAGCCGGAAAGGAAGCTTCTTCAAACAGGCAAAGAAGTCTTATCCAATGTTTCCAGCCCCTGAAGAAAGAATTAAATGGGATGAATATGGCGAGATTATCAAGTATGTGGTGGTAAATGCATGCTAACATGTAATAACTATGAAATAACTAAAAAGTAGAAGTAATAAAAAGTGTTGTTTTGCCTCTTTTACAGTACTGTTACATATTCTTGCAAAACCGCAGTAACTTTTAAACAGTTAGGACAGTTTGCACTAAGTCTCACAGGAAGCTTGTGATAGGATTGAAGCTGCAGAGTGGTGATCCCTGGCCTGTGTTCACACCTCTTAGGATGTGTTTCCACTCCAGGCTTTTTTTTTTCCCTTTTATCTTAGAAGTTTTGATTTTTTTAGTCTGACTTTTTTTTTCTCCTTTAAATTACACATAATTTTGATGAATTTGTAATGAGAGGAAAGAACGTTGTTCATCCTAGAAAAATCTAGCAATACTTGTCGTATTTGCATGATGAGTACTTGCTAGAAAACCTCAATTTGCTAGTATTTCCCAATATATCAGTTTGTTTTTAAGATAGGAAGGTGATATTTTCCATATGAACTCTGTTCAAATATGGAAATATTGAAGGAAAGTGTAATAAAATTGTTGGCAATAAGACATTTCAGTACTAATAGTCAGCATTGTTTGGTTTTTATGTTCTGTAGTGCTTTGGTTTTACTGTAAGACTATTAAAAGCAAAATGCCTTTCATTCTTTAGACCTGAGGATTTTCTAGTTCCAGAACTTCAAGCAACAGAGGAAGAAAAAAGCAAATTAGAATCTGGTTTGACAAATGGAGAAGAGCCTATGGACCAGGATTTATCAGATGTTCCTACCAAATGTATTTCTGCAACAGAATCCATGGAAATTAAGTGAGTGGCTTTGTTCTTGTCAGTCCTGCTAGAATGGTGTATGGGTATGGTGCAAGTTGGGTTAAAGGCTAGCTTGGAAATACGAAAGTGGGAAAAGGCTTGCTTTTTGTTTTGCTTCTTCCCCCCCACCCCCAAGCTATCTAAGTTAGTTTTTTACTAGCCTTTCTAGGAGTACAGTACAGAATCTTACAGTTCCCCACCCTGAAGAAATTCAGTTTGTTCCCCATCTGATGGAGATAAGTAAGAGGAAGAACAAACAACACAGTAGTATGTTAGCATAGATACTCAAATGTATATCTATTTTGTTAAAAGAACAACTTACCCGAATATGCTTATCTCATGTTTTGGATAACTATGCGAGTGAATTTTGGGAATTTATAGTGTTAATTACACATACATGCTGATACCTGGCAAATCTGTATTTTACAGATGCATAGTATACCTTGTGCTACAGCTTTCACTGATATAGAATAATTTCAAAATATTTTCTGTTTTTAAATACTTTAGACCACTTGAATGTTTAATCTTTTAAACTAAAAAGTCTTTTTCTTGGGTTTCTAATTCAAACTAGAGCCAGAGTTACATACATTGACTATGAAGGACGCTCAGATGGGGACTCAATTAAAAAAATTATTAACCAAATGAAACCAAGACAACTCATCATTGTCCATGGACCACCTGAGGCCAGTCAGGACCTTGCAGAATGTTGCAGAGCTTTTGGTGGAAAAGATATTAAGGTTTACATGCCAAAACTGCATGAAACAGTAGATGCAACTAGTGAAACTCACATTTACCAGGTGAGGTACTCAAATTTGTTAGTTGTGTAAATAATGTGAACTGTAGTGGAGCTGTATTGGCAGACTTCAATTTGGTCTTCCATTCTTTGGGAGAGGAGAGATGTTACTACCTATGTGTACACTTGGTTTTGTGTGATCCAAACATTAGTAGAGTTTTTCTGTCTTCTAGGTAAGCATTCTCCTTATGTTTATTAATCATAAGAAGTGTTTAAAAGCTTAAACATGAGATCTGTGTGTTTTTACCTGTAGAGCAAAAGGCCAGGCTTCTGTCCATGGAAACATTGGTTAGCTTTACTGAGGTCTTAATATATTTATAATGCTGATATTCAGAGTACCACTGTACACTACCTGCAATTCAGGATTCTTTTTGGAATCTGAACGGGAGCCTTAAGAAAGCAAAGAGGGGACACCCACCCACCCCCCACCCCCCCACCTTTTATCTAAGAATGAACATGTAAAGTTAAGATCATGTTTAAGTTTATGTTAAAAGTAAACAAATCATGCCCCTACCCCCAAAAAAGAAATTAATGTGATGGTTCTTGAAAAGTGAAGTTATGATAATGTGTTATTATGTTAATATATTTTATATTAACATAATATATATAAATTAATAATTATATATAATAATTATATATTATATATTCTATGTATATTAATAATTATATATATAAATTAATAAAATACATATAAATTAAATATATTTAATTTTCATGGTTAAGCTCTAAATAAGAAAACTTGGATAATTTCTGTGAAGTATGTGAAAATCTGTGTTTATTTTGTTGGTGGGTTTTGGGTTTTTTTGGGTTTTGGGTTTTCTTAAAGCTGAGGATTGCTAGTGTGCAAGAAATATCATGATTTTTCACAAAATATTTATTTGAATAAAATTGTAATTGCTTTGATTTCCTTTCAATTTTAATATCTAAATCTAAAGGGTAAATTCTGTCTTCTTGTATAGCTTTAGTTTGTTTTTCTGTTTGAAGCTTTCTGAACAGGTATGCTGGAGACATTGAATTAGAAAATAATAGATGTGAGTGGGCATAAGAATCCTAGTTCCTTGAGTGAACTGTGCTGCAGATGGATAGTTAGTTGCAGAATCTTTCATACAGTTGCAACTTTGATTCCATGATAGGGATCATACACAGTAACATGTGGATAACAGCCTTTCAGAGTAGGCTTAATTTAACAGGTTAAAGTCCTGGAATGTACCAGACAAATCAGGGCAAGGTAATGTTTTGGTTGCTTTAAAACATGATATTTACAGTATCCCTTCTTAAAATAAAGTATTCATTACAAATTTTGGAGGGTTGAAATTTGGAACTGCTGTTCAGTAACCTCAGTGTATCTATGGAAACTTTCCTTAACTTTATTAAAGCCAACTGAGGAACTTCTTGGACACAAGGTTTCTGATGTTTTAAAAAGAAGTGATTGCTCTTGCTGTAAGTTTTAACTCACCTTTGCAGTTGTATAGGTCCTTTTTTTATTTTAACCAAGACAAAAAAGGTATTGATCTCCACTCCTTTTTAAGTTGAGTAGTGACATGAGGGTTATACAAATTATATTTTGAAACTATAGAACATCTTGCCTTGGTGATACCAGTTCCCTCCTTTCCCTTCCAAAAGAGTATGAATCAAACACATGTGAAGAGACAGTGAAGGGAAAACTGGTAATTTTTAAAGCTCGAAGTAGAAAACTCTGTGTTTTCCATCAAACTAACAGTACTTTTATTTTTGTGAAACCCAGGTCAGGTTAAAAGATTCTCTTGTCAGCTCCCTTCAATTCTGTAAAGCCAAGGATGCTGAGTTGGCTTGGATAGATGGTGTTCTGGACATGCGGGTTTCGAAAGTAGATACTGGAGTTATTCTGGAAGAGGGAGAGCTGAGGGAAGATGAAGACTTAGAGATGCAAGTGGATATGCCTTCTTCGGACTCTAGTGCCATTGCACAACAGAAGGCCATGAAAAGCCTCTTCGGTGACGATGACAAGGAGATGTGTGAGGAGAGCGAAATCATTCCTACTTTGGAACCTCTGCCACCTCATGAGGTACAGCAGTTACGCTGATCTGGACTTCTGTTTTTGAAGAGCTCTGTATTCACTTATCTTTTTCTAGTGCTTAGAGGCTGATACAGTGACCTTACTAAAATGAAAGCCTAACTGAAACTGGATTTTTGTGTTTGATTTTCTCTTTATTAAACCTGGTACTGTGCTTTGTTCATATTTTTGGCTTTTCAGCAAGGATGATGTCTTGCATCCATTAACTGTGCCTAACATATACGGTACCATCTATTTATGAAGATAAGTTTTTAATTGGCATGCTTCATATTTGTAGTTAGTACTTGCAGATTTGAAAATTAATTGGTATTTAGTCACTCTTGGATTTTTTTGTTTTGTTGATGCTATGGAAGATACTTCATATACTTGAGGTTCAGGTCTTTGACATTCATATGTCTGCTTCTATAGTAGTGATTTGAGAGTTTGTTTAATCATTTCTATAAATTCATCTTTACTCAAATACTTTACACGTGAGTAGATATTTTATCTCTTTATTGAATTTTTACAATGCCTTCTAATTCTAGAATTGCTTTTAGGACTGTGCAACAGTATCTTGAAATGTAGTCTGTTCTAGGAGCTAGATAAATGTGGAGAAAACACTAAAGTCTGTTCAGATTCATGTCATAGAAGACATGTAGCGATCAGCAGCTGCAGTTCAGTCCCTGCATAACATGGCTTGGAAGGGGGATCTTCAATGATAGCTTTCCATTTATCTTTGATATTTGAGTGAAGGAGGAAACTTTTCCTTTAATTGATGGGTAACTTCTAAGGCTTTCCTATCCTGGAAATGCCTTGCTGCAGGCCATTGGAAATAGAACCAGTCTTCCCATTTATAGTCTTGTAGTCTAGACCAGACTGCTGCTAACACATGACGAGGAGATCTTTGGAAAAATTGAAGGTATTAAGTAGCAGAAGTATTAAAATTGTGTGTGTTGTTTAAAGGTTCTTGGACATCAGTCTGTATTTATGAATGAGCCAAGACTTTCTGACTTCAAGCAAGTTCTCTTGCGAGAAGGTATACAAGCTGAATTTGTAGGAGGAGTGCTTGTGTGCAACAATCTGGTGGCTGTTCGCAGGGTAGGTGTTCTGTGTCTTAAACTCTTCGGTAAATAATATTTTGAGTGAAAATTAAATGTTCTTGTTAGTGTAAAGATAATGAATTGCAACATGTCTTTTATTTCAGACTGAAACAGGACGCATTGGATTGGAAGGCTGTCTCTGTCAGGACTTCTACAGGATAAGAGACCTTTTATATGAGCAATATGCTATTGTCTAAAGGAAGTGCTGCAAAGATGTTTTTACTTGAACTTTCGAAGACTGGGGATTTCGCCCAATTTTGACTTCTTGTAGTTTTCTAATTTATACAGGGGAAGCCTAATTCATAAAGAAAAATTAACTACCCTGAACATGTAAATAAATAACTGTAACTGTTCTTCATAAATTTGTTGGTACATTCCATGTTGTTGACTTTCAAACCGTTATGACTTGCCATCTCCCACATAACACGTTATAAATTAGTTTGTGACTATGAACCCTTCTCAGGAAAGGTTCTGTTTGTCAGGACATGTTTTGGTTTCATAGATTCCCTGCTAAAGAGTACAAAATACATAAGTCATTCTTCTGTTCTAAAATAAGATTAGAGGGGAACTGTGGGTTTCTTTGGTTTTGTTCTTTTTGGGGTTTCTGTGATTGTTTTTTTTGTTTTGGTATTTTTGTTCTTTGTTGTTTTTTTGTTTCTTTTAATAATTTTGATTTACAGTCTTGAGTTTTGTGGTTTTTTATTTAATGGAGTTTAGTTAAAAGTACATTTTTAATAGCCCACTTAAAGCTGGACTACCTAAACTTCCCCGCAGTGTTAATCTGGCTGCATCTCAATGTTTTTTCTACTCCATCTTACTGATTTGTTCCAGAACAGCATTTCATATTCTGCATAAAGTATTACTCTGCAGGATCAAAAAATTGCTTTGGAAAGGTACTCTTAAAAAAACTGGACAGTGCTGTAAAGCAGCTTAAAATCCGGTAATTGCGTGCTTCAAAGTAACTTCTGTACAAACATAGAATTTGTAACTTCTAATTTTGCAAAATGATGCTTACTAGAATTTTTTTTCTGAGTTCTGATTTTAATGCTTTCAAAGTTTAAAGACTTTATTCATGCCCTGCTGTTTGTTTACAGTGCCATGAGCTAAGTTTAGGAAGAGTTCATGTGATGTATTTAATGGTTTTGCACCCTGTTTCATTCTAGTTGCACGTTTTATGCCATTTTTCATTCTAGTTGACAGTGGGACTTGCTGTAGCTGCTGCTGCTAGGAATTTACCTTACATTTTAGGTGAAGATGAGCACAGTTTTGGGCACCTTAATTTCTCAAAAATTAACTTATGCAAATAAATGGCCTCAAGTTTATTTAATCCTTTTTTCCCTGTCCATGTGTGAACCACCAGCTTTGGCAGTGGAGGGTTGCTTGCTTGTTTTTTGCATACAACAGCAATGTAATATGTGCTCTGTGTATGTTTAAATAAAACCTTCTGAAAAACTGGCAAAAAATAGCCCTGTGGGCTGTCAATGGAAAGCTAATTTACTTTGCAACTCATTCAGATAGAAAACTATCTGATCTACAGATGGATTCTTTTTAAAAGAGTAACTTAAAACTGAAGACTGTTTAAAACAAACAAAAAACAACAGCAACAGAAAAACAACCAAAGAAACCCAAACCTGCTAGAACTATGTACTAAAAATGTAAGAACCTTGAAAATTTAATGCAAGTTTGAATGTGCTTTGTTACACAAAGAAAATCTTGGTAGGAATGACTGAATGGCTCAACACTTTTTTTTTTTTCTCATTACAGTGTAGAAAAACGTTTATTTTCTATTATATTGACAGCCAAAACTTCATAGAAATGCTCTGGTTTTGTAGCTGTTTTGTAGCAATGCTATGTAAAGCTATATGATACTGGATGCTTGCTGGTGAAAACTCTTGTATTACTATTGTTGCTGATACTAATGAACTTTTATAAAGTGAGTTACTTTGTACATAATCATATTGGCCTTAGGACTTTTAACTTGAGGGCTTAGGGTGGGCAGAGATCACACATGCCTGCATGGAATATACTAATAAAAGAAAAAAATCCCTTAGGAAATCAAACTAAAAATAGTGCTGTTTTAAAGAAAGGGATAAAGACAAGATGGTGTGATCAAAAACCTTTGTCAGTTTTGTTTGTTGGGTTTTTTTAACCATTGATTCAAATTCAGTTAAGTTTAATGAAAGTTTAGTGTTATCAGTCACTAAATTCCTGTGTCTTCTGGTAAAGAAGAGAACCTCAAATTAATGCCATCACTAAGGAAGAGGCTCAAGTATGAGCAAACCAGCTAACTTGTTTAGCTATTTTTTAGTCTATCAGCATAAGCATGGGCTGAAATCAGTTGATATGCAAGGCAATAGTAGTCATCTGAGTGCTGGGACTGGGGAAAGCTGGGTTTGTGGACAGTTCTGGTAGTGAGAGGGGATACAGGGCATCCTTAATAAACAGGCTGCGGCTGTGCAGTGGGGCAGGTGTGCTGCTTGGCTATTCATTCATTGCTTGTAAGCAGCGTGGAACTGAGGCAAATTCCTGTGAATTTTGTCGAGTCTGCTATCAGTTCTCTGATAGGTTATTTCTTTTGTTCTTAACTGCAATTCGTTGTAAACAATACCCTAACTTCTCTATATCTATCTTAGAGTTACTAATCTGGTTCTTGTTCATGTCCAAAATGTAAGATTAATTTTCCCTTACCTCCTCAAAATGTCTGTGCTGTCATGGACTGTGAGCTGTGTTTTCAGACTTATGCATTTTCTTCATTAGCAGTTAAAACTTGGTAAGGAGTACCATTTCTTACTCTTTTCTCTTGCTTTTGAGGGCAAGAATATTAACTTCAAGTCAAACTGAGTTTTGGTACTTGCTGACCACTTAAACATTTCCTTCCAAGGGTTGTCTTGGATAATTAGGATTCCTCAGCTAAGAAGAGGCAAAGAGGTACGGAGACACAGGAAAGGCATAACTTGTCTTACCCCATCCCCAGGGTCTGTAGTAGGTTGTGCGTAAATGTGTCGATGGAGTAGAATATGAAGACGTATTTGAAAAGATAAGGGAATGTAGAAGCAAAACTCCTTAATAATAACAAATATTCTAGAATTAATTCTTGAGTTGTTCCAGTTGTCAACATAGCTTTACCCCAAAGTTAAATAACTTCATGGGTGACAGTCTCGTTTTTAATCAATTTACTTTGACAGTATGTACTGGAGGTGAGGTGAAGCTGAAAACCTTTCTTCTTCCCTGAATAATATTTAGTCTTAACTGGATCCATGTCTCAAAATAATGTGATATATTATTTATATAGCATGCCCTGCATTCAGTGAGAGTAACAGTCTCATGAGAGCATTTGAGATCTATTTGGTGGTAAAACCTGCTTGGAAAAGTAGGAACTCTTCTGTATCTGTACTAGCTTTGAGTTGCTGTCAAACACTATTCATTTGGAATAAACAAGCAAAGAGACACCCTACCAACTCCCTGCCCCTCCTTCCCCAATAATTGGTGTAGATGGTTGTACATTGAAACACATTGTGTAGAATAAGGATTTCTTTGATAAAACATGACATGCATTAATATTTCAGTTAGGAAAGAGGAGTGTATTGCCTGTGAAAAACTCTTCAACCACTAAAATTTTTGGAAGCTGGTAAAAGAAATGTTACTGTGAGGATCTGAACATTGCACAGTATTCTGATTCATGGCATTTACAGATATTTTCATAGTTTTAAAAAGGTGGTGCTGGGGAAAATGACCTCACATTCAAATTTGATAATGAAACGCATCCAGTAAACAGAATTCTAGGTCTTGATCTGAACTGTATAAGGACCCTAGGGCAGTTCAAAATGGGATAATGAAACTAGATCAAAAGAATCTTGAAAATCGCATGTTGAAATTTAATGTATTTTTTAAAAATAAACAGTCTTATCTTCTTTGAGACTCTTTCTGAATGGAAAAGAGAGATGAGACAAAGATGAAAATTTGTGTCACTAGGATTTGTTTTGTAAAGGAGGAGTCCATTGCATGGCTTGTTTCCTGCAAGTACAGAACATGGTAGTTAGCCAGAGTTGATGTGAACAGTATTGATCTTACAGAAGAAGAAAAAGAAAAAAAAAAAAAGAGTACTTTTATTCCTTCCAGTGAAGGTGAAAGCTTCCATTATAGTAACAAGCTTTTGTAGAAAATAATCTTCCATGAAGTTGCCAGCAGAGCAAATATTTCATTGAATGTTTTGGATTCTAATTCTAAATTTAAATTTAGGGTCTAAAATTGTGTCATCCTTGTATGATAAGCAGCATATGCTGTGAACTTCTAGTATACCTCACAGTTTGACCAGTATTAATCAAGGGATGAAAGAGCACGTTGTTTCACATCGATCTAAACTAATTACACTTGTAAAATTCTTAATCCCTTGTTGTAAAAGGTGTGTTTGTGGCAGAGAAATTTGGAAGAGTGGTTGCAGTTCAGTGGTAAGTGAACTAATCACTCCTTTCAGCTCAGTAATGCTTGCTCACAGTGGTAGAGGAAGAATGTAGAAGTAGTGTATAGAATCTGTTAATTGACAAGTATGTTTTCTTATGCATAGTGAGAGTGTGGAAGCTTGAGAAATAACATGAGATATAAAAGTATGGGAGAACTAGATTGTTTTATGCAGTGCACTTTAAATATGACTCTGCTTGGTAGGTTATATATTACCACTGTGATAGGAAGTAAAAAAAACCCAAAAAACAAACCTGCATTTTTTAGTAGAACTTTCAATAAGCTGTGTATCTGTTTTCCTAGAAAAGAAGAATCCATAGAAACTCGAAATGAAGAACCAAGCCTGGTATATAAGCCTTAAGCAATAATAACCTGTCTGTTGTTGCATAATCCTCTTAGGTGATGCAAGCTGGATCTGTGGTTCAACAGCTGAATGATAATGAGCCAAGCATCTGCCAAAAAGTATAGTTTGAAACTGCAATCTGGTATTCATAAATTTTAATACCGAGCAAATACATTATATCAGTTGTGTAGGCTTTTCTTAAATATTCCTCATTTTTAGTGCAGTTTTTCTGAAGTGCTAAAAACTTCTCTAAGAGGTATTTTTGACAAATGATTTAGAGAAATTTGCAGTGGTGTTAATTTCAGTTAAAGAAGAAAAAGACCCAAGCCACAAACTTTCTGTCCAACTCAGCCCAAGGTTGACTTTGGAAACTGACACAGAGAAATCAGTGGAAAGAGTTCATCACATGGTAGTGGCTGTGGTGCCCTTGCTTGTGTTTAAGGTGTAGAAAATAAAACATAATATTTAATGTCAAGTAACAATGTCAGAATTTTTGCAGCTAAGGAACTGTTCCATCTGCAATGTATTAAAGGAATTTTTTTTTAGATACAAATAAAACTATTTTTTTCCTTTGTGGCTTATCAGGTTATAGGAATATTTAGGTGAAAGTTATGAAGAATGAACTCTTAGCAGTATAATTGTTAAGCGACAACACTTGGAGTGACCAATTTGTCAAGCTGGTGGTTTCACTGATACCTTCTTAGTTGTCACTTAACTCAGTTGCCTTGTCTGCAAGGAGCTCGGTTAGTTGTCTTGCCAGTTCTAAACCATAATGTTGTGATGCAGAGCACGGTCATTTTCTGGACTGTTTTACAGCTGTGTAAATTGGAACAACAAATCTAATCTAGGGTGAGCCGTCTTAGATCACTGAGAATGAGTTCCTGCAAAGAAAAAATGATTAATAGCTTAGAAGTTGAAAGCTAACCTTTTATTGGGGTTTGTTTAAGCTTGTAGTTTTATGTAAAACCATTGCAGTTAATCTAATCTGAAGAAACTACTGCTTCCTATCCAGGTCTTTATATTTCTGTGGAAAAAACAATTGGCTTTAGATGTGACTGGCCAGCTCTCAGTGGTAATGCTTGCCTTAAGGTATATTTTTTTACAGTAATTGCTTCAAAATAACTTTTTTTAAAAAAATTTAAGTCCATCTGGATAAGTTTTATAGTATGTTCACTCAGCTGTTACTACCATTGTTTCTCAGAAATAATCCTGAAGGGGGTAGGTAATATGTTTTTATTGGTAGTAACATTCAAATTGTGTAGAAAAATTGTGCAAGAAAATTTGTGAAAGTCCTTGAAGGAAAATAATGGAATATAGGTGGAACTTGGTCATCAGTAAAACTCGGTAGACTAACTGTCAGCTGTTTAATTTTTGTATCTGTTAGTATACAGTGATAGAAATATGCTTTTAAGGAATACTTTCTGATGACACTGTGCAATGAACTATTCAAGTAAAAAAAAAAATAAAAATTACCCACACTTAGCTAACTGGCCTGTAGTGTATGCTTCAAGATGTGAACCTGAAAATGTTTTCATGGTATAGATTACTTATCAAAAGGTGGGAGGTGGGACATATGATAACGTTGCTGCCTATTTTGCAATTTTACCATGTGGCTGGGGCAACAGTTGTAGCTTATCCAAGTTGTTATTTGTATTGGGACAGTATTTTTATCTTCTGTTGTTTTCAGGGAACTTGTCTAGCTGCAGCGGAGAGAAAAAAAAGCTGAGCATGATGTGATCAATACTTCATAAATTATTAGCAGGTGCTCTGCAATCCATAATAATGAGCTATCCTTAAAAATCATCAGAGAATTACTTTTTTGCCATTTGGCAGCTCCTAAAGGGAGTTGCACAGC
>JAVJGJ010000060.1:42482938-42510369 GCA_035590215.1 Microhierax caerulescens | reverse complement strand
CCATGCCAGACTTGGCATTTGAAAGCCTGCCAGATTGCCTTGCACTGTTGTGCTAGCCACGGATCAGCAGTTTGCAACAGTATGAAGATAGTAAGCATTTTATTTTTTTGCCCTTTGATCACGTGCTAATACTGCATTCATAAAGAGTCCCACCTGTTCTCTGAACCTGCCAGCTTCTTGTGTTGCATTGCCCGGGTAGGTTAGCCCCCATGCTGCAGGAATCTGTAGAGATACCTTCTTGATGTGTGCTGGTAAAATTTCTGTTAGTATCAAAGTTTGGAGTCACTCTATATAACCTGTTTTTCATGTTTTATGTAATTTTATTATGTTTCAGTATTTCATAATCTCCCTGATTTTACTAATGCACAATATTGCAAAAGCAGTATAAAACTAGTCAACAGACTTTACATCATTTGTGTATCTCTAAACCTCTTACGCTGATTAAAAGTGTTAAGGCTATTAGTATTTTTTATGTAACTGGGTCTAAATTTAGTTTTTGTTGCATTCAAAAAACGCACTGGTACTGCAAACCATGATCCTAATCTGCTTCCTCTCGGGAGTCGATAGCAACAGTTCTTCAGCACAGCTTTTGTGTTTCTGTGTATTGATGACTTGAATAGTTAACATAATGTTTATCATAGAAATGCAGTAACAGCTTTTCGTAGTTATTTCTCTTCCAGAAGTGTCAAAATACTACTTTTGTTCTTGTGTGAAATAGGATTTTAATTGCTTTTGGGCATAATTTTCATGATTTCTTGACTTTTTAAAATGTGATTTGAGTAGCCCATAGGCTATTGCTCCAGTAGTTGGGAGGATAAGACTTGATATTTTAATTTACATTAAGTTCTTCTGGCTCTTGTATGGAAAGGCAAAAAGAAAATGAAATGTTAAACTGGAAAAAGTAGAAATCATGTATGTAGTCCATACCTTCCAAACAGAATAGCTGTAAAATACCTGCATGACAGCCTCATTCTGCAAAACTGCACCTGTTTGTTCATTGTGTAGCCTATTCTTACAGTTTAACAATTATTATGAAAAAGCCATGAAGTCATGCCATCATATATTGATGACTTTATTTCCTACAATATTGTGCATTGCCTTTGGTCAGTCTTAGTTTCACATGTGCACAAGTTATGTCATAGCTGACAGCTTGCTGCAAAAAGACAGCTTTTAAAAAAAAATGCGTTGGTAATTGAGGTATTAGAATATATAGTGAAGGAAATCATCAGCTTCGTGTTCAAGGAACACATTGAAATGATTGAACATTTGAGTAGCAGCCTTGCTGCTATTTATATACAAAAATGAGTGCCTTTAAGCTCATATACAGAAATGGATAATGTACAAGATTTTTTTTAAATACAAAATTGAAGCTTATGTTTCTAATGCATGTGTGCGTGATCTTAGAAATGGCTAGAGGCTGCATTGTGTGAGCTGTCTATACAAGAGTCAATAGTTATATACCTAAAAGTACAGAACTTGAGTACTTCACACTTAGATTTGCAGGACCTTTCAGCTGATTGTAAGAAAGAAATAGCTTCCAAATTATACAATTAGTTCTTTGATCTGGAAATGGAATTTTCCTTTGCTTGTCAGAACATGTGCCTTAACAATGTTGAAATTGTTCTAAAATAACCCTTCTAACTACAGGGGGAATACTTTTTCTTTAAAGTTTGCTGCTTTACAAAACTAACAGTCTCATTGAGACAGGTAGAATATCTGCCTTGGTATTCTTTGTTTGCAAATAGGTATGGATGGAGTGAAGAAAAAGCTTTAGACGAATTGAGAGGTAAAGAGAAGTAACCAAAACTGTGATGACTTTTCTAGGGAGACGACGTTCTGCTTTGCTCAGGAGCATTATGGATGTCTTGTCAAATGTTCCCTGTAGAATTAGGCATGAGTTTAAGATTTGGGAGGGGTACTGGAGAGTTTTACTGGCAGATCTTTCAGTTTCTAAGCCTATTGTGTAAGAAGAAAAGAATAGCATGTTTCTCTCCAGGATAAGATTAGGTTAGGGTTATGAACAGCAGCAGAAAAGGGTTTAAGATTTATTCATGGATTACACAGCAGGGTCTGCAGGTCTAGGTGTGAGCAGGGCTTTAGGACATGTTCTGTGCTGGGTGGTTTGGCTTATTTTATTTATGGTTTATGTTATGGCTAAGGACAGAGTTAGGGGCACCAGGGTTACAAATCTAAATTTTGTACAGAGAAGCTAGAATGAGGGGTGGTGTTGATAATGCAGAGTAGAGCACTGAGGACAAATCACAAGTATTTTTGACAACTTACGCCTTACCAACTGATACTGGGTTGACACCAACAACAGCAAGTCACAAGGTTCTTGTTTCTTGTCTATTTATAAACTTTTAACATATGCAGTCCTCCATTCACTGTCACTGGTCAAAGCACTTGTCTGTAAGGTTTTGAATACACGGCTCTGTGTAACTTCTTGGAGTAAACAGTATTTACTTCTGCTTTTTGTTTCATTGTATCGATCATACTGTTCTGCCGCTTAATAATTCATTAGCTAGTTCAATCATATGCAACATAGTTCTATGAAATCTGGAATTAAAGGGAGTTTTTATAGTTTGGCTCCTAAATACTTCTAAAAACTTCCTATTATTCAATTACTTCATTAGGTTACTGACTTCTTTTTTAATTCCTTGAGCTTTCTAAAATTGTGTTTAAAATAATACTAATTTCCTAAATGTATACTTTTGTAAGCTTCCTTATTGCAAGTGCTCTGCCACATCTTCTCTGTATTGTGGCTCTAAGAGGGCAGATGCATGGAAGTCTCTGAACAGCATATTGCACTTTGAAGGGCTGTTGCTTACTGATGTACGTACAAGCATAAAATCTCTCTCCTGTCAGCATTGCAGCACACTGTGTTATTACACAGAGCTTTGACATCCTTTGTGTGACTGATGAGAACTGCTGAAGTACGGCATTATTTATGCTATTTTGAAAACTGTCAAGCCAGCTGCTTGGTTTTGAATCCAAGGTCTCTTTGCATTGTCTAGCAAATTTGTAGCCCTGGAATTGGTAACTAACTTTTGACTCTATGCAGGCAGCTGAGATGTAGCTAGCAAGGCACCTGTGGTGCCTCATGTGATCGGACATCTGTCTGTGCTGACAAAATTATATACTTTAGGGAATATGGGGGGGAAGGATGGAATTGGTGAAGACAGGCAGATTCCTACCCGATTGTCTAATTTTATTTCTGTGGAATATGCCTAGGAATTACTTTCTGGATCATCAGCTTCACCTTATTTGTGGTTTATGTTTATAATACTCCACTTTCACATAACTATCTTCTCAAGCACAAGGCCTTTTTCTCTTTTCTACATTGAATCTTTACAAGTCTTCCACTCTTTGATCTGCCACAGTGTGTGGGAAGAAGAGCAGTTACTCTTCTACACCACCAGGTATGTCATTTAGGTGAGTAAGAGCCTGGTGGTCCCATGCTGCTGGTGGAAACTGGAGGATGTGATTCAGAACGTGAGAACCCGAGACCTTCCCTTGGTATGAACTGGGTTTCTGCACAAGGTCTTCTGAGTTTTTTGTGTATTTCTTCCCCTCAGGAGTCTCTGTTCATTCATGGGTACAGTGGATTGGATGGCTGTCTTAAATACCTTGGGTTTTTGGTTTTGTTTGTTTGTTTGTTTTTGTTGTTTGGTGTGGGTTTTTTTAAGTAGGGAGGCTAAGCAAAGAGAAGAGTACATTAAAGCAGCATACTTGAATTTCTCAATTCAGTTTACAGTTCCATACATTCTGGATTTTTCAGACACCTCATTGGCTCCTTTGGGATGCTCAGCAACTCTGCTTTTTGCCTTTTCTGTGAACCCTTACTCAGCGAATGCTGCTTTGTTGTTTCCACTTTTCTAGGCTTTTCAGCTTGCAGAAGTGGCAGTTCTGAAGTCAAACCTAAGTTAGGATGTAGAGTCTCGGTATCTCGAGAGGTGCGGGTTATCTCGTAACACTTATGGCTTGTTCACTGTTCATTGAGAGAGGAGTTGCTCTTCTGTGGGGATGTATGAATGCCTGTATGGGGCAAGGCTGTTTTCAATTTGAGTTCTTCAGTCAAGAAATGGGATATTAGGCTAACGGAAGTTGTCTGCCTCTGCATTGCTGCTTGTTGTTTAACCTTGCTGTCTGATCAAACTGGTGCAATTCATGGAATAAGCATCCCATTCTAGTCACAAAATCGGTAGAAGTTATAAATACTGTGTCATGCAGTGTTTAAACCATGAAGTCTTTTACTCCTAGAAAAACATAACAGGAAAAAAACATGCCTTGTTTCCTGTGGCTTCTGATGAAATTTGATGTGCAGAACTGTTAAGACCAACACTGTCTTTTCAGAACGTTGCAGTCCTAATGATAATCTTTTACCATCTTGAATGATAAAATATCAAGGAGGTTATAGATTTTTTGAGTGCCCTTCATCATATCCAGTAGCTGTAACAATAACTCCTTTCAGAATCCTCTTTGCTAGTTTCTAATAGTTACATAATTAAAGAATATGGTAGAAGGCATTGGGGTTGAGAGATGAAAAGTACATTCTCTTGCTAGTCAGATGAAAGTAACTGAAGAATTTCAGTGCAAACACCTCCTCTGTGCTTTTCCTGTGTTTGAAAAGCAATCCCGATATAAATGACTGCAAGTGCAAGTCATTTTGATAAAAAAAAAGAAAAAAGGTGGTTGTGATACCAACTCTACAGTTAGCCAGAAATAAAACCTGGTGTGGCTAATGTTAGTGAAGACCAACCCTTTGTTGTGCAAACCCAACTCGTTTGTCTGTATGCCTTGTCTGGCTGTGATGTTGTGCCTGCCGTGCTCAGCCCCTCTGTTTCAGGTCCTGCTCAGCGGTACGTATGGCACCGTGACGCAGACCCTGCGCTTGCCAGCCTGGTGCCTCGGCAGCGGTCCGAGGCTGCAGCTTTGAAGGCCAAAGTGGGGCACCGATGTTGCAGCTCACTGTGCACATAAAGAAGCTTCTTTGGAAAAGCAGGATATATGCATGTGTCTGCACAAAACAAAATCTTTTTTTGGAGAAAGTAGATAATTGGAACCAATGATACTTTTGTGTTTGGAATTGTTCTGTCTGAATGAACTGCTCCATTATAATCTTCAAGTAACTTAAAAAGCCCCATTTCTGGTACCTCGCTTAAAAAGGTAATGATTTTGGGGTTTTTTTAACTCCCCTTTGTACAGATATTTGAAACCTCCAGCAGAAAATGCTGATTTTTTCAGTATGTATAGTTATAAAGCATGAGTTCCTTAGCAAGTTATGCAAGCTTTTGAAACAAAAGCAACTATAAAAAGAAGTCTGAATGAAACAATTTGCATAGCAATAGCAGCCCAGTTTCGGTCTATATGCTAAAACAAATTGAAATCTGCAAGGGGCAGGGGGAAAATCCCAAATCTAGAACAGATAAACAAATACAAAATAAATCATGAGAGGATTTTCCACAATTTCATGTCAAAGACTGCTGAACTATTAGTGCTGTTCTACTTTAATGTCAATGTTTTGACTTATTCAGTAGTATAAGAGCAAGAGTAGATTGATTCCTATTTTTTTTTTTTTTTATTAATTTGGCTGTAATGCTTAAGCTGTGGGATGCAGAGCAGCTTGTCGGTGCAGGGCAGTGTGCTGTGGCAGCAGGGGTGGCCGGCTGCCCTGGCTAGGGGGCTGCCATCACCTCCCCATGCCACACCAGCGCTGATGTGTGAGCAAGTGCTGCAGCCGTGGGCGGCCAGAGGCACCTTGCCAAGGGGATGGCCACTCTTGCAGAAGGCAGCTCACGCCAAAGGAGGTGTCCCTTGAGGGACAGCGGCTGCGGGTGCCCCCCCCCCCCCCCATCCCCAAGGAAGGACAGTGGCTGTGGGCGCAGCACTGGGTTGGAGTGGCAATGTGAAATCAGTGAGAAGGAAAGAGCAGCAGGTGATAGTGCTGCTGTGCCACCTGCCTGCCACCTCCACCGCCTTCGTGGGGAGGTGAGATGGGCTGGCCGCTGACCCAGGAGAAGAAAAAGTTGGGAATAAAAATGGGGAGGAGAGCTGTTCATGGGTGTGCTTTTATGGTGGTCTTCCTCACACACACACACTGTCATTGTTGTTTTTTTTTTCTTCTTTTCTCCCCAGTACTCAGATCAGTGATCAGAACTTGGTGTTAACTGGCAATAAATGACACTAACAAACCCATACCTGAACACCCCCGGAACCTGTGACCACCCAGCCCGAGAGGTCCCTTCAGGCCCACGGAGTGACCCCACGAGCGGGATGGTTGATTGCAGGTTTGTGTAAACTTTCAAAGTGGTGCCAGCCATTAGTGATTGATTTGCAACATTACAGACATCATTAAACATTTCATTTTCTATGGATACCTTTAAAAGGCTTATGCAGTATTACGGTTTCTCACCAGATAAGTAAATTACATGGAATGTGGAATTTCTTGGAACAAAAATGCTGTTGGGCTTGTCGTGTTGCATGCGGCATGGTTAGGCAGGCATGAGCCAGCTAGCATCAAAGTAACAGATAAACTTGTCATTTAGGAACAGATACTAACGAAGTGCGAGCTGCAACCATATGTGGAACAAACATCTTTACAGAATCAGTCGTGACTTTCTCTTTGCTCTTGTCAAGCTGAGCACTTCGGTGCACCGTGTGCTCTGGAGGAGGCACAAGGAGAGATCCTTGCTGGGTAAGCAGTTAAAGGAGTGAAAGCTGAGAGCACTGGAGTTTTGGGAGACATGGGATTTGTGATAGAGTTGCAAGGGAAAGATTTTTTTCAGCTGGTACTTAAAGCCTCAGAGAAAAGGGATCCACTTGTGTTTCTGTGTGCCTAAATTTGTATTACATAGTGTGTTGCTGACCTTTTAGAATTGCATTGCCTACTATATTAGTTAAACATCGGAATTCATTTAGCTACAAGTTTCTTGCATCTTTCATGATACTGATGCTTTTCTTTGGTACTGTTGTTTGCAGTTGTACTACTACTATTAAACCTGTAAGACAAAGGCCTAATGATTTTCTGGGGTGGTGGACAGGGGGAAAAGTACATTTATGTGGGGTGGGAGGTGTTAATCTGGCTGCTGTCAGAACCTGTCCCAGGGAAACTGCAAGGTGAGATAGTGCTGGCTGTGACAGCCCCCCCCGCCCTCAGTCTGAAAAAAATTCCTCCTTTACCTTTTCTTATAGCAGAGTGGTCCCATCAGTACTAGCAGCTTGCAGAAGAAAAGGAAGAATCCCACCTGCTCGGGGAAGGAAAAGAAGGGCAAGGCCCACTGTCAGCTGTCTAGCTTCTGCCTGTGTTGGCATCCTGGCTTGGGGGTGGTGGTGTCAGACTTTTTGGGCAAAGTAATACAGAAATTTAGATGCTGCGATGTGGTTAAAAGCTCATTGGTTTGGTATCATGTATGCTTAGGTTTGAGGTATTGTGAATCCAGTAGAGTATTGCCTATTGGTTGAGCTACATGCTCTGATGACTTACCTGATGAGAAACTACAGATGTTTTTCTTTGTTGCTGCAGTTGATGTTTTAAACTAGCTGGGCTGGGAGGCCAGGTGCTGGATCCTCTGGCTAAATATTTACCCAGCTTTTTGGATGCATTTTCCAACTTCTGCTGAATTTTGTGTTCTGCATTAAAAATCTGACTTGGGCACAAGATGACTAATTTTAAGATTAGTTGGCTGCAGTCATAAAGATAGCTAATAGTGGTGGTCCATGCTGCTGTGACTACTAATGTGGTCAGCTGTCAGTCCCTGCATATGTCCCATCATGATACTAAAGCTGCATGTGATTGAGATGTATAAGTGAATGTCAGCTTTAATGTAAACAAACTGGACAGGAACTGCAGACTTGTGGTGGGTTAGTGATAAAATAAATGAGTTGTATTGACAGAGAGGGCCTGCTTACTGCTGTGTTCTATGTTGGCAGGACAGGCAGAGATGAAGTATATGTCAAATGGTTTAATCTAGTTTCACAGTCTAGAGCTGTTCATTTTTATCTTGGGATATAGTCTGGGCTCATATGGCTTTGGGTTGGTGGAAGTATAAAGGTGGCCTTAAATGCCAAATGGGCCAAGAAACAGGGCCTGGACTGACAAAACAGCAGCATTTTCTGTTTGTTTATCTGCTTTGGTTTTCTCTTATTTTATTAAATGTACACGGACATGCTTGCAGCTCCAAAGTTCATTCTGGGATCTGTACTGAATTTGTTAGGATAGGAGTGGGGAAATAAGATTGAATAGAAGGATGGCACATTTGCTTTACTACTATGACTGGTTTTCACATAAAATGTAGATAAGAGATGCTGTTATACGAGATGTGATTTCCAGCTACTCTTTAATATTCCTAGCATGTCAAAAATTCCAGGAGTCTTCTGACATATGTTGTCCTAATACCTGACCTGGACTGGAGTGGTGAGTGAGTTACAGGCATTTGTGCGTTAGTGTAGGACATATGGACAAATTCTGGATTTTTAGAGTGTCTTAAATTGTGTAGTCATGGCCTCTGTAAATGGCCTTCACAAATCAGCAGTTTGGTAACGCAGCATAAATATAACTTCTTATAATGATCACAGAAAAAATACTACATGATGAAAATGAGCCTGATCAAAGCAGTTATGGTGATGGGATACAAGCATATTTTTAAATTTTTTTATAAACTTTTCTCTCATAATTTCTTTGCTTACTTTTTTTTTTCCACAAGAGTTCAAAATTAGATACTCATTCTGATGGAGCAAGTTATCAAATCTCCTTACAGTGACTATGCAGCGAATCATTCACTGGGGACCTACATGGATGGGTTACAGTAAAGCTGGAGTGTAACTGGTGTCCCTGATCCCTCCTGTCATAGGAGGGGAATTAAAATTAGCTGTGAGGAGTAAGTTCAAAGGGATAGCTTCTGACAAAGCAGGCATCTTATTGCAACTCATGGCTAGGGCCAAACATGTAGACAAGGTGAAGAACAGTCATATCTGAACTGGAAACGTGAGCTCTAACCCCAATAAATTGCTATGTGATGGCTCACATGGTATTAGTGATAGCACTTCAATTACATGTTGATGTGTGAAACAATTTTTTTACAGTTTAGCCTGAATTTTCTCTTAAAGTGGTAGGGGATCCTTGTAGAGAGCAGAAAGTCAGCTGGCCAAACTTTCCTTGGCTCTGTCATCAGAGGCTTTAAAACTAGGATGGCCATGCAGGGGCATTGGTGTCAGAGCATTTGCTCAGCAGAAAGTGAACACTTGTCCGTTCACCCCTAAGGGGTTAGGTTGTTAGGAAAAAAGAGATCATGAAAAATTGAAAAACAAGGCCATTATGTATGCAGGGAGTGGACTTAATTGGTTGCATTGGGAAATCATCAAGAAAAATCCCTTCTTTTGATTTGACTCATTCCAGACTGTCTTTCTCAAGTTGTCACTTGCCTGCGTGTGTGGTAGATTAAATGGCATCTGTTTCATTTTTCTATAGAAGTATGCCTGAACATATGAAGTGAAGTGTTTGGTTGATCACATTTTTTTTTTCCTAGTGCAAGGTCTCTGGGGATCATCCAATAAAAACTGAAAAGTGCTGCTGTTAGAAATAAAAGCAGAGCCCTTGAAATCAAATGAAGTTTACATGTAATTATAAAACCCACACAGAGATGGAAAACCAAAGCCAATTAGCAAAATGGTATCACTTGCCTCTCTCTGGGATTTTAGCTTGCAGTCTCCACTCTTTGTTAATGCCAAATATTAATGTAGATTTGATTGTCAGTAATGCTATACCATTTTGTCTTAAGATAAGATACTGCATGTTTCTGTGTGCCTATTTTGGAGAGAGAAGTTTTCCGAATCCTGGTGTGGTGGGTTGACTGCAGCCAGCAGTTAAGCACCCACACAGCTTGCTCACCACCTCCCACGGTGGGGCAGGGGAGAGCATAGGAAGAACAAAGCAAAAAAATGCCTGTGTCAAGGTAGAGGTGGTTTAAAAGCCAAGGAAAGAGGAGAGGGGGAAAGTGCTGCAAAGGTGCACTCACAATCTCATGATCAGACCGATGCCCAGCCAGTCTCTGAGCAATGGCTATGTTGGAAGATGCTCCACCTCCCTTACCCCAAGTTTTTTTATCACTGAGCACCATGTCATACAGTATGGAATATCCCTTTGACCAGTTTGGGTCAGCTGTCCCAGTTGTGTCCCCTCCCAAATTCTTGCCCACCCCCAACCTACCTGCTTGGGCAGGCAGAGTGACAAACAAGAAAGCTTTGATGCCCTACAAGCACTGTGCAGCAACAGCCAAAACTACTGCTGTGTTATCAACACTATTTTAATTGCAAACTCAGAACACAGCAGGGCATGGCCCGCTATGAGGAAAGTGAACTCCATTCCTCGTATGCCACATTTAGATACCATCTTTCAAAATGAAGCAGTCCTTCCTCGTTAGAATTAGATGCTGCAGGACTGATGAGGATATTAACATTTCTGTCTATCTGAAGCAAGGTAAAATAAGGATAATCTGGAAATGAGTGAAGTACCATCTTTAAAGACATTATATAAACCTTTATCCAAACTTTAGTGAAAAGTTTCACTGATTTCTGCCTCCTCCCTGACCCCGTTTTTTGGTTTTGGGTTTTGTTTTTTTTATGTGCCATATGAGCACTGAGAAGAGGGAAGGACTCATCGCATAAAAATTAAAGTTGAATGGGAGGCAAAAGGGAAAAGGAAGGTGAGAGAAAAGGAAAAAAAGCTTTTCTGATTAAATCTTACTAAATTTTCTGAGAGAGTGGCAAAATAATCTAGTAAAAAAACTGTCCGTAGGGAACAGATCAGATTGACTGAGATATCTAATACTAATTTTCATCCAAAGGTGGCACTAGTCTTTTGCAGTTGGAGTTTTTGTTGAGAGATGGGAAACACAGATGCCAAAAAGCCCTCAACTAATCCAACGCTTACCATTAATCCCAAACAAACCATCATTAGTATCTGGTTTTATCCTGCTTAGTCCTTGCTGGATAGTGAATTATGTAACCTTTGTTTTATTAACGTTTAATGGAAGCTTATTATCAGGTAGGTTACCTCCAAAAAATGGGAAGAGAAAAAAATGTAAATTTGCTCTTTTCTGTTCTTTGTTTAAGGTACTTTTTTAAGGACATCTTAAAGAAGTGAGCGGATACTTCGTGATAGTTCCATAAATAAACGGAAAACTCACTGACACATTGCTTGGCAAAAAGCTGCTGTTTGAAAAATTACATGGACCTTTTCTGCTTAATTAGCAGATAATGTTGATAGGCATAACTTAATAAAGGACCACAGAGCCATATCTATCTATCTGATGTTCAGGTGCAAAAGTAGGTACTTTAAAGTCTTTTCACTTCATGCCTGTTTTTGTGTCCTCGTACTAAAATCAGTCTACAACAATGTAGGTATGGTATGAACAAGATGAAAAAATTTCCACAGGCATGAAGTATGGCTCATCATGCTCAAGATCATGTCTTTCTTTAGTGGGAGGAGTTGGTGCTGGAGAAGTTGTAAAAGGAAGTCACTAGGTAAGCATTGCAGGGAAGGGAAAGGATTTTGAGGCAGAAAATGTGAAGGAGAAAAAAATGTCCAGTGCCACAGGATGTTAGGATTTTGGTATATATATGATGCAGTATTGCAGTGGCTGGTAAACCAATAACTTCAGAGCAGTTATCTGAGTTGTATCAGAATAAATAGTGATATAAAAGGAGAAGAGAAGTTTTGTAACCTTTGATGGAAATGTGTATGCTGAGCAGCAGACCTGCAGCAGATACTGCGTAATGTGAGCACATATAATGTGTGATAAGAGAATATGTTTAACTCCATTTGCCAGATGTTTACTTTCAATCTCTCTCTCATTTTTCCCAAATGATAGTGGTTCATTATCAAATTGTCAACATTTTTGCAGTATTGATAAAACTCCAGAGATGGGAGAAGTCCCAGCAGTCAATTATATAAATATGTATACACACACAAAATAATTTTCATGCCTACACTGAAAGAGCTGCAATAAAAGAAATTCTGCTGTGGCAAATATTGGTACAGTGCTCTCACTGAAACCAGACTCTGGGCAGTCCTGACTTGATGTTCAGTGTGTGGAAGCTCATTGAAGATCTTACCCAAGTGCACTTTCAACTGTTGAGTCATTTATATCCTCCTGAGCTTACTCACAGAGCAGTTCAGCTCCTGCAAAAGGCTGAAGATTTTAACTGTCGAAACAAAATCCAAAAAGTCCTTTGGCTGTGCATGTCAGGTGTTGCATCAAAGTTGTGCCTGCTGTTGATTGCCACATCTGAAATGATCACCTGAAACACCTTGATAAAGCTTAAATGTCTTTCCAAAAGTGACACACTAATCAAAAGGAAACTTATTTTTTAAGTTCTTGGAAGATTTCATGCTTGTTTGATTTTTGGGGTTTTTGGGTTTTTTTTTGTTTTTTTTTTAATTATAAAAAGAACAACTTAGTCATTCTATTCCCATAGTAAATACATGATATCTTGAGTATTGATGAAAGTGTTGCAATTGTAGATAATAGTTTCTAATACTGAGTCAAACTTACAGCCTCTGTCCTCTTGGAAACATAACATGTTGAGAATAGTTTAAGTTTAGAACATCTTCTGTATAATTTTGAAGGCAAAGTTTGATGTAAACAGCGGTAGAAATGTTCTGAGAATATGTTTGCAGTTACCTTCCTGTTTGACTACTGCAAAGAAGTTTTATGATATTTGAATGATCTAAAGCTGACTCAAGATATATTGAAAATTTGGTAGAAAGACAGCAGTGCTCTTATTAGCTTAAGCAATATCTTTTGAAATAACAATTTTCAAAATAATTTTGGAAATACTTTTTTCATGAATACATCATTTTTCTAATAAAAGATTCTGCTTTTATCAACAAATTTTACCTCTGATGTTGTTAAACCATCATATTGCAGTAGTGTATAGCCATGAGAAAAACTTTGAATTGTGCAGAATGCTAATGGAGGTGTTTTGATGGCATCTTCAGAAAGTATGTTTAATCTTTCTATTGCAAAAAGGTGTACTAGGAAAACCAAATCGCTGAAGTATTGGGAAAGTGCCATCAATTTCTTGAACTAAGTAACGCAGCATTACATGAATCTTCTTGTGCCTGCTTTTATCTGCAAGCATGGAGTGTTCATGTAGTTTTATTGTGAAAAGCTCAGTACAAAAGTTTAATTTTTTTTTCAGATACTTCCAACGATTGTGTTTGATTTCAGCAAATATGTTGTAGGACATCTAGAAAAGCGTGGATTCAGCACACTGGATGATTTAAAAAAAAACCCTTTGTTACTGCTGATTCTCAGATTGATGAATCAAGGAATTGCTTCTACAAATCATTAATCTTGATTTGACCAAAATATCTGGTAAAACTCATAATGACCATTTGAACTCATAAATGGTAAAACTCATAATGACCTTTTGAATCATAAGATACCTTTATATTAATTAATCTGTGTGATCAGTTTCCTAGATATTTGAAATACTGGTTTTACAATTTCTACCATCTTGCACTCAGTGGTCAGAATTTTCAACACATACCAGCTTCTTGTTTTGCTGTCAAGTAGTATTGGGAGAGAAGCAGGAATGTCAGTTTGTTCTTAGAAGCAAGTAGTGTCAGGGACAGAGGTTTGAGTATGAAGATCCTGCAAGGCATGCTTGATTCTGCTATTGCCTCGTTTAGATTTCAGCCATAACACTTTTTCCTCTTCATCAACTGGAAAACAGGAATGTAAGAGTGATAAAAATATGGCTAGATTAAAGGGAAGGTTAAGTGATAATTTATTCAGCTGATAAACATCCACATTGTGACACTTCTACTAATAGAGTGTGTTTTGCTTGGCAGCTGAAGGGATGATAATAGCCCATCATCTCTTGGAAATGAAATTACACTGGAGGTAAGATGCAAAATGTTAACAGTGAAGGTAATTAACAATTGAGTGCAATAGCAGTTGACAGGGTAGTTTCCCCACTGGGTAGCATCTCAAACTGAAGCTGAATAGTTTGTGAAGGCTTGCTTCAGCTCAAGGTTCTGAGCCCTATAAATAGTGGATTCAGAACTGGAACAACCATGTGAAACCCTCTATGCTGAGTGCTTGTACGTAAGGTGATGGTAACGTGGGTATCTGATCATCCCTTAGTAGGGAATTGTGATGAACATGAATTAATGTACCTAATGCTTCTAATGTGTTCCAGGAGCCTTGGCTGAGAGATACAAATAATCATTCATTGATTATTTAATCTACTTTATATCAATCTAGATAAACTAAATCAGTTTGAATTGATTCTGTCTTTAAAATTATCTAAAAATGTAGAGTATAGGATAAACTTTCTTTTTTTACTTTCTTTTTCTGATATACATGGACGAAGGGATGAATTGTAAAGAACATGGACAGAGCTAAACTGTTGCATTAGAACAAAGATTGACTTCTGATCAGTTAATTCAGGAACATGTGACACCTTGATTGAAAATATGAAACGTCTTGATTCCAGGGGGTGTAATGCTGAGAAATCACTGAGGATGTTAGCAGAGTCAAGTTCTCTAAGGTAGCAATTGCATTCAGAAATCTTGGATTCAGCTGGGAATCAGTGATTCCCAGGAGGTGGAATTGGTGCCAGCAGCATGTTGAAATGGCGGGGTGTGTGCTCAGGGTGGCTGGCGGTGTGCTCGGAGCAGCTGGCAGTGTGCGGTACTCTTTGGGTATGGCTGAAAACAATGTCATCTTATGCCAAATCTTATGAAGGTCTGTGTGTGCTGATGTTCTGACATCCCAAAAAATGTGGAGATTCCTTTGGTTTTAAACAGTTGCATAAGTTGCCAGCAGAAGAAAAGTTGCTGAAATATGGGGTTTATTCCTGCTCCCCCACCTCCCTTCTGTTCTATAGAGTTACAGTAACGGAGAGAGACATCCTATAGAATTCAGAATTCTCCAGTGGTTTTGATGCCCTAGTGAAATACAGGAGAGACTTTGTTGCTGGTGTGGACTTCCAAACAGAGGTTCAGCAAAAGAAACCCACTCTCCTGTAAATTGTATAGATGTGTAACTTTCTACAGATGTTAAGTTTCCATGTCATCTCTATTATGTTTTTAGGGAGTAGTGCCATACTCTGTTACCTTCTTTCATAAATATCAGGTATTCTCTGCCCCAGATTTGACATGTTGGAATAATGCTGCAGCTGGAGAGAACCTCAAGGTAAAATGCTCAGAGTGGAGAGCAATGGCTTCTTCACTAGAACCACTCACATGCATAGACTGTGCTGGATAATGGGGAAAAGGTAAGCGTGCAGCCTTCTGCGGCTGCTGTCAGCAGGATGGGTGACACTATTAAAAGATCCGTACCGAGCAACAAATGCACGTGAAGTAGCAGGTGGTTGTCTGAGCCAAGTTAAGAAAGATGTGCCTAGGCACATTAAATCCAGTTCAAATAATCTTCATCAGTGAGGACAGCAGATTTATGTTCCTATGAACAGGCTGTGTCTGAAATAGCGGACACGGCTCCCAGAAGGGATTTTCACAGGCTTTGGCAGGCAGCCTCCGAAGGGATTTTCACTGGGTGGGTGTTCCCAGAACAGATCGTGCGCATTATTTTAAGGGAAAGTTAAGAAATGAAAGCATTTCCCCTCTACTCGTTTACTTAAACACTTGGCCAAGTTTGAAACCTTTCCTTGTCAAGTACCTGCTCTGCTGACCTGGCTGCAAGATGCCTGGGAAAAGTTCTCTCAGTCTAGTGCTGGCTGTGCTTGTGTTAGGTGTCCAGGGACTGTGCTATGTCTATGTCCCTGTGGATAGGCCCAGCAAAGCCGAGCTGACGGAATGGGATGGTGCTTCCTGCCCACACACACACAAACTGGGTGTGCCACCATAGCTGCACACCCAGCAAACTCGAGAGCGTCTGTGAGAGCACCGAACGGTGACTTTGCTAAGCCCAGCAACACACCCAGCCTGGTGGCTGAGCAGAGGGGACGTGATCCGGCAGCAGCAGAAAGGGAGGGTGCCTGGCCAAAAGCCACAGCCTCCCTCCTCTGCCCTAAACACATGGGGAGAGTTTCTGTGCCAGTGGCTGCTTCCCATGGCTCTGCCCCGCGGTGCCAAACCATTCACTGTGCTGACTGCTGAGAAAGCAGCTCCTAGCCGGTTTCGCTGGGTGTCCTCCCCACCAGACCCCATGCTACCCCTGCGTCTGCATGCCTTCAGGCCAGCCTGGGTTCTGCATCTTTACTGTGCAAAATTGGATCTTGCCCTGGCAAGTTAATGCGATTAACCCAGCAGGTGATCTTCAGGATCAGTTCTGATAATGCCAAGTAGGTGAGGCAGTGCAGACTGTGGCAAGCCAGTAGTTGTTTGGGAATTATGGCAGTTTTTTTTCTCCAGGGCCTGGGGAAATTTGTGGGAAAACTCCTTCAGTCTATACCTGGCTGCTTCTTAATCCATTCTTTCTTGCCTATATAGTAAACACAAACAATCCCTAAAACAAGTAATTGCCATGTCAGATGGTATCCTGCAGGCGCGGTGGCCAGCGTGGCGGCTCCATGTCTGTAGCTCCAGCAGCGCAGGTGACTCCCGCCGCGGTGCTGCCCTGAGGCGCAGTGTCCGTGTCCGCAGAAGATGCGCCAGCTCAGAGCGGTACAACGCTCCGTTTTGTTATAGTTTCAGGAGAAAGTAAGAAAGTTTTTTGTTTCTGTAATGGCTCTTGCTGTGCCATCTGCTGCTTTTTTATTCCTGAACCTGGCGGGCGCCATGTAGTTAATCAATAACTTGTGTGCTTGCTTCCTCAGCCGCAGTGAGGACCCACAGCTATACAGCAGTGGTCCCGAGGCCTGCACCCGGAGCAGCGCTAGCAGGGCTCCCTTGCTTCCTAGGAAAGCTGGCTGTATTTTCCTGTGCTACACGATCCATGCCTGTGTCATTTTACTCACCTGTGCTTTGAGGGTCTGACACAGATTCATGCTTAAAAATATAGTGGGCCTCATCCTGCTGATGTGAACGGGCTCGAGTCCCTTGGCATTCAAGAAACCTGGTTTACATTGATCGGCAAAAAGGTGTGTAGCATCTAAGACTTTGACAGACACTTTACATTCTCAGTAATCAGTAGAAGTAAGTTGAAAGGGCTTGTCCCACTCTCTCACCTTTTACCTGATTTCGGTGCCACTGGTTGCAGTGGATTTGCAAGTGTGTATGTGAGCAGATGTGGGGGATGCTGTTCTGCCCTGTGTCACTCAGTGACATTTGTACCTTACCCGTTTAAATCCTGATCAGAAACTGGGAAAACTATCGCAGACCATTGCACTGTACTGCCCGCTGGTGTGATTTTGCACCGGTTTCGTGCCCTGTTCATTTCAGGACATAGTTAACTGCTATTTCAGTGAGATTAGTCTTGAATGCACTGCTTCTTGGAGCATGCCTCTAGATAATCAGGTAAAAAAAAAATATATATATATATATATATCTGTCTTCTGAGAACTGACTGTCTCTTATAACAGAAGCTTTCTAGTTTAGCTAACTGGAAATACTATAAAGCCTCTGCACCCCTACAAAAATGATACTCAGGTTTTGAATTAGTTTAGTTTTTAACAGTTGCCTTCATATGTAGCATTCTTTCTGGCTATTTTGATCTAATATTTATTGACTTCAGTCTTTTAATTACTGTGTGGCTTAAGGAAAGCCCATAGATAGTGATAACACAGAAAACTGGCCTTATGGTCTATATCTATCCTGGAAAACTACTTGAAGGTATCCATGCCAGGGTGTTTGTGTCAAAAAATCGTATATTAGGCTTGGTAAATACATTATTTGGGTACTTCTATATCTGCCTTTTGGCTTCTGAACATGCTGCCCAGGGAGACTGTGCAATATCCAAACTGAGAGGCTTTCAAGCCCCAGCTAGACAAAGCCATGGCTGACCTGTTCCAGTGCTGGAAATGATCCTTCTCCAAGTGAGAGATTAGACAAGAGCTGTCTAGGAGTCCCTTCCAATGAGCATTTTTGATATTTTGAATCTGAATTATATTTATCAGCTTTTCCCACAATAATGAAAAATTAAAATTAACTTTGACAATTGCATCAAGTCATGCAAGCATAAAGGAAACCTTCTAATGTTGAGACTTGAAATAACAAGCATGGCAGTGCTAAAGGACAGTGGTGCCTGAGATTCACTTCATAACGAACTTGAACACAGTCTCAGAAAGTTTCCTATTTGACCTTGAGAGCTAGCTCAAAAAGGGCACTTAGTGACCTTACTTTGGGAACGTGGACTTGACAAAGTGACTGTCTTTCTTGAACATAACTGATACAATAGTAAAGATCTGTCCCAGCTGCATAACCTTAGGACTCTTTCCAGTGGGGGTTCAGCAGGAATAATTCCCTGAGTAACATGGAGCTCCTATGAATACAAACACCTTCCTTTTTATAGAAATATGTGGGAAAGTAAGGCTTCGGCTATATAATGTGCTGCAGAATCACCGGCATAACAATTCTGATCAAAGTTGACACCTCCCGTCTGTTTCTATATGCAGTCTGTTCAGCTTAAATCATGAACAGATGGTGTCATGGTGTCAGTGTCTCACAAGTCGTGCTGCAGTCACTGGGTGTTAGCTAGGACACAGTTGATGCCTAACTTTGCCACTTTACCCTTAATTGTTGAGTGTGTTTCATCCATAGAAATAACCTTTTATCCATCTGAAGCCAACCGCTTGCTGGTTTCCATGGTGTGGGTGGTTAAAGAACAGGTTTTTCCACCAGCCAGGCTGTTCATCTTCCAAAGCTGCCTGGCTGCAGTACCATTGTCAACAAGTTTTGCAGAGGATCAGGGGCTGGTAATGCATACCGACACCCTCCAACCTATTTCCCATCTCTTTGCCACCCACATAGTTAGCCTGATTCTCAGAGCAACACATGGTTTCGCTCTCTCATCCTACTAATTTGTTAGCTGGGGTAGCTACTCATCTTGCTTTATTCCACTTGATCTGACAAGCTAGGCAGAGTGTTGGAATAGCCTACCTTCACATAAAAAGCCTCCCATCAGTCAAGGATTTTGAAGGATTGGGTAATGGTGATGTAGGGCTTAATTCTTCTTATTTGTGACTACTGTTGAACATCTGGCACTTTAATAGGAGTTGTTTCTGGCTCAAAATCCAATCAGCTAAATTCTTCCCCTCCGATTTCTCCCTGAAGTTGCAGCTGAGCATATTCAACTACATTTGAATGACTGAAATTAATTTTTCTCATATGTGGTTTCCTCTTTGGCCATATCAAGGATTGAGTTTGAAACTCATCTCTGTTGCTCTGATTTAGAGCCCAATCAGCAAAGCTGGAGTAAACTCCAGAGTTTCTTAATTCTCCTTGATGATGTTAAGATCCAGATCTTGGCTATGTCCTGTTCAGAGAGAGGTTGGTGCTTCAAAGCTTGGATGTAAGTCTAGACCCGATGAGCTTGAATGACTAGGAGTCATCTGCACCTCAGTTTAACTGATACCTCTGTTAGTCTACTGGGTAACCTCTTTTAGTAGTGCAGCCGCAACTCTGTGATGTGACATTTGCTATTGATAGCTCTGTCCCAGAGCCTGTGGCATGGGATGGACTTTGTCCTAAGTGGAATGAGACTTAGTTTGCACAGACAAGGCTCCTGCAAATTAATTCCTCACCTCAGCAGCAGTTTCAGCTCTTCCTGGATTTCTCCAAAGCCTATAAGAAAATGACGCTGTGAGCATCAACAACACCTGAATGTCTCGCAAGTCAGAACAGCCAAAGTTCAGCTGCTCTCCTCTTGCTTTGACACGCGTGTCTGTTCAGAAGTGAGGCACCACATCAGTGATTTATTTCAAATAAAGCAACAGCAGACAAAACTCCAAAGCAATTTTCAGCCTGAGTAATCACTGCAAATTTGCTCCAAATGTTGAACAGATGGAATCTGTATATGACTTCTCTGAGTATAAACACAAGCACCCTGTCATATTTCGATTGCTGATGTAACAACACAATGTGGCTCTTTCTAAAGGGAAAGTACATGAATTTGGGGGTCTGATTATTTGTTTTCTCAGTGCAGTAAAAGATCTGGTGTATTCACTTGCAAATAACACATGACAATTTCCAATTGGTTCCACTTTGTTCAAATGTTTGCTCAGCAAAGTAGTAGTATGAGTTCTCTGCAAACGGTGTATCCTTGATATTAAAACCAATTTATGCTTAATTTAGTTCTGCTGTTGCCATGTTTGTTTACTTCTGATATGCAAATATGCATGAGAACAGGAGTGGGAAGGAGGGAATCTGGTTTTGAGTTGTGGCCTCCTCCCTAGCGGAAGAGGAAGGAGTCCTGGCTGCCCACAGACAGGGTGCCCCTGCTGTCTCCTCACTTGCTCTTGGGCTTTAGCAAAGTCTCTTACTAGTGCATGCCTGTATCTGTGAACTGAGAACAGGTGGTTATTTAATTTATTCTGTAAAATTTTTTGGGATCTGTTGATGAAAAATACCTAAGTTAATATTCTTATTGTTATGGCTTAAGATGGGGATTGCAGATGTGGAGAATGAGGCTCCTTTCTATCTCTGCTGCTGGTGTTTGTGACCCTGCATAAATGCTGCTGTAGCAAAGGAGGAATAGGGGTAAGACTACTATGACTGGAGACCCTGCAGACTTCTGGTAGGTTGCCTGGGGCAGGTTGTCCTGACCCTTCATGCATGTTCCCCAGAAGGAACCTGTTTCCTGCCCCGCAGTGCCTCCAGAGATGGCTGGGATCACAGCTTCCTTATGAACCTGTGGAAGTTCTGTTGTTGCTCCTTCCCTTGATGTCTGCCTCTCTGTATTTTCCTTCTGCTCTGAAGAATGAGCCAGGATATGCTCCCTACCTTGTTCACCTCCACTGTGGTGGGTCTCCTAGTGCTGTTTTCACCTCCTGAGCAGCTGAGATGGCTACCCCTCTCCCTTTTACCCCTCTGCCAGCTGCAGACCTGTTAGCAATGGGAGATGTCCCAATGTCACCCCCCTTGCAGTATCACCAGCGCAGCAGGACTTTTCCTTCAGAAAAGTTACACTGCTGCAGACGAGTCTCCTGGCTTTTCCTGCCATTTTTTTCCCAATCACATAAATTCATTACATTTGAAATGTATCCTGAATGGAAGAGGGGCCAAGCAGCCAGATGATTGGTATAGCCGATTGCAACGTCTGCTAGAGCTTCATTAGTATCTTAGCTTTCAGATGTAGTTGCAGGATAGATTTGCTAGCTTCATTTGCTTCCAGCAAAAGCTGCTTTAGGCTTACACATGTGAGGCCAAGTACGCCAAGGAAGGATTTAACATGGCAGGCCTACGTGTTAATGTATTACATAATGTTTAATAAGAAAACCAACTGTCATTTGCTCTTAGTCAGTTGACTGGATCTCCAGCAGTTTCCGATACTTACCACAAATTCTTTCCTGCTGAAGATACTAAAGGTGTCAAAACCTCACACGCAGTCTAATGTTTGGAAATGTGCGATATTCTGAAATGTGTGCAGGAATTTCCAGCTTCCGCTCTTTCTTTCTACATCCTGCTAATATCTTTATAAATACACAGGCATGCAAATTTTCACACCTCAAACTTCCTTTTACTTCTCTGTTAGCATCCTCCTTTCCTTTTTAATAGAAGTCTTAAAACTTCACTGTTGGCAGGTTTTCATCACCAGTCTCCACTCTGGATCCAGTTATTTCTGCCTGACTTTTTTCTTTTTTTTAAGTTATTTTATTTTATTCTTTTCCACTTTTTCCCCTCCACTAGAAAAAGAGAGGAAGTGACCTCTCCTCTTGTGCCCCTGGAAATTGGTTGCTGAAATCTCTCAGCTCTGCCATTGCTGCCCCAAAGGTGCAGAAGTTGGTTTGTGAGCTTCCTGTAGTATCACTTGCTGTCTCTGCTGCCTTGTTTGTGAGCCCTGGCTGATCTGATATTTATGACAAGGGCTTGTTGTCTCCCCTTTGAAATCTATCATACTGAAGAGCTGTCAAAATATTTATCAATAATATTGGTAACTGAGAAGCATCTAGCCTAGGGGCTAAAGAGCAATTTGTAATTTTTTTTTTCAGCTCTGCTATTCTAAGTCTGTGTGTGTGTTCCCTCTGACATGTGAGCAATTACTTGCAAATGTACAGATTTAGTCAGATTTTTGTTGCTTTGAATTACTTTTTGATGTTTTTCATTGATGGGTGGTATGTCATGGCTCACAAGTCACAGGATGATCTCCTGATTCTCACATCATCAAGTAAAGGAAATTTATTTTACTGCCCCAAAGCCCCTGCTAGTCCCTGCTTGCTATGTAGCTTTTTTTGGTTATGTTCTGAGTGCATAAACCTTTTCAGGCCACATCGTTACTGAACCTCAACATCCTTTAACTGGGACCTCATCACCTTAAATGCACTTTGATCTTTGCTGGCTTGTTTCCATTAGACATTCTGTGGCTGCAAATTTGAAACTGCCGAGTTTCATCCCGGTGTCGCTATTGGGTAGTTTTAATAACACTTTCCAATTTCATAGAGCACCTTGCCAACACTAAGTTAAGTAATTCTTCTAGTAGTGCTGTGTATGAGAATTAAATGAAAGCATATTCAAAGATGTAGTTATCTTCTAAGGGACCAAAAAGGATAGTCTTGTTTTTCACTCCACTCCTTGATAGAGAAAGCCACAACTGAAAAAAAATGCAGATTCTGAAAATCAGGATAAATATTGTTGAATAAAATCTTGTTGAAAATATTATTCTCAATATATTTAGGGCTAAGCATTGTCTTGGATCTTGTGTAAGGAATTCTGTGGGGAAGGTAGTACCAAGTGTTACTGCTCTGATGTTATGCATTAGAGCTTTTATCTCTCCTTTGTATTGCTGTCCAGGGGTAGCCTCCCATGTCACGGATCTAACTTATACTGCTTCTAACAGGAACAGGCTTTAACCCTGCATGTCTTTTACCCTGCTCCTGATTGACGGGGCTTGGCTTCTAAGTTTGATGTGGTTTAATTTTTCAAGATCCAGGTCACAAGCAAATATTTTTCCTCTTCACTAGTGCCATTAAGAAGGCATTCACTTCTTTCAGAGTTTGGTATCAGATGGAAAATGCTTTCCGAACAAAGAGCAAGGAAGGCCATGCCCCCGGGCACCTGACCTCAGTCTGGATGTGATACTGCGGATGCTGCTGAAAGAGAGACTGATCACTTGAAAGATCATGAGATTTGTGTGATGTTTCATCAGCTATCCACTTGTTCATCCACATGAAACATAGGTAAAAAGATCATGTTGTATTTTATTACATTGCACTTTCACAATCAGAGTGCAATTTTCTAAACTATGTAAGTCGCTCTACATGTTTTTCTCAACTGAACAATATTTAACCCCACTGGCACTTTTTAACTTCCCGCATATTTTAAACTGCTGCAGATTTTCAAATCCTTCCTATTTCATATAGCTTTCACTGTCTGGATCCTTGAAAAAAACTTGAAGTTCCCTATACTTACACTTTTGAGAGATGAAGCTGTGCCAGAATGCCTTCACAGATCCTGAAAATGGTAATTAAAGAAATGGAAGTTACATGTATGTACCAGGAACCTGGGGAGCTGCGATGTTTCTAGCTGCAAATAGATACTTGGCCTAGGAAAGTTTAGCATGCTGACTGTTGATAAGAAATGTGGACCGAAGGAAGTACTTACCTTTCTTTCCCCTTTATTATTACTATTTTCAGTATTACTTTTGGTCACACATGGCTTCTCACAGGAGAGTCCCTAATTAATTCTCTTACTGGTCTCTACTCTCCACAAGTTTATGTGACAATCTTAGCTGTGGAAGGAGAAGAGAAAGACGGGTTATAGTAGGGAGAAAGGACCAGAAGGCTGCTGGGTAAATAAATGCCAACTTAGACGTGGTGAGAATTTCTTTTCCCTCCGTGGAAAATGCTAATTAAAAATTAAATTCAGAAAAATCAGTGGGGTTTTTTCATTCTCAGGAACTGAACTCCAGGAAAGGGTCAGTTTTTCACCTTAGCCCAGTTTATCTATATTTTGGCTTTCCAAAGAAAAAAATATTTTTTTTAAAAAGAGCTTTACTCAGAAAAGCATTTGGCTAAAGCATGCTCTAGTTTCTCTTCAGATCATATGAATCTTTCATATAAATAGTATGCTGTCTGTTTAAAAAAAGTTTTGAAATAAAATTGCTGGCCAGCCTGTCTTTGTACTCGGCACTGCAGCTGGTCTGAGGCCTCAGGTCAGACTGAACGTCGATTGCAGTCACGCTGCAAATGACCTGCCTCCAGCATTTCTGAAGGGTGCTGATTTTTCACCATGTATTTTTGTCTTGGTGGTTCCTTGCGTGTGGCACCTTTGCATGTTATCAAAACACTTCTCCGATGCTGTATATAGATAGCACTGCAAACGCTGTGTCTCTGCAGGTAAGAAAGCAGGCTGCCTAGGAGAATGAAAACCTAAGCCCCGGGCATCAAGCTGAGTTGTGCTCAATAGAGGAATTTAACAGGCATAAAGAGGGCGATTCCCAGGGTGTTGAGGTACTCCTAGCAAGTGTTACAGCAGCCTCACTGCTGCCCTGGCTTGGCCTGGCTCACAATCGCTCACAGCACTGCGTGTACGTTGGTTAGCTCTCCCCAGCGCCCTTCTGCAAGCGCTTTCTCCCTAAAGGGCATGTACCCTGGGCATTAGCAGCACACAGAATTTGTCTTGTCTTCTCAACGCTACCTGAAGATAGCTGCTTCTTGGAACAGGTTTATGGCTTCTTTGTGTTCCTGGAGCTGCGCACATGCACTGTTTAGACAACCAGGATCCAGTCTAGAAGGACTCAGTAGGAGAGCCGTGAGATCAGCTTCTCTCTTTAGTAAGGAATTTCTATTAAAGTTTGTATTTTTGTTGAACGTGTGAGTTAGAGTGAAAGGACATGTTTAGCTGATGGTGTCCAGAAACACAGTCCTGTGTTGGTTGAGTTGTAGCATCAATGGTGATGAAGGTCATGCATTGTTGATCTCAAACAAGGACATTTTCTGCAGCTTATCTTTGAATAAATGAGCGTATCCTCTAACAGACACCCTGAAGACATTTCTGTGTATTTTGAAAAAAGTGTCATATTTTTATCAAAATATAAAATATAAATATAAAAATATTTTTATCAAAGCCTGATATTTTTCCTAATAAGCAATTAATTACTTATAATAAATAACAGTTTTATTCTTATTCCACCATCATCTTGTTGTAAATCATTTCTTCAGTCCATCACAAATCTGTTGAGAACATTCAGAGAAGAAGAAAAACCTAAAAAAGCCATTGCACCCAAAAGGCTGCTCTGCCTCACTGGTTCTCACAACTGTTAGCTACTCAGTGCCCCAGTTCAGGGGAGATGGCCTCTGAAAAGATTTCTGTTGTTTTCTAGAAACCTTTTTATGAGAACAGTATCAAAAAGATGACAGGGAACATCCACATATATTATTAACTGTTAATACCAGTACCCTCTTTTGGTCTTTTTATAAGCGATGCCAGGTGAAGAAATCTGTGACGACCTGCAACAGAGCAACCTACTTAGCTCTGCTTTGAGGTGGGCCTGCTCTTAAGTAAAGGACAGCTCAAAACTTTTTGCAAATGCTATTCAGTAACTACTTTTTTTTTTTTTTATTATTATTACAGAGACAGCACTGGGTTTTGTAAATGTCTTCCTTGCCTGCAGTTGGTAATAGTTTTTCAGATTATGGAAAAAGGAATTGTGTAAGAAACTTTCACTTGCTGTTTCTCTGATTGCCTTTTACATTTTGCCTGGAAAAAAAAAATTATTAACTTTGTTTAATTTTTTAAAATAGCCTCTCTGCTGCCTGTTTCTTTTTTAGGGCCATATATACTGGCACATTCATGTACAGTATGCTGCTGGCTCTGCATCATTCAACTATGACCCTTCTCAGAAAAACAATCCGAAAAAAATGTCAATTGCAAAATCAACTCTTCACTTCTGCATTAATCCTTCTGCACTGTAGATAACTAACTTGATTGACATTTCTTATGGCTCTTACAAAGTTGTGCCACATTTCTCTCCATTAGCAGTTGAAGCCAGGGGTGAACGAGCTCTTAACTGTTTGACTCAAGTTCCATGTCTGAAGTGTGGTGGGATGAATCCAGGTTACTGCTTCATGCCCTTTGTGCATCTGTAGTGGAGTTAAAAATAGCATCACAGAGCACAGGACCCAGTCTTGTGTGATGGAGGCTGCTCTTGTTCACAGTAGGGCTTGCAGCAGTATTTCCCATGTGCTCTTTGAGCCCCTCTGAAAGCAGAACTAGTTTCTGCAGACAGGCTTCTTCCTGGTGCTTATTGCCCTGTCCTTGCTCTGTGAGCTGCGGTGAATCAGTTGCCCTATCCCTGATTTGCTATTATCCCCTTTTTGCTGATAGGAAATGGAGGGAAGGAGAAAGTAAGAGCAAAAATATCCATGAGATTTGAGCTTTTGGGGTGGTAAGGTTATCTGCACTTTTAGGGCTCGTCCTTCTCTTGCTGAGATACAGCCCTTTTCCGGGTTTGGGTACAAGACTCTGTGTCTGTATAGCTAAATAGAACAACATCCACTAGCGTGCTTGAGCACTGGACAGTAATTATCCATATCGCTTATCTGGGAGGTTGCTCCCTGCTGCGGCTGGGCATGCCCATTGGCAGCCTGTGTGGCTAAGGGAAGATGCTGCTCCAGAGACCATCCCTCACAGGCAGGATGGAAGACACTGTGCAGTGTCTGACTCCCTCCTCAAACCCCCAATGCGCTCCAGCAAGCCTTGCTTCTTCAGGCACTCCTGTATGCCATTGTGCCATGCTGCAGGGCGTGTAGATTTCACATGTGCTCGGTATAAAATTATCACTCTGCTGAAATCACGTGATGTGTTTAAGTCCCATGATTTCGGACATTTTGAATTAAACATCATCCCATGTCCCAGTGATGTCTTCAGGCCACAAAGCATTATGTGGGCCCTAGAGGACATGCACGGCCAAGTCTGTGCAGTCTGGATGTGACCCGTTGTGGGTCACCCGGCCTTAGTCTCGGTCCTGTTGTTATTTAGCAGTACAGACACAGGCAGAGAGGCTGAAGCTCTGGAGCCAGGTACCTCTGTGGGAAAAGGGCAGGTGATGACTTGCTGACTGCAAGACCTGGAGCTGAGGGAGCTCCTGGTGTTTAGGACAAATGGGGAAGAGCCATCTATGGTACAGTGGCACTGGCAAATGGTTCCTGTCTGGGCCAACAGTAATGTCATTTTGGGATTTATGCAAGCTGATGGTGCTGCTAAAAAGTGATACCCTGAAGGGAAAGTTGAAACAGCCATTGGCTGTTGGATTTTATCTGTGCTAATTGTCCAGATCTCCAGGCTGTAGTTGTCACGATCCAAAGATAGGATTCGTGGTTAGGTTCTTTTACTTGACTTCGGAGTACAAAAGGTTATAAATATACCA
>JAVJGJ010000060.1:42446698-42471473 GCA_035590215.1 Microhierax caerulescens | reverse complement strand
GTGATCCTGTGCAACCTGCCCTGGGTGAACCTGCTTTGGTAGCAGGGCAGGGTTGGAGCAGATGATTTCCAGGGGTCCTTCTAGCCTCAATCATTCTGTGATTCTGTGACCCTTTGCTGTAACAGACTGAAGGCTGATGATGAATTTATCATTTGATTCAAATTTAATATTAAGCATCTTTGCTCAGCTAACTTAATATATGAGAACAATTTCTTGGTGTAATTCTTTTCCCAGATCAAATAGTTTGAACTGGAGTGTATGAAAGGAATAATTTACCTGAGATCTTTCGGACTGAAGGAAGCACATACAGGAAGAAGAATGCCTAAAAATAGATGTGGCAGATGAACATGTGCATTTCTGGGTGCCAGATTACATGTTATGCAATCATGCTCATCCTTTGCCACCCACAACTTCCTCTGGATGCACACCTTGGCTTGGGCTACATGAGAACAGCCCTTCGGACCTTGCTTGCACATACTTCTTCAAAAGTAAAAGTAAAAAGAAGCAATTCAGCACAGGGTGAATCTGAGACACTAATGACTGGGCAGGCCTAGGTACAACAGGGTACTGTGAGGCAGCCTGACAGAGGGCAGAGCTGTACACAGACACTAAGTAGTTCTTTACGCTATTAAAGGTCTCGTGACATGGCAGTTGGACTACACTTTTCGAAGTACACTCTGCATAATTGTATTTTTCATTGCAAAGCTGTGTGGAGCTTTAGTACAAGTGTGTAATCACTCACTACTGTGTTTTCTGATGTTTGCTAATGATCAGCTGTGACATGCTACTTAATGTGAGCGCATCAAGCGTCTGCCTTATTTCTGCTATAGATTGACACTGAATAACCTGGCAAATATATTAACCTATTCATTTGACTTTAGTTTGTCTAAATGCTTCAATTTAGTCTGTGAATTCTTATACTTAGAGAGCATTCATCCCTTTTCAAACAGAGTACCCTACTTGCCTTCCCTTTTAAATACCTCTGGTATAAACCAGTTGCAAACTGTAAAGCCAAACCAGCAAAACATTGTGGGAATCATCAGGTGAATGCTGTTATTTTAAATTTACTTTCAGGTACTTTTCCTATCAATATGAGGGATATATTTCTTGTATGTAATAATGCACATCTTGCTGATAAGCCAGGTACTAATTAACATACTCTGCATTTAAGATTCCCTAGTGACAATCAAAGAACAAAGGTCTTGGGAATGATTAACAATCAAAGCTAAAGATAACACTTGACTTCAGATCAATCTGATCTTTACCAGAATGCCTTTGGCTACAAAGACATGAAGTAACCCCTGTAATCCTTTAAGTGAGGTTACTCCAATCATAAAGAAGCCATAAAAATAGCACTTGAAATTTAAGAGGTTTATGGTGGTCAGGTCCCTTGACTAGCTGTTCTGAAGAAACATCAAAGGAAAATATTCAATACACACAGTGCCTGCTTAGGCTCTGGAGGCCATTTAACACCTATAGCACAGCTTTCAAGCTGGAAAAAATGCTCTTCTTTTTCCTATCCTCTACGCAACTGGTTAACTCTCAGTTCTGTCTCTCCCTCTGCCCCCTCATGTTCAGCAAATACAAGAGATCCTCTCTTATACAACATTTGGGTCACTTACTTTCTTTGGAGTGTGCTGTTTCACTCCACTGTAAATATGATCAACTCTGCTTTTTCACCTTAATGTTCTGCTTTAACTATGCTGAATCCTAAGGCATATTCTATTTTGGGAGCATCCTAGCTTTTGGCATGCTTATGTATCAAGTCCTCAGCAACCTGAAAGTAGAGTGATGGTTAGTGGCCAAGGCTGCAAATCAGCTTAGCCTATTTGCTGATAGATATGACAGAAACATGTGCCTGCAACTAGTTATTTTCTCTTGCCAGGACAATTTTAGGGGCAAAAAGGAAGATTTTAACACATTAAATTGAAAATCTTTCCCAGACACATTATCTACATCTTTTTAACATAGTGTTCTGGGGCTATTAGTTTTGAAAGAGCAGGAAGAACAATTTAAATCTTACTGGAATCAAGCAAATTGGATTGTGGTGGCTAAGTTCAAGTGAAAGCTTCTTGTATATGAAGAGCTTACAACTATTTGGCTGGCAGAAAGCCATGTGATCTTACTCTTATAATCTGAAGGAGACTTCTAGATGGTGACAATTCCTACTGCTCCACTGGCTGCACGTGTACAGATGCAGAATCACAGAGGTACTGAAATGAATAGTGAGGGTTGAACAACAAGAAGGGAAGGCAGGATGCTGCTGCTCTGTTGTCAGTGCTGCCACTTACTGTCCCTGTGACAATTCTGTTACAGTAATTTCCACTCTTATTTATCACCTTAATGCCAAAGACTCAGGAATGATCGACTTGGTTCCCAGGGTGATAGGTACTCAGCAAACAGAGAACAAAAAGGCAATTTCTGCCTCTAACCCCATGCTTGCCATCTAAGAATAACATATGATCCAGCAGGGTGCAGACAGCTAAATGGGAATACGTGAGATCCAGTGGAGACACTATGCTTAGCATCAGAGGCAGGAGGCTCCAGCATTTTGATGACACCATGGCAAAAGAGAATTTAAGAAATATTTGAGGGTGCACATAAGCATGTCTGTGAAACTTCGCAGAGCACCTGTCTTGTATGGGGTACAAGATAAAGAGACATGTGATTCATGTTACAGCTCCAAATAAGTGGGTCCTGACTCTGATTAGAAGCATATTTTAATCCCTCTGAGAATGTCAAGGTGAGCTAGGGTGGAGTGGAGGGTTCAAGAGCCTGGAAAGAAAAAGTGAGAAAGAAAAGACATTCATGCAATCAAGAGGATGAGAAAGTGAAGAATCCAGGCAGCACCACAGGAAAATTATTTTCTAGAAGGATTGGAATGAGAGAAGTAAATAGCAGGGATACTGGTAAAAACAACTTGTCAGGCTGAGATGTTGCCTGGACATGGGGACAGAAGATAAGACACAGAACGGCAGGGGTGAGAGGATGGCAGGGTGATTCCAGCTGAGCTAGAGAAGAGGAAGAAGGCATGGTGGGACAGACTGTGGCACTGTTGACTTCATGTTAGAGATCCCATGTGTCTAAGGAGGTACCAGGGAGACAGGCAGATTTGCATGTGAGTGAAAGGCAGGCCCAGATGGAATAGAGCAATTGATCTATCAAATACCTACACGCAGACAGCAAGTTGGTTAGTAACTGGTGAAACTATCAGAGAACATGTATTGTCGGAGAGTAGACAATCAAGGATGCACCTCTGGAAAGGGTGCTCAGGTGACTGCTGTGAAGAGGATGCAAAGAAGGAGCAATTCGGGAGGGAGTGGAGAATCAGAACTCACTGAAGCAAAGCTATGAAGAAAAGTGTGGCCAGCAGGAGCTGGTGGGTTGCAGTGGAGGAGGCTGGTTCAGAGCTACTCCTTGAGCTGTGCTTTGAACCAGGTTGTTAGACATCCCAGTGAGTACACTGCTGCCATACTTTTTCCTCCATCACCCTCTCTTTCCTGGCACACCAAGTTCTGCTGGGCATGTGTTAGCAGGAGCAGGCGTCTGGTGAGGCCTTTTGTCATGCAGACAGGGCACGAGCTTGGCTCGCCACAGTAGATGTTCTGTGAGAGTGGTCACAGCAAAGCCCTTGCGCTTCCCTGCCACTGCCAGCACCTGTTATCCCTTTTGGTTCCTCTCCAGCTGACTGCTGGAATGAGCCAGTAGAAGAAGAGAGAGATCAGAGACAGAGTTTGCCCAAACCAGAGCTGCTTCCTGGCAGCTTTTCCCACAGAAAATGGCTATGTTGAGTACAGCCAAGGTGGGAGAGGGCTGAGTGGGCAGAAGTGTTTGTGGAGAAGTGCAGCTGAAATGCTGCAGGAGGAGGGCAGCATTTTTATGGACAGAGGGCCAGAAGGAGAGGTTGAGGATTTTGGGGTTTAGTCCAAGTCTAGTTCATGATGTGAGCTTCAGTGGACATCCTGCCCTCTTCTACCCTCCCTGTCATTCAGCTGCCTGTATGAGGTAAGGGTAGTGTTAATTGGGTATGAGGTTTAAACCTCACGTGTTACACGTGTGCAGTGTGTAGAAACCTCTGCATGATCCTGTTCTCAAAGTGTAAAACATTATTTACCCTGGTCTTGCAAATACATTCTTCCTACTTCTCACAAGTTATTTTGGTAAGTAGAGTTTCTTCCACTTCCAGAAACCTGTTGGTATTTCATTATTGGTAGAAAAAAAAAATAAAACTAGCTCCATGAGTTTCAAGAAACTTTGCTGGTCTAAAGGAACAGTCCAAAGACCACAAGGTTGTGGGGGATGAAGATCTCTTCAGTTTCCTTTCTGAAAGACACCTTAATCTAGCCCAACTTCTCACATGCATTAAGCCAACCAACTTTCACTGGTTTCCCAGGTTACAGTTCATTAGTGTGTGTATCACAGAAAGCCAGGAAGCACACTGAAATAGGGACACTGTGGATTTCATTGTTGCGTGCTGCTAAGAGAGAACTCGTTTCTCATACAGACGATTAGACAGGCAGTGGTACTTCAGGTATTTTTAACTTGTGATCTGATGACTGTTTTAGAAATAGGAGAGCTGACATAAAGGATCACACATAAATCCACAGCTCAGAGCATAAGGGGGTGCTCTTCTAAGCTTATGACATCTAACAGCCACTGTAATATAAATGATACCCACAGGTGGGGAGGATTAGTTTGCTGAACACTCTGCTGGACTCCTCTTTCTAGAACCTGCATGCTGGCAGGTTTTCTGACTACAGGAGGGATGGCTTGAGGCCTGGGGGACTGCTGGAAAACTGATGCTGTGGGCTAAGGAACTACCCCCATGTGTGGTCACAGAAAATAAACACCTCCAGCACTCTCCCCACCTCACTCCGAGGAAATATCTCCTTCAGCTACACGACAAACAATGTGCCATTTAAAGGTCATGGGGAGACTGGGGAGATTTTCTGCATTTTTTTTGCATTCAGAGGACCCAGTCTTGAAAGGTGCTTCCTGTGGGAAAACCACAATGTCTGCCCAGGTCTCCAGCAGCCTCAGTGACCACCTTGTAGATGCAGTGATCCAGGCACACAGAGCATCTTCCAAGGACCAGGGCCATCAGTAATCAATCGAGGAGTTGGGACTGCTCATCTGCTAGAACCAGTGCTTGTCATACTGACTAATGCTGCTTCCTTGGTCCCTGCATGTACCTCACCAACTGTCTTGTTCTAGCTGCTAGGGGCATGCAGCTCTGAGTGTTTAATAGTGACAACACCATGTGCTCCAGCACAGCATCACCACAGAACAAGAGAAGTAACAGAAACAGGCAGGAGGGGACAGTGCACCTTTTGTGCTTGGTGCTGTTTCAAAAGAACTTCATAACAATATATACTAAATGGCTGGAGTCTGACTTCGGAGACATTAATAACTAAGCTTCATAGTGATTAAAAGCTATTGAAGGAAAAGGTGAGCCTGGAAAATGAAAAATGTGCTTCCTCAGTCCCTTTCCAACTGCCTTGCAAAGGAGGAAAGGGATATTGGTAGAAACTCTCTAAGAGTATATCTTTCCCCAGTTACTTTCCTGGACTTGGTGATGGATGGCACAGCTCACCGCAGAGGTTATTAGTACATTCAGACATCAGTTTCATAAAGCTATTATTACTAGAAACTGTGAGCTAATTAATTCTTGCGTGAGAAGTTAATGAAGGACAAAGATTCTTTACTGCTGATGGTCTCAATGAAACAACTGTCTGGAACATATGAAAAAGCTATTGTCAGTAACAAATTACCATTAAAAAGAACCACATGAATATAAATCTCTCAGGAAAAGTGACATGCTCTTTATTTTGTGGCTGTTATTCTAATAGTGTCCCTGTGATCCATGTGCAGTATCTCCCCAATGCACCCATTTGGCTTCTTGGTGGGCGTCTGTACGGTTCAATGTCTCATTATTCTGCACTTCTGGCAGACTCCTGTTTATCTGCCAGCTGAGACTTGTTCTCCTGTCTAAAACTTCTCATCTCTTCTCAGTCCAATTTAACTGTGTCATGACTTATATGATCCCTGAGCCAAACACCTGGATGTAATGCCAGCATTTTAAGCAACGTTAATGTCATTGTGTATCACCGAGCAAACAAGTGTCACGTGCTATTCACCTGTGCAAGGTACTTCTGTACACTGTTACTGACTTGAGCTTTCATTTCGGTTGTAGCTTTATCTCTGTAATGGATAAGGGCCAGCAAATCCTTGGACATGGGCTTGGAGGTACTTTAACTCCTACCTCATAAATCAACTGGATGGGCATGTGCATTAAGGCACAAATACTGCTTGAATTCAAGCAAACTACGAGTAACAAGATAGAGAAATGTAGGTCTGGTTAACGGTGTTAACATCTTCAGATGGGATCGTGTTTGCTACTCAGTTTAGAAAAAAAGTGACATACAAGCTAGATGTCACCAAAAGCTACTACATTTTCAGTTCCTTTTGTCCTCCCTTGCACACCTAAGAAAATGTTACATAAAACAGAATTGCTTTTCCTGCCAAGAAAAAAATTGTAACTTCTGCTGAGTTCTGCTTGGCTGGTTGATGAAATTACTTTCCACGTGGGTCATGATTATCTGGCTGGTTGGGTATGAACTGTTCCTCATCTCATCAGGCTGTGAGTCTTCTGAGATTGCTACAAATCCCATGAAAGTCCCCAAACTCTGAGTTTTACCATAATATTTAAGTCAGCTTAAAGATACGTAAAGCTGCCAGGGGAAAGGGAACTCCTTGTTGATTTGGTTGCTTGGTAAGTTCTTGAACATTGTTTATCCCTGCTGGTACTTGAAATGACTTGCAAAGATAAATTGGCGCGTGGTTTTAGTCAAGTTGTCTGTGTGTTGCTCAGGGTTAAACCCAGAAAATGCATACCAGCCAGGGAAAATGACTTCAATGTGGCCAATTGGCTATTTCACATAAAACTAAGCCTACAATAGAGAACACTGGCTCATCTCACAAAAGCTGTCTGGTACTTGAGGCTATAGGGACCCTGCTGAGCAACCTCCTGATTCTGTTTTGGGAGGGCAGTTCATCTGTAGATCTGCATTCTTGATCAAACCTTTACAGTGTCACTTCTTTTGGTCATTCTTCATTGATCTTGCTAAGAAAGGAGCCCATACCTTGTCTGCAGAGAGGTTATTTTCATGTAATTACTTCACTATGGTTATGATTCAAGGAAAAAGTATTTTTACTGAAGAGGAAGGGAAGGGCTGCGATAGTTCTGTAGCATCTTCAACCAGGTAAGGGCATGCAAATTAGCCCACACAATCCCATCTCTATATTCTTATATGCATCTATCTACACAGTGACTGCATCCAAGCCTGGCTGATGTTTTATTAAAAGCCTATTTTGAAAGTATCTTTAATATAATAGAGAGCAAAACTGGCTTGATCTCTGTGTAGCCTTAAGGAGGAAGGAGGGAAACAATGGGAAGATTTTTTTCTGTTATGTAATGGATCTGGTTCAGCTTGAGGTGCAAGATACTGGTGACTCCTCTGATGCAAACTTTCTTGACTTCATAATGGTCCCTGTGCATCTGTGTCACTGTGGAGCAGTCCTTTTTTTGGCATAAATACCACAATGAAATATTTAGTCATGTTGGTACAGACAGGATGAGTAACTCATCAAAGATCATGCAGGAAGTATAGAACTGAGCAGGGCACTGACCTGTGGGTTTCAACAGGCACTGTTCCATATAGAAGAAGCTGTTGAATGATTATACCTCAGAGTTCAGGGAATTCTACTTTCGGGAAGTGCTAGATGAGTGGCTAGAGTAACTGGAGAAAGGGCTAGCTCATTGCACGGCCTGGCGTGTCTGTCTTTCTTAATATGGAATAGCACAAAGGAAAAGAAGAAAAAAAAATCAAAGAAAACTGATTATAAACACCATAGATTTTCTACCCCTGCAGGGGTGGACTTAAAGGAGGATCAGTTTAGTAGCACTAGTATGTAGATACAATGCAAATTAGAGTAAGCTCGGCCACACCACCAGCTGCAATTGAAACTGCTACATGTGTTAACAGAAGCATCAAACTTAGACAAACTTTTTAAAATCCTAGCTATTTCAGCTTTCAGAAAAATGACATAAATAAAAGGTTTCTTTGTGAGAAAAGATCTGGAGAAACAATAGACCATCATATCACAAAATAGTCATCTCCTGGATTGTTACTTCTAAAAAGGTGAATGTGTCAGAAATTTAGGGACAAGACAAATGTGCTTGACTAAGACTGTTCAGACAACTCACATTAACTGTACTAAGAGCCGTAGATATGTACATGTGAACACATTCATCTGCAAATGCACAGCATAAGCAGTGAAGAGACTGAGACAATTAGTTTGCTCATGAAAACCAAGGAATATACAGCAATATTTGTGCAAATACAGAATGCACAGAAAAACTGAATTAAAAGGAAAACATGAATATATGATGGAGTGTGGAAAATGTCCTGCATGTTGGGTCATATGCAGTAATTTTTGCAGAGTTTACAAGTAAAATGAAAAACAAAAAAGCACCATGCTAAGACAAAATCCAGCAACTCCAAACATGAAATTTGATATGTGTATGATAAGATGGAAGATAAATAATTTTCAGACATCTGACTGGCCTTAACTGCAGAGGTCAGCCAGCGATACACAAGCAAAAGTAGCACAACATCAGAAGGGAGTAAATAGTTTAAGATCAAGAGGAGAAAGGAGTGATGTAATGGAGAGAACGGAGTGAGATAGATTTTGGACCACGGAGAGGATGGGTAGCTTTCACATCAAAGTCAAGTAAAAGCTATCTATTAGGAATGCTCAGAAAACTTATGTGAACTCATCAGAGAGCTGGAGGTGTCAGGTTCTGTACTGACAACAGAGCAAAACTGCCCTTGACACAACGGAGTGTGACCCACAGTAGTGTATTTCCATGCTGGGACTTAGACTCACAAAACTAAGTACAGGGAGCAATTCAAAGCACTTCAGTGTTGCCACAAGGAACCCAAAACATTTTTGGAGCTGCAATTCTGCTCTACAAGAAAGGGAATGACAGGGGGACAGATGACTTGTCTTATCTTAAAGCAGCCTTCTAGTATGAAAAAACAGCAACAGAAAATAAACTATGCAAACAATACAGACACCACTTTCTTGTGAAACGTCAATGAAGCAGTGAGATGAACAAAATATCTGTACAAACCCAACTGACTCTTCATTCCCAGGTCATTCTTTCAAGTATACCTCTGAATCAAACACTGATACTTGGAAAATGAGCTATTAGTTTTCCAGGTACATTGGTACCTGGAAATGAGAAAAGTTCTTTACTGAAGCAAGATTAGCAAACATATAATGAGCTAGGGTATCGATATCTGGCAAAAATATTAAGGTGGTTTTAACTGCAAAAGATTAAGCAACAAAAATATTCCACATTTCCAAAGCAATAATGTTGACTCATGAATGGGTAAAGCTGAACAGGCAGACAAAATTACTAAGATTTTGTTAAGTGTTGCAAAACCCAAAGAAAATGGGCAGTAAGCTGTTACCAGATAGAGGAGCATTTTGAATGGTTCTCAGTAAAAGTAACCAGCACAATGGCTGGTAGCATAGCTGGTACAAGCACTACTTCAGCTTGCAAAGATAGAAGAGAATCACTTGCCAATCAGTAAACTAAAGCACTCTAAGAACTGTGGGGTCATGTAAGGATCTTACTGTTCTGGAGAAAAAGGAAAGAGTTACATTTCATGGAGAGATGAATATGTAGAGTCTCTACAAACACGAGGCAAAAGAATGACAATGGAAGATGGTGAAATATTTGTTGTCTTGAGATTTGAACATCAGCTCTTAGAAAAGACATAGGCAGAGGCAGCACTCAAACCAGAACTGCAGAGACAGGACCAAGTGCCAGCGACTTCTTGCAGTTCCTGCAGACATGCACTCTTGCCACAAGTAACTTTGAAAAACTGTACGGTAAGAAAGCACGAAAGAGCTACTGTACTAAACAGAGAGGGAAATATTCTCTGTTGCTAAGGGAAGTCGGGGCTTAGTTAACTCATCAGTTTTTCATAGCGGATACACATATATATGGATACAGAATATGCCTCATGATACACATTCATGGAATGATTGCTATATGAATTTATTAACTCCTCTCATATATAACTTCTTTCATACACATGATCTTCATGTTTAGTTTTGCTATTTACAGTCTAGTGATTACCATCCTTCACCACAGTGTGTGGAGATGTTCCTTCGCTAGCTGTAGGCACTGGATACCCTTAGCAACCCAGCATATGGTGTGGTGCCAGCTGATCTGGGTATTTACCTGGCTTCTTATGCATGTGACATTTAGCCACTGGGCTGTTCATCTTACTGATGTCCTTTCTTTAACTCAATCTTCATGGAGACAGACAAGAATTTTTATTTTGCATTTTGTGAATATGCCAGTTTCAGGTAACAGTTTAGCTCTTTCTGAGATAACAAAGTATCATCTGGTGTAATGAAAAGTCCAAAGCACTGGTACTGTGATAAATCTTCAAATATTTTTGGCTACAAGTCTTGGATTTTCACTCCCAGGCAAAATGTACACACATCACAAATATAACTACAATGTAATGGCAACACTTGTCTTCTGCCTCCTTGGTACCAAGGAGTTTGAGGCTTAAAATAGTGATGTGATTGCCGCATGGATAGTATTAGATAGACAGATGGTACGCTGTCCTCACTTTGCAATCATACAAACCCTATTTCCATGGACATATGTAGACAAACACGTATCACCTATTGCCCGGTAGTCAGCGTGTGAATGCAAAAGGTTAACTTGCTAGGTGTGCCCTGGTAATTAGAAAACTGTTCAAGTGTTTTCTGCACTGCTGAACACATTGGTGCATGCTGATGATTTTCTAAGGTTTTTTAAATATATCTTTCTCTTTCTGTTCTTTTAATAATTCTTGATGGGATGGAGAAATGTAGCAGAAACTGATGTGCATGCAGAAGAGACTTTCTTCTCCCTTACTGTTTATATATATGCAACTTGGAAAGTCATGTTCCTTTCATGCATTGTAGTTGCCGACTTAATTAGCGGCATATCCTATAAACGAGGTCCAATTTCCAGGGGAATTGTTACATTTCCTTTGAGGCTGCTTCTAACACAGAGACTCATGTTGTAAGTGTCCTAGTTTGTTCTTTGTTATTCTTTTTTTTTTTTTTGCATTTAAAAATTCAATCCATTCTTTTAAGTCATTCTCAATAGTGGGTGCAGCGATATCACTGTTTGGTTTAAGCACCTTTTTCCATTTAACTTTGCCAGGATTATACGACTTCCTATCTCAACAGTGTAAGCTCTGTGGCAGTTGTTTTGGTCCTTCTCATTACAGCTAAGCTTGTCTCAATGTGATTTCTATTTCTTTATTTCTGAAATGTTACCTTTATTAAATTTTTGCTTTCTTAGATAAAATATGAAACAAGCATTGCAGAGGTGCATAGGGAAATCTACTGTATAAACAAGGAATATCTTTTTCTACAGATATGGAAAGACTCTTTGTTTAGGGAATTCCTTAGATATATGAGGGGAGTGAAATTCTGCAGTTTCCCTCCATACATACTCTATTGGTTTTGTTAGGGCTTCTCCAAATAAAAAAAATCAAATTTTAATACTGCATTATTACCCAAAAATGTGTTGCCAGTACTCTACAGAAGTTTTTCTTAATTCCCACTTCTCTGAAATGGTCTTGTTATACAATCCTCAGAAATGGTCAAACAGAGCACTGGGGAGACTTGGTGAAGCATATTATCTTTGATTTTTTATGTTGCCCTGTGTACAAATTTATCTAGTCAGATGGTGATTTCAGAAGCCTGGATCCATCACAGTTCTTAATATCATCTGAGGTTTGCTGAGTCTTTCCTTTCATGTCTCTCATCTTGTCTACAGACAGCAGTTTCCAAATTGATCCAAAGCACTATTCCTCCTGGAATGACTGTAAGGAATAGTTGGATAATGATGATAGGGCAGAGTTCATTTATTACTCTTACTCTTTTCTGCAATGTCATCTCTTTTCGACAGCTTGCTATGATGTAAGGAAAAGATCTGATTCTTAATAAAGAAAAAAATATTAATAAAATCCTATTGATTTCTGTCAGTGCTGATTCAGGTTCTTTGCCCCATTTTAGTCATAACCTTGTCAGGGTCCTGATCACAACAATTGGTACGTTGAACAATGCAAACAGTGTTCAAATGCTGAGAGCTGGAACTGTTGCTGAACTGACAAATGAATCCTCAGGGTTTATGTTCTTCAAAAATTTTGTAATATGGAGCTGGGAGCCATTCGAAATTTCAAGATTTTGCTGGCTAATGAGAGCTTTTTATTGCTGTATGGTTGTGTGTATGCGATGGTATGGACCAAGGAAAAATATCAGCCTTTTTGTGACTCTGAGTCCCATCTGTATTCTGCAGCATGGAGCTCTCGTTCTCCATGTGTCTTTTGTGGGAAAGTATTTTAATTCCTACTGGAATTCCTACTATGAAATCACTTTTGGAGAAGCAGGGAAACTGATACTGATACACAGACTAATGCATCTGCCTTGAGGCGATGCTTTGTTTTTCTTTTTCTTTTTAGCACAGCTGGCCTAGCCCTGCAAAGAAAAGTAAGATGTTAAAAAAGGTGAATGGTTTCTTTGTACCTTTGTTGTCATAAACAAACAAACAAAAACTACTGAAGGATCAAACTCCTCTAAGTTTCAGGATTTAAACTAGTTTCCAGCTACCTGGAGTCTCTTGTTGAGACTCAATTTCTTCAGCCTTCTTTTGCAAGCTCCTGTACTAATTGGTGCTCAAGATACATGCTGGACTAGGTGGATTTTGTATTTGTTTCCACCTGTGAAACCTCTTCCTATCTTTAATAAATTACATTCTTCAGTCCTTTGCATTGCTGGATGATCATTAATACCAATTCTTACTAAGCCTCTACATACACACACACACATACATATTTACAATGTCCAAGTTACTTTCATTTTACTTGATGGAGTTACAGAGTGATCTATTGAGACATGACAGTGTGCATGTTGTAAATAATTCAAGAGTGAAAGAAGCTGCATGAGCCTTCAGAATAAATATAGCACATCACCTAAAATCAGATAGACATTTGGTTTCACTTGCTTAAAATACCTTAGGTAGCAAAACAGGTATGACTGAGAAGTTTAAAAGTACAGTTGAGCTAGAGCTAAAATGGGTCCCTCCTCTCTAAGCCCACTTCGCAGTAAAGTCTGAGACTGTAAAATGTTTTACTTGCTAAATAGCACTGTATTTTTAAAAATATGATGATGTCTTAGTACCTTTGAATTCACTGGAAAAATCATGAGCATTCATACTAGTCAGATATTTTATCATGGCAAAGAAAAGATTTTCAGTGTTTTGGATTCTATGGTAATGATTTTCTTGTTATAGCCTTTTAACAACCTATAAGTAAGAAAAATAGCAGCTAGGATACTTACCTGTTGTAAGTTAGCATCTGAAAATCTCTGGTGAGTGCGCCAATGCTCAGTGTCTGGCTGGTCCCAAGTAACTCCATGTAATCCCCTCCACAGAGCTCTGAGCTAGGGGCACTGTGTCAGTGACAGCAAAACCCAGTCTGGGTTTCATGTAACTCTACTCACATTAATTTGTTCATCTGCCTGTTGAAACACGGGAGAAAAGTATCAGACCCTGGGCATGATTATTATTCTGTGAATGATTTTAAGTGGTTATTTTTCTGGATTACTGGCTGGCTCAGAGACTTGACAATGAGCTGCAAGACTTTTCTTCTTCTTAGGACTTGGTCCAGGGCCCATTGGAGTCAGTGAGCAGCATCTCAGATAGAAAGACTGAGAGAAACAGAAGGGTAAAGGGATTTTTCAGGCAAAGGATGAAATAGGTCTTTGTTCAGGAAGGGTACTTGATGTAAACATTCAAGAAAGAGTAGCAGTGTATGTGCTTATTAGCTTCCTAACTGCCACAAACTGTGCAGCAGTGCAAATCCCGAAGGCTGGGGGTTGCTGCATTCCTACTTCTAACAAGTGGCATGACAGGATGTCTGCCATGGCAGCTAACGCAGCTGTGGCACATGCTGGGGTAGGCTGTGCCAGGCACGGAGCAGAAGGAAAGCAGGAGGCAGCCTCGCTCTGGAAGCTTCTGATCTGTTCTGGGGGGACAAAACCAACAAAAACAAAGCTGTGCCCTTTCACTCGTTTTTCATGGCAAAGCCACAGCTAAGCCTCTGGAGATTTTGTGGGTTTGCTTTGCATATAATTAAAAAGTCATTAATTAGGCTTAATTTTAAAAGTGAAAATAAAATAAAGGCTAGTTAAATCTTCCAGAATACGTGCCGCCTGTTTTGTTTTGTTTTGTTTTTTTAATTTAATTTGTTAGAGTTTGGAAGGCTAAGATAGGAATTACAGTTCAGTTACACAATAGCTTGCTATGTAACATTCACCTCAATGACACGATTTATTTCCAGCTTATCAACCATCTTGATAATTTGGGCAGGAAAAGTATGATAGATTTCCAGCAGTGAGAAAAACAAATTGCATAAAGCACAGCCCATCTTTTCCCTTGCACTGTCAATGCCAACAGCGTAACTAATTCTGAGACTTCACTGGTCACAAGACTAAATGCAACTTGGTACTTTTTTTACATGATTGTGAAATGGATAGCAGATCAGTTTTCTCCGATAAACGTTTAATTAGCTGTACTGTTATGCTAGTTCAAAGAGAATCGATGTTTTGGTTTGGGTTTTTTTGTGTGTAGAGAATTGTATAAACTATCTTTTATCAAAAGCTGTGGAGTGAATATACTTTATGATGACCGTTACAGCCTGTCTGATGCCCTGATGCTCTGTCAACCTGTTGTGAATTGGCCTGGCTGTTCACTTCCACGTGCTCCGAAGCCAGCTGGGTATGGGTAGGATCTGCTGCCCAGGGTTTGCTGATAGCAAGGTCTCACCAGTGTCCCAAGCCTCAGTAGACCAGTCCCGTCATGCTCCCTCATAGTTTACTTAAGTTGTAGGCTAAGTAGATAACTCGTTTACCATCTGACCCTCTGCTGAACCCTCCAGGAGGAAGGCATGTTCAGTCATGCATGGTTAAATCAGTGGTTCAGGCTTGTAGGGCCTGGCCTGCCCTCTCTCCCCTCAGGGCACTCCTAATGTGCAGTGGCAGCTGCTATTATGCACAGAGTAGACTGGCAAGTCTCTGAACAAGAAACTCTACCAGTAATGCTTCCATGTGAAGAAGACGACCACTGTTCCAAGGAGAAAGACTCTTGAGAAACTGAAAGTCAGTAAAAATCTCAGTTGGTCCCAAGGGCGACCCTTTGAGCAGGTGCTGGGCACCCTTCATGAGGAGGGCAGCTCTGGAGTGGGTACTACAGGCCACCCTGGGCTTGGCGTACAAGTCAAACCAGAGCTGTCAGTTTGCTAGAGATGCTAAACCACTCTGCCAGTTTGCAATGACAGAACTTTTCTAGTGGCCAATGATGCTAGGAACAGTTTTTCTTTTAATTATCAAGGCAATTTCCAGCCCTAGGGAGAGGTTTTAGACATCTCCCAGGACCCTTCCTTTGCCCACAAGTGGAAGTACAATGGTTTTAAGCATCACCTAGAGAAGACCAACTAAAGCTCAAGTCTCTAATGTTCTGTTTCTGAACCTATTCTGAATAGAACTTTTTGGGTAGCACATTTAAATGTACTAAATGTTTCTGTGGTCATTTTCCTAATGCATGAAGTGAATATGATCTTCATTACAGGAGGTTTTTTTTTTGAGCTTTTCTTGCCTAACATCGTGGAACATTGGATTTTCCTTTGTTACCTTCCCTACAAACAACATACAGTTCAGCAACGCTAAAGCTGTGTAAAGGCGCGGGGTGTTTTATGATGTGGTACAGGCAATAGCCAAGAGTTGCTTGTTCCCATGCTTGATACAGGTAGTTAGGGTATTTCAGGATGATGTATAGTGACAGATTGACAAAGGTATGCTTTTATATTTATTCACAAGCACAATTTAATACCACTTCTAAGCAGAATGGTTCTGTGTATTCCTGTGCATAACTGGAAGAGGCTTGCCATATCTAGCTGCATTTTTACTTCCACTAATGCTAATCTTCTTTTTCCTGTAGTCTGATTAAACTTTGTGATCTTGGATCACAACTCTCCAGTGCTCACAGCTATCAGTAGGGATTGATTTGTTTGAGGAAGCTGGTGTTGCTGACCCTTAACAATACCATTTCAGCTGCCTGACCTTGCTGATAACTAACTCCAGTGGTCATCTCCAAGAAGTGGTATTATCTCCTGTGTCAACAAGGACTATAGTTACTAAAAATTCTGCACAGGGAAACCATTTTCTTGTCACAAGCAAAAAGGTGGCCCCTTGTCACTTACAAGAAAGCAATAAGAACAAACACATGCTCAGCAGCATCCCAATTAATTATGCACTTTTACATTTCAAGTTACCCCAAAGTATGTCTCTGGATTTACTGTTGTATGACTTACTTTCATGTTTAGCTGCCTCCTCACTCCATTGTTTCCATGGTAACACCTCTGAAACATTGCTTCTTTCTGAGGAGGTGAAATGTAAAGTGGCTGGAATATTTGAGTGTTTAAATATTTAAATGAAAACAACACAAAGATGGTGGGGTGAGTCAGACATGACAGGTAGGTGACACCCACAATAGCTGCTATTAAATTGGACCATGGAGTAGTACTTCCTTTGCTGTTCTACTGCAAGATGAAAAGAGCAGCCAGCTCAGAGGAGCTGTGCTGAACCTGGGCTATCCTGGTACTGAGAGGCAGCTGAGCATACTTATGACCAAGGCTAGCTGAAATAGCCTGCTGCTAACCTCTGCAAAGAGTTAGGAATAGCAAAGCTGCTAATTTGTAGGAGTGCTGCATTTGTTTTATTATTTGCCAGCGATAAACATTTCTTGTTAAAATCGCAGTAACTACTAATGGTCTTGGTGTTTTACTATGAAGTCTGTTGGGAAGTTAACATAGAAATACTGTAAGAAGTGTTCCTGCTAATGCTTGAAAATCTGCCAATGTTTGCTTTGGCCATGACTTTCCATTGATGATAACAAACATCAGTTATGTGGGTTTGGAGGAGTCTGTGCTGCAGATGTGGCAGGTTTTGTAAACTTAAAGGGAGCTTTTATGGAGGATGTTCTTCTTAAAGTACTGCAGCTACAGTGATGTCTCTCTCCCCTGCTACACTGACCCTTTTCAAATTAGCAGTACAAGACTTGGTCTTCAAAGTGGATGTAGTGGTACTCATTTCCCCATTTTAGCTCATTTCACTCGCCCTTCCAATCCACTTTGATTAAGGTTCCCTTTGTCTGCTCCCACAGATGGCTGTGCCTAGCCTACTTGCTTAGAACAATCTCCCTGTTCTTGTGTACCACAGCTCTCCCTTCCTTCCCTTAAAGTCCTTCTTAGATGAACACCTTTCCACTTGCTGTTCTGAACCTGGACTCTGAACCAGCCCTCTCTGTACTCCCCTTGCTTGTCTGATCATAACAGGGAGCAAATTAATCCTCCTTTCTTATCCCTTCCACAGGAGACAACATGAAACAGCAATGAAATAAATGACCTAAATTCCTCATAGAAAACACTCCACTGAGCACTGTTCCTGCTCACTTGATTTCTCTGATTGCCATTTCCCCTAGACTGTCGCAGCACTCTCCAAACTAACCAACTGCAACAAGGTCTTTTACCATCTCATACCAACACTCTTCACGCTAGTCCCTCTGCTGCCTTCTCCTAATCTCTCCTCATCCCAGGCACGTGTTCTCTCTACTTCTTCCTTGGCTGCCCAAACTCTTAACAGAACCAGCCACAGCTGCACCTTATCTACATCAGCCAACCCACCGCCCCTGGAGCCAGCCCACAGCTGTATGTTATCAATGATAACTAACCCAGCTTCATTTCTCTACACTAGACTATCATTTTACATGATTCTATCCATGAATTTATCTTTCCAGTGCAAGGTTGTTTTCTTCCTACTGTGTATAAAAACCATGATCTCTACTAGCTTTATAGAAATAAATGGCAAGAATTACCCTTCTTCCCAATCTGAGATTGACAGCTACAATTCCTCATAGCTTTAACCTGATAGGTTTTCAATAGAATAAATTTTTGTGTTTGAAAATCTGTGGTCAGATGAGGGGAAAAATTCCCAGAACTCTCCAAGCTCTGCTCACTAACAGTGTTAAAAAAAGATGCCAGCCAAAGTAGGACAAGTGAATTTTCTTAATGTTATTCACCATCATTTTGTTTTAAAAACTTTGATACCCAGTAAAACAGCAGTTTCAGTATCAAGATGGATATTAAGTTTCAGAGCAAGCCCACTCAACATTAGGGAGAGTTGATACTGCCTTAGAAAAAGGGAATGAACAGGATGACCTCTCTGGGTTCCTTCAAGCATGTTCTACAAGCCTCTGAATAAAGACAGTTCTTGCATTTTCAATATTGTTGTTTCAACGACAAAAATTTCTGCACTTGCTTATATAGCATTTGGAGCCTGCAGTTTGTTTTTTCCACAGTTGCTACGGATGAATGCTTCTTCTTTTCTTAGTGATTTTGATGGACTAATCTAATGAGGGAAAGGAGCTGCCCTATTGAATCTCTCAGCTACCCCAACAGGACTTTGACTGAACTTCTTTGGCCCCCAGGCTTTCAAGCACTGACATCATCTGAGGATTTCTGTGTGTGAGAATGCGCCACAGCTTCCTCCTGTGTATTCATAAGATCACAGCAGTCTGTGGTTTGGGCTAACAACACATAGCTGTTGAATATTTTTCCTCACTGTAATGAACCAATGTTTGCTTAGCTAATGATCCCTCTCATTTTGAGGGACTTAGCAAAGGGTTTTGGAAACATCCCAGTGGGTATAAAAGCTGAACAAGAGTGTGGCTGATTAAGGTGTGTGAAGATGTGTGCTCAGTAGCTGTTTTGAATTTCACTTATTTCACAGACACACAAAAACCTTCTAGAAGGAAAACAAATGGAGAGCATTTTACAGAACTGAATTTAGTTTCTTTATCTGGAAGAAGAACAAGATTATGGACAACAAACAAAGGTGTTGTATAGTAGTGGAAGAGTGTGCTACAGTTAATCTGCAGAGCCTTGACCAGCTAGAATCACTCACATTTAGCATTATGTCAGCTAACCTTATTCCTCATAGTTATGGGTAAGCACAGTCAAATTTCCCCAGGCTTCTAAGAAAAAGGCTTAGAGTCAATACTAAGCTCAAACCCATGTGTAGATTTAAAAGGAGATTTGAAAAGGAGGAGGGAATTCCATTTACAAAGAGTGGAATGAATGAAAAATTTACACTGAGCCTAGAAGATCAAGAGGTGGGGAACAAAGTCATGTGAAGCAAACAGAGGCAAAGAATAGGGGAAGCAGAGAAGTAGGCAGAAGAGGAAGTAACTAAGGGCAGAGAAGAACAGAAAATCACTGACAAAATGTAACCCCAGTAAAATCAGCTGAAGCTGGGATTCAGTGGAGATAGCAAGCTTGAGAAACTGAGAAAGACAGAAATGGTATGTGTGTAGGGGAGGATATACTGTGTAACAGAGTCCTCTAATTTAACCCCATTTCAGTACAGCTTTATGCATGTGCATGAGTTCTTCAAATCTGGCAAGCATTTAAGCAGATGCATATATCTCTGAGAAATCTAGTGGGTGTTAAACATAGATGCTGCAATGAGTTTGCAGGGTTTTGACAATACTGATTTAAGGAGACAAATATTGAGGTTCTTCTAAGCAACTCCCCTTTTTAGGTAGATATCGATTGAAATCTTATGGGCAGAAGAAGATGACATTGATTCTTACTGGTTTGCATAATGTCTCATTCCATCCTGCAAGAAGACATTTTGGTGGGCTTAGAGAAAGAATAGAGACAGTGCACCTAAATTAAAATGTGTTAGCAGCACACATGGGACATCAGGAATCAACTGATCTTATTTTCTTGTAGCTTAAAGTAGATCACATCAAGAGCCTAGATCTGGTCAGTACATTTTATTCTTATTGCATAGCAAGAAGATTATATGTAGCAGCCTGACCTCCTTCCTGGGCTTATGTGAGGCTGTTTATGGCATGTAGGATATGAGGAACTCTTGCTTGTAGTGTTCCTGCATACTGTGGGAGAATCCCATTATCATTAAGTCATTTTCGTTAAACTTGCAAGTAGGGTCCTGGGTGAGTGTGTGGCTGCTAGCTGTGTTGAATGGGGGATGTAACCACAGATGCGTATCAGAAATAGAAAGTAGCATTACCCAAGATTATTAAAGAGAAATCAGCATTAGGAAGACTGCAAGATATAAAACACAAGGGAGGAGTTGGAGGAGTTGGGTAAGTTAAAGAAAGATGTGGTTCCATATTTTATTGTGAGAAAAACAACTTCACAGCATTTAAATTCCGGTTCAGAGTTCAGTTATTCATAGCTTTGGAAGCAAAACAAAGGTCTGAGTTAAATACAAAAATAACTGTATTAAGGAAAACTTCTGCCTTTGAAGCATGCAAAAGCACACTATGGTAACACAGCTGGCAACTGTGCACTAGAACTGGAAAATGAATTGGAGATAAAAATCTGAGAATGAGTAGAAAGACATTGAAGATCTTAGCACAAGAGGGAGTCCTGTGATGGGTCCTACAGTTGGAGCTTCTCTGTAAATCCAGTGGTCTCAGTTCAGGGTTTACCCATCACAGAGACTGGCAGAACCCTCAGTACTGATGCCAACAATGGATCTGCTTTCTAAATTTCAGGTATGGTTCAGCAAAGCACCTTTCACCAATGCTTAAAGAGCCACCTGGGCGTATACTTGAGGAGATTTGATGGCCTGATTTGCAGTTCAACATTTAAATACCAACGTGCTAATATTTGTTTTCTGCAAACTTATATTCTTAAGTCATATTTATGTCTGCTCCTTTTCCAGGGACTGGGTCCTAAGTAAGCATCAGATTGCCCCCTTCTTGACAGCACCAAGCAAAGGTTCTCTCCATGGCTTCCTTGTATGAACCATCTTGATGAAATAGCAGAAGCAGGATCCCAGTCTCCTCCCTCACCAATGCCTTTCCTCTCAGTTGAGTTTTTATGGGTTATGGGAGATTTTCTGGTTTTTCTGGAGGGAACATTGTTGGCTTTTCTTAGATACTGTATCTTTCAGACAGGGGGATTGATACTGGGATGCTGGTTATATCAGATGGAAAAAAGCAGGCTCCTAGGGCTGGTTGGGTGCCTGTCTATCACCTCATAATCCCCCGGTCCTTGCAGCTGATGCACTCTCAGCTCTTCTGTGCTGGAACAGTCTTCAGGGCCAGCTAACAGGGTCTCAGTTCCCAGTTACCCTGCTGGGATATGGGCTGCTGCTGCTGCTTTTCCTGGTCCTTTTAGGGAATGCCATAGAGAATTAATCCAAACATTATACTTTTCCTTTGACTCTCAGCACCATCAATATTTTCTTCCCAGATGAGCTGTTTTCATGGCCCTCCTATGAGACACTCCTCTAATTCAAAACCCTTTGGCTGTTACTCAGTTCAAGACACTAATATGCCAGAGATGAAACCCAAGCAAATTTGGCAGTACCAGATGAAACTAGCATTAGTCTGTGCTTCTAGTGAGATGTTTTAGTGTGAGACATACACAAAAGTTAAATCACAATGATAAGCACAGCAATAAGAAAGAAAGATTGTTTCTCACATCTGGCTTAGTTTAAGACAACAAGTGCTATTTAATATTTTCTCCCTCAACACTTTGTTTTGATGATATTTCCCTCTAATTTCCAAAATATAATTCTTTCAGGAGAATTCCTAGGCCTAGTCCAGAAAACATGTTGTTCTAATTGGAGTGAAAAAAAAGAGAACATCTGGGGTATCACCAAACCACTCACTGTGAAAACCATGTGTGTCTTATTCTTTCAATTTTTTGTTTTTTTTTTTGAGACTATTAATGGAAAGATCCATTGAATTTATGTACAATTGTTCTGGTTGCAGTAAGAGATAGCAATAACTTTAGATTTAAAAGATGGAAGTAAATTTCTTTAATGCCATCTTATGCAGAAAGCATTTGCTTTTTTGCCTTGGACATTGTATCACCACTCTCTCATACACAGCATGAATATCTCATATACGACCTCTGTGTGAATGGCTTGAACATACTCAAACAGACCCTCCAGATGCAGGTCCTGCCCACTGCTGGGGGAGAGGTAACTGGAGCTGAGTTCTGCAGTGCACCACTTCCCTCTGAGACATCCTACAGTTACCTGGTTACCTGACAAATTTTCCCAGGAAACACCAAAATAACAGTGATTTGGAATTCTGTTCTTAAAGTTTAGTATTCAAGAACAATTTTGAGGCTGCCTTGTAATCACCAGACTGATTAAAAATGCTAATCAGAAGCTTGTATGATTAGGAGATTAGTACTGTCTGAACTTTGATCTGCCTCATTTGTGTACACAGGGAGGAAGACACACTCTCATGCTGAGAACTGCTTTCATGGGTAGCAGATTTCTTTTTTTTTGTAAAGGATTCACAAAAGATTTCATCGCTTCTTTCTTTGTTGCTTCCTGCTTTCAGTTCCTCATAGGGATGGCCCCAGGGTTTCTATAGTCACTAACTGTTACCTCTAAAACACACAACTGTTTAACAGCCAGAAAAGAGAAAAGAAAACCCACCAACCCTTTGTCAAAAAAGGCAATATTATACTTGCATTGCTGTAACTACTCATGTGCTTTGGTTTGATCCATGTGATGTTCATATGACCCGACAGAATTAATGAAAATCCCTCACATGTGAAACTCAGGACCTCTAAAAATGCTTCACTTCCATGGTCTTTGTGTAAACAACCTGTAGACACAAATATGGAATATCCGTGAATCACAGCTTCACCTCCAGACCTAAATTTGCCTCAAACTTGTCATTGCATGTCTTAATATCGGTAACTCTTCAGACCAGAGTGCCATGGCTTTGAAAATGTCTTCAGTGTAAAAAACAAGTAAGAGAATAAACCTGCTAAATACAGAACTCACAAGCAACCTGCATCAGCTGTGGGGAGAGACCCAACCATCAGGACAGCCTCTCTGAAGCTATGGCCCAGGTCTGCCTTGTTGGTGAAGAAGATTATAAACTTACAGTGAGTGGATACTGAAAAAAACCTAAATCTCTGCAATCCCTTCCAGTGTCACTATCCTTCTACTGCTAGACAAAATGCTCATACAGAAAACTGCAGTCATGTCAGCACCGCAACTCTTACTAAACACAGAACAAGGGGATGGCAGACTTGAAGATGAAGATGAAGACGTTGACACTCAGAGTGGAAGGGGAGGCTTTAGTCCCAGAAAAGAGGCGATAAAAAGCCACATGAAGAATTAGCTCTCAGGCATTATGTAGTAGCATCTCTACCCACATGGTCAACCAACAACTTCACTGGAGCTTACAAGGTCTTCAATGAAAAAAACAGCCCGCTATAAATAACAGTCCTGATCTAAAGAGCTTCAGTTGCCTTTATCCAGCTTCCCATGCCTCTGCTTCTGATTAGCCTGTAAGTTCTTTCAGCCAGGGATGGCTTTCATCATTCTGGGTTCAACTGTGAGATTTCCTGCTTGGCCATGGAGAGAAATAAAGGGACATAAACTGACTTACATTCTTCTCTACTACCTTTTTTGTGGTAGGTAAGAGCTTTCAGAGTGACTTTTCCTCTCCCAGCAGCTATGAAGGGAATGAAAGAGACGAGACTGTGGTGTGCCATTCTTCTAACATGCAGTTGTTTTCCTGCTTTAACATAAATCAGGAAGTCAAAGGCTCATCAGAGCCTTGGAGCCCCTGGAGCTTGAACAGTTGAGGCACGTAAATTTCGGTAGCTATGTGTGTGCAAGCAAGCAACAAGGCCAACGGGATCTCTTCCCTTTAGTTCTCCAGCTTGAGAAATCCCTTTCACACTCGAAACAACTGGGCAGCCTTCAGCATGAATCTAGGGCAATTTCACATGCAGCATGTACCAGAGCACTCCGAGCGCTGTGCTGCTGCGTCTCACTATTGCAGATATAATTCATAAACATAAGAAAAACCCCGTACTTGCATGAAGATGGGAAAACAGAGGATTCATGGTATTTTATTTGTGAAGATTTGCTCTGGTAGTCTAGGATGTTTGTATCATAGCATGACACCATTAGAAACAATGCCAGATATGAAGCGTTGTACGTTCTGAAGCACAAGGACACGGATTGCAGAGGGAATCACCTGAAAGGCTTTCCAGTGTAGCCCAAATGTGGTTCTGAGAAGCAGACCAGGTGAGTTAGTCCCGTTTGTCTACACGTGCTTCCTGACACACGCAGCGTTTCTGGATACCCAGAAGGAACACAGACCCGATGCCTGTGCTGTTGGAGGAACCTCCCGGAACCATTCTTGCTGGCTAACAGTAACCACTTAATTAACGTAAATACTAAATTATAGTTAAAAAACCCCACCACCTGCATTGGGACAGCCTGGAACTAACAGCTGTTTCACGAAACGGGTCATTCACTTTGTGGTCCCGACCACCGCAGGTTCGTCGCAGCGCAAGCCACGAACAGCGGGGACCAGCCAAGTGCCATGTCCCCCCACGGAAGCCCGTCTTGACACGCATCTCCCGGACACAGGTGGCTGGAACCCAGAGCCCCCCGCGCGCGGCCCGCCGCTCGCCCCGCCGGCAGCGCCACCCGGGCCTTCCTCCCACCGGCCCGAGGGCTCCCGCAGCGCGGGCGGCGCCCCCCGCCCCCG
>JAVJGJ010000060.1:42433748-42446598 GCA_035590215.1 Microhierax caerulescens | reverse complement strand
TTCCTTGGCTGCTCTCTCCTCATTTGCTCTCAACCCCTTAACTCAACCAGCCACAGCTGCACCTTACCTACAAGGACCAACCCGCCGCCCCTGAAGCCAGCCCACAGCTGTGTGTTATCTATGCTAATTAACACAGCTTCATTCCTCTGCATGGTGTCACTAAAACTGCCTGGCTCTGTTTTGCATTCACACTAAGTCAAGCGGATGAAACTGATCAGTGTGAATAAATTCATTTCCTGAGCTGAAACCATCCACAAAAATAACGCAGAAAAAGCCCAACAGGGTCTGGTGCTGCTGACTCAGCTCAGCCCCGAGTGGCTGAAACCCCAGCGCTTGGTGACAACCCTGCGCGTCGCCAGAGCGCAGGGACCCCAGGCACAGCCCAGGGAGTGGGGGTCCCTCTCCCAGTGTCCCAGGAGAAGCCGGGTGGCAGCGTGGGTCCCACCTGGCTGTGGGCACAGCTGCATCAAGCCGATCCCTTCTCGCCTTGTCTGCAGCATCCCACACCCGGTGCCCTTTGCTGGGCAGATTGTTGCTTCATTCATCCAGCGCGGGTTAAATTCTGCTGGGGACATGGTGTGAGATGACTCTGCCCTTTATGGTCGAGCTGGGATGGTTGCCCTGCACAGCCATCGGTCCGTCACACGTAGATTACACTGATCAGACGGATCTCATGCTGCTCTCGGTGCATCGGGTGGGAGGCCGAGGGCAGGGATGGGCTCAGCCCCATCCACAGCGGTGTCCGCCGCAGGCGGTGGGGCCGGGCCGGGCTGCACCCCATCTTTGAGGGACTTCTGCTTGCCGGGCTCCGGCTGGCTCGCTCCAGCCTTTTTCTCCCGTTTTTATTGCAGAGGAGCGCGGGGCGGCGGTGCTAGAGGGCGCCAGGGCCCCGCCAACCGGCCCCGCAGCGCCGGGAGGCCGCGGTGAGGGGCTGAGCCCCCCGGGAGCCGGGGCAGCCCCCCCCAGCCTGGGCAGCCCCCCGCCGGGGCTGCTCTGTGCTTCTGGCACCGTCCTGCCACCGCAGGGGCTTGGGGTGGCCATGCAGGGTTGGATCCAGCTGCAGGCAGCTTCGTGATGGATCGGGGACAGGGCAAGTGGCACAAGATGTTCCATCTGAATATGAGGAAGAGCTTTTTTACCTTGAGGGTGACAGGGTGCTGGCACAGGCTGCCCGGTGAGCCTGTGGGCTCTCCTTCTCTGGGGACATTCAAAACTCACCTGGATGCAACCGTGCAGCCTGCTGCAGGTGACCCTGCTTTAGCAGGGGTTGGACTGGATGGTCTCTAGAGGTCCCTTCCGACCCGGACCATTCCGTAATTAGAGCTGGGGAACGCTCGTACTGGGAGGTGAAGCAGGAGCCAGACCTGGGTGGAAGGAGGTGGCTCCTGCTGGAGTCACTCTTTCCAGGTACCACAGCATCCCGCCTGGTGCAGAGCCAGGGGCATGCAGAACGCAGCCACAGAGCAACAACCTGCAGGGATGGCAACGGCCGTTTCCTCCCAGGAGAAGTAAAGATCCTCACCTCCCCTGGGGTACTCGTATCCCAGCCAGAAGCACAGGGGACAGCTCTCTCCCGCTGGACGCCTGCTGAGGACAAGCTGTGCTCCCTTCCATCATGTGGGAGTACTTTCTCAGCAGTGAAATAACAGCAAACTGAGAGCTATGGCCGTATGTGACTATAGCTGCCCTCCAAAGGGACCAAAGCTCATGGTAAGGGGGCTGAAAGTTCAGGAGACGTATTTTTTCTTTCTTTTTTCAAACTACACATAAAGTACAGCAGATACATGCTGCTGGAGGCAGAATGTTCCCTATCCTGGCCCAGCTATCCCAGCTCCAAAGCAACCTCCACCTGCACAGAGCTTCCCCTCCATGGGCCATGGACCCACCTGGGTGACAAGATGTCCCCACCGCTCCTGCCCACCCGCTGCCCCATCTGTAAATGTGACAGAGGATCTCTGGGTGAGAGAAAAAGCAGCAGTGGAGGGAGCAATGCAGTGAAGAGACTTGCTCCCAACATGTTTTAGAAGCGGCTGCCGTCGTGTCTTACATGAAGCCCGATGCGGTGGCCACGCAGAAGATTTTTGGTGAGCACGGTGGCTGCAGCACGGCTACGGGGAGCACAGCCTGTCCTGCACCAGCTGCTCGTGGCCCCTCTGCGCCAGGGCACTGCAGGCGTGAGCAAACCAGCGCTTTAATGCACAGAAATGCAGTGCTGGAGAGGGGGTGCCGCACAAAGCGGGGGTCCAGGGCTGTCCAGGTGCCGCTCAAGACATCTGTGGTGCTTTCAGGACCTGGCCAGAGGGGCCCAGAGGCAGCAGCAACATTCTCGGCCGGCCACAGCTCTGTCACGTTTTGCTGACCACAGTGTATCTGCCGTTGCTGATGTTCTGGGTGCGCTCAGCCTGCAGGACTGGTGGGACAGGGAGAATTAACACCCTCTTAGTTGGGGTTTTAATTCTCCTTCAAGTAAACAGTGTTGAGAAACTCTCCATTTGCTTGCCAGTAGGAGGAACCAGAAGAATCCCTTCCCACAAACAAGCCATTCCCAGCCTCGCAGTGAGCAACAGCCTCCCGGCCCCAGAGTACATTTTCCACTTCCATCATTTTCTGCAGTTTGCCTTTTAAAACCCATCTCGAGTCAGCAACAAGACCTTCGTCCAAGATCAAAAATCGTGATTAGATGTGAACAAATTACTGTTGTGCAGCTGCATCGAGATGCGCTGTCTCCTTTCCCACTCACTCAATTATTTCCTCGTTTGTTGCCCTCTTCACAGCTTGGCAGCCCTAGCTTTTGGGGGAGAGCCCTTAACTTCATTACATCTGCTGGAGTACATTAGTGATCTAATCTGCTGATTACAATCTATACACAGGATATTTTCTCCTTGCTGTTATCTGAAAAAATATGGGCATCAGTACAGAAGAAAAGGAAAAAAAAAAACCAAACCAAAAAGCAATTTACAATTGAGGGAGCGGAAATAAATACATCGTAGTCACATGAGGAAGTAGTAACCGCTGAGCTATTTTGGGCACAATACATCATGCAAAGGATGATGTGTCTTTCAAGCAGATTTCAAGTCCAAAAGGCACAAAATGTTTTTGGAAAGTAAATTCTCACATATATTAAGTACCATGCCAAGGAGTGAAACTGGATGCTGTCAGGCTTCTTATTTAAGGTTTGTTCAGCAGCTGGATAAGGAAAGCCAGAACCCCAGCTAACCTCACCCCTTTGGTTTCAGCAGGACAACGCACGTATCTAAAACCACGCAGGTGCTCACGGATTTTGTTGGATCGGACCGTCCCAGATCAAGCACACCAGGCAGAGCGGGGAGGTGGTGCACAGCTCTGGGGTGTAACGCAGGCTTTGTAACCCGCAGTGCATGCACCCCCAGCACCAGTGGGTCAGTCCCTTGTTCCCTAGAAAATCCTACGTGCCTGAAATCACAACTGGCTTAAAAAATCCTACGCGATTCAAAACCAAACTGACACTCACCCTTGGCTAATTGCCGCCTTCTTTCCTGAGCCTTCAAAGGTTACAGCGTGCCCCAGGTGGAGGGAGCGCAGCAACGATCAGCTCTTTTAGGTGAAGGAAAGACACCCGTGTTTCGCCTGCTTGCAGGACCGCAGCAGCATCACCGCAGTGCACGGTGAAAACCCGTGACCTGGCCCCAAAGCGAGCGCGTGCAGGCAGGCATCCTCACACAGGCATTTTACACCCACGGAGAGACAAGGTTTAGGCACCGCCGGCCACTGCCAGAAGCAAACATGCCCCCACGGCCGTCCCTGCCCCAGGTCTATTCTCAGAAGAGGAGCAGCAGGGGTAGCAGGCTCTGAGGCTCCTGTCCTTCTGGTACCACCCTGAACAATTGTTCTGGCTCCCTGCTGCTCGCACTCCTCAGATGCTTGCGGACAGCTAGCATGCCTCGCTCCCACCCCTTTTTGTTGTGGTTTCTCTCTTGAAAGCTGCCAGCAGATTTCCTGAGCCGGCCAGTTGACAGGGCCCCACGACACAATGCCTGCTGTAGAGTGTCAGGACGGCAGCTCCCCAGCACGCTCGCTGTCGGAGCACGGGGAATGCCAGCGGAGGCAAGGGGCGCAGCTCCGAGGGGTGGCGGGAGCTCCGGACAGAAGGCAGCCCTTGCAAGCCGCTTTGGACAAGTACAAAACGCCCCTCACCCTGGACTGGAGGGGCTGGCTGTTCGAGGGGTGCGACCTCGCAGCGGGTAGGTGACTCACCTGTACGGTGGAGGGGCAGCCCTTCTCCCGGAGGTACTTGCCGGACAGCACTTCCAGGGGGATTCGTAAAGACGGTACCTGCTGCAACAGCCGTGACTGAACAGGCCGTGGCTTCGGTTTTGCGGGTGGGCAGTCCTGGGGACTCCTGTGGACACGTGCGTGCTCGATGCCGAGGCTGAGCTGATTTGCTGCACTGAGCTTAAATGTTACATACAAATATTTCGAAGGGTGTGCATGGCTGCAGGAATCAATGGAATCACATAAACAAAGAACAAGATGCTTTTGTTCTTATTTAGCGAAAACCCCACTGAAAGTTTTGTCTGCATCAGCACATCTCAGGGGAAAGTGCCTGCGGTTGGTACTTCGGGTATCAGCCCCCACCGAGCAAAGCAGCACCTGCCTCCAGAGGACGAGCAGGATTTACCACTCCACCTTTAGATCTGTGACTCTCAAACGTCCCTCCCCGGGCCACTTGCCACGGGGAAGCATCGGGCACTGTGCACGGGTTCACCGCTTCCCCCCAGATCTCCTCTGTCTTTCTGGGGGTCAGGGCAAACTTTTGCCTCCCGCACAGGCGCCGCACGTTTGTGCTTGCTGCGTTTATGGGGAGAAATTCCAGCCGGGCTGCACAGGAGCCACTGGCTCTGGTTTGCAGAGCACTCTGGCACGGAACGAGTTCAAAAGCAACTTCTTCCATGTTTTAGTCAAGCTTCCTTGTATCCTCCCTGCGGCTGATGGCAGGGGCCATGCTCCACACATACCATCATGCAGTAACACGACGCATATTAAACACTAACAAAGCAGGGTCCCTGCAAAATCACCAGCTATCAAACCTTCCTCTCCACCGCTTTCAAACGGGGCTGGGTTTGGTTTTGCAGAGATGCCCTCAGCAGTGACAGAATTACGCTTCCTCTGGTTGTTCAGGCATATTCTTCAGGCACTTTAAACCAGAACCAGTTCAAATCCCTGAGGAGCCATCACAGAATGATGGGATTGACCTCACCAGGTCTGGACCAGCACAGGGTGCAAGTGGCACTGAAACCCCGTGATTTGGCTACCATCAGCATTAAAAAAAAACCACACTGAGAAGTACCTGCCTTGTTCTCACCTCTCTCCAAGACACCTGAATTACTGCCTGTGCTGCAGGCGTGTAACACGTGCCGTGCCCTGCAGCTCTTGCTGGATGCAGCAGCTTGCAGCAGCCTTGGAATGGGCACCAGCCGGGGAAGTGAGCACCAACAGCCCCCAGGGAGGGAGTGATGGGTGCCCCTGCTGCCCCCTGCCCATCTCCTGGCACTCTGGGACAGCCAAACCCCCTATCGCGCAGAAAGCCACGCTGCACTGCCTGCTGGCCTACTCGGTTTCTGGGACCCCCCCCCCGGGGTAACTGCTGCTCCCCGGGATGTGCCTGTCCACCGGGATGCTTCTGTCCCTGGGACCCCCCAGCCACCTGGGATGCTCCTGTCCCTGGGAACCTCTGCTCCTATGGGACCCCTCTGCCCCCCGGGCGCCCGCCGGGCCCCGGGGGGCTGCAGGTGCGGGAGCCAGGGGGAATGGGGGGCAGCTGCGTGCCTGGGAGCGGCTCTGAAGTAGTTTGTGCCCCCTGCCGCGGCATCGGAGCGGAATCCTCTCCAGCCGCCTGCGATCCCCTCGGCAACTTCAGACCACCTTTCGTTTTCATCCCCTAGGTTAAACCTCCATCAGCTACAACTGCTTCTTCCCTCCATCACCCCCCCAAGTTACAGTGTGGATTTGACAGAAGATTCTGTCTTTTAGTCTTTTAGGCAAGGAACAGTGCTAATCTCATGTTTGGAGAGAGTCTGTTGTATCCTATGTGCAAGCGCTGTGTTGGTAAACTGATGCATTTATAATTAACTACATCGTTCCCATTTGTGGTTGTTTTTTTCTTGACCCCGCCTGCTGGCACAGGTTGGGCTGTAAGTGTACAGCTTCAGGCCCTCTTCCTGGAATATGCTTTACATCCCTCAGATACAAAGTCTAAGGTTGCTGGGACAGCACGTGGGTCTCTAGGTAGGACTGCTGACAGACCTTGAGGATTTAAGAACAAAATTGAACTAAGCCCAGATCCTATGTCCATGTTTAATATAAGAAAATCAGATTTCGCCAGAATTAGGATGGGTCATATCCTTAAATTAAAGCTGAAGTTAAAATGTGTGATGTAGGGAGGAAAAATTTGGTTGAACTTGTCTTACTTTATAATGCTTTTGTGCTCAAATTATTGCCTGGGTTGTTTGAGATGTATCTAGGATGGCAACAAACCATCCATATAAGAATTAACTGTCTTAGACCATATTAGCATATTGCTTATCTTAGAACTTTCAACTTTTTTTTTTTTTAATTGTGGTTTTAGAGTATACTGTTGCTTGCTTTATTTAGAACTGTTTCTCATGCCTATGCTTTTTTTTTTTTTTTTTTTCTCCTCCTTTTTCCTTGCACCGGCTATTTACTTTCATAAACTTACTGGTGTGTGAAAGCAAGTAATTGGGGTATGATTATGTTTATGTAGTTTGAGGGTGGGGTGCCTTTTTTTTGGCAGATAACGGTTTTCCAGACTTTTTTAGGTTTACATGAAAAATGTCATGACTAATAAAAGTTTTTAATCTACTGGGTTATCAGCTTAATCCCTCATAACCTAATTTTTGATGGTATGCTGCATCAGGTAGGGTTTTTTTTCGGCTGGCTAATTTACAGTTTATTGTATCCATAAACACTGACCATCTGTTCTCTACATTTCTTATAATTGTAGCATCAGAATATTTTAGCAAATACTTTAGCCAAACAAACTTCTAAGCTAGATTTTTTTTTTTGCAAGAGTCACTGTAACAAGGCGGGCATTATTACATGATGACTGAATCTAAACTCTGAAGATCATCCATGGAAGAATTTTTGTTACTATATTATGTTCATTTGGAATTGATAAGGTTGAGATGGAAGTGATTTAATTAAGAGGGTCTATTCTTCCTTTTATTATTATAATTGCATACCCTGCATTATCACAAGTGCTCCTTCTGTACTCTATTCAGCAAGTTCCATTCAGAATGCTTCTGGAATATGAATTTAGGCAAAAACTCCATTGATTTAGAAAGAAGTTTGTTTTTCTTGAGACGTGGGATTCACAGTACAGTTATTTTCGATTTTCTTCAACAGGTTATGCAGGGATTGGTATTATCAAGTATCCCAATACCGAAAACATCAGCCCCTAGACTCAGAATAACCCAAAATGTAACTGGAACATGTCCATATGAATTTTTATTTCTTGAGAAATCAATAATGTAATATATGCAAGTGCAGATGACTAAATGGAAGTGTGATTGTTGCTCACATCAGCATAGCTGGTCTGGTTTCATCTACAGGAACTGCTAAGTGTTGAGTTTCACAGGGGCAGGCTTCAGCATTTGCTTGCTGCAGAATATTTTCCTGTTCTGAGTTGGAGACAGGTGTTCTGACAGCCAGAACAAGACAACAGCTCTGATACTGCACCTTTGTAGCTAGTTTCACCCTTTGTGGCCAGGAGCACTTAGCATACGTATGTTGGCACGTGCCCCAGTCACCTTGATTTTGTTGCATTCACAAACTGATGGTCTGTTCACACTCCTTGCTAGTGAGGGCATATAGTCCAGTTAAGATGGTGCAGGAAAAAATTAGTGACGGTGGGCATAACCTCTTTCTTTTTAATATAGGCCAAGAATCAACTACTGTGGACAGACGTGTTTTGTCTGAGATATGGAGGAATAGAAGGTTAATGGCATCACCTAATAGGACACATGAACAGAAGAACTGTACAGAGCCAGGTAAGATGGAGAAACTTTGTGACATCTTATAAGCTCTTGAGATGTATTGCATAGTGCTGTCATGACCAAGCTCCAGTAATGTGTTAGGGTAAATATAAAAGTGTTAAACTTTAAAAATAAAATAAAATAATAGTAAAAAAAAAAAAAGCGGGACTGTTTTGTGTAGAAATAAGGTTTCTTGTGCTATATAATGCCATGAGTTTATAGGTTAAAAGGTAATGTTCAGATATAAGAAAGTTTTGGTATCATTATGAGACTTGTTCTGACAATTTGATTTCTTTTTTGTTTCTTTTGGTGATTTTCCTGTCTAGCTGATGAACTGGTAATACTGCATGGGTGGTGCAATTGGTATATTGCACTGGTAATGAGAGGTGTAGTCTTGAAACTATGGGTAGCTAAACATGCAGTGTTTGAGATACCATCTGAGCACTGTAATTTGTGTTCATTACCTTTATACATTTTATCATGTTTTGCTAGTTTAATGACAAACTATATATTCAGAGAAGGAATTTATATTGTGTGCAGGGGGATGATGAGGTAAGTAATATTGAAACGCTGGAATCCATTTTACTTCAAGATATCTATGCTGGCCAGGCAATAATAATTGATTGAGGGCAGGGATAGATGATGCATTTTAGTGTCAGTGTTAGTCCACAATGCTTTCAACTTCCCATCTGTCTTTCCAATGTGTATTTCCTTTCTTTTTCCTTGCCTCTCTGTGGTTTACAATGTGTGGGAGATGAGACATTTTGCCAATGGTACTAGTCAAATTAATTTAAAGTTCAGATTTTTATTTTTTTTTAATATGACTCTTTGATCAACTTTTTGATGACGGCAGAGTCTGTGCCTTCTTGCAAACAGTGAAAGCATGGACTCTGGGATACTGTCAGACCCAGGCATTAGAAGGGTTGTACTAACGCCACTCTTGCATATTTGTTGCAATGCTGACGTGCCTGTCATACAGATTGAGGATCAGTGCTATGCTTATGCATTTCTGAGAGAGGAGTGGAAGAACGTTGTGCAAAATATGCGGGTCCAAAAACTTTAACTGTATCATTTGATGTCCGAGAACTTCTCTGTGATTCTGTTAAGAACTTTGTAGGTTAGTTTGCTGTTGTCTGCATCTGTAACCTTATGATGCTGTTGATTTGTCTCTCAAAGTTGTTCACGGACAAGAAGATGAAATTGACCTTTTGGAAACATTAATTATTTTTGATGGATGGTCAGAAAATACTGTTCTTTCCCACTCCTCTTTCATTTTTCTCCACATATGTGGATGCATCAATGTGATCATGCTTGAACACATACTTGGCAGCATGTTTGGAGCCAAGCCACAAAATTATAGAAGCTGGATCAGAGAGATGCCCATCAAAGTTCTTGATGGGGATTTCCATTTAGCATGAATGAGAACTTTTTTAAAATGATAGATAAAACTGCCAAGGGATAATGTATGCTTATGTGTAAATTGGAATACTATGAGCAGTGCTGGCTTCTCCAGATGCTTAGAACAAGTAGCTCAGCTCCCTCCGTTCCTCTAAGACTGTAAGATTAGTTTAAGAACAGTTGGAATAAATCAATACAGTTGGGTCATTTTGATATGCTTTCTGAAATTCAGGTGGTTGGAAGTGCACTTTTCTCTGTAACTGCAAGAGCTGGTCTCAAGAGAGGCCCAAATATGTCTCAGGATACAGAGGTTTTAAGAAAGTATCATGAGACTTACATTAAATTTAGGAGTTCTAGTACAGTGCTGGAGTTAGCCTTTCTTTTTAAAGGTGTTTCTTCTGTTAAAACATAGATTTACAGATCAAATGTGTCACAGGATTGCAATAGTAGCAGTTTTTAGGCACTTCCTGTTATTCTGCAGTTATGTACAGATTATTTCTCTGTATCTTCTGCAGCTGAAGGGGGGGCGGGTAGGTACTGCAAGAGCGGCTAGATGTAAGATACCTGCAAATAAAGGGAGCATCTGAAAATAGCTGAAGTTGACAGGACATTATTGGACAGGAACAGTTCTGTAAAAACCCATGATTGTTGTTGCTCAGTAACATGTTCTGTAGATTTAGTTTCTCTGTTTTGGCTTTTTTTTTGGTCGGGGTGTGGAATTTGGTTTGCCTTTCCCATCTCTATTCTTGTCTGGTAGCTACAAATTGAGATTTGCCCTGTAATGAGAAGAAGGTACTATGACCTTAAACCAGTCAAAAAGGAGTAAATGGCATAGTTCATCTCCATGGGAATGTAGCTTTTGCAACCCCATGACTACATCAAAATAGTCCCAGGAAAGATCAAGAGAATTGATCAAGATTGCATAGAAAATTGGTGAGAGAGTGTGGATTTTCGGTTGGCACTTGCAAGTTTTCAGTTATGCTCTTATCCTGATGTAATGAAAATTTCAGGAATGTGCTGTCAAACTCTTCAAATGTCTGGATATTAATTCTGGTCTTTTTTTCTTTTTAATCTTAAGATAAATAGTTTATCTATGTTTTATGAATACAGTGCTCTCTGTAGGCTCCTTTATGTGAAGTATTTAGTCTTTCCTATGTGACTTCTGTATGTGCCTTAAGCACTAGGGACCCTACAAATCCATGGGAGTGCGTATGGTATGTAGCAGTTTTCTTATGTCATGTGGATGTTTTTCTATGTGTGTTTAGGATACAAGAACTTCATAATACCTTGGGAAATGCAAGTTCTTGCTGCAAGGCTGTTAATCCTTTGTGTCATTGCAGTGTTATTGCTGTGCTCCCTCTTTATTAGCTTCCCACACAAGTCTGCAGCTTTATTTCCCTTTTCCCAGAGGCATTCAACAAATTTATTTACCACTTTCACCCCCTTTTCTTACTTACATGCAAATAAAAAAAAACAAAAACAACCCAGTTGTCAGAAATTGCAGCTATAGAAGTTTATAAGACCATGAGATCCTTGCAGTTCATCAGTGGTAAGAAAGGCTCACCCTTGGTAATACATCTTGGGAGAAAAACTCCATAAGCTCCTGGAAGTAGTGTTAGAAGCTTGTGGAAGCTGCTGTCTGCTAGAAGCTCACATAGCCTATGCTGTCTGAGATTGTTTCATTTACTGAAGTAGATCACTTTGTATTGTGTTATTCTGGAAACATTATTAACGCTTCTGGGGCCGTTATATCAGAACAGAAACAACTTTGAAGTCTTGGTAGTGCTGCTTTAAAAAAGAACCCTGAGGGTCTGACAAAGGGAAGGAAAATATGTATATGGTGTGTGTGTGTGTGTATATATATTTGTGTGTATGTGCACACATATGTTTATGTTTATATATATATAAAACTAAAGGAGAAAGGTTTTTCTAACATTTGGAGGTTAGAGGGGCTGATATTCATCAATATCTCAAGAAACGCTACACATTTTTTCTGATAGTAACTATTCTGCCATCATATGGAGTTATAGATACTATCTACCCCCTAACAGCAGCAAAGAAACTGTAGGTCAGCTCCAGGAGGGAGGTGGAGCACTTGCGAGTGCCAAGCCAACCTCAGTTCTAGTCTGGACTAAGACCAAATCCTCACCAAAGTTAATGTGTTGTGTAGTGCTTTTCCATTAAAGATCCTTCCTGGCTTGAAACGTGCCCTTTGTTGGAAGCTCCTTTGCCATGAAAAGATGCAAGTCTTTATATTGTCCTGGAGTTGGGCTTGGAGGGCTTGCAAATTGTACATAGAATGCTTTCATGGGAGCCTAGGATTTTTGAATTATGACATATATGCTTATGTCATATTGATTGATTCTCTGGATGACTGCTGTGGATATCCCTCTTTGAATGAAACTACCTTCTCCTTGTGGCTCTGAAAACTTTTCCTGAGTAAATTTCTGTGTGAGGAGGGGTTGATCTGACCCTCACTTAAAGCAAAGTGATCAGAAAGGGAGGGTAATTGTCTCTACCATCTTAACAGATCTCATTAGTTTGCAACCAATTTTTCTGCCTTATCCAAGCTCTTGTTTCCATCTGCCATCAGCTCACTAGCTTTCAGTGCCATCTGCCCAGCAAGTCTGATGTATTGCATGTCTGCTCCAATGGCTTTCCTCTTGTTTCAAAATGTTCCCATGACTCCATGTCCTCCAGAACTCTGAATAATGTTGCCAGAGCAATTACAAGCTGGGGTGACTGGGGGGTGCGATGTTTCTAACCATGTAACTCCACTGGGTTGTATTAGGCTGTTAAAGCAACTGATTGGCACTTCTTTCTACTGGGAATATTTTCAAGTAATCCCTGTATACAGTACAGAGAATGTTTAAACTACTTGCTGTGAATTAGAAATATTGGAACATATTTCCATTGGTCTTCCGACACTAGTCAGTGAGCTGCCTTAAAACTGAGACAGTGGCATTTTCTGTCCAGCAGTTTGTCAGCTGTGGATAGTTCATAAGCTACACCGATTTTAAATACCTGGCAGTTTGGTTCAAATGTGCTTCTCCCATTGTTATCAGTGGGTAAAGGTGATATGTGTGTTGGGGGAAAGGCAGGGGTTAGCATTTCTTCTTGAGCCATGCTCCCTTTTTACTTTAGAATTAAAAGGCACATTGTCACAGTGCTTTCTGTTCTGGCACTGAGAAAGAAAGAATCAGTTCTCTATAGTGAAATAAAGCATGTTTCCCAGCAGCATGTGTATAACTGAATTCTGAATCAGGATTAAAAGTCTGTGTGTATTTTACACAGTTATAACCTTGAGGACCTTCATCGGTGAGGGATCTGAGACCTCGGAGGCACAAGAGAAAGTCTGGAGAAAGGAAGACCCTCCCTGGGTCGAGGAGGGTCAGGTTGAAGATAGCTTAGGCAGACATGAC
>JAVJGJ010000060.1:42418117-42432297 GCA_035590215.1 Microhierax caerulescens | reverse complement strand
CCTGTGCAACCTGCCCTGGGTGAACCTGCTTTGGTAGCAGGGCAGGGTTGGAGCAGATGATTTCCAGGGGTCTTTTCCATCCCTGAGCATTCTGTGATTCTGTGATGTATTGTAGAGAAACTACAGAAGTCTTAGACTGTTTTGTTAACATACCATTGAGACTACTGTTACTTTTTCTACAAAAATTGATAATGGTGTTCTCACTGACTAGAGGAGACAGGACTGACTCTTCAAAGCAAATTTCCAAAAGGACAGAAAAACTGATTTCTTGTGCATTTTATGAAGGACATAATAGGAAGCTTTGATTTCCATCACTTTTATTTAAGAAATGCAGTGCTTAGTTAAATGCATAATTTTTAATATGCTATGTTGATGTATCCTTATTTTTTTCTTAATACTTAGACACCTTAATAAATTCTGATCTAATCATACTTTTGTTGCTGGTAGAATAAGTAATTTTGTGCTGATGTAATTTCTTTTTAAACAGTTTGATACTGTGTATTTCTATTTACAGAATGTGCTCAAGATCTTCCCTAGATCAAACTTCCACTTTGTAGCATGGATAAATGCCTTAGACTCCCATTTTTAAGGAGGTGATACTAATAATTTCACTGAAACCTTTTGTTTCATGAACAGTCTAAAATGGTAAGCTCAGCATAAACTGCAGGTTCTCTTACTATGCATTCATACAGTATCTAACACAGAAAGACAGACCATGGTGACATTGAGGTAATACAGACAATAACCGTTACTTACAAATATTCCTTACTAGCCTTTTAGTCTGGCTTGCTCTCAGCCTTGATGCACAGAAAATGTGCAGCTGTTGTAGATAGATTTATTGATAGTACGTGCATTTTGATTTAAAATATTTCATTACTTCGATGTATTATACCCTCAAAGACCAGGAAATTTACCAGCCTTAAATACCCTATTTTTGCATTGGTCCAAAAGGAAATTAGAATGAGGGAAGGTTTAAGAAAGAATTTCTTAGTTGCTTTGTGCATGTGGTATTTACATAACAGGTGCAGCATCCAGTAAGCATGTGTGTATGCACAGAAGCACATACTTATGTAGTGGAAAAACTTGCTAACTAGTTAGCATGTAGCTTATTTTTGTATCCACTTGTCATATGGTTGTGGGGTTTTGTTTTCGCATAGTTTTGAGTTGTTTCCTCACCCCTGATGTCTCTGCACTCACTCTTGTCCCTTTAGATGCTGAGTGGTACACATTGATTGTGATCTCACTTGTATGGTTTCTGTTTCTAGGGGTAGATAGATATGTGACAATTTAAAAACACTTTTAGTGGACTAGTTGAGGGCAAATGACAGATGTTTAATTGCATATTTTTTTGTGTGTGACTCCCAAGATCTCCTAATCAGAATTCATACCTAGATTTGGGCTGAACTTCTGACACTCTTGCCTGGCTAATTGATGTGGGTGTTAAAAGGGTTGGCAGGTAAATGTCATTTACGTTAATTGGGAAAAGTGTTTTGTTTATTTTTTTGTGAACCAGTTTAGGAAATGTGCTTTGTTTGAAGTTAGAATTAAAAAAATAACCAACCTTCTCCCTGACCTGTTAATTTTCTAGCAGTGTATTAATACTGGCATCCAAAATAGTAGAAAGAAATGAGACAAACATCTCTCTATGCTTTGGCTCAACCTGCCAGTGGCATCCCCTGGAGAGCTGCAAACAGAAAACGAACTCCAGAAATTTATCCATTTCCCCAGGTCTAGGTGCCAAGTTTGCAGGAAGTAGTTTAACACACAGCAAATAACTGTCTGACTAAAATGGCATTTTAGAGATGTAGTAAACAAGGTCAAATGAAACAGAAAGAAATACTATTTAATATATTACTGTATATTCTTAAAGCTAATGAAAATGTTACTTGATAAAATCTTTATTTCATATGAGTCAGATTTATTTACAGTTGGGTTTAGTCCAGTTGAAGCACACTGTTGATAAGGGCTTTTACAGTTAAGTGTTTTGCTCTGAAACCAAGAAGCAGACTTGAAACAAAAAATCAGAGTTTTTGAAGTGTAGCAGTTTTAATATATGTGGACACAGGCCCTTACTTTCTTTGAATGGAACAAAACAACCAGCTTGAATGACCTGGTGTGCTAGACTTAAGATCTGAAGGTTTTTGTATTAGCCCAGCTCTAATATTTAGGTGTCTGATAGCCTGTATTTCAAATCACATTACCAAAGCATTTCTCGAATGTTAATGTTTTAATAGTGCAGTATCTTCTTTTCTGTGACTGCAGACAGCAGCTGTGTAAATTAGTGACCTAAGTCAAAGAGGAAATATGTGATAGAAGAATTAATTACATTTAGATACATCAGTCCTGATCTAGGCTCCTGCAAAGATCATGTTTGCACAGAAATTAGGACTAGTATGACCTCCTGAGGTTCCATCCAACCTGAGTTTTCCTATGATCTGATATGGACACCATGCCACCCAGGACATCTCTGAAATCCTGAATTGGGGATTTCAAGATCAAAGTTAATGAGACTTGGCCATGCAGATCTCCATGGTATAGCTGACTCTTACCTTTAATGTGGGATAATGTGTGTGTGTTTAAATCTGTTCTTCACTAGTGTGACCATGCAGGTAGACTATTTTTGTGTGGAAGTCCACTCCATTTTCCACTCAGAGAATTGTGCTGTTGGTATAAAAGTTGTGTTTAAATTTACCCATCCTTATGCGGGGCAATTTCATTTCCATTTCCACTCCTTGCTTTTTACCTTCATGTCTGTGACATATCACCATGTACTGCAGTTGAGACAGAAAATGCTGCTTTCTTGCTTTGTGTCATGCACAGTTGTTACCACACCTCACTTTACTGTTGTAGAAAGCAGGTTGAAAAGGCATTGCAAATCAGTCTGTGAGCATTAATCCATAGTCTGAGGTCAGCCTAGGACAGAGTCTTTGTGAGGTACTGGATTGTTTAATAAATGTTAAAACTCTGCATTCGTTACTTCATCTCTGTGCTCTTAGTGACTCATCAGTCCGTAATTTGGACCACCAGTGTGAAGGATTCAGGCAAAACTGTGTAAAACTGGGCTGCAGGGAAGTAGATTGTGAAAAGCACCTGGAGGTAGAAAATGGCCACTGGAAGCTGCGAGAGGGATAGAGAAACTTGGGGATTGGAATTGGGTGGTAGAAAGATGTAAGATTATCCAGTCGTGGAGCCTGCAGTTGGAAGACAGGGGAAGGGGACACAAAGGCAAGAGTGAAAGGAAGCTGAATTTGGATAATAAACCATGGGAGAATCCTGGGGAAAGCAGGGCAAGGTGGCAGGCCCTGGAAAATAGTAAGCAGAGAAAGTGATAAGGTGTATGAAAAATCGAAATGGGTGAGAGGTTTGATTTCAGTTGGTCAAGGGATCTAAAATGAAAAGCAAAGGGAGTCTCTAAAAAGGGCTTAAGTTACAAAAGGGATACCTTTTAGTCTTGAGTTTGGCACGTAAAACTGGAAGCATTCACAATTTATATCTATTTTTTAATTTTTTAGGGTTTTTTTTTAGTTTTGTTTTTAGCATGGATTGGGTATCAATGAAGAGCATTTTCAGAGATTATACTAATGACACCATCTAGGTATAAAGTAATTTAGAAAGCTTCACTGAAACCAGGCCCTTGTGCACCTCAACTCTGTCTCTCTGAATCTCAGTGTTTTGAGGGTCTAAATGACTAAGTGTATTTAAAAATACACTTGGGCACAGTCTCCAATTGCATTACAGTAAATCAATTTTAAACTTTGTTCTTCTAATATTTCTGACAAGAACCCTCATAACTGAATTATTTTTTCAGAAGTTACAAGATTTTATTATACATATCTATTACTGTATTCATTGGTGCCAATGACTTTTTATGGAATAGATGTGGTTATCCACCTAGCAGGCTAAAACTGTTCCATGAACCTGCTGACAATTAAACTGGCATCACTGCTGTTCTACAGGGAGGCAAGACCTTCAGGCAATAAAGACTGATGGTTTCCTTTATTCTTTAAAGTTGACAGACATTGAAGACACTATAGTAGAAAATGTAATAGCCTTAGAAACAGAGTCAAATTCATTCCTGCTGGGACTCTACTGATAAGTTGAAGTGCAGCAGAGCAGACGCTTCAGGTACAATGCAGCCTACATGCATATGTGCTCATTCAATTGTTTCCTTTTTTTGCAACATTAAATTAATGGTTTAATGTTAATGACAGGTGGTGCATTAATGATCTTGGGAGAGTGACATTCTCTACCCGTAGTGGGGAACAGTGGCAAATGTACCTTCCTGTGAGCAAGAAGATAATTTAGACTCTGCCTGTTCAGTTTCCATGCATACTTGCTTGTTGGACTATTCTCAGAGATTGCCAAAACCTGGTGGATTTTTCCCCTGTGTATGATGCACTCACTTGTCCAATGGGTTGGGGGTAATATGATGGGATGTATTGCACAGAGATATTTAAACTTTGAATAGCAAGATGTAAATAATCACAGATGGTAGGAAACATTTAATCTTTGGGAATGCTAACAGAAAAAAATAGATGAAATTTATGTTTAGAAGCTCAGAGAGACAGAAATGGGGAAAATAGATTATTTTTTTTTCTCTTTCCCTTTTACTGTGAATCAGTTTGTACCTTGAATTTTGTGAGTTCCTACCCCAAAACATAGACTCTCAAAGAGAAAGTAATTTGTTCTTTGGACTTCTGGGAGCATATTTGCGGTGGTATACACTGACTTAACCCTACTATGTCATTACAGCTGTGACAGTTTACAGCATCTGAGGTTCTGCCCTATAGATTTCTTGCTGAATGGTGAGATGCTGTTTCTCATTTAGTTCTTTGGTGAGAATCTTCTGTCTTTAAATACTTTTCATGCCTTTGTAAAGGTTGCATTCTTTGTCTGATGATGTCATGCTGCTTTAAATCCCTCCACAGGATCTTTGGCTACTATTGTCTAAAATCGTAAGGCTTTTTCTGACCTTCTAAAGCTTTTCACAAGCCTTCCCCTTCCCTGTTGTTGCTAGCCATTGTCTGCTTCCTTTACCTGCACTGAAACTTTTAGATGAGTTTCCAATTACCATTTGCATTTTCTTGGTTTTTTTTTTTTGTGTAGCTACCTGTAGATTCGTATGTGAGAGAAACAATCTGGAATATTATAATTTCTTCCTTTTTTGAATCTCACTTTATGAGCCATGAGTATCATGGTGCTCTCAGGAGACTAGCCAGCCCGGATTGACTAGACAGGGAAGAAGTCAAAGCTAGCCTAACAATTAGTCTTCCTTCAGTTGTGGCATAGAGGCTTTGCTAGCTGAGGGTGGAAGGAGAAGGGGAGGGTCCCTATAGAGCTGTAGTGCTTTCTGTCACTGTTGTGAGATGGCAGTGGCAGTCCCTAAAAGCACCTAATGGAAATGGACAAGGAAAAGGAAAAAGAAGATTGACAAAAGCAAGGTAACTTGCCCAAAGACTGAATAGAGTGTCAGTGGCTAAGCTGCGTTTCCCCTCCTGCCCCTTAATCACAAATTGTAGCCATACTAAGTTCATTAAGCCTGGAGTTGTTGCTGCCACTACCATCGCTTCTTTGCTCTCTTTCCTGATCAGCTCATAATGACTTGACTCTTTTATTGTGCTTTTTTTCATGAAAAATGTAACTTATCACAATGGAGATGTTTTTTCCCCCCACTGTATGTTTTTAAAAAACCTAACATGGGGCACCAAGACTAGTTACTAGTATAAAAGGGGCAAGAACTCATTTAGTTCTTAAAAGTTCATAAAAGAATGCCCAGAACTGCTTCAGTATGTTGACTGTTTTTGATTTATGGTGACACTAAAGGTTGTCAAGTGAAGCATCCAGCTTGCCTCTAAGTAGTAACGTGGTTACCATTTCTCAGCCAGTTACACCGGGCAGCTGAATGCTGCATGGAGTAATTACCATTTCTCCTTCGCTCAGAGGGAGAAGGACTGATGGAGGAACCTTGGAGCATATAGATTCTTTCAGTTGCTCCCATAAGAGGGTGAGAGGATGCCTGGCTTGCCCATCTGTGGGCCAACTGTTATCCACATAGAATGAAGGTGAAAAATTGTGACTAGGGAAGTTGCAGGTGTCTGCTGTGGTGATGGTTCTGTCACTGGGGAATGTTTTTTTTTTGGATCTCTCACTGTGTGAGAGTGACGGTTTAAAATACCACCACTCCTTTGCCAATACAGGTATAAAATGAGCACCTCTTGCTGCTTGCAGGCAGGAAAAAAATAGTTCAGCAATGCTTTCTCATGTGTGAGCAAACCTGTGCTTGTGTCTGACTCAAAGTTTTTTGAGTATTGTTTGTGGGTTTTTTTTATTTGACTGGGGGGCGGGGAGTTGAGGGGAGGCTTTGTCTTGGCCATAACTGACTTTTGAGTGTGGAATCAGTACTTCAGATTTGAAGTTAATCGGTTATGTTTGTTAATTCTGTATGGGTTTACTATAGGTATTTGGTTACCCAGGATTGATTAGTAACAACAGCACCTGATGGGAGAGTTCTTACTTGGAAAGACTGTCTGGGATCATCTCCAGAACTGCTTTAATCTGTGGATATTCAGGGCAACTAAGTTTAGTAAGTACTACTTAGGTAATTAAAGGTTGGAGCTGGGCTGCTTTCTCTGCAAGACAACAGAATAGTAAAGGGGAATTAGTCAACTTGGTTCAGTATTATCTTCTGTATAACACAGAGTCTGTTCCCATCAAACTCAGAATTTGATTTTTCTAATATATTATGGGGTTTTGAGAGTAGAAATAGTATTACTCTTCATGTAGTCTTGCAGGTAGCAAAAGTAGCACAAATTGCTTACGTTGAAAGGAGTATTTATAGTTGTTTATGAAACAATCACTATCCATTTTGTACTCTGGACTCCAATTTGCTTTAAAGAAAAATGCAGACTGGCTAAAGAATAATTAATTAAATATCTGCAAAATAACTGCTTGTGAAGTTCTCTTTACTTAGTAACTGTTTCACCAGTTTGTTCAAGGCTAATTTGCATGTAGAAGAGATGCTACATTGAAAAAAGGACAGTTGCATTGATCATACAAGCACTTCAGTGTCCTTAAAAAGTACTGTTTCTATAAGCTCAGTTGCATTTTAAATTGGTCAGACTTGGTGGAATGCATGAAATTATTTGCAAAATCTTTTGGTTTTGTTGGATACTTTCAAAATTCAGTGTTTTCTCCCCATTCCATCCCCTGCAGGTTGACTGCTGTACAAATGCATTCCTGTTCTTCTGGGATGAGATTGCAGATGGGATGGGAATAGCGATGCATTTACTGTATGCTTCTTAATTAATAATATTACTGTCTTCACACCTAAAATCCAGCAACTGATCCTGAATCTCTTCCATCCAGTAACTGATTTTGGTCGTGTCACATCACTGACTCCAGACTGAACTCTTAAGAGTTGAGCACTGCTGTGCAGCACTGAGGAGGAGAGATTGTACCACTGCCCAGATGTATTTTGACAGGGGCCCAGCTGTGATCTGTGTATCAGTTCTGTTCTCCTCCAAAGAGTTTTCAGCTGTGGGGGGCAGCACATCTGATAACCTGTGGAAGAGATGAGGACCCCTGTATCCAAAGTGTAGGGTAGAATATGGCTATGTTGGACAATATTGGCTGTGTGCCTGTGTGTTAGCCCTGTGACATCTCACTGTGCTTAGGCTGTAGCAGGGGGTGATATCTCATGATTCTGGAGTGCCTATAGACATGACCACAAATTGACATCTTGATCGCTATTACAAAAACCAGATTATCATCTGTTTTGTACAGAAATCTAAGTTCAGTCACTATACTAAGTGGAGAGAGTTTTTTTATTCATCTCATTTGGAGTTTTTACAACAAAATCTTGGTTTTCTTTTTGTGAGTTACAGATACGTTTGTCTTTCATTTTAATGACTATTTTAATGTAATAGCTGAAGTTGTGTTCAGCAGTTCTGTGCCTTGACATGAAATGTACAAGGCTGCATAATAATCTTATACATCAATCTGTACTGTAAGAGACCCAGACCCAGTGTTTCAGCATGGCATGGGAACCAGGAAATCCTCAATTTTAGCTGTGGCTGCAGCAGTGACTACCCTTTGTGATTTTCCCCTATATTCCTTCACTCCACAAAAAAATGTTTCTTCTTTTTTTCCCAGGGAGCAAAAAATTAATTGAACACTAGTGGGAAACCTAGATCTCTTTCCCTTCTACAAATATTATCCAGTTAGATAGTGCTCTGAACTTGAAAGGCACCTTTATAATAAATAGTAAGCCACGTTCTTCATAGAGAATGAAGATGATCCGGGCTTTCCCAATGGTAGATTTGTACCTGCTTAGGTGCCATAGTATAAATTCTGATTTAGAGTGAGCGTAAATTTGGTGTAGCTTGTCTGTGAGGCACCTGTTTCTTATCCTAAGATTATTCAGTTCGTTGCTCTGATTAATTCATTTTTTCCTCTGCAGAAATACCTTTCCTCCTTTTCTGTCTGTGAGATTTACCTTTAATATGGGAAAAAGAAATTGATTGCTTGTCTTAAAGTAGTGTCTCAGATTAGGCATTTACAGGAGTAAAAATGTGAAGTTTTGCAGTCGTTACGTTCCCAATGAATGCATTTATATTCTGATAGTAAATATATTTGTGTGTTCAGGAAACAACAGTAATTCTTCTACAAGGGTAATTACTAAAAATGATCTTCCTATTCTTTATGTAAATAGTGTAGCATAATCTTCGATGACTTGCTATTTTAATTGTGTGGTGGCTTTATACCTTTAATCTTGGAGAGGCAACTTAGATCATATTATTTAACAGGCATGGGTAAAAGCCTCTTGCAATTATGAGATTAACCAGTCACACTATGTTTTGATTCTTCCTGAAGTCTGATACGTGAATATATATGTGTTTTGACTGGACCTTTTTTTTTTTAATTTTGCTTTAGAGAAGAATTCTGTTTTCTGAAAGATTTTTCAAAGAATTTAAAAGGCTTAAATTCCATGGGTGTCCCTTCAGATGCTGCTATGAGTGCCAGGCAGCTTTACCACTGCAAAATTAAAAAAACCAGAAATTTGTCTTTTCTGGCTGTTGAACTTTATGGTCTATGTTTTATGAGAAAATAATTCAAATAATTTGTTTTTCTTTGAAATAAACTCAGGAAAGGAGTATGCTTTTTCTTCCTTCTGGGAAAATGTTCACTCTCCAATATATGAAGATAGAAACACATAATAAACACATAATTAAGGTTTTGAGAAAAATCATACTGTTGTGAAGTATTCATTGATGATAAGTTTGTGCTGACTGTGAAATAGCTCTGGCCTGTAGAGGATGATGCATCGTTGTATTTATTTGTTCTTAGTACATTTAACTTTATGATGTAAAATAATTTTATGGGGAAAATATCTGCTAATTCAGATGTCTGAAAATAGGACCAGGTTGCTTTCATAAGTCAGCACAGATCTTATTTCTTGACGTTGTGTAACAGCTATTGATGTGATGCTAGAATTTAAACTTCAGAAGAAGCTGATTAGTGTAAACCTCCCACATAGTGTTGAGGACAGGCTGGAGTGACAGCTACAGTGAAATGACCCAGGTAAACATGGTTGCACTTTGGTATCACGGAAATAGTCATATTTCTCACAGTTAGTCTAAATATTTGTATGTGTAGATTTAGAGGTTCGTATTTATTTACGTTTGGTGTATGGATTAATATTTCATGTAATTGACATCTTTTTTTATCCACTTGTTGGAAAGGGAGAGTGTGGAATGGAGTTTTGCAGTTGAGGTACTATCACACAAAGAGCAGTTCCTGGAGGGGCCCGTTTTTTATCTCAGGACAAAGCTGTCTAGAACTGGAGGTTTGTTACAATACCCCATACTGCAATGCATTCACTTCAGTTTGAAGGGCAGACTTAAGTATACTCACAGTGGATCTAATTCATGATATCACTTGGCTCACTTGAGCAAACACTCTAATTTAGTACAATGTTTATGCACAACTTTGAAATTAAACATGTAATCAACCTGAATTTGTTGATCCTTTCTCAAACTGGGATGTTTCCAAATGCCTTGAATATCCATCAGGAAGGATCATTCATGTTTCAATCTGTGTTCAGGCAAAATGGGTGCTTAGAGTCATGCAGGAATCAAGGGGTTTGAGTGTTTTGTTTTGATTTTCTTCAAAGGAATATTTTAGTGTTGTCACCCCGCTGGCCCTTCCTAAGCCACTGTTTACATGAGTAGAATGTCTCCATACACAGCAAATGCAGCATTGGACTACTTCATCTATTGGAAGCTGGCATCTTGCTATTATTATTTGTAGATATTACCTGCATGCAGGTTCTCTGATTTATATCAGGGGTGATACACTCTTAAGAAGCACTGCTACTTGTAATGAGGAATGGAGATTTTATATGTCTTCGTCTATTATAGTTACATGAACTGTAAAGCTAGTGTGTGAGCTGACCATCTAATGACCTTTAAAAATGCAGCCTTTGGAGAGATGAAGAGGGATTTGTTAGTTGGCAGATTTGTGCTAGCAAGCTCCAGGTTATTTACAGAAGTCTGGAATTTTGTGCTCTTGGATTTAAAGAATACTCTGTGTGTGTAATTCAGATCAAAGGCAAAGTATTAAAATCTTAATTCCACTGAGGGAAACATCCTTTATTTTGGCATTCTCAGAGACATTATTCTTAATTCATCTTAGTAATGCACCTTATAAAAGAGAAGAAAAGTTTTCTCTTAATTTATTGTGAAATCATTTTTCTTCCACAGTAGGACTATGTAGTGGTCTGTGAAGCTTACTCGTAATTTTAAATAGTGAAACTCTGTTCTGACACTTGAATTATGCAAAATCATAGAGTTACTGTCAGGTGTTTGTATTTCCTGCGCTAATTACATAGTGAAAACATTGACATGCTCAGTATTATTGTTAAAGTGCTGAAATATCCCTGTGTCATCAAAACGATTAGAGAGTGACAGACAAGTAGGAGGAAGGAGGGGAGCTAAGGGAAAGGGCATTTGAAAACTATTATTGTTGCTGTTCAAGAAGAGTGTTTAAATTGGTACAGATGGAAGATGCTAAACTGCATTTCTGTGGACTTTTATAGCCAACTTAAAATTCATGTGTTATACACCTGAAAAAGATCACAGTGAAACTAATTTGTCTGGTGGAAAGCAAAGTAGCCATTACTTGAAGTGTTTCCCTCTCAGAGAGGGAGACTATGAAAATGAATTGCTTCCAGGCAATCTCCTTGTGCAATCGTTTGCATTGAAGTACCTTGAATCATGGTAGATGACTTTGGATGCTAAAACAGAAACTGTAAATCTCTGTGCTTGAGGCTGTTTGTTGTCCCTGGCCTGTGGAAAAGTGCCAGATGACATTAGCAATTGTGTTGCATGTTGTCCAAAAGCACTGTGCCCCCCTTAAAAATTAATTCCTTTACCTATTTCCGTGCATCCAAAGCTATGGAACTGATATTGGCAGCTTAATAAAGCAAAATGTTATTGTAGTGTGAGTTGTACCCCTGTCGACAGAAGTTGTTTCTCTGACAGTAAAATAACTGGATATGTTACTAAAAGCTGAGTGATTCCATTCTCATCAAAGTCAGTAAGAAAAATTCCCTTAAACAGGAGAGGGAAATAGGGTGTAGAGTGGGATTTTAAGGGCCTCAATACCTCAATATAGATAGATTCTGTATGAAATCTTTGCAGTAAATATTCATAATTCTCTGGATCTCAGTTGGGGTTAGATATCTTTGGTGATCTCACTAGGTGCGTCCTTAGGTAGCTGGACATCTTGGCACTTCAACAGTAGGGGGAAAGGTGAAGAAAACTTTCTGCCATGTTTTAGAAGAACTGTGTTTTCTCTCTGGAGTGCTATAAGCCACTAACTCCAAAACTTACTACAGCACTCCCAGTGAAGTCGGTGAGGATTTCTGAACACTAAATGAGTTTTTGACAAGTACCTCAGGTAGGATTGGATGACTTGCCCTCATAACAGAATCTCTTAAGCTAAACACAAGGAGCTGTTGAGGCGAGGCATAGTGTAGCAGCAGAGAGCAAATGTCTCTTGACTGTAGGAAAAAACTCATGTTCAAAAGTTAGCAGTTCTTGTGGAGCAGGTTGGGAACTGTGGAGCTGTTTTGCCTTGCTAGCAACACTTTCTCACTCATTTTGGACTGACTTATTAGTAAATGTGCAAAGATGCAGAACTATTTTACTGTATGAATCAACATTAGGTCTGTAGTTGAGATAGTTATAATCTGTGACTTTTTTTTTTCTTCAAGGAGAGGTGGTACACTCTTGAATTGGTGACCAGGGAGTGAGAGCACTAGCCTGGAAACTGAAAGATACAGGTTTAACTTTTAATGAAAATGGCCGTAGTCACTGTGGCTTGTGCTGAATTCAGCCTTACTGCGTGTGTAAGGAGTACCTTGAGCATACCTAATTAATCTAGCCTCTCAAGGCTTTGGCAGATTTTAATGCTGTTTTACCCTGTTACTGGAGTAGTGTTGCTCAAGTAAAAGCTAGTTGCCTCTTTCCTGAGATGGTGCAGGTGAAATTGTCTAGGGAACCTGCTAGATAAACAGGGAAGGGAGGTGCTGAACTGCTTCCTCCAGGGGTAGGTAACTGCTAGTGCAGACTTCCTGGATTGTTTCTTTAGACTTACTTAAGTTCTGTATTAGTCCTGTTGTAGCCCTAAATTTGGTGGTGGGTCTGATTTAATCCTCCACGTTGCAGGCCTCATTTATGGAGTTTGACTAAAAATGTTTTTCTCTCTCTCAGAAGTACAGTGAAGTTGCGTGTGTTAGACTGAGATGCTATGCTACAGTAATGAAAGCTGCAGAATACTGCAGACAGACAGTCATAACCCCAGAATACTTGGTACTAGGCACTTACATATAGCCAAGGTACACTTGAATTGTTTATCAAATTGAACATTGCATTTGAAATGACTCCTGGAAAATATTTAATGACAAATTTACAGGCCTTTCAAATGGCATACCAAATATTATACTATAGCTATTTATGTGCAAATTTTAAAAAATATTCACCCATTTTAAAACAGTGATGACAGTGGGGTTTTTTTTGTTTGTTTTTTAAAATGTTGAATATTTGGCTCTTTAGACAGTGGTGAGCCCTTACCATTAGAAGTTTGGTAGTGCATATCTTGTTGGTTGTTTATGATGATAGTAACTTTCATGTGACGTTAGCCATTTAAATGTTAGACTGTTAGTCATTTAGACCATGTTTATCCTTAGTGGAGACAGATATCCCAAATACCTTGCACACTGAGGGTCAGGTGAATTTAGTTTCTTGCTTTTATGTTCTGAAAAAAGCATCCTTTGTAGTCAGAGTTATGAAATTTAGTCTCCAGAGACACAATTTGAAGTACATTTTGTTAAAGGCCCAGCTCTGTGGTTTAATCCCAGATGGCAACAAAGCACGACACAGCTGCTCACTCATCCACCATGGTGGGATAAGTGAGAGAACTGGAAGGGTAAAGGTGAGAAAACTAGTGGGCTGAGGTAAAGACAGTTTAGTAAGTAGAGCAAAAGCTGTGCCTGCAAGCAAAGCAGAACAAGGAATTAATTGACCACTTCCCATGGGTAGGCAGGTGTTCAGCCATCTCTAGGGAAGCAGATCTCCATCACGCATTAATGGTTGCTTGGGAAGAAAAAACACCATAACTCTGAACATCTCCCCTTCTTCTTCCCCCAGCTTTATAGGCCGAGCATGACATCATATATGTCATACGGAATATCCCTTTGGTCAGTTGGGGTAGTTGTCCCAACTGTGTCCCCTCCCAACTACTTGTGCACCACCAGACTACTTGCTGGTGAGGTTGTTTGACGAGCAGAAAAGGCCTTGACTTGAAAGCACTGCTTTGCAATAACTAAAACTTCCCTGAATTACCAACACTGTTTCCAACACAAATCCAAAACATAACCCCATACTAAAATACTATGAAAAAATTAACTCTGCATAAGCCAAAACCAGCACACCCAACTAAGATGGTAGAAACATGACCAACCCCGCACCACCACCCCACCCCCCGCTACAGCAGGTTCACCCAGAGCAGGTTGCACAGGATCACATCCAGGTGGATTGTCGATTTATAAAGTCTCCAGAGGAGGAGGCTCCACAACTGCTCTGGGCAGCCTGTTCCAGTGCTCTGGCACCCTCAAGGTA
>JAVJGJ010000060.1:42386741-42417263 GCA_035590215.1 Microhierax caerulescens | reverse complement strand
CTTCCCAATCCACCTCCCTGGTTGCTCATGTAGTGCACCTGCGTTTACCTAGGAGCATGTTATGGGAGACTGTGTCTTGCTGAAATGGAGGTAGACGGCATCCACCACTCTCCCCTCATCTACCCAGCCATTCCACCACAGAAAGCTATCAGGTTGGTCAGGAGTGATTTCCCCTGGGTGAATCCATGTTGACTACTCCTGACAACCTTCTTTTCCTCCACATGCTTAGAGGTGATGTCCAGGATGAGCTGTTCCATCACCTTTCCAGGGATGGAGGTGGGGCTGAGTGGCCTGGTTTCCTGGGTCCTCCTTCTTGCCCTTTTTGGAGACTGGAACATCACTGGCTTTCCTCCAGTCCTCATGTACCTCTCCTGTTCTCTGTGACCATGCAAAGATGATGGAGAGCGCCTTAGCAATACCAACTGCCAGCTCCCTCAGCACTCGGGGGCGCATTCCATTGGGGCCCACAGTTTAGTGGGTGTCATGTCTGCCTAAGCTATCTTCAACCTGACCCTCCTCGACCCAGGGAGGGTCTTCCTTTCTCCAGACTTTCTCTTTTGCCCCAGGGTTTGTGTAGAGAGAGGGCTGGCCTTGGCAGTGAAAACTGAAGCAAAGAAGGCATTCTGTAACTCTGTTTTCTCTGTGTCCTTTGTCACCAGGCCACTCACCTCATTCAGTGGTGGGCCTACATTTTCCCTAGTCATCCTCTTCCTACTGATGTACTTGAATAAGCCCTTATTGTTGTCCTTGACCTCCCTTGTCAGGTTTAATTCCAAATGGACCATAGCCTTCCTCATTGCCTCCATGACGCTTCCACATTCTGACCACATCCCTGTATTCCTCCCAAGTGGCCTCTTCTGTTGCATTGTATTTCTTCATGTTTTTCCTATGACTTTTTGCTTTGCTTTGTCTTAGGCTTTTGTGAATTGCTTTCATTAAGAGACCTTTCTGGAACAAATAAGATTTTGGAAGAACTTGTGTTTGTGTGACTTTGAAGGATGTTTAGTTGTCTCCTGCTCTGTATCACAGAACAAGTGACAAGAGATATATAGTCTAACTGGACCTTTCCATTATACATTTCTTTTTGATTACATGTAGTAGAGGAAAGAAGTTTAGAAAGTAAAAATTAGGAAACTGTGCTTATCATCACCATCTGCATGTGGAGTATGTGATTTCAGAACACCATCTGATCTTTTATCCCAGGGTCTGTCTCTCATATCGGACACTAGGAATGTTTTAGGACTCTTGTCTTCTCCTTGCTCTTCCAGGACTGGCAATTTACCCCCTCAGCGCTCTTAATATACACTGCTCTAAATCTGCTTTTCCCACCAACTAGGTATCGCTGACTCACTCCCAAACACTTCATCACCAAATTTGTCATGCTGATTCCCTCCATCTGGCAGAGCAAGGACAGCCCCCTCTTGTCACTCACTGCCCCAGGCAGCAGCTCAGCACTCTTTGCTTGTGACTGAAACCTGCACTGGAGGTTTCAATCCTTCAGAAGCCCAAGTCTAAAGAAGGCAAAACTGTTCCTCAGGCGCTGCATCACACATCATCTTACTAGCTGATACCTTCTACGGTGTACCTCTGAGTGCTTTTGTTACTGATTTCCGTATTGAAGTACTGAGCATGCACACACAATCTACCAGTAGCAGCATTGTCTATCTTGTTCGTAGTATGTATTTTTAAAGTCTGTATTTCAACAATTCTCAGTTTTCATATACTCGCTATACATTATCACTGGCTCCTGTGTAGAATGTCACTAAAATGTAGATGGACTGCGGGCTATCTCCATGTCTCACTGCTTATTGCTCTTACTTCCAAAGCATGTTACACCCGAGTAGCTGAGGTAGTAATTAGACTTTATAATTTTGGGGCATGCAGAGCAACGTTTCTTGCAACGAAAGAACATAGACCTTAATAAACTCGAGGCACTTGTTGTCTGGATTTCTTTTTAAATAGAGGAGTTGAACTGAGAGGGTATATTTCATGGAAAGTGTGAGGAAATTGGGCCGTCTAGGATGTGGTGCAGTTTGTGGCTCCCTCCCTCTGCACTTAGAGCTCCTCCTCGTGTTCACTTATTTGTCTTACCCTGCTTTCGGGAATGCCCATAACCTCCCAGTCTGGTGCATGAATACTGATACAGGTCCGTCCGTTCAGTAGTATGTATATTTGGATTGAGTGTATTTGACCAGAAACCAAAGGTTATCTTTTTTTTTTCTGTACTTAAGTACTGAAACATCAAAGCTGAAATATTTTCTTCCCTTTCTTTAGGCTCCTACCATATTCTGTGTTCTCTCCTCTGTGAAAAACAAGTCCACCTCATATCAGTCAGATGGGTGCAGTGTAGCACTGGAAATAGAAATTTAGCTAATGGGTCAATGGAGGCATACAGCATCGCTGTGCACATAGCCATGTTCCTGCTATAGCAGAGCATTTCCATGATGTCCAGTTGCCTTTGGAACAGCAACCAAGTCTGTCCTTTTCAGACATTAGGTGGTCAGCATTATTTTATGATTTCAGACACTTTTACGTAAATTGTATGCCCTGGAACACTTGTTAAATATGGGTCTCTTCACAAACGAACTCTGAATTTGGAACTCTGAGAGACGAGATTGCAAGAGCAAGTCATGTTACTGTGGCATAATTATCTAAAACCTTCTAGGGCTAAGGTGCCCAATTGAGAGATCCTGTGATGTGTCACATGCCTATTATCACTGACATGTGCATGTGTGGTGAGTGACTGAAACAGAATATACAGTTGTGTGTTGTCATGTGAACCTTTTTTAATGTTTCCAGTGTTTGAATATGCTAGTGAATAGCAGGGGTCATCTCAGGTGAATATTGATAAAACCTGTATAGTGTACCGTATGCTACTCTGGTTTTGTTTACTACAGATATTAAAGCAGAATTACTCTTAAGTAAAATGTTTAGAAGGTTATACTTTTTTTTTTACAAATATTTTCTCCTGTTGCCCTGCTCTACTAAGGCAGGCTGCCTTAGTAACCGTAAGTCCAACAGCGCAGGCTTCCAAGTGACAAATTACTATTAGTATATTTTTGCAACTTCATTAAATGATCTAAAATAGCTTAATTATATAATTCTACATCTGTGGATGTTTTAAGGAAGTATTTTAAAATCAATTGCTAGCTTGATCTCATGCAATACATAATCAAATTATGTCCCTAATTCACTGGAGCACTTAAGCATGTTTTTAACAGGTTCTGCTGAAGGTAGAAATTTTAAGTGTTCTTAAATGGAGACCTCAAAATTTAATTTCTTATCTTTGAGCTGATATTATTGTGGAAGAGGGATGCTCTTTCACAAACTGTGAAACAATACTATTGAAAAGGAAGATTACATCTAATTATTACCTGTTCCATGCATACATTGGATTATGGTCAAGATTGACAGAGAGCAGTGCTTTGAATCTTACTGAGTGAGTGTCATATCACCACTTCATTTCTTCTGTTCCGAGTTTACAACCAAAGCTGGAGGTTTCTTTTTGCATGAGCTATTGATCTCATTCCAACTGTTTTCCCCAAACCCCTTCCCACCAAGTCCCTCTACAGATCATGTAAGCATCTGCGGAACTGGTCAGCAGGCATTCCACCAGACTGAGAGCTCAGAGAAATACATGCTGTGTTGAAGTACCTTTTATACATAGGTGGCCTACAGCACACTCATATGTGAGCACCTTGCTTATTACATCTAACAATAATGAGTAATACCAAATAGTTTATTCTTACAAGCTCTCCTCTCCCTAGAGGCAGAGAACAATTATTGGATGCATTTTAGTCAGAGAACGGAGCCCAGGAGCAAACTTAAACACATAAAGGAGTGAGGCTATGCACAAGTTGAAGCCAGAAAGGTTCAGACAGGATGTAAGGCAAAGCTTTTTCACCATGAGGGAAGCCAGGCATTGGACCAGGTTGCATCCAGAACAGAGACAGATGATAAAACTCAAGAAAGGGGTGATTGTTTTGCTGATCCCCCTTGGCATACCATTACTTCACTATTCTTTATTTTAGGGCAGGTACCTGTCAGATTAGCAGGCTGACATTTGGTGGTGTACAACCTAAGCAACTTTCCAGCTGTTCGTTTAAGTAACTGAATCTTCTTCATCTAGGTCATAAGCTCGTAGCCTAGATCTGGGGTTTGTCCAGAATTAAAGCTGATAGTGTACTTTTCTTATATTTTAAGCAATGTGAAATGATTTCATGTGCTTTATGTGTAGTTCAAATACAGAAGGTGTAACTACTAACATTTCCTCCTAACTTTTTTTCTTTGAAGTATCTTCAAAACATTCCATTTTGGGAAAACCAGAAGCAGTTTTTTGCCAAGACATTATTTTTGTAGGTGTGTAACACTTTTTAATATATCTCTTAAATTCTTAGTGTATTAAAAATAGATGGGAATGATACCTACCAAAACATCTGTGATACCAAACAGGCAGCCAATAAATCAAACATTTGGAGGTAGCAGAAAGGAAAGAAAAGAGTTGAAAGAGGACGCACCTTACTCTTATGGATCTCTTATCAGTGTTTTTCTGTTTTTCTCACTGATTTTTCTATTAAGTAAAAATATTAAATAAGTATTTGTCAGAAAATTGAGTCATCTGTGAACACATGCTGAAAGGGAGGAAATTACGGAGTACATTTTGATCTAAAAAGCACTGTAATTTTGAACCATCAAAAGCTTTTCAAAATGTCTCTTGAAACACCGTACCTACTGTACTATAAGCAAGATAATGCCTGCTGTTTGTTACTGCTACAGATTACTAGATATGCTATCTTACAGTGTTAAAGCATCTAGCTGAAATTCTGTTCCCAAATAACATTTTTCAGCCTATAAAGGGATTATTTTGACTCTGTTCATATTGTGCTTTCTGGTCATATATGCATGGGAAGTGCTGATAGCATAAGAAAATGGAGCACAAGATGCTCATACACATGGTTACTGAAATACTCATTTATTGCATACAGAGGTATGGATGTCACACATCCATTACAGTTATGCCACACAGTAACGACACAATTAAGAGAAGAAAATTCAGTTAACCTCATGAATGAAGGTAGGGGGATCTGCAGCAGACCCTACTTTTATTCTTTGTAGTATTTGTGTCTGCGTGGGTGAGTAAAGGGATGTGTATAGCTTCCCATATGCCAGTACAGGCAATCTTTCAGAACCTAGCCTTAGGCAAGAGTAGTACTGCTAAGCTGCTACTTCTGGTGCTGTGCAGCTGGGTAGGAATTGTCTGGAAGTATGTGAAATCTTAAAGCTCCTTCTGTGACATGCTGGTTCTGGCGTTAAAACTGACTTAAGACCAAACCTTTGATCTCTCGTTTCTGGCTCATTTTTTCCTTTTACAGTTACCTTTGTTGTGCTGTAAAGCAGCTCAGGTAAAACTCTAGGTAAAGAATTGCCCTTATTTGAAGGCATTTCAGAACAGATGTACATGTGTAGCTTGGATGGTGGGGAGAGCAAAAGTGAGAAAAAAATTTGTGGCAGGGCAGATACAAGACAGGATCTACTTAGTCCAGCTTTGCCATGACCTGAGACTTGGTTTTTTTTTCCATTACCTGTAGAGTTGTTACAGCCTTGTTGTAGCACCAGCTGGGAAGGCTAATCTGTTTCCCTGGGCTTGCACAGCCCCTTGCTGTGCAATACTGAAATGCCCATAATGTGTCCACAAAAGTCCTTTGCTGATTCTGGCACTTCCAAAAAAAATCTGAGCCTATATGTGATTCTTCCTGTAGCAAGAAAGTACCTCCTTCCCCTGTCCCTGATAAACCAGGGACTGAAGGACACTTTCTGCCTCGAGATGTAAATCCAGAGACATTGACCTTCAGATATCTAGAAGGAGGGCGGACACTGAGTGTAGATCTGATAAATACTGTATTTTGAAATCTGAGCATACATGTGCTGGCCAGGATGATTAGTCCTGGGCGATGCAAATATGAACTGTTCCTTACTTGGGATGTATTTTTTAAGGCTGAACATTCTTGCAGCAGCTGTGGTAAACACAATAGGGCAGATGTATAAAGTCACCAGTTAGGTAGTAAACCAGGGCTGTTTCTGTGTCCCTTGTTACTATATTTTCTTTTCTTTTTTTCTTCTACTTAGTGAGTAGAATTTGAAAATGCTTTTTACTCTTCTGTAGTACTTAGAGCTTTGAAAGGTTGTTCTTGTCTTACAGAAATTAGCAATTTTTAAAGGCATAAATAATACAGACTCATTACTTTCTGTGCCACATTTAAAAAAAAAAAATCAGTAGCCTTGTGATTTTTCTGATGACATGGGCGTGAAAATGTTCCATTTGAAATAGCTCCATGACAATATGAGGAAGCTCTGAATGTGAAACAGCAAAAAAGCAGATGTGTAACAGGCAGGTGTGTGATTTAGATGAGGCTGTTGCTGCTATTTTGAAAATGAGCTTAAGAATTATGTTGGTCTAGGAGGTAGTCTACAGTGTAATTGTCTTTTGATTCTAGATATGGGCCTTCTCTACTCATTGGGACTGCCTTAGGGCCCAGTTAAAAAAAGTTTATAGATGTTATTTAAGCTACTGATGTGCAAATTTAAGCACTTTATTGAAATGGTGAAATAAAGAAATGCAAGCAGAAAAGTTATATACAGGTGTTTGCACTCAGCCTTTTTATCATGAAAACTACTATTAGATTATTAGTTCATTGTGTTGCTTTAGCTCAAAATGTAACAAAGTCAGTCAAGTGCAACTCTTTGTTTTTCTGTGGGTTGGTATGCCGAATATGGGATGTTGGCCTTCCAGGGAATGACAGTGCATTTCAGAGACTTTTTTAGAAAACACTAAAACTGCTATACTGTGTCTGAGGGCCATTTAATTTCCTTTCTTTTATTGACCAGATTCCGTGTAAAGTGTTGGCTCTTCCATTGTGGTGGTCAAGGATTTCTCCAGCTAAGCAGAATTTTTAAAATCTACTCAGTTTCATGAATCAAACTTCCCTTGGCATCCAGTATACCAATGCCACTGGAACCAACAAATTAAAGCTGAGACAGAACTTTTCTTGCTGCTTTCCACATGTTTAGGAGTTACAGTTATGTACAGTGCCTTCAGCATTAGATGGTGTCTTGTCTGCAGTTGTTTCTCTTATGCTTATTAGAAAGAACTTGGAGTCTGTTGTCTATGAAATTTGGTCTATTTTATGTTGAGTCAAAGCTCCTTCTGGCTATAGTCCGTCAGGGTTTAGTGTGGTTTTTTTATCTCGTGACTTAAAGTTTAGGATGAAGGTGGTGGTGCTATTGAGGTTTTAAGATGAAACACACACCCTGAGTGTGAAATCTTTTTTCAGATTTCAGTTCAGAAAGGTCTGGAAAGGTCTATTCCTCAGCAAATCTATGGTTCTTCTTTTTTCCCTACTCTCCCAGTCTTTTCTTCACTCTCTTTTCCCCCACTCCTAATGTAGGTACTAGTGCTGAGTTGCTGAATCTGACAGTTTATTTGTCTCCAGATTTTATCCTTTCATTCCCAATACGCATTCTTCCTGCGCTCATCCTGGGTCTGATACTGTTCATGTATGCAACCTCAGTGGTATTATTTTGAGATATAGAAAACAGCTGAAGCATGTAAACACGTCACCTGTTGCATGTGTATCTTTTTGATTCATATGCATATTAGTAATGAGTCAATGCTATTTTTTTTTTCTCTTGACATTGACATCCTCACTTTAGAAATGTTCTTGTTCTTCTTGATACAGAGGTTTGCTAATGATGTATATAATGTACCCTGTGGCTTAGTTTTCTGTATTAAAATTATTCATGTATGCATGTCTGATGGTAGAACTTGACCTTTTATTAAATACAGGATCTTTTAAAATGTGCTATTATCACATCAGCCTGAGATGACTCTGAGTATACATAAGAATTCTTTGGAATCGGCTGTTTTCTTCACTTTTCACAATATGGATTCACAGGATTATAATCTGTTTTGCAATTCTGACACTTGAGTGGTGCAGCTGGGGTTCAACACCTCACCAGCAGCCGTATGGGGATCATATGGTAAGCATCAGCTCTTCATTTCAAGGGAAGCTGCAAGCCATGGACTCTTTCCAGCCTTAGTCACTGCAACCATTTCACTGTAGTTAGCCTCTGTATCTGCAATGCAAATCAGAGACAGCTGTCCAGCCTAGGAAGGGGTTTCATGGTGTTCTGAAAAGGTGTGATGTGGGATGTTGCTTTCACTGAACTGGTTCCAGCAGGTCAACATGGAATAGAAGTCCAACAAGGAATAGCATCAGTCTTGCTTGTGATCTCTGTGCAGTAATAGTACTGGTCTGGGCACATAAGCCTTAACAATTTCCCTAGTGAAACAATGAAGAAAAATGCAGATAAAGTTACCTGCTTCATGTATATAAGACCTGGGTAACTTATTTTTTCTAAATAAGAAGTGAATTAATTTTCTGCATTTGGTAATTACTTTATGTTTGTACAGTGATGTCTAAGTATGGATCTGCAACTCAGATACGCTAGTCTAATGGCATTTTACAGCACAAAAATACTGTTTGTCTCTATAATATGTAGATATACTAAATTAGCCACCAAATACCCCTGTCAGGAATAGAACCTGTATTTTACAAACATTTGTGGAGATGAACTTGTGTCTGCCTCTGTGACTCAGGGACACAGGAATGTCTGTGCCTGACCAAAATAGCCCATCATCTTTTTTCTGGTTACAGAGCTGAATGCCTCAATGCCCATATGCTTATCAGCAATTTGAAATAATCTATTGTATAAGTTGTTGAAAATCTTGTGGGTTTATATCTCATCATGTCTTAAGCAGATATGAGATCCTTACCCTGGTATAAATGATATAATTATCCTGAAGTCTTGGAAAACCTGGCACTTTCATCCAGCAGGAAATGGAAATCACAAGCAGGCCTATGGTAACTTCACAGTAAAAAGCAAATTAATATTTTAACAGTAAACATAATTCAGCTTCAAAAATATTATTTAGCAACATAATGTATTTGTTTTAAATCTAGAGTGGTTTAATAAATAAATGATTGTGGGGTTTCTTGGCATAACTTATCCTGAAGTAGATCAAGTAGAAGGTTAACATACCTGATTAGAGAGGTCCTTTCTAGCTTCAAAATGTGCAAATCAATGAAAACTGATTGGAAAAGAGGAAAAAACATTTGTTGTGGTAGAAACGTTCTAAAATATCATCTCAGTGACTTTTGCCTGTCTTTGAGAACTGGATATGGAATATTCAGAGGACAAACAACATTGCATTTCTGATTTGAACCTTGGGGGAGCACTGATGAAATGATCCCCTATCAAGGGGATTATTTAAACAAAACCACACCAGTTGCTCTTTGGAAGAATAGTAGAAAGCATTTAGAAACTGGATGCTAAAAAATAAATCTTGCCCAATGTGTAAAGATGATCACTGCTTGATGTTTCATCTTTCTTAGGTTTTGACTTGGTTCTTAAGAAATGGGGAAACACACTGAAATGAAATCTAGCAGTAACTGTGAAGATGGTCACCCTGCCTCTTCATTTTTGGTTACTGCAGATGTTCAGATTATTGGACATATGACCAATTCCAGTTGAGTATTTTTGTTTAAAGATTTCAGCCTTCCTGAAGCAGGATCACCCACCAATGAAGACTGTGATTCTAATAACAGAGTAAATGGTTTGCTTTCTCCCTTCTGACATCAAAAGTAGTGGTGGGTAAACTGGAAGACGTTTTTCCAATATCCCAGTGTACTAAGAGTCACCAAAGTGTTTCATATAGACCAGCTTAGATAAGTAGGCAAAACATTATACCACAGTGAGCTGGACACCTTCCAGGTTCAGCAGTTCCCAGGGACCATGAGACTTCTCTAAACCTTTCTTTGCATATATTTGGTGTTATTAGGTAAATGTTTAGATTCTAATGATAGCTAAGTAGGATGGAGGTCATCGTTTAAACCTCTTTTCTGGCAGTTTGTATTCTTTTTGGTAAAACAGCACCTTCGAGTTATTTTTATGGTAAATTGTTAAATGTGATAAACTGTTAGGTATGAAATTTAGATTTAGAAAATTTATACTGTGGTTGGAATAATGATATACATTATTCATTAGTACAAATGTAAAAGGACTCGATCTTTCCTTTTCTCTCTTTTTTTCTGTTTTGCTTTGTGTTTGGATGAATCACATGTAGCACACCAAAAGAGAAATTAGAAATTTCCAAGTCAAATTGGATCTTACAGAAAAGGTGAAAGGTTCTTGTCAGCTTACTTTATCAAAAGCATAGACCTAATTAGTTTTTCAGGATACTGACAAGGAGTTACAGATATTTTGCTCACTTAATTTTCTTGCAGAGGGAGTAGTTTCTTTGAAAATTATTTTCAAAATTGCCTGATATTGTTTTACCTAATTTGATTGCTGGCAGTTGATGACGTTCTAATGATGCACACTTTCAACCTCAAAGAAGAGAAGCTGAAAAAATAAGCGTAGGCTGCTCCTGAGGGAAACTTTAATGATTTATATACACATAAAATGAGAAGTGAAGGGGATAAGCAAACAGCAAAATGTATTTTCAATTACGACTTGGACATTGTGTGTTTTTGTGACTAACATTCATGCTTTTTCTTCCATTGGAACTATTCCTCTGTATTTCAGAAAAAACTTGACAGGTGGTGTCTTTTGGATAACAGATCTTCAAAATTAAAAATGTAATAAAGGAAATTTACTGGTTCCTTTAGGCTGTTTCAGCTTGAGTGACAGTGTTAATAGTCTGTTTTTAGGGGGTTATCTTACAGGACAATGGATGATGTGTGTGCACAAACTTTTTTCATACAGACTCAGAACTTACAGAAGTGAGTTAGCTTACCAGATTCCTTTCTGTAATGGCACTGCAATTACAAAAAAAAATTTAAATATTGCCAAAAGTGTCTGGCAGAATTTGAGAGGTAATTAGAAACTTAGCAAGCTTTTGATTATAACGAAAGGCCTGCCTGCTAGCTGCTTGGCCTTTGTCCAAACTCGTGATGATGAGATAGCAAGAATGTAGATAACATTACTGTTAAGTGTTTTAGAAAGCAGCTGCATCCGTCCTTCAGTGTTAGTTTTACTTTTTCTTTTGTACACATTTATAGTGAGATATGCCAGTTTATTCATGAAAGTTGTATTGTGATTTATTGTCGAGATTGCTTTTCTCTTTGCAGAATGAAGGACAGTGGATTACCGTGTACATAAAAGTCAGGTTTACAGAATATTTAGACACCAGAATTTGGCAGGATTACATAAGATTTCTATGTTCCGTTCTAAAGTTCAGCACTTTTGTGTGAGTAGACAGGCTTGTTCTGTATCTGGACAGAGGAATGTGTCCCTACCAGTAGCCTGAGACAAGAAATAAACAAGCATTTTAATATCTGTGCATTAAAGAGAACTGGTGTAGCTGAGCACACCAACTCATTCATTGTCTCTGGCAAGAGAAAGGTCTGGCTGGTGGAGCAGAGGCTTTCAGAGCAGATTTTCTGCTAATCTGTACCAGTTCACATTCTGTTGGCTTTCATGCAATTACTCTTCATTTGTGACAGCACAAGAGGTAAATAAGGGGTTTTGCTTTTTGGAATGTATGTGTCTTACAATAACTTCTTTTTTAGCAGAGAAGGGTAAAGGAAAATGGAAGTCTTCATAAAGCAATGCATAGGGCACCTGTGACCCAGATACACAGACATTTTACTGCTAAGGCTGTCTATCCTAATATTGATAGAGTGATGAAAGAATTAATTTCTCTAATAATTTGCCAAGTGGCTAAGCATGTAAACAGCTATGCACAATGCAATTAAATGTGCTGTGTAGTCTTCTATGTAATCTCAGCAGAATGCCCCTTCATTACCTTGTAGAAAGACCTCTCGTAGGATTTGAGGGGTCATGCTGCTTTGTATCTTGATCTTTGCTAATCCACCTTATGTTTTCACATTAAGATTTCCCATTTTCCTGCTTGAAACAGATACTTTAATAAGTTACATTTCTAAGAAGATAGTGCCATATTTTCTTGCTTGCTTGACAGTCATTATGATGAGGGAAGGCGTGGGGTTTACCAACAGCATATTTGTTAACTAAAACTGAACTGTTGGTCGTCTTCCTGGAATTTTATGAGCCACTTCTGCAACAAATACTGTTCTGATTAGATATGAGTTATGTCTTCCAAAACAATTTAAAATGAAAAAGAAAACTAAAGCTCCAAAGGTATGTTATAGTGAGAATTCTGCACTGGATGACAAGTAATTTAGATGACCTGGTAGGTTTTGTCCACTTACAATTTGTATCTGTGGCAGGCCACGCCAGGTGGTGCTGTAATACGTGAGCTCTGCAATTCTTACCCGTAGCAAGCTAATGCTTTCTTGGGAAAATAAACTGTGTATTGGCACTTTATTATTTTTTTTTTTTTTAATTCCAGATTTTCTCAGAAGGGGATAGTACAAACAGTAAGGGACTCATCTTGAGCCTTGATCTTACACTAGAGATTATTCTTGGAGCATAGTTATTGAGCTGAAATTTCTGTGGAAGAATAGATCTCTTAACAGTCAGTTCAACTACCTCATTTTGCAAACGGTGTATTTGGTTTGAATACATATTTTAAATTTTGCATCTATTAGCTATTAATAAAAATTATTTCTTCTTCTCTTCTAAGCACCTAGAAAGTGCTGGAAGGTCTGCATTTGGCCTTGTATCAGATAGCCATAGAAACCTGAGAGAAGACAGCCAGGTAGTACTCATCACGCCCTTATGAGTGGAAAAGTTTTCCAGGGTTCTCTTAATTGTGTCTTCATCTCCTTTCTCATTCTTCTTTGTCACTTTCTTCTCATATTTTATATATTTTATTTTTCCTTTGTTTCTTTTTTGAGGAAGAAATGCATCAACCCACAAAAATTCTGGAAGTCTCTGATTATTTACGTACAGTACTAGCAGCTGAACTCTTAGACTGTCAATGTGGCAGCTTTTCAGCTGGAGATAATTACTCTTTTACATAACATTTGCAGTTGGATTCTAAAGTAATAGGCATGTTAGAAATGTTTAAGTTATTTTACATGAAAACATTCAAAGTAGAGTCTTAATGGAATTTCTTCTTAGATCCATTGAGTGTAGTATCTCTTCTTTTACGCTGCACATGGAAACCAGAATTTTAGATATTTTCCTTCCAGTATCATGGAATCTGAACTTCCTAGCTAAAATTTCCACAGTTGATTAAGAGATTTACATACCAATTTCAATAAAATGAAAATAGGGCTAAATCCTCCAGTCATCTTTGAAAACTTGCATCTTCATTCTTTTGCTACTAAGTATTCCTCTTTTGTGTTGCAGTTTTGTAAGACCAAGAATGATGCTTCTGTCTTCTTAATTGTTTCCTTTCGCTGTAGGTGATAAAAAGCTGTTTAGAACCATCCTTCTATATCCTGCTGTGATCAGAGTTATGTTAAAATAACTGGGCTTTAGAACCTTTAAAATATGGAAATAGAAGGAGAAGGGGGAATTATTAGTTATTTAGGGCTATATTGTAATACATAAGAGAGCTGTATATTGAAAAGACTAGGAAGAATATATAGGAAAATGTTACATACCCTTGCTCTGGCCAACAATCTCTAAAATAAAAAGGCCCGACCCAAAATCCAGTATAGTATTTATTGTTTTCTTACAGCTGTGTTTTATTACCAGTTTCAGACATGTTCTAATTTAGTAAATGAAAAGAAACTTGAAACATTGTCCCTCCTGTATTTTTCTTATTTCGAGGGGTCTGTAAGTTTGCAAAATGCCAAATAGGATACCTAGAAAGATATTTATCACAACTGAAAGAAACCCCTAGCTTTCCACAGGAATTTCCAGACCTTGGCTTAGTATAGCATGTGTCAATTTCTGGGTTTATTTGGGAAGGTATGTTTACCCATGCTTTAAGGTGCTTCCCTAGATCAGGACCTAAAATAGAATGAAGGAAAATGACTGAGATGTAAGAATGTCCTGTGGGTGCTGGACCATGGACAGGAAGGCTGTGGATTAGAAGTGCAATTTCAAGGGGCTGAGGGCAAGTTTGGTGCAAAGAGAGTGGGAGGCTGAGGCACATGGTCAGGTTGGATAATTACACAGGTAATTAATTACTTATCTATGATCGTGATGCTCAGACTTTGGGGCTCCTGCACTTGCATAAACCAGCCAGATGGAACTTCTGCACCTCCAGTCAGAGAAACATAGGGCTGTAAGAAAAAAAAATTGGGTCATCTAGGTTCATTCTCTTTTGGGACAGAACTGGAACAAACATTCATGTGGCAGATCCAGGTCTTAAAACTTCCACTCTAAGTACCTCCCCTCCCCCCAGGTTTTATTCGAATCAGTGTAACAGTGGCATTTAGGGGCGGTTTCTTCGTAAATATAATTGCAGGATTTCTAACAGTTAGAACTTTGAGAATTATATTTGATGGTCTTTAGGATGTACACCCTACTCCTAATGCTTGGTTTTTCCTTTCTTGTTTTCATACAGAGTTGCTTCTAAGTGTGGCAGTTCAGCCTAGCACTGTGTTATAGTGTGACTCTGGTAACCCATTATGTCGCTTTCTTTATGTTTTAATAAAAGCTAAAGAGTGAGTGCATATTGTTTTACATAGAACTTAATTTGATCTCAGCTGATGAAATTCTTTTTCCACTTTCCCTTCTTTGGGAAGGTTATATAATTTATACAGTTGAACAGGAGAGGAAAGATGTATTAGTGGATTGAGTTAAGAAGGGGTTTACTTGTATATGGTAGCGCGGATGTTTCAAACCTGAGCTAACATGCTGTTTTACCTGGTTATGCAATTCTGGGAAGACCAAGAAAGTCAGTGTGCTCCAGAGTCTGCTTCAACTCACCTACTAAAAAGTAGTATTGTTTTTGCTGCTGCGATTCAGTGATTCTTTTTGTTAGTGGAAAGGCAGATGCTAACAGGATCAGATAGTCTTGGAGCTTGTAGAGTATAACGCTTCAAATCATGAAACACATCATTGTCTAAAACTGTGTTCTCTGAGACCACAATGGCTACTTTTTCCCTCTGCACAGCATATACTCACATTACAGTGTATTTTTTTTCTTTTGCTGAATTTCTGTTTAAGAAATAGACAAAATCTTGAGGCCATTATGTCTGGTATCACTAAAGTCTGAAATATTTCCAGCAAAATCACCAAAATAATACACACACCTAAGCGTATATAGACACATATATCAAAAGTAGAAAAACACAGCTAGCTTGTGTCCGTTTGATGTTGCTAACTTTTACAGGTACAAAGACTGAAGTAGTAGCAAGTCCAACTGAAATACCTGAATGATCTAGGTCTCCTACCTCTCAGTAGATGTCTTGAAATTGTGTTCTTTATTCTTGCTGGTATGTTTATATCTGGTAACAGGGAAAGTAGTTTTTAGCTTGCCATTTAATGCAAATACTGTTATTTACCAGATCTTCAGTTGTAAAACCTCTTGGTATCCCAATCTTCAGAAGAGACAAAATGGTGAAATGGAAATGGATAATCTGAATCCAAGTGGTTTATTCAAGGTCATATGTCAGGGTATTGCCTGAACTGAGAACAGAATAGTAGCCTGAGTGTTATAGTTCATTAATTAATAACTGTTCAAATGTCAGACGAAAAGTAATTTAGACTTTGGCAGAGAAAAGATTCTCAAATCTAAAGAAAAATTATGTTGAGTCAGGCCAAAATGTGCCATCATTTTTCAGGGGAAAGATACCATGAAAATAATATGGCTTAAGTAAATACTGCTGGGATTATTTTACTGTGTTTTAGAATTCAGTATTGCAAATTATTGAAGTCTTGCAGATTACCTGCCCTGAATTGAACACCTTCAGTCAGGTAAAACTTGCAATCAGGCTCTTTCTGTTATTTATTTTTGTGGGTTTTTGGGGATTACAGTTTGACTATTTTGGTTAAAATGTTTTGAACATCTGTGGTTCCCACAGGTTCACTCCCAGTGAAATATGTAGGGCAATTGCCATTTGTTTGTATGTCCATCCCCTCAGGGAGAACACTGGGACAGTTCTTGAGATGTCTTATGCTTCCTTTCATACTGCTGTGGCTACCTCTGTTTCTTCCCTGCTCTTGTCTTTGGTGTTGTGCTCTATTTGATATCTTCTGCTTTTCTCGTACTTTCCTTGAACTTATTTTGATTTTTTTTTGGCATAATTAATATTTCTTCCTTCTATTGCCTTCTCTTCCTTATAACATCTTTAGCTCTGCTCTGATGGGTTTAATCATAACTTCTCTGATAGTACTTTCCGAGTATGTGTATCTGTGCCAGCTTCTCACACACTTTTCTGTTCTCAGATCTTGAACCTTCAGGCACTTCTTCCTGGATGTCCTCATGTGCCATAAGCACATCCCTGAATGTTTAGTCAAAAATGGTGGATCATTTTGCCTCTCAGTAGTTTTCCTTACTGTGCATGTTTTGTGTAATTTCCCATTCCTCATTTTATTTTCTGTATTTCTGTCTGTATGCTCTGCACTTGTTTCAGTCCTCTCTTAGCTTTTTGTGTCTTCATAAAGTCTTTGATTTCTTCCCCATTACATGCTGTTTTTTCCTTAAAACATTTTACTCCCATAGCAGTTTATCAGTAATCTCATCATCCTGTGTAGTGTTGTCTATGATTTCTTTTTGTTCTTATGATATTAACTATTGTGCTTGATTTTAGTATTACATACATACCTTTTGCAAATACTGTATACGCAATAATGAATTTTAAGAGTTCTGTGAAGATAATCCACTACTTCAGCTTCTCCTAACAAGGAGAACATGCCGTAACGATGGCATGATTTACGTGTGAACTGATTTGCAGCTCTACTTTGTTGCATTTGAATTGTAGGAAATTGCTTGCAAAATTAGCTTATTATTTTTAACATATACAGGCCTATGATCTCACTTTCGTGTTTCTGGAATGTTAGTAGGGTAGCAGTCAAAGGCTTACTAGAAGTGTAGCTGGCATTTTAGGGGAAATGCATGTAAACTGGCTCTGTGGAGTCTCCTCCAAACAGTTCCCTCCTGCAGTCTGTATCCCTTAACCCAGAGCTATGCCAGGTGGGGTGGGGTTTTCTTTGATGGAAAATGAAATATTTGGTTGCATATCAAATATGTGGAGAAATGTGACTTTGTAAAGTCTGTGCATGTATGTTTTTTTTCTGTAGGCATTAACATTATTCTGTATCCTATATCTGGTTTTCTTACAGTGCTCTTGCTGTCACTACTTTTATCAATGCAGTATTCACTGAAGTCAACTTTCTGATGCCTTTGTGTGGCTGCACTTCTTAGCAGGAAAAGACTCAGCTCCTCTTGTGAATGTTCATGTCAGTTATTCCTGGATACACTGTTCCTTCTTTAAATGTTAATTTTAGACAATTACCACCCCCTCCACAGCTTCTTCCAGCTGCTACTGACATCTCCTCAGCCTGCTGGCACAGCTGTGCCGTTCTCCTTTTCTTGGAAGTTGCAGCACCTGCTTTTGGTTTGCAGACAAGTTCTTCCAACTTGATGTGGTGGCAGAGGAGCCCTGTGGACAGCACCTCAGCACTCCTCCTGGGCTGCAGCCTTCTCTGTCATCACTTATATATTGCTGGTATTTTTTAAAGTCTACAGGTTATTACTGTATGTGTCAGAATCTGTCATTTCCTTACAGTTTCATCGTTCACAGCCCAGTCTTAAGTGTAGTATGCCTCATTTGAAAACCAGGGCAGGCCTCTTCCAGTGTGAAACACCACTTATGTCTTTGAGTCCTCTGATCTCCTGTTTTCCAGCTGTTTCCACAAATAATTGAGTTTATTTCAGTCTGGCAATCACATTCCTAACTGCCACAGCATCCCTTCAGAAAAAGGGGTAAGACTTAGCTTGGGATGTTCTGAGTGTGTGTTACTGTATGTGGCTGGAATTCTCTAATGCTCAGACATTATCCTTGCTTCTTGAGCGTGCCTGCTCAGCTTTATTTTGTTTGTGCTGTTTTTGTAGTAGCTGCATGAACTGGACTTCTGTAAACCTTACTTGTGTGAATCCATTAGAAAAGGGTATCAGTGTCATTGATTATTATTAATGGCTAAAATGTCAACGTATGTTTCTCAATATGTAGGATTTCGTTTTGACTGCCAGTGATAATTCCTTATAATTATTCCTCAGTGTAAGTAGTACTATGGTCTAGTAGAATGTCGTTTTGCTGTTTAGTTACAGCTTGAACTGTCTTCTGTGAAATAAACTGTAAAGGCAAATATGTCTTTTCATAGTGACTTTTTTTAGATAAGAACATCACAGGAGCTTTATCAGAGTGTTTAATAGGTGCCTGATACAAAAAACAAGAAGTCTAATTAAAATGGGATCAATATTGATAGTGACTTCTGTAACTAGCAGGCTAGATTCGTGCTGATGACTTACAGGGACGCAGCACTCATAGCCTGTCATGGAATTGAAGTCCTTGATTTGTGCTTTGTAGTTGTTTTGAAAAGCCATGAAGACTTTGTTTCTGTCGCCATTGAAATGCACCATCCATGCATTTTTTCTACATCAGAATTCTTTGTCTCGTTGTAAACTCATACTTGAGGACAGCATCATGCACTTACAATGTTTGCACTGTTTATGCCTCTGAACCTTTCTAATTAAAGAAAAATATGTGGGATGTAAATCAGCAAAGCTCCATTAACTGCTTCTTAATTTCAATATTAGCCTTTCAGCAGAAATATTGTTAAGAAATAAGAGTTAAGAGAATAGAAATTGAACTGAAATGAGTTTTACTCAAATTTCTTATGTCTGACAAGTGCAAATATGTTAACATCTCAATTCTAAAAAAAAAAAAAAAAAATCCATACAATTATTTTGCTTACTGATCCATTTAAGCTGTTTATTCATCTGTGGACATTTTGAAATCTCCCAACTGTTAAATTCAAGGAGGAAAAAAATCTGAACTGAAGAAACCAAGCTGTTAGTTGGTCAACTGCCCAGTTGTGTATTAAACGACAATATATAGTTCACAGTAAGAATGGGAAAGGGCTTGTCTTTGTGGATGGAACAACTGCTGGAAATCAAAATGGTATGTATCATTGCCAACTGTGGCATTAACTATGCCATGCAGTTGGGAAAATGATGTTTTCTCATTCATTTTATGTCTTCACTGCAAAATTAACTTGGATGATCTATCTCAGATTAACTTAACATTGATGAGAGTAACAGCACTGGAAAGTAACTCAAGAGCTTCACACAGTGATTGAATGACTGCGGAGTGATTGCGTTAGTGGCCGATGAGATGCGCTAATGTAAGCTGTAACTAGTGCTTTTCTGAAAGGCTAGCCAACTTGAATCGAAGCACTGCCATGCTCAAGTTAAAGATTTTAAAAGGTGCAATCCAGTATTAAGCAAGAAAGGTTTACCAGGCCTTACTGTTTCACAAACCAGGTACCTTTTATGCCCAGTATTTGGTGATTGCAAAGTACCAAAAGAAGCATTTTCATGGAATAGAAGACTAGGAAAATGGTACTCATCTGGTAAGATCCCTTGGTGTTTGTAGCTGGTTTGTGAATTCTTGAATCCAGGTAAATCAAAATACACAGCCAGTCAGCTTGCTGCATTCATCAGCTATGTTCAGCCAGGCTGTTCAAGGGAAGTACAAGCCTTGAGTCTTCCCTCTGACTGTGAAAGAGGTTGGTTAATGACACAGTGATGCTTAAGTTAATAGATATAGTAATCCAAAATGGGCATATAAATAACTTTTGAAATGTTAGGTCTGGCTTTCTGGGCAGGTGAGATGTGATCGATCAGATCAGTTTAAAGCCATGACTCCTGCTCTGTTCTCCTTACATTAGCAGAAAGCAGATGGTTTGTGGTGAGGCTCTGCTTTGAGGACTCACTGTCCTAAGTCCACATTTCTTGGTTTTGTGACCATGCTGGTCTTATAGCACCCTTCTACCTTTCTGCTCCTGCAGCCATATTCTATCAGGTTTCTTACCATGATTCTGTCTGTGTTTTCTGGAGCACAGCAGGAATACAAGCAATCACCTTATTTTTGTGTGGCAGAGTTTTTTTGCATAACAGTTTGAGGCAAACCTAAATACATGTATGTAGAGAGAATATAAACTCTCCCTGTGTGTATATATATTTTGTATATTCCTAATATATATTAGGAGGGTGGGTTTTCCTTTTCAATCCATCTAAACAAGTGGTAGGAATGCAAGACCAGTTTCTGAATCACTTGATGCAATGAGACAAAGATGATACAAGCTTATTTTAAGGCAGAAGATCAATGCAGTGTAATTCCTATATAGGCAGGTATGAAAGCATTCTGCATGTTTTGCAGCTGGTTATGTCTTGTGTGGTCCTATTGAGCGGCACTGTAGAATATGATGTGGGTAACACTGGAGTCTAGCCCCATTCAGAGTAGACTAAAAAAGATCCCTTGAATCAGCTCTTTCTAACTACATGTATTTTCCTAGGCACCATCTTGGTGTGATGCTCCTTGAGAATATTTTATGTGGTGCTTCTAGAGGTTTTTTTAATTTGCTATATACGGTCTCAGAAAGTGCTTTTCTTAAATACCTGCTGCTGTTTGGTATGATTAGATGAGTGTGTAGTTTTCCTATTTCTCCTCTTCTTAAGAATTTAGTGCATATATAATTGATGGTTTTTTTCCCTTCCTTACCTTTCAGACATTGATTCTTTTCCTACCATGTTCTGAGACTCTCTGTAATTCCCTGTCTTCATTTATATAGTTAACTCCATGATATTTATAGACAGTGATTGTTTCCTAGGGGTGTCTTTCTGAGACTCCAGGTAAACATATGCTTCTTATCTCTCAGGGACAGGCAATGTAGTTTGGTGATTGTTGAGCCAAGTGCAAACGGTGTACCATTGAGTACAAATACATTTCTCATGTGCTTGATTGGGATTTTCTGCTGAGGGTTACCCCACAGTCTGTATGCATGCTGTGTAGTAAACCAGTGCAGAGTAAGCTGGAAAGAACTGTAGGTATGATTTTCATCAATTTTCTGATCAGCCAATGAAGTTTGGAAATAAATTAAAATAAAATCTGCTAGCACTCTTTAAATGGTTTGCACTTTTGATGGCTGCTGTGGCATGAGAAGCACTGTTCTCTGACTTGGTTTCAGGCAACGTACATGCATGCAGGATTGTGGTAGCGTGATGCTTGTTTTTAGAAAGCAACACTCCAGACTTACAGCTGTAGTGTTCTTCCAGTAATGGAGAAATACCTGAGTTTAAGTGAACTGGCAGTGGTACCAGAAGCACTGAAGCAGAAGCTCCAGGTATGACCTAGATGTCCAGGCTTCCAGCTGGGCTTGTACCATATGCGCTGAAGCTTGGGTGACAGTAGTTGCTCTATTATTGGTAGCTGACCTGGCTAGATGAGAGAGAGATGTGTGTTTTATTAAACCGTACATTCTTCTGGGCTTATCTTCTGAAGTCTAAAAAGCCCCGTACTAATCTTTCATGATTGGGCTGTGACATCACTAAATCAATGTAGCTTTTTTCCCTCTTTCTTTCATTCTCTTAATTTCACTTCTGTGGCCTTTGGCCTTGTACCCAGCTTTGTGTATGCACTGCTCAAAGTGAAGATTGTTTCCCTTGCTTTATGTGAATTGTATGAGCTTCATTGCAACATTGATTTTCCGATACTGCCTACTCATGGAATAGGATTTCACATGGATGAAGACAGTGTGAGGACTGTAAATTTGGATTGTGGAATTAATATAAAGTTCATCTTTTTACCTTCCAGCAGTGGACTTTCCTGCTGTATGACTCTATTCTGGATTAAGATTGGGTTTATTCTGGAATAATTGCTATGCATTTAGGGAAGAAATCTCTTTTCCTCCCTCAAATTGTAAGTGCCGCTGCTTAAGATGCTGCTAAATATGTGGAAGTCTTAAAATCTTTTAAGAACCTGATTTTTACTTAGCAGATTTCACATAAAATGTGAAGCTGCTGAAGTGTGCCATAGAGGCTAGGACTGAAAAGAGATCAATCTTGAAGTGCTCCGGAAGTGTTTACAGCTTCTTATTGGATTTCTAAAATAAGGAGAAAATGCCGCAAGAGGTATCGTCTGGGGAAAACTAGCAAAGACCTGTGCAAATCTGCCATTTGAAAGATTATTTATGTATTATGTAAAAGAATCATGGCATAGGAGCTGAAGAGTTAAATCTGGGTTGCCTTAGATGGGATTACTTGTGTAGAAAAAGTGAAGTAGGCTTTAGCCTATGGCATAAGAAACATGTTGGCATAATTTTATTTCCTCGGCAGGAACTGCATGCTGGACTATGCATGTGTTTGTGACTTTGAGCTAAAGCATATGAATTGGAAAGTAATGCTAGTAATCCTGTGCGATCAGAAAGTGTAAACCTGGCCTTGCAAAATTGTGATGTTTTGGCAGATAAACAAGTCTGGGTCTCTTTTTGGTTTGTCTTCGTAAGTCTTTTAGATATTTGGGCTTGAGCCCATTTCCACAAACACAAAGGCTAGAAGCAGATTTTTTGTTTTAAGCAAAAGCTGATGTTCTTACATAATTGCATGATTCCAGAACCGTGGCTTCAGGAAAAGTGAAAACCAACTATCCCACAGTTTACAATGAAATAATGAGAATTGGCTACACCACATGAACATGGCTCACAGGGAGAAACTGTGGTGCTCCTGTTTGTCCATATGAAAAAGAGTTTTTCAAAGCACCAAGGGGTACATGGGACAAAAAATTACCCTAAATACTTGACTCCAAAACCTGGCTTCATTATAGAGCCAGTGTTTTTTAACACTTTTTGATTTTGGGAGCTTAACCTGTTCAATTTGAAACAATTTTTCAAAATTCAGCTTCCTTCCAAAATAAAAGCAAAATTCAGAGAATTAATCAGTTGATCTCAGCTTTTGGCATCAACAGCCTGATTTTTATAAGGGCTGGGCATGATGTCCATGATAAGATGAGTCCCTTGAAATCCTTGGCTTGCCTGTGCTGAATCCTCTTGGGAATTCTGGCCACAGAAAGGTCACCTAATAAACAGCCTTGAGTGGCTTCCTCTGTTACCTCTTAATTGATGGAGCTTTTTGGAAAAAGCACAAGGAAATTCACTGGTGGAAACAGTCCTGAATTGGCAGGGAGTGGAAGAAGTATTAGAGTAGGTCTTTTTGCTGCTGCCTCCCAGCATTTTCCTTCTGTATCCAGAAAGAAAAACTTCTAAGTTAAGAAAGTTCAAACAATACCCATACCCCAACATAATACTTTATTGTATGCCTTTCTCTGTTTGGTCTCTGTAGGCCAGACTTAGTCTGCTGGTGGTCTGCTACCTCATGCCCAAACTAGAAAACCAGTTTATTTAACTTAATCTTAGCCTGGTAGAAAAGGTCAGCTATAGTTTTTCTGCTGTTTCAACTTGGAGAATAACACAAATTTCCTGGATGGTTAAAATCCCTGCTTGGCTTTAGTATCAGAAAAACAGTAAAAATACATATATTTAAATACTGAATTTCATTTCCTTTTCCATGCATTTTGGGGAAAAGAATAGCATGTGCCAATAGAGCTGCTTTTAAATGAGCCATACTGCAGCTTTTGCTGAAGTAGAAGGGATTCAAAAGCCTATTATTATGCATTAGCTGTGCCGAAGGCACAATAGCAAAGTTTCATTTAAAATGCATTTCTGTTCTGAAATGTAGCTGCTCTGGCGGCTCCTGCGGTTGCTTGTTTCTTCCTTCTCAGTGTTTTCTACATGTAATCTGTTCAGTTTTCAAGTAACCTGGTAGCTTTTCTAGCTACCAGCAGTTTGAACTTTTTCTGTGGTCTGATTTTCATCAAGCCAAATTTTGCCAGTCCTTTTGCAGTTTGAATGTGGCTGTCACTTCTGCTGAGGATGAACCTGGCAGGAAATAACCTTGTATTCTGTGTTATTTGAGGTCTGTCTCCAGCAGGTATAAGGAGGTGGTAACACCCTGTTTTATTCACTGAAGAAGGCTAGGAAGAAGGAACTTGGTGGTATAGAAAAATACTTTTTATAGTCAGTTTACTAGCAGAGATGCTAATTAAACAGGATCAGTGATATTTTCTAAGGAAAACTGTTATTTCGTGCCACTCCATCTATATCCATTCATAAATGTGACGGTCTATCATGTCAGCTCTGTCCGTGGTAGTCAGTTTTTCTTTTTGAAGGACAGGTTTGATCCCATTGTTATGTGGCATCCAATGGAGTAATAGTGCATCCTGGTTTTGAAATGGGTGACAGCTGCCAAATGAGCTCTTCAGGTGTTCAGAAAGGAAGGAGACCTCAACCTTGGGCCACATTGACTTAACTGGTATGCCTTGCTTGCATATTCAAGCATCACAGAAAAGATTCTTCCAGCTATGAAAATCTGTAGTGTAGCAAAATCTGTCAAGGACAACTTGTGTGGTGGTGTTCCTTGTAGATCTCCTGAAGGAGTCATTTGGGGAATAAAGGGAGAGGTAGTGGTCTACTCTGGATGCCAAGCTGTTCATTAGGCATAGTATAACAACAGTGTATATAAAAGCAGCTCCATAAAAGCTGTATATTCAGTAACAATTGGGGAGTTATAACCCACCTTCTGTAAAAGTGTCCTTGTGTGCCAAATGGTGTGTGTTGTTTGCAAGTGAGTTACTAGTCCACAGTTACACTTTTCATAGTTTTTTCAGTGAAGTGCTACAGCTTGCCTGGTTGGTTTTCAAAGCCCTCTGATACTGAACGCAGACTGTAGTTTTCCCTGGCTGAACAGCTTAATAGATTTGTAGTGAAATCCCCTTGTAGGTGTCATTGAAATTGCGGACAATGCAGCCTCTCCTTGGAAGCAGACTTCTGGCCTTATTGTGTGGAGGTGAGCAAACTGAGTTTATGAATGGATAGGCTGAACAACTAGCATAAATACTTTCCATCCTTTAGTTCTGGAAGACATTTTCAAGTCTGACTGGGAGCAAATACTGCCCACCCCACCCCCAAGACCTCAGTGAGCTTGAGGTAATATCAAAACCTTATAGTGTGACATTTGATTCTTCAGCCTGTTTGCAGCTGGAAGTCTTGCATATGAAAAACATAAGGAATAATTATTGTGTTGGGATGAAATAGTGCTTAAGGGTTTAATAACTGTCCTTTCTTATGTAAGTTACAGTATTGATAATTAATCCAATCATTATCCCTTTTCCAAAACTTTTTTCCCTATCAGGTAGTGATCTTGCCATGGACATTGCTTTCTACCTGTATTTAAAAATGACAGAGCCAAGCTGAGTCCAAACCCATGCATGGTCATAGGGCTCCCTCCCTCAAGTGAAACAAGAGGCTGTTGACCATAGAAACTATCAATTTTCAGGAAGCAAAAAATGAGGGAAATGTGATGGGTCAAGTGGAGGTTGAATGTATGAAGCTCGAAGTGAAAAACTGAAGGGAAACTCTGTGTAGAAGAAACTTGTTTTTACAAGTGACTAGCATCTGTGGTTAATTCATAGAACAGTCATGAGGTAGTACAATTTACACCTGTTCACATTATTCTACAATGATTATTCAGTTCTGAGTGGAGGATGAACCATTATTCCTCCTAAGCTGGGAAATAACGTGTCTGAATAAGCTGCATCAGTGCTGGACCCTGCTGGTGTTTGAACTGCTTTGGCAGCCTTGGGCTCAGAGTAGTGTGAACACAGTGTGAGACAGTAAGTAAGAAAGGGGAGAAGGTGGAAAACATTTTAATATCATGGTTTAGAAATCTGAAATATAAAATAAAAGCGTTGGTGTCCTTGGGTTTTGAAGAATATATGTGTGCTTTGTGGAAAAACAGTACCATAATTATGGAAGATGTTAGCAGGGTTCAGAAATTCTGTGACTGGTCACTGACACCAAAAGCTTATTTCACAGGAGCACTGGAGACCTGTCAAACAGAGGCAGATTCAGGGCCCTGCACTACATAGAATTCAAATCTTTTAATATAAGTTGTTCTTAGACTGTGGTAAAACTAGGTGTTGGTTAATTTCACCTCTGTTCATCACTGATTTAGAAATGTTCGTGTCCTAATTCTTAGTGAATTTGAATGGACTTCACAGTTTGGTAGCTGTACTGAAATCCTGGATCACGGTAGATGTGTTCTAGGCAGGTTCCATCCATCTTCTGTGGAACTGCAACTTTGCAGTAATAAGGTTGAGATACAGTTGTATGAAGGCATCAGTCAAGAGCTTATCCATAGGAGAAAATAATGTGAAATAACTGATGTCAGAAACAAAAGAAAACTCGTGATGATGTTCTTCATCTTTAGCTCTTTAAAGGCAGTTTCTAAAGAGTATGTCAGCTGGAGGCCAGGGAGAAAAAAAAATAATCCATGATCTCAGACCTTGGGGTTCTTTTACAGTTATCTTGAGGACATTAAAAGCATTGACACAAAGCCCAGTACATAAGAAATGCTGCACTCTGTTATGCTGATGCATCCATATGTTGCAGTAGTTGTACATCCGTGAAACATCACTGACTCACTGGATGAGATTAGATTTCATCATGCCTTTCAATTTTCTCTTTGTTGGCAGATAATTCTTAATGTGTTTTTACTTGATTGTTAGACATTGCCTTAATGAGTGCAAATACTTTTTTATAAAGGAGAAAAGATACTCAATGTATGTTCAGGGTTTAGTAAGGTATTAATATTACTTTTTATTGTAGCTAATTCAGTCTTGTATAGATATTTTCATAATTTCATACTGATGAATGGAGAGTTTTGAAGGCTCTTTCATTAATACAGCATGCTTTACAATATATATGTATATATAATTAATTTAATAGTTTAGAGTTGAGTCAGTTATTTGCTTCATAAGCCACCACTTACCATTGCATAGATAATCACATTTAGCAGTCCTCTTTTGGTTGAGCAATGCCAATGGAATTAATATACCACAGAGACAAAATTTCCTCATAATTTTGCTGTTTGTGAGGTGAGGGATATGGAGGAGGGTGCTTAGTGTGCATCCTGCCATATGGTACTTTGCCTGCAAATAGAAAAATTGATCCTTGGCATCACATGGTGTTACATTGATGCACAAATGTCTCTCAAAGAAGCTGGGTGGTATAGCATGTAATTTCATTGCACTTTGTTTGGATGCTTTGTTGCTGTCCAGGTGGTAGAATCCATGAAACTACTTAACTAAAGAGTTATCTCTAAAGGAATTTCCTTGCACAATTTTTCAGATAAATGTCTGCACGTCTTTGAATTGCTCATTCCTGGTTTGCTTTAACACTGGTGCCTAGATTACTATCCAGCAGAAACTGAACTGACTATTTGAGGGAAAATCCACATGTCATCCTGCTACAGAAAATTGGAAGCAGCTGTTTAATGCGAATGGGAGCTTAAAGTTTGGTAATTTTTATTTTTTTCTGGATGGCATCCAGAATTATCAGTGAATTGTTCTTTTCTTTTCTTCTTTGGTCCTTGTAAGATTTTTGGGTTACCAGTTTTCATCTGTAAATGCGCTTGCTGAGTATACCATTTTTCTCCACTGACAGTTCAGAGTTAAGGGCACATTAACTTGTGGTGTTAGAAAGGGCTATTTTAAAATACAACATTTATGTGAAAATTTGTTTTCATTAATTCATGCTTTCTGTAATTCGGTAAAAAATACAGTTTTAATGTACTATGGCACATTTATGATTTTCTAATGACTTGTCAAAATGTATTACTAATTTGGGAAGTACTATTAAAAAGGAGGGTTTTCATATGACACATTTTATATATTAGTAAAACTAATTTCACTGTCATAATATGGTCTTTGGGTTGACTTTATTTTCAGTGTCAACACTGGAACATAAGTAACATGTTAACGTAACTAAAACAAATCAATGCTTTACTATGAGCAAAAGCAACCGTGCGCTTCTTTTCTAAAGTGCTCACAATACTGACAGTGCACAGGTTATGCAAGAGGATCAGATGAGTGTATTATGACGTTCCCTGAGACTACCTACGTGTCTGTTGGGCTGTACTGAGCTCATCACAGTCATTTCTGAGACTGTCACCACTTCAGCACCTGAGCTAACATGTGGAACATCACAGGGAACTGACCCCCTTGACATCAGTGGTAAAGAGAATATGGGAAGAATTTCTCCCATTGCCATCAGGATGCTTTCAAAGTGGCTAACCTTCTTTCTGTAAAAATCTTCCCAGTGCACTGGTTTTGAAGAACAGTATGGGCCAAAGCCACAAATGTTTTCAAAGCAAAGGTGATTCTGAGACATACTTATCCTATTCGTTGCAACTCAGCTCATATAGGACCCCTGCATTAAGGGAGATGTGGTTGGAAGAAGTAACCGTTTTTTGGCTTTCACACAAATCTTCTAAGAGATTATATTATTACAGAACTATAAATTAGTGCAAGTTGCAGTACCGTGAAGGCTGTTGCAAGTTCAACTCTTGGTGCACAAACTGTTGACATTTTACTGCTGACACCAAGTAATGATGCATGCATTTGCTTAACAGGTATAAAGAAGCTTATTTCTGTACAGTGAGGTGTTTGCTATCACTGAGGCACAAATACATGTGTGTGAATGCAACACTAGGCCTTGGGAAGATGAGGCTCTGCAATGTGAAAGGGGAATTGCACATAAGCAGAAATACATGAAGTGCAGAGGTGCCTAAAGCTGCTTGCAGTGTTTAAACAAAGGACACATTTGAAATACTCAAGCTGGCTTATGAATATGATTATAGAGGGGGTAAAATGGAAGCATGTAATTCTGTCTTCTATCTGTCCTTCTTCCCCTTATACCTCTCCTCTGGGTGAGTGAGATGATCAACAATCCCCGGAATGCCAGGGCAAAGGGATAGGTACTGCAATCCGTAGATGCAACATGCCCTGGAGGGACAGAGGAACACGGGCAGAGGAACAAGTTGCAGGCATTAAAAGGAGAAATGGGCTTGTCTGTATATCATTTGCCTAACCTCCTTCCTGCAAAGACAGAGTGAAGCCGATTGCGTGTGTCCTTTCAAACAGCTACAGCTCCCTTCTCCCTGTGAGGAGAAATAAGAGTTGTAACAGGCTTGAATGCTTAGCAGGTATTAAAGAGTTAGCATGTTTGCTGCCTCTGTGAGTAAATCAGCTGCTGATAAGGTGAAGAAATCACATGTCGAGGCAGGTTATAAAACCACAGATCCACGTGGTTGTTGAGATGTTGTCAGGCTTAGGAGATTTTGAAACTTAACTTCGTTGGCAGACTGCCAGTCACAGTATGGATGGGGCATATGGGAGCAATGCTCTGATGGTACCCAGAAGTAATCTGGTAACAGCCTAAGTCTGGGCAGGTGTCACTGGCACGCAGGGGTTACCCTGGCTGCTGCATACCAGATCTTCAGAGCCATGCAGACAGCTTAAGCTGTGCAGCTGCTATTATATTCTATTGTGAGGCATGCTATCTGCATGCTTCATGTAGTTCTTTAGCCACAGGCAGCTCAGCCAGAGCTTTTTATCAAAGGTGAATCATCTTTTCTGTCATGGCATAATCGAGGATTTTTTTGTTTCCATGACTCAGAGGAAAAGGTGATGTCCCCTCCAAGTCGTGGCTGGATAAGCTGCTTTTATTTCCCAACTCATTTCACGATTAGGGAGACTGAGTGAGCTACAGAATTATGACAGTTCCAATATAGACTTGGCTTTCTTGGTGCCCTCCCTTCCCCCTCAATAAATCTGTGCTTGATAAGATGAGCTGCAGGAGCCACGGGTTTGCAATAGTACCAGCAGGATAAATATTTCTGTATTTCTAGCTGATTTAAGATGATTGGTGTATGCTCCCCTCCTTTTTTTGGCAAAGGTTAGCCCCATTAGATGTACTGCTCTTCATTTAATCTCCTTCTCCCATCTGTTCTGTCTCTTTTCAGGAGAAACTGAGGAGATGTAGCTCCCACTCGGGCTGCCAGATAGCTCTGTCACCCGTACATGAGAAAATCTCTGTGAAGCAGAGTGCTGCCCTGCTGCTCGCACACATCAGATTGTACTATGAGGGTAGAACAACCTCTCTCAAACTCCTTAATAATGTCATATCCCCTCTGTCAGCGCAGATAGGTGAGGGAATGAATACCAGTGCCCCCCTCAGTTAAGTGATGTTGTGTCCCTGGCCTAAACTGGGAGCCAAGGCAATCCAAACAATCATTTCCTGAGCAATCAGGTTATCTTCACAGTAGGTAAGAAAAACAAATCTTTGTTTAAAATATTAAAACCATGATACAGCAAGTAAATAAAGAACAGTGTCTGTAGATAAGGTATACGGAATTTATGAATCACAATTATATAAAACCTATGATTATCTGGATAATAAAACCATGAAGACAACAAATGTTATACTGAAAAACTCCAAACTACCTTGGAACTCACTGGTGGGCGATGAACCTGATAACCACCTGTGATGGGGTGACTGGCTGGGTAGACAAGGACAGAGCAGTGGGTGACTTCAGCAAGGCATTAGACACAGTCTCCCATAACATGCTCCTAGGTAAACGCAGGTGCACTACATGAGCAACCAGGGAGGTGGATTGGGAAG
>JAVJGJ010000060.1:42332711-42386363 GCA_035590215.1 Microhierax caerulescens | reverse complement strand
GGCAGAGAAGGACCTGGGAGTGCTGGTGGACAGCAAGTTGCCCATGAGCCAGCAGTGTGCCCTGGTGGCCAAGGCGGACAGTGGGGTCCTGGGGGGCATTAGGAGGAGCGGAGGTGATCCTCCTCCTGTATTCTGCCCCTGGTGAGGCAGCATCTGGAGTGCTGTGTCCAGTTCTGGGCTCCCCAGTTCCAGAGAGACAGGGAACTACTGGAGAGGGTCCAGCGGAGGGCTGTGAAGCTTATGAGGGGCCTGGAGCCTCTCCCTTGTGAGGAAAGGCTGAGAGAGCTGGGCCTCTTTAGCCTGGAGAAGAGAACACTGAGAGGGGATCTTATCAATGTCTACAAACATCTTAAGGGTGAGTGCCAAGAGGATGGCCCCGGCTCTTTTCAGTGGTGCCCAGCGACAGGCCAAGGGGCAACGGGCACAAACTGAAGCACAGGCAGTTCCACCTGAACGTGAGGAAGAACTTCTTTACCTTGAGGGTGCCAGAGCACTGGAACAGGCTGCCCAGAGCAGTTGTGGAGCCTCCTCCTCTGGAGACTTTATAAACCCTCCTGGATGTGATCCTGTGCAACCTGCCCTGGGTGAACCTGCTTTGGTAGCAGGGCAGGGTTGGAGCAGATGATTTCCAGGGGTCTTTTCTAACCCTGACCATTCTCTGATTCAGTGGCAATTTCATTAAGGAATAAATCTTACTTTCCAAGCATCAGAGCCTTGCTTCATTTCCCTGACTTTTAAAGAAGATTTTGTAGTGTCTTTATGTGTGAACAATTGCATGCCATGAGTTCAGTGTAGAGAGGTGCATTATCATTAAGAAAAGTGGTGTTTGTGTTAATGTATTTAAAATTACCTCTCTGAGGCAAGCAGATAGTTGTTGCAAGTAGATATTTATTACAAATACTACATCACCAGGCTGTATATGAAGCTAGATGTTTTTTAGTGAAGCTGGTTTGGTTTTGCTTGGTGATCAGAATCCTGGGCTCATTTCAATCTTCTAGCTGTTACCTTTGACATCTTCTGGTCTTCTATTTGATAACTTCAAATTATTTATTTAATAATTTAAAATTATTTGACTTCATATAACTGAAGTCACATTAGAAAGATAGTGATTTTTATTCATGCTTCTTGAAACTTCAGTTTATACTGACACCCATTTTTAATGCCATAATATGAAATATTTTGCAGTCAACTGAATGAGATTAATTGGTGGTAGTACAGGTAAATACAGGTGGGTAATAGCCTCCCAGATGACACATCCATTTTACTAAGTTATGGGACAGGGTTATATTTGCTCTGCTGTGTGGTGTTAGTAATGGGGGTGGTGCTGCTGTGATGGGAGCTGCAAACCTTTGCATCAGATTATGTGAAAGGCTGTACCCCATGGACAGGGTCACGCTACCATTTCTAGAGGCTCAGGAGAAGGCTCTGATGTCTGCTATCCTAGTGCACTGTGTGTATTCTCACAGCCACCGTTTGAATGGAGAAGACAGAGGACAAATGGGGATGGGATAAGAAAAACAGCATACATCTCCTGAATACATCCCTGTGGGCATGGTATTTTAGCCAGTGATGCAAGAACAACCATATTGTGTAAGATGCTAGCAGCTGTAGCTTTGGGTCTTTTCACCCAAAGGAGAAGTCTCCTTAATGCTTTTTTAGTTAATAATCATTTTAGATAGTATTAATTGTTAATTTTTTGCCATACTGTATTTCATGTAGTAGAGAATAATTCATGTGGTAGAGACTCCACTGAGAAATTTTGCTTTTGGCAGCTTGTGTAGCTGAGAAGTTGTTCTTAAATTTGATGTTATTTCAGTATTATTCCAGAACGGTATTCCTCCCTGATTGCTACATGAGGGGAATGATACTACTGTATTTTACTATATTACATATTACTATATATAGCAGTATATTGCTTCAGGGAATCTGCTTAGCTGCTACGTGCATATAAGGTTCTGTTGGCATCTTAAAAGTAGATAAAAGCATTGCAGATTGCTGCATCTGGACCAATAGTTTGTGGATTATCCTGCACAGTCTTCCAGTAAAAGAGGAACTCTTTCACTGTCAACTCTAAATGCACAGTGTCTCAAAACTACAATGCAACCAGTTTTCTCCCAGTTTATGTGTATTTCCACTACCCTTTTCCTTGTTTGAGGGTAACCAAACAGAAAGGAAGATGTGTTATTCACATATTTTGTTTTTAGAAGTATTTGGATTCGTTTGGCTGAATAGGGCAATGTCTTTTATTTAAGGTGTGGTCTGCATTTGTATAGCAATGCTATTTCCTCAGACTGTTCCATAAGGTTACAGATCTCTTCACAGTGCAAATCACAGCCCTTAAAGACTGTGGAATCGCGTAGCAACCGAGACCCACTTTCTTGAAACTAGTCCTGCTGAACGCTGATTTGCTGATGGTCTTTAGGCACTGTTCTCTGCGTACCATTGAATGGTATTCCATAATTCAATGAGCAATTGGGTATTATTGTGCTATTGTGCTGATGTGTTTGTATATTGATAACCACTGTTGCTTTCATTTTTCCTTGTGATTATGGAAGGAGGACCAGGAATAGAACATTTACCTAGGAGTAGGAAATCACACTCAGGGGTACCTAAGCAAAATTTAGTATAGATTTATATAGCTTTTGTTGTCTGAGATTTAAAAGGAAAGATGGACCTGTATCTTGGGAAAGCTCTATTCAACATATCAAGTGGTGATATTGGTTCCAGTCAGAATACAACAGTAAGAATAGATCTTATTGGAAAGCCTAATGAAAACAGGTAAAGGAATTGCAGTCAGTCATTGTTGATGGGCTTTTATTTTATGCTAAACATTTTATAGACTGTTAGTAGTTTTAAAACTCTAGTGGCTTTCAAATATTAGGCTGCAGGATTTAGAGAGATCTCATAAAATGGTAACTTTGAATTTTGGAAGGAAGGTATCATTTATGTATATAAGGTTTTAAACACTGCCTGCTGCTGGTGTATTAATACAAAAATAATACATTTATGGTAGTGGGCTCTAAGAAAAAAACAGAGCTATGTGATCTTCAACTTTACATGGAGACACTGTTAAGTCTTTGTCAAGCTAGATATATGCAACATATGTAGGGGTTGTAGTACAGATGAGAAAAGGCATGTTTGTATTTATATAAAACTCAAAGACTGAGGAGATGAGAAGTCATTCTGGACTTTGAAACTAGATTATCCTCTCACTGCAGGTTACAGGTAACTCAAATTTAAGATACTTTAAAAAGTGAGATCTTTTTTCAAGAGTTACAGTGCAACATTTCCTGAAAATAAGGCTGGTTTTGAGTATGTGAAGTTTAGCAGCTATGAACGTAAACCATACCTGAAATTCTTGGGTTTCATGGTTATTGTTTGAAGAATTATAATCAAGAAATTGAGAAAATACGCCATTAAAGTTAAAAATGGAACAGCATAAATAACACATATCATGGTCTTAAGCATTTCTTTAAACTGGTAGAGTTGAATATGGGGAAGGCGATCATATATTCCCTCTTGTTTCCTTCCCTGAGTTTCAGTATGTTACAGTAAGTTCACAAGAACCTTCTGGAGTTTATCTTGTCAGCTGTTGTAGTTGGAGTCCAACTCAGTCAGCCTCACACAGGGCACCAATTGTCACAGCACAAACAATCAGGCTGCAACAAGGCCTTTACCATCAGTCAGATACTACTGTCTGTGCTGCTTCTCTCTTCCTCCAGAGATCAGACCACCCTGCTCCTCCTCCATTAGACCACCCATCCCACCCTCCTCAGGGCTATTTAACTGCTTAGTGGGAATGAGCTACAGCTGCACATCATCCATGTCAATCAACCCACTGCCTTCGTGGCAAGGCCACAGCTGCATATGATCAATGCTCATCAGCCCACTGCCTTCATTCCTCTACAGTCAATCTACATCTGCAACTCTTTGCAGAAAGGAACACTCTTTCTGAATAATAATTTAATAACTTCAGTGTATTTTGGTTCTAGTAGCTGAAATAATTTTCGCTCTTAAATTTCCCAGACTCCTGTCTGAGTTGCTATAAATCTCTATCCCTGCCTCTTGTCAGTCTGGATGTTTTTTATCTCATATTTGTTTAGACCTTTGATTTAGTTGCTGTCTTTGTCTCCCCCATTTGGAATCTTTTTTCACTCTGTTGCCTTTGTGTGGAATATAGGTCCTTTAACTGAGCTCCACGCAACTTCACTGTCACCCAGAAATAATCCCCAAATTCATGTCTTTGCGTTCCTATTGTCCACCTACCTTTTTTTTTTGTTTATTCCTTCCTTCAGATTTAGATAGTAGACTTTCTGGAGAGAGTACTTGGAATCACTTTTATCTTTGTGAAACTATTTGCGAGACTTTGGAGCCCTATAAAAGATTATAGTTAAGAACTTGGTTAGTTACAACTACCTGAAAGTTACAACTTTTGTTTAATTTTTTGGGCAAAGAACACTTAAAGCCAGGAATATTATTTCAGGATGATTTTTTTTGTGGCTGTGCCTATCACTTTGGAAGCATATTTAGAGGAGACACAGACAAGACAATAATAAAAATAAGACATTAAGAATGTGAAACTCTTAGTACAGTGAAGGCAGGTTTAAGTCACTGAAATGATGGTAATTAATAACACCTTAGTACAGTGAAGGCTGGTTTAAGTCACTGAAATGACGGTAATTAATAACACCTAAGTATCAGTTCTCATGTTTTTTCTACAGGGCAGGAAAGAGATTCTGAGGTGGCAAGCTATAATGTAACAATTTGGAAGATACACTCATGTTTGGTCATATATTTCTATAGATACATCCTTATATTTTGGTCTTCTATTTACAGATGCTTTCATTTTATTTTTTTTTTAAATTAAAATACTTATTTCTCTTTCAGCCATTAATGAATTTCCTGAAGATATATTTACAAATAAAGAACGGCAGCAAGGAGGAGTTCTGCTTCATATCATTGCTGTAAGTCTTCCTCTACTGTGCTTCATTTTTGGTTTCCTTTTATTTTTTTAATAAGATATTAATCATCTTAGTGTCCTTACTAAATAGAGCTCTGTATATATCAACATGTTTCTGATACATTGATTTCAGTATTTCTAATATGTCTGTATGGGTACAAATGCTCAAAAGGTAACATCTTAGGGACACGGTTTAGTGGTGGACTTGGTAGTGCTAGGTTAAGTTTGACTCAATGATCTTAAGGGTCTTTTCCAACCTAAATGATCCTATGATAATATTTTTATCTTATTTTAATATTATATATTTTCTGTGCCTATGCATTCATCCTCTTTGAGATAAAATCCTGGCCTCATGCATCACAGACTTGTGTTTTCTTGTATTTCATCTTGTATAAACAGGGCTTGGGATTCCTTTGTCGATGACATTAGGCAAGATGTGGAAGATTCTTGATTCTCTTTCTTTCTTGTTGTGCCTCTATGCAAAAGATGTGGTTGTAATTACAAAAATAAACCAACCCTGAAGAAATACAGAAAATGCCATGGAGTTTTATATTTTATTGTAGACAAAACAAAACAAGTAAGGTCTGTGAGCTCAAATTTTTCATTCCCAGCTCAGGGAAAGTAAAAAGGAGTTGTGTTTGATGCACAACAGCAGGATGAGGCCCACTGCATGAACACAGCACATAAAGCCACGTAAGACAGTGAGAGAATCACATGTATGCAGGGAACCAAGATCATTCCTGAGAGCTTCGGTGCAGTGATTCATGGTCAGGGCCTGCTTATTTCCAGGTGTGGTTATTATATGTGGTTTTGTTAATCAACATGGTGTTCATTTCCATTTAGTTACTTTATATGATAATTAATTGAAAATATATATGAAGATTACATAGTTTTGTAAACCTTACCCATTACTTTCCTTTATATGAAGTCTGTTCTGGGACCCTATTCTGTCAAACTGTGGTACCTCTCATGTTCTAGGGTCTGGCAAACATTCCTGTTCTTAACTTCATCTTACATTCAATAATCTGTTTTTATGCCATCAACTGATCAGCAGAGGGATTTTTATTTGGACTGAAAGCTATATATTTTGGTTAATCTCAATAAATACGGCATTACTTTCTTTCCTCCTTTCATATACAGGAAAAATCTGAAGTATTTAATGAATTTATTTTCTTTACAGGCTCTTTATATGTTCTATGCTTTGGCTATAGTGTGTGATGACTTCTTTGTTCCATCCTTAGAGAAAATTTGTGAGGTATGTTAAAGAACTTTGTTCCTCTTTTGGAAATTTTTTTAGAGACTATTATAGAATCAAACATTTTATGCCATCATTGTTTGGAGTTTATTCCTGTTAACTTTTTGGCAGTCTTTTTCAAATGATTTGAGCTTTTCATTAAAAAAATGAACCTAGGCATGTTGGTTCCCCTGGTCACACTCAAGGAGAAAAAATGGAACATTTAATGAGATCAGTTGGCAAAACCCACTCTTAAATACCTGAAGCATATAGCTAGAATGGATATGACATATGGATGAGTTTGGTTTATTATTATAATCCTAGTTTTAAAAGTCAGTTGTGAAAAGGAATCATACATAGACAAATTAATGTGTTGGCAATGCAAATTTTATTGCGCATCTACCACTGTATCAGCAAGGAGAAAGCAAGCATATGTGGTCCTGGCATAAAGTGGAGAAAAGTGAGAAAATGGAATATGCAAGAGAAAAGTATGTACCTTGGTTTGATATGGAACGAGAATACATATTTTTATGTGCAAAAAAAATAGTAAATAAATGTAGTTTCTTTAAATAATTGTTGCGAAGACTTTGCAAAATTACATGTGGAATTCTAATTGAGTTGTTTGGGACAGGGTAGAATTCATACTTTGCATGTAAATGGTGTGTTAGCTAAAGCTGTGGTGAGCAAAATGAATACAAAATACAAAGCCGTATTTTAATTCCTTTTTGAGGGCAAAATCAAAATCTCATATCCTTTTCTTTTTAACAAAAATATGTATGACCATTTTCTAAAAGACTTCTGTAGCTAGTGAAGTATTTTCCTATGGATTTACGTACTAAATTTCTATTAGCATTACTCAGAGCTGTGTACTTACACTTAACAATAGAAGAACAAATAGAGGAATAAGGGAGGTGCCAATAATAATAAAATACTCAATAGGGATCTTTCCCTTTGCAGATGTTCTGTCTTCAGTATGCACCTTACACACCAAATTTAAGTTGTACCAGTTGGATTGTACCAATTAAATTGTCACTGATCCTTCATAAAATCTTTGCCTCTTGTCTCATGTTCAGCTGAACATTAAAACATCCAAGAAGAATTCAGATAGCACGTTTGAGTTCCTGCAACAGTATGACTGGTAATAGATCAAGTGGTACAGTAAGGGCTTGTGTTTTATTTTGTCAGGTTCTGTAGGATGCCATTTTCATCAGCTCAGAATGTTGCATACTGACTGAAAAATACAAGATTTCTGTACCGGTCCTTTTGTCACTATTCACTTTTCTATCCTTGCAAGAAAATAAGGTACTAAAGATGAGTCTATAGATTCTCAAAAAGGAAAAAGCTCCTCCATAAAACCTTTATAGTTCAAGGGAGAGATCATCAGACAGTATTAAAATTGATGCAGCCCACCTGTGGATCTACACATGTTTCTACTGGTCTGAGAACTCCAAGTTATCTATATCTTATTACAGCTTAAGAGACACTGTCATAAAAATTGATCTGTCTACAGTCCACAGGCCTCTCTGTGTCTAATTGGACTAATTTTGCCTTTGTCAGCAGACTCACTTTTGATTACCTCAGCTGCAAAGTGAAGCCAGAATCAGTCCTGCTGTTTATAAGATTTATTCACAGAGGTTGTATTTTTCTTATGGATTTTTATTTTCAAAGTTTAGAAGCCCCAGAGATTCCCTGAATCCTTGAATGATTGTATATAGAGTTCCAAGAGTAAATTGATGAAAACAATTTGAGATGTTGACAATCTTTTTGAACCTGCAGAGATGCTTTTCTCTAATCAGTTATGTGTAAGTCACAATTGACTCTTCAGTTATATGTAAGTAGGTAATTTTACCTGACACTTCACTGAGTTAGGGTATAAACATTTTACTTGCCTGAAGTATATTTGCCTTCTCAAAAAGCAATGTCTCAATTTGTATCATAGTGACTGTTCATCCTTTAACAGCACTGTGGCCAGAAAATGAAGAGCTTCTATCTCTGCAACTGTAGAACTGTGTAATGTAAATACAGTAGCAGTGCTGAAATCACCAGTGCTTTTCTTCCAGAAACTACATTTGAGTGAAGATGTTGCTGGAGCCACATTCATGGCAGCAGGGAGCTCCACTCCAGAACTGTTTGCATCTGTTATAGGTATGGAGCCCACACACTCGCTTTTATGAGATCTGATGTTAAAAAATCAGCAGCAGATCAAGTAGAGGTATCCAAAAGTGCTAACATTCTTCTGTCAGTTTATAATCAGCAATTACAGCTGTCAGCTAGTCTGTGGTTCATGGTATAATTAACTGCTCAAAATATCTCGTGAAACTGTAAATCTCCTCTCAAAACACAGAGAGGAATGGCTGATTCTGAACATAGGAAGTGGAAGAAGAGATTTATTGCAGTCCCCTGAGAGAGGATTAGAGATACTTGATGCCTCTTTGACTTCTTTCTTCACAAATAAAGGGAATTAATTTTAGCAAGGAAGTAGGAGAACAGGGAACATGGGAAAAGAACAAATTAAGGTATAGATAAGTCAGATCTGTTAAGGCAGAAGGACATGGTGTACATTACTTACAGAATTACTTGAAGTAATCTCTGAAATATTAAAGATTATTGGTATAGAGGGAAAGTCTAAATGGCAAAAGCAGTACCTATTAAGAGAAGGAAGGACACAGGATTACAGATAGAGAACAGGGAAAGCAGCAAATTTCAAAGAACCAAAAATAGAAAAGTTTGGGTTGGAAGGGGTCTTTAGAAGTCATCTAGTCCAATCCTTCCTGCAATGAGCAGGGACATCTTCAACTAGATCAGGTTGCTCAGAGCCCTGTCCAGCCCAACCTTGAATGCTTCCAGGGATGGGGCATCTACCACCTTTCTACTACCTGCCTCAGTGTTTTACCACCCTCATCATAAAAAAAATTTCTTCCTTATGTCTAGTCTGAATCTACCGTCCTTCAGTTTAAAACCATTACCCCGTGTCCTGTCACAACATGCTCTACTAAAAAGTCTGTCCCCATCTTTCTTATAAGCCCACTTCAAGTATTGAAAAGTCTCAGTAAGGTCTGCCCAGAGCCCTCTCTTCCCCAGGCTGAACAATCCCAGCTCTCTCAGCTTTTCCTCATAAGAGAGGTGTTCCACCCCTCCGATTGTTTTTGTGGCTCTCCTCTGCACCCACTCCAATAGGTCCATGTCTTTGCTGTGCTGAGGACTGCAGAGCTGGATGCAGTCTTCAGGTGGGATTTCACCAGAGCAGAGGGACAGAATCACTTGCCTTAACCTGCTGGCCACACTTCTTTTGATGCAGCCCAGAATTTGGTTGGCTTTCTGGGCTGTGAGTGCATGTTGCCGGCTCATGTCCAGCTTTTCACCCATCAGTACCCTCAAGTCCTTCTCTGTGAGGCTCCTCTCAGTCCCTTTGTCTCCCAGCCTGTATTGATACTGGGGGTTGCCCAGTCTAGATATAGGACCTTGCACTTGGCCTTGTCGAACCTCGTGACGGTTCACATGGGCCCACTTCTTGAGTTTGTCCAGGTTCTTCTGGATGGCATCCAGTCCCTCAGGTGTGTCAGCCGCACCATTCAGCTTAGTGTTGTCTGCAAACTTGCTGAGGCTGCACTTGATCCCATGTCTATGTTATTGATGAAGATATTAAACCATACGGGTCCCAATATGGATCCCTGGGGGCACCAGTTGTCACTGATCTCCATTTGGACATTGAGCCACTGACCACTGCCTTCTTGATGTGACCATCCAACCAGTTCCTCATCCACCGAACAGTCCACCCATCAAATTCATATCTCTCCAGTTTAGAGGAAAGAATATTGTGGAGGACTGTGTTGAAGGCCTTATAGAAATCCTGATAGATGACGTTTGTAGCTCTTCCCTTGTCCACAGAAGTCGTCATTCCATCACAGAAGGCCACTGGGCTGGTCAGGTAAGACTTGCTCTTGGTGAAGTCATGCTGGCTGTCGCAAATCACCTGCCTGTCCTCCATGTGCCTTAGCATAGTTTCTATGAAGGTCTGTTCCATGATCTCCCCAGCCACAGAGGTGAGGCTGACAGGTCAGTAGTTCCCAGGGTCCTCCTTTCTACCTTTTTTTAAAATGGGTGCAATGTTTCCCTTTTTCCAGTCACCAGGAACTCCACCTGACTGCCATGACTTTTCAAGTACCGTGGACAGTAGCTTGGCAACTATATCAGCAGATTACCTCACGACTTGGATGCATCTTGTTAGGTCCCATAGACTTATGTATGTTCAGGTTCCTCAGGGATCATGAACCTGATCTTTTCTTGGCATGGGATGGATTTTGCTCCCCCAGTTCCTGCCTTGCAGTCCATCCATTCAAGAGGTGTGGGAAGAGAGGTTGCCAGTGGAGACTGAGGCAAAAAAGTTGTTGAATACCTCAGCGTTCTCCTCATCCATTGTTACCAGTTTGCCAGTTTTGCTCATCAGGGAGGGTATACTTTCTTTGACCTTCCTTTTCTGACTGACATACCTTGCAGAAGCCCTTATATTATTATTCTTTGCACCCCATGCCAAGTTCAGCTCCAGCCACGCCTTGGCCTTCCTGACCCCATACGTACACAACTGGGCAGCGTCCCTATCCTCTTTTCAGGGTACGTGTCCCTGCTTCCACTGCTCATGCATTTCCTTTTTGCCCATTAGTTTGACCAGCAGGTCTCAACTCATCCATGCTGCTCTGTTGTGTTCCTTTCCTGATTTCTTACACCTGGGGTTTGAGAGCTCTTGTGCTCTATGGAGAGGGTCCTTAAAGATCTGCCAGAACTGATCTTCTCCCTTGTCCCTGAAGGCAGTTTCCCAGGGAGTCCTATTGACTAACTCATTGATCAACTGGAAGTTTGCTTTCCTAAAATTCAGGGTCTTGATTTTGATCTTCACCTGACCCATATCACTCAGGACTGTGAACTCCACCAGTCAAGCTGCCTCCAATCTTGATGTCACCAATTAGCTTACTTGTGTTGGTGACCACCAGGTCCAGTATTGCATCCCCTCTTGCAGGGCTGTCTATTATCTGGCTTAAGAAGTTATCCTCGATGCACTCCAGGAGTCTCCTCCTGGATTGCCTACTCCTCACTGTACTGCTTGTCCAGCAGATGTCAGGTGGTTGGAGTCCCCCAGCAGGTTGAGAGCCTGCAAGTGCGATGCCTCCTGTAGCTGGAGTAAGAAGGCTTTGTCAATAGGCTTCCCTTGACTGGGTGGCCTGTAGGAGACACCACCAACAAGGTTCCCTGTGTTGTCTTGGCCTCTGATTCTTACCCTTAAGGCTTCAACCTGCTCATGAGTATTCTTCAGAGACAGCTCTTCACAGTCTATCAATTTCTTCATGTAGGGGGCAACCCTTCACTGCTCTTTACTCATGTCCCTTCTGAACAGGCTGTAGCCATCAATAACCACACTCCAGTCACAGAATTTGTCACACCAAGTTTCAGTAATGGCAACTAGGTCATGGCTTTCTAGCAGCAAAATGGCTTAAATCTGATAAATCTGTCTTTAGTAAAGCCTCAGTAGGCTTTGTGCTACTATCCTGACTGGCATTATCACAAAATCTAGGGAAACACAGGCTAAAGGTATACACTATAACCTCATGTCCAACTTATTAAAAAGCAGCAAGTATAAACCTTTTAGGCTCCCTTTAGCAAAAGGTATCTGATTTCTCACCTGGGAGAAAAGTTTCTGTGCTTTATTGTTTGAAATAAATTCTATGTTCCTAATGTGACTGGAGATGTTTTATACTCATTTGAATAGATCACTGTACCACTAACAACCAAGCTGTGAAATACAGGACTTATTGTTGAAATAACTAGCTAAGAAATCATTTACTTTTAATAAAAATATACATGTAGAGATGTTAAGCCAGGAATGGGAAGCTGCTAGCTTGACTAAAAGAATACTCCACAGAGAAGTGAGCATTTATTATGAAACATGTTTTGTTTAAACTTTGAAACAACCTCTCGTTGTTATATTCTAAGTAATTGCCTTTGACCTAAAATGAAATGACAGAGGTAATAATGCATGTTTTGCTCCCTCTGCAGGTGTATTTATCACTCATGGAGATGTAGGAGTAGGGACCATTGTTGGTTCAGCAGTTTTCAACATCCTCTGCATTGTTGGTGTCTGTGGACTGTTTGCAGGACAGGTTAGTAAAATAGTTATCTTTATGGAGTTCAATTGCTTATAATTTAGGAGTTTCCATGAGAAAATATTAAACAAAGAAGAAGTATCAGTCAAAACCAAAAATGGGCTGGCATTGTGAAAATGTCAAATATTGGAAAGAATTTACAAATGCTTTACAAATAGCAAATGTTTCCAAAACGTTCAGCTGTAGTTTCAGCAGCGTGAACATACAGCATACAGAGAAGAATGGTTCCTCTTCATACAATACCATGTTCACATTAAAATGATCAGTGGCATATGCTGATCCTTCCTGGTAGTGATGTTGTTCAAAGAATCTAGGACTCAAGCATGAGATTTGCTTCATCTACTCAGTAGATGATTAGACTGTGTATCATATTTTTTCAGGTATTAAGTCTGATGTATCCACAAATATAATGAAGTGGGAACTGCTGATTTGCTGCAGCACATGGAATTGTACTTTACAATTGAAATTATGACCAATTAAAATATCATTAGTAAGAAATATATAGAAACTTTCATTAATTAAATACGATTTTTATTACTAGTGCTTATTATAGATCCATTGTCTAACAGAGTGATACGTCTTCCTGTTAGCATAAAACTGCAATAGGTTCCAGACTTGTTGCTGATAATAATTCTGCTTACACACAGTAAGTGATTGCAAGACACAGGCCTTTTTCTTGTCTTTAAAGTCACATACTTTTGTTGGCTGAAGATGTGATGTTTTTCAGGTGGTTTGTCTCACCCAGTGGGCCGTGTTCCGGGACTCTGTGTACTACACAATATCTGTGATCATACTTATTGTTGTAAGTAGTTCTCTTACCAATTAATGTGTTTCATTGCTTGAATTTTTGGAGGACCAGCCTGCTGACTATTGATATACACTGGTAAACAGTTATTTCCCTAGCTAGTTCTAGTGACACCTGGAAGTGAGGCCTCAGCTCCACAGCATGGTCCAAATGTGAAACCTTCATACAGCTCCACAGAATTATGTGTCCATCAGTGTCCATTCATTTTGTACCTACAGCTTGTACAGTTCTGGAGGCTAGCAGGCTAGTGTTACACAGTGTAGTTAGCACTCTCTTTGACTTAGGGGACTGCTTATTATCAAGATGAAACATTTTGAGCTGCACGTCTATTTTAAATAGGGAAGGTGACTGTTTCTTGCTTCTACACAGTAATTCCATTTCACAGATTCTGGGTAAATTTTTCTAAATAGAGCGCAGGTGAGATACCACTTTGCTCATCTAGAGTGATGTGGTCATTCCTGAACGTGTGCATTTACTGTGTCTGGTGGCAGGGAGGGGAAGAATCCACTTAGTTTTGTAATAAATATGGGTCACTAGCTGTCCATTCAGTTACAGGAGTTACATAGGCTGGAATAAAATGTGTATAACCACTTGGCCTAAGAGCACAAGTAAAATGGTTGCCTTTTCTGCTGAAACTAGTCCAGCTGTTTAAAGTACTCAGAGCTGGGTCTCTTCAGAATAACAATTTTGCTGTCATTTACACAGCATGGTGTGTGAGTACAAGTGTGCATATCAGTCTGTCTTTCACATGCACGCACAGTTTTATAAAGAGTATTAATAACAGTGACTGAGAGGGATCCAAGCCTTGTTCACAGGGTTTGTGCTTTGTGAGGGGCACAATCCATACAGTGAAAGTTTTAGTTAGAAAGGGTCAAAGCTCAAGGACCTTCTAGCTAGATGTGACTGATATTTATTAAATTTGACTGGTTTTCAAGATAGACCAGAAAAATGGTCAATGTATGAGTTTTGTTTGTTTTTTTTCTTTCTTCTAGTTCATATATGATGAGAAAATAGAATGGTAAGTTGTGTAAATTATTCCCTGAAGTCCCATATTTGCCCTGAACTGATGACTAAGTAGAGTTGCAGTGTAATTAACTTTTATTCATAGATGCTGGGACTATAAACTGGATTTGACACCTAGGAAATCCTCTGTATTTTCTTTGGTTATATATTTAATGATAATCAGGGAAAACTAAAAGGAAATTTAAGAATGTGGAAACATTAACAAAGTAAATATGTAAGGCCTGAAGACTCAGATGTGCAGAGAGGGTAAGCAAGTTCTGCTGCTCTGATTCTGGCTGTTGGCATTTATGGGGGTACTAGGTGTCCCAAAGAACAGTCCAAGGTGGGATCCTACTGGAATATCATAAGTTATCTTCTAAAAGAGTCATCTCAGAGTGCCTGGCCTGTGCTTCATCACTGAAATGACAAAAGGCCTTGGCATTATGATCCTTGGAGGGTAGCTGTGGTTTCAGTCTGCATACCACATTTCTGAAATAATGCATTACCTTTTATTTGCATGTTTATTGGAACTTGAGAGTCTGCTCCCCTCCCCCATTCTGCTGAGGCATCATCTAATCTTAGTGATGTGAATCCTGTGCATGGAAATGTGTACTTGTACTAGATGTTTAATGCACACCCCTACATAAACTCCTAAAGCATACAGCTGTTTGAGTGGCCTTTTAATCCTTTATTTTTGTTTCTTTGAGGTGGGAAAGCCTTGTACTCATCATTATGTATTCATTCTACATACTTATCATGAAGTAAGTACTTCTACATATGCCCTTTAGGTGTTAATTGGCCATCATTCTTTTGGTGTGGTTTTGTCCTTGGCCTTCCTGCTGAGGGCGATACAGCCCATCATGTTTCTGTGTAAGATCCCTTGCTTTTTGATGCTTGATCAGTTTTGCATTAGATTTGTGCTCAGTCAACAGCAAATATTTTCATGTATCCTTTACACAGTGCACTGAGGTAAAGTAGTTTTCAGAAAAAGTTGAAAGAAAATTTCATTTATACAGCAATATATGAAAAAGTTCATTGGGTACTCTGGATTGTAAGCACACAGCATGTCAGATATTACACGTTTTGCAACCTCTGAAGAACAAGGTCAAAAACATTAGACAGAGTGCTAAGCATGTATTTATGTTAAAACAGTCTCATACCAGATTGTATACTGACATCCTTCTTCTGTAGGGTCATTGCCTCTGACAGGAGAGTCAGGGGTCTGACTGTTGCTGCAAGGGTCTGTGAGTCCACCCTCCTGCTGCAAGCTGCTTAGACTTACCCCCTCATGCCCTCCCCCCACCAATAATCCTTTTTGGAACTTCAGCCTCCCTTTTCTCCTACATCAGGTCTTAGCAGAATTCATTGACAGCCCTCTTGGATCCCACCCTAGTACCAAAAGAGATGCATTCTTTCTTTAGAAGGGTATGGTCAGCAGTCCCAGAAATGCTCAAGCATCTGCCATGGGAAACACAGTACTGAGAGAAACAGTGAGGTGAATTGCAAGTTGATGCAGGAGGAAAGAAGCCATTGTACAGTGAATGTCTTGGCCACGAAACCCGCATCTCTGATGTTTTTGCCTTCACTAAATCTGCTCTAGTGTCTTATTGCAGTTTTCTGTATCTCATGATAGGTGCAACCCTTGCTTTCCTATCAGCTTGCCAGTGAATTGAATAGTCCTTTCTCTTAACTTCCTATTAGTTGTCTGAGAAAATGCATGTAGGCTTTACTGCTTGTCTGCGTAAGTTGTTCTCGGGCACTTAAAGTTTGATGAGGAGATTGAACAATCCAACCTTTTCAGACCTTTCCTTTGCACTTTCAGGTACAATGTGAGGATGCAAAATTTCTTCAGCCTTAAAAGCAAGAATGTTGGAAGTGGTGACACAGTCAACAATGAGCTGGAAGATGGTAATAAATGTTATGCCTCTAGTTGTGATGACCCATCCATTCCATTACTATGGAAAGGTAAGGCTGAGCAGACAGGACTTGGAAAAAGAGTAGTTCACAGGATATCCTTTTTATTTCTTTAATGCGGATCAGAACAGTGTTGGTATTCAATCATAAGCAGGATTTTTTTTATTGGGTTGACTTGACAATTCAGCAGTCAGACTGCCAGATGAAAAAACCTCAGTCACAATTTTTTTTTTTTAATATATATACTGAAAACAATTGGCAATTTTGCTCCCTTTTTATCTCCTGTTCGGTGATGAGCTAATACACTGTGAAAGAAATATTTTTTTTTCCAGGAAGAAGGTAATTTTCAGTTCAAAAATTAGTTTGGAACTAGAAGCTGAGACTTCGGTGTTGAAGGAAAGGACATGGGCAGATCAGTGGGCAAGAGGGATTATGTGTTGAGTTCAGATCCTCAGAAGACTGACTTTCACATGCCTAGACAGCTCTGCCTACATTGCCAAGCACACATGAAAAATTGAGAAATGCAGGTTCTTTTGCTGTCTGTGTCTTTGACATAAAGAGGAAGAAGTTGATACTTGCTTCTGGTACTGAAAGTAAGCAAACATTACCTGGGTATTTTTGGCTTTTTTGTAAGCCTGTTTTTATCATTGTCTTATCCCTTTTCTCTTCCATTCCCTCTTTTCTCTGTAGAGCAAGACCATGCCTACTTTCAAAGCACAAACTGTATAATTTAGTGAGCTCTTGGGCTACTCTTAACAAGTGAGGTCTCCTCACTTTGTTCTTTGCTGATGTTTCCTATTCTAGGAGACTGAGCTCAGCAGCAACATAGGTGTCATTGGGAAAGGTCCTTATGTAACAATAGTGGCAAAGAGGAGTTTAGAGCAGACTTGGAGAATCGCACTCTTCTGCTTTTGGTGTTTAGGCTGAGGTCTCTTCAAGGTAGGTTCTGTCACCACAGGTTTATGCAATGACAGCAGATGATACTCTGGTCTCAGATATGGTGTTTAGGCAGTAATTAAAAGAGATTTAAAATTATTTATCATGGGACATTGCAGCATAATGAAATGAAGATGTCTTTGAAGTCCTTTGGTCTCATTCTACAATGAATTTTTGTGACCATTGACTATGATGTAGTGAAGTGGTCTGTCACTTGGATATGGAGGTACGTACATACCAGGTTCAACTCCTAGGGCAGTTGTTGCTTATTTTGTATTCAAGTGGAGATGCAGGAAAAGCATGACCCAGTGAAAGAACACAGATATTAGTGGTTTTTACTTCTGAGGCATTTGTTGGGTTCTGATGTCATATCCCTGCATGCTTTCCTCTCTAGCCACTATGTGGTGAAGGGATGATAAAGCAGAGTGCTTGCCTGTCCACTTATTTCCTTCTCAGGAAACGTGAAGATTATTTAATACTTGTGAAGAACTTGGAAAACTAGAAAAAGAAGCAAGAAAGCTAATAAAAACCTGGACTCCTGAGACTGTCCACAGCAGATTTCTCTAATTTTACCCAAAGATGCATTGAAACTGCAGTTTCAGTCAGATTCCCTTTGCCTTCTCTAGCAGCCATTGCACAAATGCATGTTATGTTGGAGGGACCATTGTTCAAAGTGTAAGAGTATAGATGTTGTCACAGGCAAACCTACCTGGGATGAGAAGGATACGAAGAAGAGATTAACGAGGTGACAGGGTTTGAAGTGAACAGTTGTAAGAGGAGGATGGCAGTGTTAGCCCAGCTGCTTTGTAGATGGGTGCTTTGTGTGCCAAGAAGCTGTCCTAGAAACAATCACATGGCTGCCTGTTGTCTCCCTCCTGTTGAATCAAAATATGCCATGACCTATCAGTGACTCGCTGTTAGTTTACACTTGATTGGCTTCGGAAGCTGAATTGCACCTTCCGCAGCAGCAGCTTTCAGAAACAGGGGCACTGCTAGTTGCAGGAAGATAACTAGAGCTGGCCCTTGCCTTACCTCCAGACAGTGGTTAGCAAGTTTCAGGATCCACAGAAAAAGTATCCCTTAGCTTCACCAAGGTGTAGGTTTAACTTTAATCTGACTTTCCACAGGAGGAAAGTCTGATTATTTCCCCAAAAAGAACAGTTGCTTTGGGTGAGGAACTTTATTCCTACCAAGGATGGTTAGTCTGTTGCTCAAGTGAGGATAAAAGGCGGGTTCACATGCTGCACAGCTCTCTCTTATGCTTGTAAGTTCTTGTAAGTTTTATTACTTTCAGGAGCTTCCAATGGTGCAATATAAAAACTTCCATTACTCACGTTTCAGAGAAAAAGGACAGCTTTTCACCATAAGATAAATTAAATTTCAAGGGTGAGGTAAAGGTAAAGGTAAAATATTTGTGCTTTGTGGATGATGCTCCTGTTGTAAAAGTACAAACATGTGGCTCACTGTCCTTGGCTTTTATTATGTTGTTGTGGTTTAATGCCATTTAGTAGCTAAGTACCGTACAGCTGCTCGCTTGCCTCCCCCCACCCCCGCTTTTGGGATGGGGAGGGAAATTGGAAAAAGTAACACTCATGAGTAAGAACAATTGTAAGAACAATTTAATAATTGAAATAAAGTAAATTGCAATTAAAAATAGTAATAACAACAACAACAATTGTAATGAAAAGGAGAAAGAGAGAGAGGAATTAAACCGAAGGAGAGAAAAAAGAGATAAAAACCCAAGTGATCCATGATATGATTTTTCACCATTTGCTGACTGGTGCCCAGCCAGTCCCTGAGCAGTGATTGGCCCCTCCCGGCCAGTTCCCCCTAGTTTATATAGTGAGCATAATGTTCTATGGTATGGAATATCCCTTTGGCTAGTTCAGGTCAGCTGTCCTGGTTCTGCTCCCTCCCAGGTGCTTGTGCACCTGCTCACTGGCAGAGCATGGGAAACTGAAAAGTCCTTGATTAAGAGTAAGCACTACCTAGCAACAGCTACATCAGTGATCGATGTTATTCTCATACTAAATCCGAAACACAGCATTGTACCAGCTACTGAAAAGAAAATGAATTATCCCAGCTGAAACCAGGACATATGTTGATCCAAATTTCTACCAGGTGGCATGGCTCGATTCCTGCCTAAAACCAGAAACTTGGAAAAAGTGGGTTGTTTCTGAAGGCCTGATCAGGAGTCAACTAAAGTCAGCAAGAAGCTTTCTGTTGATTTTGATGTGATTGTTGGTAATGACCCTTCATGGTGAGCAGGAAGTTTAGGTAGTTTGTTAAAAGGAAAAGCTGTTCTCAGAAGATATTTTTTAAGGAATATCACAAAGGAGAAGCAAAAAAAAAGGCTTTTCTCTGTCTCACGTAAGTGAAAACCACTTTTGTGATTTTTACGTGGAGCCAGTTTGTACTGTATGGGGCCAAGGTATTTGTATTTATGGTCATAGGGAGTGAGACTGAAAAGCTGTTATGAAAATATAAGAGCAATTGCTGCAGTAAGTCAAAACAGCTGCAGTTGGTTATGCATATGTTTATGGTGATGTACTCTACATCAGTGCGGAGGTTTCTATCACAGTATGCTGAGTATCTTTGGTCACTGTCTCCTTAGTGCTCTAAGAAACAGTTCCAGAGCAATGGCAGTGCTTTCATGTTTTCCATGACACTTTAAGATGAAGCATTGTGGAGACTTCACTGTAGAAACTCACCTGAGAGCCGATGAGACTGTTAAAAAGAGATATCTGGCCTTTTTGCCTTACTAAGTGCTGTCAAACATTTATTTGTCTAACTAAAGCAAAAGCTAAGTTACTGTGGTTGAGTCCTTTGCTGTGAGGACTGGTTCCTAGGAAGCTTGTCTGGCTATATATTCCTCTACAGAGAAGCTGCAATGCTCTAACTGTAAAAGTCATTGGAATGGATGTGCTCCTTATTTTTGTCATCAGCTGCAGTAGTCAGCAAGGTTAATGTGTTTTAGATGTCGAGGCAGGGGGAGGATAATTGCTCCTTTATGTTTACCAAATGCAAAATTACTACTAGTTCTATTCTCCATTAGAGATATTAAGCTGCAAGCCAAGACTACAGAGTGGATTCTTTGAGTAGGACATATTTCTTTGTGAAACCAAAGATCTCTTTATGGTACTTTAGGTGACCCTAGTGTACTCATTGAAAACTCATTTTAGTGAAACACAGCAATACACTCAAATGCTAAAGGGTAAAAGATGTAGCTGTTTACTGGTGATTTACAGGATTGCTGGGTTTTTCTTGTTGAGTGGTAATGGAAGGATATATTTCTTCAACTTCAAATGTTTTAAAAGACACTTCAGACAGCAAAACCTTTATTGCATGATGTGATTTACATGGATCCAGTCTTCTTCCTGAAAAACGAAAATATTTCAACACTGTGACAAGTAAAATAACAATATATATTTTTGTCTGTTTAGAACAGGTCCATTTTAATTCTTTTCTTTGAGTTGAATGTTTTCTTAGATTTCCTTTGCTTTCTGAACTGGAATTGTGCACTAATAATTATCTTTCTCTTCTACTTCATAAATTCTCTTCCACTTCTTAATGTAAGTAACCCAATACAAAATGGGAGTGGGAGGGTGAAGCCAACCTAAACAAAGCAGAAAACAAGCAGCAAAGAATTTTGTTGGGTTTTTTTCCCCACGCGTGTTATTACATGTAATATTTAATACTTACTAGTCTTAGGTGTATTTCCTGCCCTGCTTTCTAACACTGCATGGGTATGTCTCCTGTCTGCTGAGCCTTGCTCTACTGGCAATGTGTAGTATGTGGCATTTGTGAGAATATTGGATTGTTGTTGAGCTCTGAAAGTCCTTGCCTGTACTTGTGTTGATTCCCAATATAATTTTGTGTCTCTGTTCTTAACACGGTAGAACAAAACTCTTAACCTTGGTACAAGTTCCTTTATATTAACAGAGGCCTACTTATATCATACATTTCTTCTTGACAATTGTTATTTTTCATTTCAAATATTTTCATGTTAGACATGTTGATAATATTGTATGAAAGTAAAATTAAGGTTTCCAGAAGGAGTAAGCACAACATTAGGGACTTGTGGATCTGCAGCACCTTGATCCAGTGGGATAGCTTTAGAGGTTTCAGGAGCACTGTCTACACTGCCACAGTGCAAGTGCTTCTAGGGAAGGCTTACAAAACTGTGGTGGGACATAAGCAAAGAAAACTGGTACTACTACGTGAATGGCTGGGTAAAAAGTGCTTCTGCTCATCTGATAGTGGGTTGGTGGTTACCTTAGCTGAGTGAAATCCCTTCTCAGCATGTTATCTAAATGAAGCGCACAACTGATGAGCAGATTCACCAGGCTGCATTACAGGAAAGTCACTTGTAAATTCAAGCATTCAGGTGAATATTAACCCCACCTGAGCCTGGAAAGAATTACTCTAGGTGATGGCAAGCATGGTAAGATCAATTCCACCGCTAACTCTGTCCATTGTGATCATTAGTGAAGGGGATGCAGCAGTATGGCAAAAACAGTGTTGTGATGGTGGATGAGATCATCTGCTCCAGTCCCCCCAAATACCGGTTCCCCGAAGCTGGGTTACGGATTATGATTACAAATAAATTTGGACCACGCACCAGAATGCGGATGGCAAGTCGACTCATCATTAATGAGGTAGGTTCATTAAGAACACAATAAATGACTATGAGACAGAGGGACTGCTAAAGAGCTGTGCTCATAGTGATCGTGGAATTCAGATTCTCCCATGTTCCTAGGAATGGGCTAGAGCTATGTCTTTCTCTAGCAGCTGTGTCACAGCAGATCTGAAGATGGATTCCTAGCTGGTGATGCTTCCTGTCTTGATGGGAGGGCAGTCACCAAGGAGGGACTCTCTTATCTCCCTGCCAGATATTTGTTTCGGAGTGTGTGTGTGTGCACGTGCACATTTGGATTTTATCTGTAGCAGAAGATTTGGTTTTGATTATTACAAAAGTGGTCAGGCTGAGAAAGGATAATGGGCAGGGCAACCAAAAATTGGTAAGAGCTGCTCTTATATTAGCAGCACATCAGGATCGCATCAGAAATTTGCCTGCCTCTTTGGTTTTCAGTGTAGTCCTCAGCTGAAAATGAAAGTGGACCAAAATATTTTCATGAGGGGAATTTGCCCTGGACAGTTTTGGTTTACTCTTACTTAATATATTGTCACCACCTTGTATTGCTTATTTCATACCCTGCAGCTGAAGTGACAGGACTGGCCAAGTGATTCTTTCTGAGCTTGTATTAAGTTCTTGGGGTGAAATCTTTGGTCTGCAGATTTTATCCTTTGCTCCCCACAGTGTCAAATATGAGAGGTTTTTACTCTGGCAAATAAATTAATTTCAGTAGTTGATGGAAATAAAAGCTTTAGCAAGTTCCTAGAATTTTAACATCATAAGACAGTTCATGTGTCTGCCCAGCGATGTGAATATCCCAATGAAAGAAAGCAGCACTAATATGTTTCTTACAAAAGTCCAATCTAACAGTAAAGTGGTGAAATGCTTATTAGGAAATCAGCTTGGTGGTGTAGAGTCAAGAGCAGAAGATCAGATAGGGCGCATAGTGGCAGTTGACTGCAAAAGTTCTGCTTTGAAGGCAATTCATTGATCAGAAAAAAAGCTTTCTTAATGGATATGTGCACAGAGAGCTGATACTTGCTAGTTCAACATCTGCAAAAAAATTCTCTAAACGACAGCATTTTGGATCTATGGTCTTACGTATTCTCACTGCCAAAGCTTTGTGAAGTATTCAGATACGAGTTTTCTTTATTTTTAATTACAGTGTATTAATACTAGTTTCAGATATTTTTTTGTGTGTTGTGCAGTTACTTTAATTTTCAAAGTATTTCAGAGCACTTTTTAGGAAGTTTCAACATTTTTTCATGAAGAAAAGAACACTTATTGACCCTGGATTATCTCACCTAACAAATTAAAAATATTTCTTTTTTTATAAAAGTAGGAAATTACTGTTACATCTCACATTCTCCAGTGTATTAGTGGATATATATACTGACAGTTGAAACCTATCCTTGCAATTGGTGAACTATGTATTGGAACTGTAACAGTCTATACATGTCTGCAGGGGCAGTTACGAGCTTCATGAAAGTACATACTTGGACAAGGGCAACAGGGGTTAGTCTTGCTTTTGAAATTATGTGTAGGACCTTTACATTTACCTCAAGGAATGGGGATGAGAAGGCGGGAGAAGAGTTGTACCTGAGTAGGAATGATCCTGGCAAATGAGTCATTTATAAGCCAGCTGTAATAGCACGGCAATGTCTTAAGTGTTACTGCTAGATTATGGTGCTGTCACTGGTTTGAGTGGGAACTGTTGAGTGAGAAGTGCTTCAGAATAACCATGTTCATTAAAACGTGGTGTGGAAGAACATATATGACAAACCTCTTCATTATGTCTTGAAAGAGTCCTGCCAATGATTTTGAGGTGGGTGGTCAGCACTGGCCTGAAGACAGGTGGGCCACAGGCAGATTTGTTTGTGGCTGGCTGGAAGGAAGGCCTCGTGGGGACATGCCACCGCTCATGTGACTGGGGCTGGGCAGACAGCAAAACCCAGATTTAACAAAGTCAATGTTTTCCAAACTATGGCAGTTTTGTCTTTGACACTATACAGCGTCAGCGGTTAATCCAGTCTGCCAATGGCTCAAGCAAACCACTTCAGAATAGGGGACATGAGAATATGGAAAATGGGAACATCCCTGTGGTGAACCAAGAGGAGGAAAATGAACAGGACAGTCTGACTCCCTTTTCGTTGCCAGGTAAGGCTTACTTTCTGGGTGTTTACAGTAAGGAAACAGAAGATAATTAAAATGCTAAACACTGGGTTGTAAGAAAAAATGACATATGTGGGGAGAGAGGAGGAGGGGGATCCATTTGACTGTCCGAAGGCTGTATTTGATGAAGTAAGACTGGGCTGGAGGCTACTTGGCTAAAAGCAAATCTTAGGAAAGTGTTTTCCAGCCATCACACACAATAATGGTAGAAATGCTGGTTTGCCAGAGGCAAAGGTAAGGTAGGTTAATATAAAAAAAATATTAAAAAAAATGTGTCAGACCAACCCAGTAAGCATTGCACTGCTAGTAATTTTGAAGTCAACAGTTAAAAACCTGCTGGGGATTGCTAGGCCAGAGGCAGCTAGGTGTATAAATGTGTAACAACTTGATTTAGTGACTGTAGGGGTGGCTTCTTGGATGAAGAGGAAGAAAGGTTTAGCAGGAAAAAAGGTATTTCATATCTTTGACAGTGTATAAAAGTCTTAGAATAGCAGTATGCAATAATATTCACCTTTCGGTGAATATTATTCACCTTCTAGAAACTGGTGTGAAGGGCTATATATAACCAACCTCACTATGTTGGTGCCTTTAGCACATTGCAGGTTGACTGTCCCCCAAATGCTTTGGAGATTAGACAGCAGAAATTAGACCACTCCTCACAAACATGTAGTCAGTTGTCTGTCACACAGTTATTGTTTAACACAAATATTACTTGACATAAATTAATATCACATGCAGTGAAAAGAGCTTTCTATGCTGTATATGATCCTGATTTCTTAGAAAACCCATTGCTTCAGTTGCTGTCATTTCAGAAGAGATGTTTGTGTCTGAACAAACGTTGAAGCATACTATGTGAAGACTGGATAAACCCATATGTTTTCATGTGTTACTGTGCTTTTACAGAAGCTTCTTGCAGTCAGCAGTTACAGACTTTCATGGGGGTGAAGAATGGAAACAAAACCGATTCACTGAAGATAGGGCCATTAAATCGCCTCCTCATAATCAATGAAATAATGAAAAAAAATGGTTTTATTGTATGGTGAAATAAGTGGATCCAATTCAGCAATATGCTTGTGCACATTAACATGTTATTAATAATAACAACAATAATAAAAGTAATAAAAAACTTCTAAACCCCCTAAAAATTTCTCCCCAAACCATCTTAAAAAATGCAGGATTCAATGCACATGTTGGCAAAGAATATTTTTTAACTGAGTTGCTTTTAACAACTTTTTGGATTCAAGTGTTAATTAGGGCAGTGCAATCATGCAGTTCTTACATTCCAGGACGATGCAGAAATCTTAACATGTAGCAAACATTACCTGAAGACCATATCTGAATTTGTTCATGACTCAGACAACATCTTTGTGAATAAAAAGTAGATTTCTGAGTAGAGCTTCCTAAGTGTGTGATACTCACAATAGACAAAATGCTTTGAACTAAGGAGGGGGTTATTAGTTACGCCATTGGCCTTTTTAAATGCAGTTTTTCTGCATTTTTGAGAAAGTCTTTAAAGATAATTGAGGTGTAACAGGCCAAAGTGAAATGACTGATGATACAGTTCATAGTGGAATAGAGCAAAAGTTCAACATGAACTCAGAGTTGCGTAAAAGTGGTAATTTGAAATGCTCATCATTATCTTCAGGTTTTGTTACTCCTGTTGTCCGGAGATGATTATCTATTAATTGGATTCTCATTGCTCAACTCATCTATTCTGAGGGAGAATTATTTTATTTTTGCTTTCAGAAGTACCACTTTAATAACTTTAGAGAAAATGTAAAGAACTGGCATCATGCTTTGTTGTTGTTTAAGTACTGTGGCATAATCAGTAGCCTAAAAAAATCCTGACATTTAAAACTGGCTTTAGTGAAAAGATAGTTTGCAGGCATTTTCCCAGAATCCCATCTGTTTTTCTTTTGATGTATTTTCAGGCCAAGAATAAGGCACGTACATACATTTTCTAAAGATCAGAAGTTCATTTATTCTTTTAGTACTGTAAAGAGCTCTATGAAGAAAAGGCTTTCACTTTCCAATAGGACTTTCCAAGTCAGCTGCTTGCAATGTGCTAAGTAGAAAATTCACCCCAGTATTTTAAGAGCTGCAACAGAAATGGCTGTGAATTGGCCCAAAGGCTTTTTTTGTGCTGTTCTATAGTCACCTTTTTTTAGCCTACTTGGGTGTTTGACTTTCCTCCCTCCAATTGCGTATTCTAGATTCTTTTGCAAGAACAAGTTTTTATGAAACAGAAATAAATGTATGTGAAGTTTAAGGCACTACATCATCTCTGAGTGATTCCCAGCAATCATTTGCCACCTGTAAGTTTTGCTTAGTGTTCTTGTTTATTCTCTAATGGCAGTGCTCAGCAATAAATACAGGGCTTTAGCACACAGCAATAGGGAACAGAATTAGTACATGAAAAGTCTTAAACAACAGCATCTAGCCTAGATCACCTAGGTCAAACATTCAGAGAGATTCACCCTCAGGGTGTGGTTAAGACCCGTCTTGAAACATGAAACAACAGGTATGGAAACTACATATAGGATCATACAAACTGGCCTTTGCCTTTGGTTTCTCTGCAGGGAGAAACATCCTCTTTAAAAGAGGAATTTCTTTATCGATCTAACCTTTAGGCCACAATGGTTATCTTCTAAGAGAAAGGCTCCTTTGATACTTTACAGTTTAATTACTCTACAGTTCTTTGGAAACAGGTCTTAATCTTTAAAAAAAAACACACCGCAAATCAGAATAAAGCAGGATGAAACTGAGCAGGCATATGTTGACAATGAAACTGTGTAAAAGCCCTTGCATCACTTAGTAGTCTTTTAGAGCCCAGACTCAGAATAGCACTTCTGTGCAGCTCTTTATGAATACTGGAATCCCGTTCGCTGTCACATGTTCAGGATACTTCAAAATTCTCAGTGTTCTCAGCTCCTGCAGGTTTCACAAAAATAAAGAACTCCTCTTACAGGATTGGCCATGGATGCTTTATATGTCATGATGGTGTTAGCTAAAATAGGAATAATAATACCCAGAGCTAAAATGGGGCGGCAGCAAAGGAGATTAGCAGTCCTGCCCATTTTTGTATGGATCCAAAGTACGAAGACAACATGTAGGATAGAAGCAAAAAGGAATTAACAGTATCTACTAAAAACATAAAAATCATTTATACCTGGTCAAACCAAATGTTTATCTTGTCCAGTATTCTGACTGCAACCATAACTTCATGAAGAAGCCTGAGGAAAAATGAAACAGGACAAGTTGGCCTTCAGATATTTTAAGCTCAAAGACCTTTTTGGACTGGGTGTAATGTCTGAATATTTAAAAATACTCTGTGTATTTCTTCTTCATTAACCTGTCTAATACTTATTGAATCTTTGTAAACATTTAACACCCATAACATCCTTTGGGAAGGAGTTTCATGGTTATGTGAAGAACCATTTCCTTTTACTTGCTTTGAACCTGGCTCCTATTAGCTTCATTTGATGTCATCTTTTATTGGAATACACAGTGAACAAAGCAAACCCCACGTACCTCACGTGAACACTCAGGATGCTGTAGCTCTTTGTTATATCCCCTATGGATTTGTATGTCCTCAAGGCTGAGCTAGAGACAGAAAAGAGTTCCGTGTAGAAACCACTATAGTTTGTCTCTGCAAACACCTATGCAGAGTTCTTTCAGCTTCTCTGCAATGCCTCTGTGTTCTCTCAGTATTCCTGTGTACTTTGATCACTAGTGGACCCATCAGGCTTCCTGCTGCTAATGTATTTGAAGCAAGATTTATTGTGAATTTTTATTTCACTTTGTAGTTGTTCCTCAGACTCCTTTTTTTGCCAGCTTTATGGCACTTTTTTGGAAACATGACTTAGATGGCTGAGTTAGGAAGAGAGCTAGTTTCTGTAACTATTTTGATGCAAGAGAAAAGCTCTTCCAAGAAGGTAGTTCAGAGCAGGACCTAACTGTAGTATTCTGAAATGCTTTTTTTGGAAGAGCTTCTTGCCATTGTCTTTGTAGTGGTGCACCTAACTTTGAATTTTATTTCAGAACACAAGTGTGCTTCTGAGGGACATCTCACTGTTGTCCTCATGTACTGCACTTTGATTTGCTTTGTCTGCTTGGACCTCATGCACCACACTCCTTTTGTAGAAAAGCACTGAGTGTGCTTGACCTTGGAGGAGGATACATAAGATAAATTGGAAGAGAAGTGGGCAAGGGTTTCATTTAGTAACTCATCACTTCATTCTGAAAGGGCAAAGAGGGACTTGAGGAAGTCTATAAATCCCAGATCTCCCTTAAAAAAACATTGTTAAAGTAAACAGTAAGGATAAAACGTACAAAATAAACCATGCCAAAATCCAGCCGAGTCAAACAAGGTATGGGGAGTACCTCTGTTCAGTTCTATTTTATTCTTGTTGAATATTGTTCTGTGTAAACCTATAGTAACTCTGAGACTAAAACTTGTTTCTGCATACTGAAGCAAATCCTTTTCTCAAGACCAGTTCCCACTCTACCAAAAATGTGTTTTAAGAGATTACAGGCATAAATCCAAATATACGAAGTGTGGTAAAGGCACAGGCTGAAAATAGAAATCTGAGTTGTTTTGGATAGATCTCATGGTCTGGAATTTGGAACTTGTATTCTGGAAAATGGAACTTCCGAGAAAAGTGTCAGTAGTTTGGAAAACAGTTTGTTTTGGATAGAATGAGAAGTAAAACCTTGGTATTTTCCACAGAGAGAAAAGAATAGTTTCCAAAGCTCTGTTGCAGGCGAATTGCAATAGTAATGCTTTAATATATCAGCTGCCCACTTGGAAGGCTGACAAAGGTTGTGCCTTCTTGGATACCCTTTTACACACTAGATAGCCTGTCTCTAGTGTGGTCTCTTGCCTTCACAATTCCTATGGAAAGTTGCAGAGCTGAAATCAATAAAGCTTTTCCAAGAAGGTGAAGAGGCAGCTGCTGTATTAATTTTCCTAACAACAAATTGAAAACCATTTTCTCAGAATTTTTTTATTTTGCAACAAAGGCATTTTTCAGTGGAAAATAATTCTGATGGAAAAATCACAATGGATCTAGTTTGTTATATCTTTTTCAGTTGTTTCTTTGTTGAGGCCTGTACTTGGGACAAAAGTGTATATTCTTCTGTTGTGTTGTGGATACTGCACATGCTCAGAAATTAATTAGGCTTTCAGACTGGCTAATTTACCTATATTAAAGTTGTCCAGTTAGTCTCAACTCTGATGAACAACAGCACTTTCTGGAGAAATGTGTTAGCTGTCTGGGTTATTACAAAGGTCCCAGTATGGAGGTGTGTATGTGACTGTTAACATATTTCCAGGTCAAGATTTGAATTAATATTGATAATGATATGTATGTGTAAATATATCCTTGTAAATATAAAGCCTAATGAGGGCCAGGAGGTTTAAAAATCACTTTTCACTGGGGAAAAAACAGTTGGGTTTGGTTGGTTGGTGTGTTGGATTTTTATTCCCAAATGAAAAATGGTACAGAGATTTAAAAAGATAAAAAAAGGAAATAAATAATTATGAAGTGGAGCACCAAAAAAATCTGCACCAATAGTCTTCCTAGGCCAGCCTGGACATACCTTATTTTTCTTCTAAGTTTACCATTGTCAAAAGCAAAAAAACCCTAGAAAAACAGAAATCAGTAGTAAACTCCAGGAAGCCTTTCTTATTTTGCAGATAGACTTAAGCAATATTCTTTCATAGTTGTGATGAGGTGTGCAACAAACAAAATACAACTTTTCTCAGCTATGCGGGTTGCTGCAGGAGCCTTCAGACCCAGGGTCCACAGGAGTGGCCAGTACTGCAATTAAAACAACTGAACTAAGGTCTTGTAATGGGACTGTGTTTTTGCAGAACAGCTATGTAAATGACAATGATAATGTTCTTCTTTGCAGATGTATTAGGGAGCTAAGGACTAATCATAAAACCATTTCTCATGAGCTAAAAGCATACCCCAATTCAACAAATTTATTACTACATTTTTAAATTTTATTTTTAATTTTGTTTTTTATTTATAAATTTATTTTTTAATTTTATAAATTACTAAATTAAATAATTTTAATTATTATTTTAGAGTGGGTGGTCAAAACCAAAACAACAGAGCAGCACAAGAAGTAATTTCAAAATAACTAAAAAGAATAAAAATAACATTTTCAAGATGTATATTCTTTGTGCAGTCATCTAAGCCAGGGAAAATGAGTGAAGTCATCCATTTCCTAAAGAAATTAAGTCTCACTTTATTGAGATTGCTGCTAAACTTACTTATTAATTTCTTACAAAACTACTGAGTTACAGAGTAAGAGAATACTTGTTTAGCGCTGGGTGCCACACAAGTTCCATGACCCAGCATTGTAGGAGCTGAAGAATATGGCCTAAGGCAGAACCATGATGAGGTATACTTAAGGCTTTATATAAACATTTATAAAAGCTAGCAAACCCTGACACAGTGTCAGGTAGGCTGCTTTGGCCATGGTGGTTCAGAACTATTCCAGGCTAACTGCAAATGGCCAGTCAGCTTCTCTGTTAACCCACCAAACCCCAGAATTACATGCAGTTGTTATTCCCTAAGTCTCAAGCCTGGCTGCAATGTAATAAATGCAAATGTAGTTTCCACAAATCATCTAGCTGTAAAAAACAGTTCTGACTCATGGCGTGTGGATGAAGCATCCACTAATAGAGCCAGGAATTTAATGGACATTCAAACTGAGTAAAGATAAGGGAAAGGCAAGTCCTCCACTAATATTTCCATTTTTGTGGAACTGAGCAAGCATAATAGCAATGCTTTGAATTCTCACAGTTAAGCACTTGTTTAATTCAGGGCATCTAGACAGGATCCCTGCCAAGATATGTATTCCCCAGAAGAGACTGAGTGCATCTATTTATTCTCTATTTTTCTCTGTGCAATTTTGTTGCTTGTATTCATGTTATTGAAAAGAGAGATGGGACTGAATCTCGTGTGTGTAGCAGCACTGAAGTCTGTCAGACTATACCCACATCAGATCAGAACCTGTTCCATGGGGTTTTTTTTCCTGTTAAACAGTCACCCACTCACCCTGTATTTGGAATTACACACTAAAGAAATTACTGGCCTAGGCCATGCTGACTTGTTTGACTATGAAGCGAGCTTAGCCACTTGGATAGACAAAGAGTGCAAAATAACTAGTCAGGAGTCTTTTAATGATCAAAACTGTAACAAACAAGAGGAGGTATAATTTACTATAGGATATTCACAGCCTTGTTAACAGAATTAAAGTGAGATGTGAGCTAAGAAGTGTCACTTTCTGGACAGAAAAGATAACTTTAAAAAATCTGTATAGCAGTGTACACAACCAGAGGGAACAAGGACTTTCCTGTATTTCCTATTTTCTGTAATAGAGCCCGGTGACATGTAAAATTTTAGAATTAGAATTGACCGTAGGAGACTTCAGTAGTTTTATGTGTTAGAAGTTCCACAGCCACAAGCTACATGGGAATAAAGAGCCAAGCTTAGTCTAAGATTTCCTGGTAGGTTGATGGCATCTCCAAATTCACAAGGAAATCTCAAGTTAAAGAGCTAATTTGTAACTTTAAGCATGACAATTTAGTACTAGAATACATACTGAAGTAAATTAATAAAGACTTGCATTTGGACTCGCCAAGTTAAATTAGACTAGTAAATAGCCTCATAAATTACAAAAGTAGTATTAATTTTTAAATGTTCAATATTTAATTTCATTGCATCTGGTGCACTCTGGTCCAGAGGACAGATTTCAATTTAGTTAAATTCACCGACAAAAACTCCCATTAAATTAAGCCTAAACCCCCATATCCTTGCTGAAAGAAAATTCCTGGTGAAATTGATAAGAGCTTTCACTGATTATTACCTGCCCTTTATAATTTAGCTAAATAACTTAACTGGAAGGTATACCTGATGATTTTCTTCAATGCTATCAACCATTTAATTCAAAGTGACATATTGTGACTCATGCACATCATTACCAGTTAATGATGGAAATCCTTCCTAGCACAGTTCTAAAACGATGTAAAGAAAAGGCAAACAAAACCCACCATGCTGTTGGCTGTGATACTTTGGTTTAGCCTGATAAACAAATTTGTTAGCCTACTTGCAGGATACTTCATGAAACATACAAGTGTCCCATTTATCTATGTCCCAATTCTACAATAATAATGCTTTATGTATTGAGATTTATGTGCACATTTACAATACTTTACAGTTTTAAAAAAATGAGGAAGTCTGTACTTGTCTTCAGTGATGACAGTTCTCTGGTATTTCTCACCCATTGAGTTTGGAGAGCTGTGTGATATGAGGGACGGCAGTATCTTCAGTTTCCTCTATTATAGAGAATAAGAGACAATCTCAAGGTAGTGCTGTATGCGATTGGAGAGAGGTAACAAGTCTAGATCTCCTAAGTACTAGTTTAAAAGTTCTGTCCAGGTGACCACAGTGAAGTGTGTAAAAGAAGTTTGTTACGTTCATAGGTTGGGTCTGTGCTTCTGTTTTCTGTAAAAGTATTTGATGTTGCTGCACAGAAAGTACAGGTTATTTTCGCTACAAGGATTTCCATCGTCCTTTTTAAGAGGTATGGTGGGGGAAGGATTTGGTTGGTTGGTTTTGGTGGTTTTTTTTTTTTATTTTGGATTCATAGTAATACAGGTATTTGAAAGAGCAACAAACATGACAATTTTTGTTTTAAAATCAGCCATGCTTTTAAATAAATCATTGTAATTCTTTAATGGATTTACATAGACTTTGGCAGGCTGAATGATAAGTTTCCGGATGTGCGTGCAAAACCTGGTGAGAGTGATGAGACTAAGTATAGCTGAAAGTTGTACTGGAAAATGAGCTGATACGCACAGTTGTAAACATCCTTCTGGGATCTTCTGGGATTACCTGCTGTGTTCAAAGAGGGGTAACTGGGGATGGGAAAGCTGAACTGGTTCTTTCCTTTATTTGCCCTGCAGATGGAAAAATGAACAAAGTTAAATGGATTTTGACATGGCCGTTGATATTTGTGCTCTTTTGCACCATTCCAAACTGCAGTAAACCACGGTGGGAGAAGTGTTTTATGATGACATTTGTATTATCCACTCTCTGGATTGCCTTGTTCTCCTACTTTATGGTGTGGATGGTAAGTACATGTAGCAGGACTTCCCACACTGAGTGAAGTACGCATCTCAAAACAAATAATAGAACTTTTGTGTATTTGTTAAAGAAAGGCATGTAATTTTAATGCAGCCTCTTCAGCTCATACTCTAATTATTATAATTCTAGCTTTCTGCTGTTCTTTTCTGCCCAGGTAATTGGGCCTTTGCTGTATAGGATCCAATACTGTACAGGAAGGTGCCAGCTTGATTTTCAAGAGAATGTGGACACACATCCTAATAATAAAAGGGAGTTTAAATTAAAATGTTTCACTCTTGTCAGCTGAGACACCTTTAGAAATTTGGCTACAGGGTCTGATACTGAAACATGCATAAAAGGCAGATGGATGGCAAAATTTGAACTCAAAAGTGGTGAAAAACACTTTGAGTAGACTGGAAAAATGCAAGGAAATCCTCCTTAGTGAAGAGTGTTGCAGGTATGTTTCCATTTGCCCTAGATCTGTGAGAAGCAGTATGTTGGGTGTAGACCTGTAAATTGTTGTCAATTCAGGAGCACACTTACTTGAAGATTTGAATAAGTTCCTATATTTTTTTTCTTACCCTCTTTCAGTTTCTCAAGTTTATGTTTTCAGTGAGAGAAGAGGCATGAATAGGAAAGGTCCTCAGATAGTTTCTGTGATGGAAAAATTAGCCATACTTTTGTAGTATAGAAAGTTACCTTTTTCTACAGTAAAAGATGGAAAAGCAAAAAGTTGTGTATACCTATAAGTGGAAGATTGGTAGGATGTGCTGCTGAAGAATTTATATGGCCATATTTCCTTTTAAAGGAAAATATAGTGAAGAAATCTTCAGCTGGCTTCATACTGGAATATATATAGTCTCATATATATACACTCATATATATACGTATACACACACAGAGTCTTCTAGTCATGCATATGGAAGAATTTTTATTCATGAGCTTCTTACCTGCAAAATCTTTTTTGGGTGGAGAATATCTCTACCTTCCTCAAATGTGTCAGGCATTTATGAACTGCTTTATGTTTCCTCTCATGGAAGATTATGTCTTCTATATACTTTTTGCAGCTTTCTATGTGAGTTTTGCATTGTAAAGTAATCCTTTTAACATGGACTCTGTTGGAGAAGTTCACATGCCAGCCAGTCATTCTGCCTGCCATACTGGTGCCAAAGCCACTCGTTTGTTTCATACAATATGTCCTTTGTCAGGCCACACTCTGTCCCTTGGTTCCTTTTGTAGATATCCCCTTCACAAATAAGGGATGTGCTCGTGGAGGCTGCAACACAGCTTATTTTAAGAGGCAACCAGACTTTAATACCACATTACCACTTGCAGCAGGAGAATCATACCCACTCCTCTTTCTGAGTCACAGCCCCTGAGAATAAGGTTTGTGAGCGAGTTCCTAAAATACACCTTTTCTTCGGTGAAGGGTCCAGTTTTAGTCATGTAAGGGGCTGGCAAATGTTTTCATGACAACAACACAGAGCCTTAAAGACTTCCACCCTCAGCAGTCTCAGCAGGGAAGCAGCTGCCTGTCCCTGACTCAGAGTTCTCTCTCTCAGAAGACTATTTCCTTTTCAGCTGCCTGTTCAGTCTGTTTTCTTGATATTTTTTCAGCCTTCTTCAGATGTTCCAGCTAAATACAGTTCCCTGTCCTTCCCAAGAGCTCTGCTACAGGCGTCAGCCATTCCCTAAGCTTTTTTAAAGATGCATCTGGACTCTCAGGGGACAGTATAACCAGACCGGGTCCCTTTTAGGTTGTATCAGAAGTCATGCAAGACAGTGGTTCTTGCTTCATGTGTTGGGATAAACTAAGTTCTTTATGTCTCTGCCCCTATATTACAATATAAATTGGTTGCAGTCCTTTTGAGAATAGAACCAGCAAGAAATTTGCTGTTCTTGGGAATAAAAAAGGTCCCACAGTTTGGATAATGTCTGTGCTCCTCCTTAAAAGATCAGTATGTCCTGTTAGAAGGACTTTTTGCTTGTTCATAAGATGTTGAATAATATGACCCAAAGTACTTTTCCTTTTCACAGGGTTGGTTTTAGGCCGGTTACTTCACAATGATTTAATGTGCAGAAATGGCTAAGTATCCTGAGTCTAATCGTGTTAGGGTCCGTACCAGAAATCAAAGTTAAGCGTATGCTACAACTGTATTGGAATGAGGAGACTTTCCAAATATGATAGATTAATCTATTTTCCTCACTGTTCAGGTGACTGTGATTGGATACACCCTTGGGATACCAGATGTGATCATGGGCATTACTTTCCTAGCTGCAGGAACAAGCGTCCCAGACTGCATGGCCAGTTTAATAGTAGCAAGACAAGGTACTGTGTCTGCTGAAGCATAACTGCAATCTTACACACATGCTCTGTGATTTATTTCCTTCATACACACAAATTCTCAATGCAATTTTATTCTTTTTTTTTCTTTTATTTTTGCTCTTTCGGAGCCTCAGTAAAAGACAGAACACTTTGCTAATTATAGTGAACCAAGAAATAATCCCTGTTCTGTTCTTTTTTGCTTATTGGGACTGGGTACACCCCAGCATTCTTAGCAGGTCATTCAACACTCAGATATCCCATGCATGGTCAGTCAGGGTAAAAAGATAAAAAGTAGTAGACAAAACTGGAATATCAGCTATTAAAAACTGCATTGAAGAATATATGCTGACCAGCACTTGTCGATGTAAAGCTTGTATGATTTCTAGAAGACCTCTTGAACCAAAGGAAGTGAAGTGGTTTATGAGGATCTGGCAGAAGTGGTGTTGCTCCAGGCATACTTCTCATCTAAATGCAGACCTCTTTCCCACTGGGGATATATGAATAGCCACACTGGAAAGGGTTTTAGGTAAATGTCAGCTATGTTCTCATCAGCTTTCCAACTGAAATTGTCAAAGGCTTTCTCATGTATCTTGAAATCGTGATTAAGTTTCTTTACATTTCCTTTTCCCCTTGAGAAATACCTATAGCAATGTCCCTTCCTGGTGTTGAAAAACATTAAACCTGACAGTGTGATCTCCTGTACTGCAGCAGAATAAGAAAAGGTCCTAATTATATTCTTTTCCACTACTCCAATTCCCATAGTCTTTTTTTTTTTTCCAGATGATGAGATCTCCAGCACACATCATTGGGCAAACAACAAAGGTTCTGAAGTGATAAATGAAGTACTCAAAAGACCCACTTTTGTAGTCTGAGATAGGAGTAGGCTGTTAAATGTTGCTTGATTGAAAATAATTATATATTTAAAATATTTCATTTTCCAGGTTGTATGATTTGTTGTGTGCAGGAAAATCTTACAAAAAGCAGTAAAAAAAAGTATTCAGGATTCTTACAGAACTACCTTCCCACTAAATTAGTTTTCCATATGTACTGAAGTAGACAGATTTTTACAAGAACAGAAGGAAAACATGCTACATTTTCAAATGAACAGACTGCTTCTTTAGATTAGTTCTTTAGTATTAGGCAAAAATACTGTAACAATAGTTTCCTCTGAAAGTGAAGGTAAGCACCAACTTGGCAAAAAGAAAATACAGTGACTTTGCATTACTTGGATACAAGAGAGATGTCTACTGACAAATTGCAGACAAGTATCTAAAAAGTAGAGGTGGACACTACCATAATATGGGTCTAAAGCATAACCTTTCTCTCAGCAGCTTCCTGCAAGAAGATGCTGTACTTACGGTGTGGTAGTATCTGTCTCCACTCTTTGTCCTCTGAAAGTATTTGTGGGACATGTCCCATTTATGTCAGTGTTCCTCTTCCTTTCCAGTATTCACTTTGTGGAAGTGATTCAATAGGCCAGTGCCTAAGGGAAATTAGCAGAGGCAGAGAAGAATTCTGCTTTCCTCACATCCTTGACATTGGTGCAGAATGAGATGTGAGCCAATGATGGGCATTAGGAGTAGATTTTGAGTAATGCCTAGGGACTTCACCACCATTCAATCCTTTTTTCCTTTCCTGTAGCATCCTATTGTTCCTGAGGTGAAATCATCGCTGATTAAGCCCTACAGAGGTGTTTATTATCTCTGACTAACATTAGGTTGGGTTTTTTTCAGGATCCCTTTTCATCATTCACATGAGATAAAGGCCACATGCCACATATTAAATTGAGTACATAATCTCCGGGTTCCCTGTGGCTGCAGACTACCTAGATCAAGACTTGTTTTTTTCATTGGCATTAAACTCAGATGGTGAATGGTTACCACACACCCGGTAAAAGCTCTCCAAGGCACAAGGAAGATGTAGTTGTAGTGAGCAATTTTTGCATACTTTTTTCAGAAGTCATGCAAAGGTTATGGAAATTGTCTCACTCCCTCAGATACTCTGGCCAGTCCAAGGGGGCTTGGATAAATGCAAATCATTCCCCTTTAGTTTCCTCTAGTACACAGACTAATGGTCCTATACTTCGAGTTTACCCGAATTGTGTTTTTTTTCTCTTCAGGCCTTGGTGACATGGCAGTATCCAACACAATAGGGAGCAATGTCTTTGACATTCTGGTGGGCCTTGGCGTTCCATGGGGTTTGCAGACCATGGCGATTGATTATGGATCAGTTGTATGTATACTTGGAAAATCTTTAATTTGTTCTTTTGTGTATTTCAAAAAGATATATCCGAAAAAGAAAACATGCAAATGAAATTTTAAAAAAATAAACAACCTGCAGAGCATGTTATTGGTTGCTAAATAAGGTGTTATTTCTTGGCCAAGGAACAGGGAATTAAGGAAGCAATTCTTCTTCCACAAGCTGCAATTAATTCCCTGTTTGTCAGCTGGAGTACGTTATATTCTATAGCAGAAAAATAGCACCATGGATAACTGTTCATGGCTCTGTCATTTTCTTACTACTACACAGCTTCAAGCACACCTGTCTGTCTCCCTATACCTTAGCATTTTTGTCTGTAAAATGAGAATAACAGTCTCTCCTGAGACTCTTTTAACATAAAATCCATTAAAAATGTTGATTTCATTTTTTTTTAAGGAGGTGGGATTACTTACGCATTTATTTTGATTCCTTAATCTTCCTGTTCTTCATTATGATAAATCTGTCATGGATTGGCATAGTTTAAAGTGTGTAAGTCAGTCACTATTCAAAACAGAACGTGGACCATAAATCAGTAAATTGATTTCTGATCTGCACAACACAGGTATATGCTGAGCATTTTAAAGGTCTCTTCTAATTCCCACAGGTTAAGATAAACAGCAAAGGACTGGTCTACTCAGTTGCACTTTTGCTAGGATCAGTGGCACTTACTGTAAGTATCTGAGTGTCTCCCCATGTATTCCAATTGATAAATACTTATTAGGTATTTACATGTTATAGAAGGATAAAATGGAAATACTTCTCATTCCCAAAGCATTGGTTCTTGTAAAGTATCATTCTTCTAGCAATGCCATGAGTTGAAAAGCTACCAGTGTCCTCAGTGAGCCTCAGTGTTCTCAGGGACCTCAGTGTCGGCCCCATTGGTTTCAGTGGCAGTGTTGAAATTGTGGGATCCAATAATACTTCTGTGCTCCTGTGTCCAGCTGCATACCCCAGGCCTGTCTCTGCTTTATGTTGGAACAAGACCCAGGTATGCATCATCACCCTTTGCCCTTGTCTCTGATTCCCAAAACCAGCCTGGACTAATCAAGTGCTGTAGCTAAAACTCTTAATGAAGACTAGTCTGTAAGGACTGTGAACCTCGGGACTTTGAATGGGCATGCTAAATGTCAGTCAGCATAAGACAGTTGTAACACATGACTTGTTAAGGTGAAACAATAACTCTGTTTCAAAAGTCAATTTTGCTGGTACTTAAGGTCTGCTCCTGCTGACTCCCAGGGAACCTCTGTGGGAAGAATCAAATCCCAAAGGTATAAAAATATCCACTATACTAACATCTTTCACTCATTGCCTGTGGAGGCTCTGTAGAGGCTCGCTAGAGGAGGGGATCATCACTGGAGATTTCACACTGTTGCATGACTACGTCTTATAAAACTCCACATCACCTGTGCACGACTTAAGTGTTAGAATGACCAGGGCTGTTCACTCTGCCACTAACTTCCTAATGCACCTGATACTTAAGCTGTGGGAGCCTGTTCTCTTCTTGTCTTACCCCAGTTCTGCCATACTGCACAGTGTCTGTGAAGCAAAGATGTTCTGTTGACATTTGTATGTGATATTGCTGCATGCATATTGGTAATCAGCACTTTGGAAAAAAATGGGAGGATTATGCAGATGTGCTGCTATGCTAGCTGTTCATGCTTTTCTGAAAAGAGTTTTTTCATAGAAGAAGCTGTATCACCTAGGTTTGAAGGATCTGTTATTGTCTCATTTGTTCTGCTGGATACCATGATTTGCACAGACCCTCCCAGCAAAACTCAGTGGAGAGTTTTGAGCAAAAGAAACATAATTCAGAGGCACTCAACACACTGAAAATAAATGCCTTCATGAGGACTTCATTGTTTTGCTACCTATAACTTGTAATTCGCCTTAGCTCTGGAGCTGAGCAGAACTTCAAAGAAAGCACCTCTTCTGAAGTGGTTGAAAGAATAAACATTAGGTGCTGGTGTACTACTGGGACATAAGGATTTGTGGGGGAAAACTGGAGGGAGAGACATTCATGTAGTTCATGTAGTTCAGTGCATTGCTTTAGATCACGCTGACTCAAGGAATAACTGCTGCATGACTAAAATGTGCCCCATGTAGTGAAAATGCACCACAGACTGAAACAAGACACCTAAGCATCTATTTCTCAGTTACATAAAAAACTTGTGAGGGTGCTTCAAAGTGGGTTCATTTAGTATTTTGTAAAAGGATCTTAGGACAGCTGAGACTCAGGCCAGAATTTGAATTCTTAGTTTGGGCTTTTACATGCATTTTCTTGTTCGGAAAGACATATGTTGCTTTTTTGATCTTTAAAATACTGAGAATATGTTTTTATCTTTGTTGAGGATCTCTTAATTCAAAAGACACTCATTTTTAGTTTATAATAGATGTTCCCAAAAGTCTCCTTTGGGCTTAATTAACTAACACTTTGTTTGCTTGCAGGTGTTTGGGATCCATGTAAATAAGTGGAAACTTGACAGGAAATTAGGCATCTACGTGTTGTTTCTTTATGGTATTTTCCTGTGTTTCTCTATATTGATAGAGTTTAATGTCTTCACCTTTGTCAACTTCCCTATGTGCCGAGAAGAGCTTTAAACCACTACAAGGAGAGACACTGAAATTTTTCTGATTATGATTACACGTGCTGTAAATGACAGGAGGCATTTCACATTTCTACCTTCTTTCCATCAGTAATTTGAGTGTTCCTGCTTCATCAGCTAACAAGCACTTTTACCTGTGTGGAAAGAAAGCATACCTTTCTTTTAACATGCTAGCTCGAGGCAACCAAAGCATTTTCCTCCTCTTTGGATATTGCTGCTCAGTCATGAGGCTGTGTGGATCTTATGCAGAACTCTAAAATGACCCATTTCTGGGACATTCTGTTGTGGTTTTCCTTCTCCTTTTGCAGACAATCAACCATCACCACCAAGGTTAGCAAGAGGATGGGAGAAAATTCATTATAGTTCTTTTGGTTTTGACATTTACTTTCCATGGAAGGATGAAAGGCAAGTTCAGAACTTTTTGTGGCTCAGTCAAAATATCTCAACTACAGGACCAGAAAGTCCAAGGCACATATCACGGCATGTACTGTTGAGGACATCATTTCCACCTTCAGGTGCTCTGCTAATAGAGGAACTGCACTGACAGGTTTTGATGGCAGTGTTTAATATTTATCATTCTTTTCAATGAATATCAACAATGTGGCAGAGAAAGAAGAGGAAATGGTTCTATGTTGTATCACTTGTGATGATGCACACTAGAAGTCAGAGTATCTGCATACTGAAGAAGAGAATTACATGCAGAAATACATACTTGAAAAATATGTTTTACCATTAGTGAAGAATGCTGTATACACAAATATAAATTAACATTTGTGGAATATTACACCACAAGAAAAACTTTGCATTGGCCGTTGTAAGCCCATTGTGTAAATTTAGAAGAAACTAAACAAATAAAATATAACTGGGTGCTCAGTAACTATCAGATATTGTCATCAACTGAGAGTAGTATCTGAACATAATCCAGACTTTCTGACAACAAAACCCACCCTGATCATGATTTGATTTGCTTGGTGGGAGGAAGAAGCTTATTTCATCAGTGAAGAAGCTGGTGTTTTCTTCTCCATGTTTTATTTATTCCCAGAAGCTTAATGAAGATGAGTGTCTGACACTGAGCAGTGCAGTTAGACAAAAGCAAGTCTGTCAAGAGAATATGGTCCTTGATTTGATTGCATGCAAGTTTTGAAGCATGATACACCTCTTTGTAACCCCCAGCAGAAGCCAGGTTTCTATATCCTTTCCACCAGCATAAATCTGTTAAAAGAAATTGCTCTTGATGTAATTGACAGCAAGATCTGCCCAGAGTATTAAAAATAATGGGTAGCATTCCACATTGTAGCAGTCATGATTGCAAATCACCGAGGCAGCATATTTTCAAATGCTACTAAACTTCAAAAATGTTAAAGCTGTATGTGAATGATCACATAAAGTTTCTGAAGAAGCACAGTTAACTTTATACATAGATTTTTAAAATTTTTTAATGTTTATAAACCAAAACAAATCTTATCAACTAACAGTTGATGCATTTTTAAATATATTAATATTTTCCACTTGAGATTATATATTAAAAAAATCCCATTATTGTGTCAATGAAACCATACTACAAAACCTTATCAAATAAGCACTTGCTAAGAAAGTTCCTTATTTTGACATATATGACAAATAATTATGTTTAGCCATGTGACATGCAGAATACTGTTTACACCAGGCAATGTGTTTACAACTAAGGCTATTTTAAAAATTATTTTCCTACAGATTAAGGAGTGTGTTCTGCTGGTGAATTTTTTTAGGAATTGGATGCTTGCAATGTAATCTTAAGGAAAAAAGAGCATTGTATTTGTTAACTTGCTTTATATTTTGTTACAAATGTCAGTATTGGTATCCATTTAGGGTTTTTCACCATAATTAAGTAGTTATGTAATTGAACTAGCCAGTCCTAAGGACGGCAACAAATACAGCATTATTAAAATGCTTTATTCAATAGGCAAGCATGACAGAAACATATTTGATCTCAAGTATGCTGGTGACTCTGTTTCCAGGCATTCAAGACATTTTTGCTGCAATGCAAATCTGAGGGGATGGAATTCATGTTCATCTTTATGAGTCTTGTGTTGCAGAAAGGCTGTGGACATGCAGCATACTGCTGCACCACTGTAGGATCATCCTTCTCTAGTCTTACTCTTCCCTGATATCTTTCAGGAGGACAGCCTGCTGCTGAAAATCTTGTGATGGTTTAGATACAAGGCTGAAAGGAGCAGAGGGAGAGGCTGAGTAAATTTTTTTTCCTGTGTTCTGTTGTTGGGTAGGCTTGGAGAACTAGCTGTCTCCAAGCAAACATTTGCTCTTCTGTGCACAGTTCAGGCAGCTCAGATGTCTTTACACTGTAGAAGAGTAATTCCAGAATCTAGTTTTGAATGCCTAGTGATCAGCTGAGTTGAGAGTGATGAGGGCATCAATGTTTACAGTGCCAGGACTAGCAAATTGTACTGTACCTTCGTATTTCTGAGCCAGGCTACATTAGAAGACATGGGGCATCAATTTGTTCTGTAGCAGCTGATCCCCAGCCCAAATATGCATGAAATTGTGTTTGCTAATGCCATGAATCCTTCAGACATCATTTAGAATTATTCTGCCTAGGATGAATATCACATGCTCCAGAAAACCAGTATTCTGTTATAGCAAGAGACAGTCTCAGAAGGTAATGCTGACCTTAAATCACATGGCCTGGCCTGTCATCTGTAGCCTTCCCTAAAACATAGACCCACTTCACGACGACTTACGGTGAATTCTAATGCTGCATTTCATGAGGTGGACTCATATGCATCTTCTGCTATGAGACAGCTTTACCTGTCTATGCCATGCTTACCATTATAAATAACATTAGTCAGGTTTTCCTCTGACACCACCATATGACCAGGGATGTATTGTTTGCCAAAGAATTATTGGATGCTGTATCAGGGCCTTGATGACACATAATCTCATTAAGTAGTTGAGTCCCTATGTAGTTGTTATCCTTATGATAAAATAAATAAACATGGCAGTTACAGACCAAGTGATGCAGATAAACTGAATGGTCCGAGAAAGATCCAATTAACAAATTGTTGTATATCAGATTAACCCACATCAGAATGTATCAGTCATTCAGGAGGCTATTACCAAGTGATAGCGGACTAGTGCCTTTCATGTGTATACAAAAAAAAAAAAAAAAATTTGCTCATGTGGTCAGGAAACCACTACAAATTTTGCCATTTTCCAGTCAAGAAAAGAAGTGATCTGTGCTTGGCTCTCTGCAATTAGTACAGTTCTATATTGTAGCTGTTCAGATTGTGTCTGTTAGATTTTGTAGCCATGTTGTTGTAGTAACCATTGCAAAAGTTAGCTGGCTGAGTTTGGAATGCGTGTCACTATGTTGTGTAAGTTAGTGTTTAGCTCAAGAGTGAAAAGAAAGCTGGTGGATGTGAGAGGGAAAACTGTTACTGTGATCTGAAAATTGCCAGCGTACTAACACTGAAAAGTAATACAACTCAGAAAAAGATATCCCGTATCCAGCAAAGCTTAAGTTCAGTAGGGTTGCTTCCATGCTTTAAAGCTAAGCATATATCCAAGTGCCTTGCTGGACTGTGTTCTAAGATGACAGTGGAGCATGGTTTCTGGGTTTTCTATCATGTTCAGATCTTCTCATATTTTATTGGTTTTGCAGTCTGAAGATTTTCTTTCTTTCTCAAATTAAAAGTTTTGGCCAGAATCTGTGGACTTCTGCTCTGTTGATACCACTTTGGATTTCCACTCTTGTAAATAAGAGAATGGGTTCCTTGTCTCAGACTTCAAAACTGTGCTTCTGCCCTGGTGTATGAGCAGGATCAAAACTGAATTCCAGCTGGCCAAGGAGAGCTTTTAGCAGCTCTTCTCTGCTGCAGTTCCACTGGAGTAGCACAGTCCCACACAGACCCACAGGGTGCAACCCTGATTGTAGTGAGCAAGTGGGAACATTTCCATTGAGTTCAGCAGTGTTTGATCACATTTATTTACCATAACGATTGTACTGCATTGTAAAGTATTGCCTGAGTAAATAAGATTTCAGGCTTAGGATCTACAGGTCTAAATCTAAAAAGCTACAGTTATGGTTATCTTAATTACTATTTGATGATATAAGGGCTGCTCTCTGGGCTGAAGTCTAGCCTAGAAGAACACCTCAAGTCTTCCCAACAGGTACAGCATAGTCAATCATCTTTCTCCTGGCTCAGTCATTGGCGTGCCAATTTTATTTAATTTTTATTTGCTTGCTGCAGTGGTAACAAACATCTAATTAATTTCTGGTTTTAGATTATATTTGTAAACATTCTGTCAACATGTAAACAAATGGAAAAGTTCTTCACTAGTCTAATACTTAGCAATTATAGGGAAGATTCTATTCTGTCTTTTATTTCCTTTGTGACTGTGCTTTAATTACACACACTTGTTTCTGTTATGTGTTTGCTCTAGTTGCACAAATCCCTCATGAGTTTTGTTGTCTTCCTTTCTTGGATTTCTTGCAATTGTAATGCCATTTATTTGCATCCTACAGTTAGATGGTTTTGGTAGAGTACTTTAAGCTGTGTAAATACGGGCTGATATTCATGCCAAGGAAAGATTGGACCTAATGTAATATGAAACAGACACTAAAATAACACTGATAGCCAGGTGAAACCAAAGAATCTTTCTCATTGAAATGTGTCACCTTTGAGCATAATGTTATGTCATTACAAGCCTCAGATCTCTCAGTTATTTGTGTTTAAGCACTCAGAAGGAAAAATCTGCAGCATGCATTTACTACACAATTTCCCTTCTATTTTTTGAGAGTTTGAACTCCAGATTTTTCATTTTATTGGCTGGTAGATTTATATGATGGTTACCCAGGTAATTGACAGCATTTAGTTCCAGCAATTCTGTACGAAACCCTTTATTATTCCCCTGAACTATTTAGAAAACTCTGTATGCAAGTGATCGGTGTTCTGCTGAAGAATGTTGTTCAACTGACATGTGCATTCCAGTTTCTGACCTACTGTGTACATGTTTAAAAACCTCCTTTTGAAAAATTTAAGCATACACTTTTCTCACATTTCCTCCCGTGTGGGGTCCTGATATTTTCTCTGCAGAGAAAGCTGTGAAGTCCTATACATCCCTATCCTGAAATGTGAGATATGTGTAGCTTCTCCACAGGCTGAGATGTGTAGTGATTGTGGCAATTTGTACATCACCTTGTTCTGATTGCTTGCTACCATACTTCTGACATACAGTGCACTGTCTGAAAGAAATGAATGATTATGGGAAATTAATGCCATTTGGATATTTTCTTACAAGAATTACCAGTCTGATTTTAGTTCCATTTGTTTTTCTTTTTTTACTTGCACAAAGAATGTAAGCAATCATTGCCATCTTATCACTGAGATGATCTTGGTAAACTTGAAAGACAAATATAAAGGTTGATTTATAGCAATAGGGAATTGTAACAAAATTTAAAGGTATCAGAATATATCAAAACTAGATAGATATAATCTCTAGAAAGGCTAATACCAACTGAGATGCTTCCTTTCAGAGAGTTTTTTCAGCAAGATTATGGCCTTCATTCATATACCAGTTATGTATGCAAACAACACTTGTAAATCTGCTTCCCCAGCAGCATCTATGTTTCAAATGGCTGAAAGTGCAGCAAGGTTATGGCCAAATTCTTGCCTTCACATTTTTGGGAGTGGTGCCAGTGATCATTAATGTCCTGATAGTTGGCACAAATATGTATCCGTGGAACTGAGAGCAGAATTTGGTTCCTGCTGTCTTCTCCGTTGCAAGAAAGTATTTGAAACCATTTAAGACCACTGAAATAACTTCCGAACCTTTTAAAAGTCCCTGTGTTTCGTACTTGCAGGCATTTGCAGTGCACCCTTAGGAGGTGCAATACCTCTTTAAATATTATTAAAACTTTCTAGAACTCCTTACTTTGAAAACAGAAAGGGATGGGTTTGTAAACTGTAAATAACAGAAATCTATTTATCTTGTTATTTATTTTTTCAATGACTGTGACCTTATGCACTGTGAATGCTCTGTGATATGGGGTCCTTTGTACAGATAAATATGTCATGAAATCCAAATGGATTTAATGTGATAATTTGTTACAAAATGTTGGCATGATATTTGATTATTTTTGTTGTGAAAATTTTAAAAAATAGTTATTTCAGCATTTATAAAAGATTATAGCAGTCAGTATTGTAATGCACTACATAAAAATATGTACACTATCAATAAATTATATCAACAACAACAGTGTTTGCTGTTTTTTTTCTCAGATGATGGAACCTGTGAAACTGTCTCATATTTATTGTTGAAAATCTAAAATTTCAGGACCCAACTAGGATATGTACCTGCACTTTTTTGGTGAAATCTGGACTCTGCTGAACTGAATGATGGAAGGCCCATATTTTCATCTATTCCAGGGAATATCACCTGGATCAAGGCATTATTCAGGGTGAGTTAAATGTATCAATTTTATTCACAGCAATTTGGGACTAGAAATGTGTGATTTGCTGAGAACACAGTTTGCTGTGCTGAGGTGCTGATCTAGAAGCATATGGCTGTCTCAGAAACATCCTGATCAAGGGTATTTTGGCTGCTTTATCCCATGGTATAGTGGTATCCAGCAGGTTCATGCTGAGTACTGGATGCTGACTGGAGGGGATGGAAGCAAGGTGCAAAATCCACACAGTACCACCTCCGCAGTTGCCTAGGCCCTGGAGATACTGTGAAGAGAAGGAACAATTCCTCTTACCCTTGGTTGCCCATTTCCCACATCCCTGTAGTCCACCTCAGGGTCTATGATGACTTCTGGTATATGTACATAGTCTGTTCTGGGCTGACAAAAAGCTTAAAATGCAGTTCTTGGAACAAGAAGAGCTAAGAGTTAACTTCATCTCATGTGCTGGTGTATTAACGATTTCATTAGACAGGAGTCTTCTGATGAATACTCCTAGCCAGTTTACTACCAGGACATGCAAGTTAAAACAAAGCTTGACCTTTCTTTTCTTAACCACAGTGCATGCTTTTGGAATCCCAGTTGCTGTATAAACCTGTCATTAGCCACTGTGGTTTTAATGCATCTACAGAAGAGCCCTAGTGAAGTGGAGAAAAGGGATATCCTGCATTCTTTGACTTTTACATAAGGGTTCATTCTTTGGTGTATGCTAGGCTGAATTTTTCTAAGCTGGGGAGAGGAAAAGATTCCTTCTTACACACAGAATTAACTTTTAAAAATCAAAATCTGAATGTGGAAAGTACCTCTTTTAATCCCCCATAGGTCTGACATGATGACCCATCATGATCTATTATGTAATAGCCTCTATAAAAGGCACATAATCTATGGATTAGTGGCACAATAGGCATGACAATTCCTACAGGCTTTTATCATATCAAATTATTGATGCAGCTGCTTCCTACTGTATGGAAAGCAGAACCGTCATATAATCTGTGCATATGCTGAAAGCGCTGTATTATGGCCAAAGTGCTCATTGTACTTAAGGGCTTCCCCCATAAGCCATTCTTAAACATTTCCAACTCAGCTTTTGTATAAAAATACAAAAAAAGAGCTGCAACATGCTGTGCCTTAAGATGGAAAGGGTGAATCAGTCCTAGAAAAGACAAGAATTCCACCATTTGGCTTGGATCTATCAGAGAGAAGCAGCATTTTGCAGTAACTGGATATTATTTTGTCATTAAGCTTTTGTATAATTGTTTACTTCCAAAGCCTGATAATAGAACACATTGTCACATTCCAAACCTGTGAAATCTCTGGCTTAAAAAAACACCCAGCAAAGCTCAGACAAAATTTCTTGTTAAAATTTATCTTAATTTTCATATTTTAAATATTTTACAGAAATGCTTAACTATGTTGCAGAAATACTAAATATTTTGCAGAAAAATATGAGATTTTTTCATCAAATTTGGTCAGTATCTTGAACAAAACTGATTTCAAGACTTCAGATTTCTGAAACTCTACATTCTTTAGATTTCAAATAGTGTGAAAGATTTCACAAAAAAAAAAAAAAGAGTTTCTTAAATCAAAGAAGCGAAGCAGAAATAGCACCACAATACTGGATTTTGGTATTCTGTATTGCCATTTTTTTTTTCCTGTGTCTTTTTAATAGTTCTAGTCCTTTTGTTTCTTCTTCCCCAACAACATCTTTGGAAATGCCTAACACTCTCTGAAAACTGATGTTCTGCATTTGCAAAGTCTTAGGTCTTCGCCTAGGACGGCTGCATATTTGTGTGGGCACAGATTTCCCCCATCCAGGCAGGTCTGTGCAGAGAGCACACCTTTACAGTTTTTTGTCTCTGCAATCTTATTTTCCAGCCATACAAGGGTAAACTCTGAGTGGGCCTGGATGCTGTTGAATTGCAGTGGAGGGAAACAAAAACCCTGGGGGTACAGTTGGATTTGTGTCATGCATCTAGGAGACTGTTCTTGTGCCAGTACCCAAGGTGCATTTCAAAGGTGCCCAGCTGTGATCAAATCTGGAGCATGTGTTTTTCTTGGACCTCTGTGCCCAGATCCAACAGGAGGATTCAGAGCTGAGATCTGACAAGCCTGGGGTGCAAGACAAGTGAATCTCAGCCAACCAGTTTGTCTAAGTTCTTCATTGAATGAGTTCATCATCATCAGAAAATGACTACATGAGTTGGACTAAGGAGTGCCTTAATTTAATAGAAAAGAGCATTATGAGATACAGTAGCTGAAAATTTAAAATTAGACAAGGCAAAAAAATCACGTGTGAATTCAAGTAGCATCAACGATTAAGTACTAAGACACCTTACATAGAAGAGTGGTAAATTTTCAATCATGCAGCCTTTCAGTCAGGCTTTCTGACTTTCTAAGAGCAATCCATCTAAAAGCCTGAAGAGAAATTTTGTAAAGTCAACAGAAGTAAACAGGCTTGATCAAAAAAATGTGGTGAAAAGTTTGTCTTGTGTTACACAGAAGGTGTGGCTTGACGATTGTAAAAGTACCTCTGACTTTCCCTAACAGTGCCAGGACAATTGGCTCTATGTTGTACACTGAGATTTATTTTCCCTCGTCCCAATACACTGGCAGCTGCCTGGCATTTGCATTTCCACTGTGGGCTGTATGGCAGTCTGCTTACTCTTAGAAGCTGAGAAATGCCTTCTGAAGATAAAAGGGGCCAAAAGTTACCTTTGTCTCCTTCTCTGTTCTGTGCAATTTCTTTTCTCTGCCTCTGCTTCGTACTTCTGCCTTTATTTTTTTCATTACATATTCTCCTAACATCAAATATTTCCAGAACAATAGGGCTGCCAAACAGGAGTGCCACCAGCCCTGTCTAACAGCGCATCTGTCAGTCCCCAGCTTCCACAGCTGGTCTGCATTCACTCAGGTTTCCAGTACAGCAAATGCTGCTTGACCACTTAACTCCAGGTCAGATGTGCTCTGAGACTGACCGGAGCTTCACAGCATGGATAGCTGTGCATTTACTAGCAGTCTTACAACATTATCATTAGCTTTTACTTTAACCGGGAATTTTTTTTGCAAAGCTGTCTTCTGCCAGTGTTAAACATTTCATTTTCTCAGATCCTGTGTAAATATAAAGGTTTCCAAGCTCCATCTGGATCCAGTTACTCAAGCAACAGAAATACACATGCTTCAGGAATTTGCAGACGGAGACTTGCTGCTTTGCTGCCTTATAAAATCCTTTACAAAGTTCACCATGCTGTGTTGCCTTCTGATATACCTGTAGTCTGTAAAACAATTTCCCCCAGAACTTGAGTTAGAGAAGCAAATAAGCTGACACTCTCAGGCCATTCTTTCTAATAAGGTTAACCTGCCTTTGCTACTAAATATGGCTTTTTAATGCACGCACGCACACACACACCCACACACACACACCCCTGACCACCAAAGACTGCCTCTTCCTGAAATCCCCCGTTCATATAAATACAGGAAGTAGAAATAAGTGAGGCTAAAATCAGGTCTTCTTGGTAGTTTGCTTTCATTTCAGTGCTTGTTTAGTCCTCTGCCCTCTGATACTACTGAGCCCGAAGCTGGTTTTAAACATCCTCCCCCTGCCGCCCCTTGAAATACCATCTTCAGTACAAAACCTAAGGATGTGGAGGTTCTGCTCAGCGATGGAAAGGAACTGCTTTCTTTACCAAGGAACTCTAAAGCCACTGTGAAACAGAAAGTGTCTTAAAGTTTGCTGTAACGATGAAAACATCAGCAGGAGACAAGGAAGCCAGGGATGACTCAGGGTAAGTCCCAAATCTTTAGTGACTGCTCATTTTTAGTAACTGTCGCTTTCCTTTTCCTACTTAACAAAGAGTTCTCGACTACATTTACTAGCTGGCTGCTGAGTTATCAGCTACACAATTACAATGGTGTGGCATGGTTGTGCTGTACTTTACAGTATTTCCTTTAGCTAACATGTTCCAGCTGAAAATAAACTGCAATACCTTTATTTAGCTTGAATCTTAGCTATATAGGGAAGAAGGAGGATGAATTCCAAGCTGCAGTTTAGGGCAAAGGACAGAGTAAGGGAGGTTTGTGCTTTTGGAAACTTGACAAATCTTTTCTGGGAGGCTCGCTTTGTTTCTGCTGAAATGCTGAGAAGTAGATAAGGGCACGTCCGTGTGAGCTGATGCTCATTCCAGCTCCAGCATGCTAAAGTATGCACAAACCCCGTCCACAGACTCCCAGACTTCAGATGTGCTTTCTCTTAAGAAAAGGCTTCAAGCTTTCCTTACTCCAAGTCAACAGACACAGCACCTTGCAGGATCAAGCCCCAGTAAAATATAGTAGGAGAGAAAATGGGTTTTGATTGGAAGGACAATCAGCTGCTGGGATTCGAGGATCAGGATGGAATCTGCCTGAGGCTCAGTTGTTATCATAAAGCCCATGCTGAAGCTGAGAGTTCCTATTTCCTGCTGAAAACAATTGGGGGGAAATTACATAGCTGCTGAAACCTTTGGTCACTCCCCTTGGACAAACATAATACCAGATATTAAGAGTGATTCTTACCTGTCTGACACATGTAGGCAGGCTGTTTCCCACAAATAAAAGCTCCCAGATGTGTCTGTGATGGGTGCAAGTAGAAGAAGCTGTGTAGGTGGATAGATATGGAATACTTGCATTTTCAGTCACTGTGTTGCAAGTCAGTCCCCTTTGACTTGGAGCACAATCTAAAAGGGGATAAAATTGCTGCTGACAGGCCAGAGTGCTATAGTTTCACCATATCACCATTCCTGTTGATGGAGGGAGAACCCTGCATTACAACTGTTGCTGCTTTTGCTTTGTTCAGTTGTTTACAACAAGTGGAAAAGTGACAGTTCTGTTCCAAGGTACAATTCTTCAGTTCCACTTAATGTTAAACACTGAGGGACAAAGATCACACAGCCATAAAGGAAAAAATGAAAGAATCCAATCCCTGTAAACCAGAAAGAGGAACTTATATGGTAATCCAAAGAATTTGCACTTTGCAGCTATTTCCTGCATTTGTGATAGTTAAGATGCCAAGTACTGAGAAATGGAAAGATTTATACTGTTCATCTCTCTCCGCTTGTCTAAAAAGCCACATTCTTGCAAAGGTTTGCTTTCAGTTTGGAGTTGCAGGAGAAAGTAGACAAGACATAGACCCTAGATTTGGACCAATCAAGTGGTTGCAAGAATAGTTTATGAGCATCGGAACAATTTAACGGAATGGCCTTTTATTTCATTAACTGATTGTCTTTATTTTCAATCTGTCTCCTACTCATAAAAAGGAACTTAGGTGTTCAAAAAAACTGTTTTAACTCTGTTTTTATGCCACAATATTGCTGGAGAGTCTCAAAATTACACTTCAGCATGCATACGTTGTGGCCTCCAACACATTACAGACTTAGAAATGTGTCTAAGGGTTGTTTAGCTAATTTCCTGCTATGGTCACATTGAATTAGGTACCAGTTTTACAATGTCTGTATAGATAAAATTTGGTAGCTTTCAAAAGAGGTGGTAACGTAAGGCAAGCTGCTGATGGAGAATTACCTGATTTTGAAATTCTGTGCTGATTTTAAAATTCTGTCCTGATTTGGACCTGATTTTAAAATTCCATGCAAAAAAAATCACATAAGAAATTGCTGAGATTGCAGCTTCATTCACCATAGCCTTCAGGTTATTAATTAAATGGGAAAGCTTACTTAAATGCACAGAAACTATGACAGTGCAAATTATCATAAAAGTACCCTAGCAACTTTGGAAGTATCCATCTATCCATTCCTAGCAATGACTGAAGGGTCTATTCTGCCTGTAACTAATCAATAAGGAGGTTTTGCAGGTGTAAGTCACCTCTGAAATGGCAGAAAGACAGTGGGGAGAAATCTGCCTCCAGAATTAGTAGCTCCTCAGAGAGGAATGTGGAGAGAAGTGTAGCTAGGGGCTGGAGAGAAATCAATCTAATCAAATTCTTCCAAAATGGGTTGGGAGAGGAACAGGGAAATTTAACCAGTAATTCTGACCTAGAGTCAGGCTAAGTCCAAGGAACGTTAATAAGTGGTGAGATCACAAAACATCTGGAGAAATGTGAGCTGATTGAGCCTGGTGACCATGATTTCATGAAAAGGTATATGCCTTCATTCCAGCATCTGGCAAATGTATGGAGGAGGTGATGAGGAGACCAGACAGGAGCTGAGACAGAGTCATAATATGCAAATATTAAATAGTCCTTTGAGAGAGAATAGCTGGTTCAGGTAGCTGGGATGGCTTACAGTGGTTCTCGTTTCTGGGGCGCTAGGCTGCCTAATGAAGTAATGATGGTGCATCTTTTCAGTTACATGTCTTTTTGACACAAAACCCCATCATCACAGTTAACAGATTTAATGAGACATATGTAGTAGTCATAAAAACCAGAACAACTCTCATAGTTCAGAGATTTTGGCTTCAAAGGAGACCGTTGTCATTATCTAGTCTGATCTCCTGTGCAGAGGTAAGTACCCTGACAAGCTCATGAATTCTGCTGGAATGGGAGCTTTTAGATACTTGTTGGCCACAAAGGCTTTCTTTTCTTTCTTAAACTTTTCTACCCAGGCTACCTATCTGCTTCTGCAGCAAGGTGTAGGGGAGTGAAGGCAGTGGGCTGATGAGCATTATCATATGCAGCTGTGGCCTTGCCACAAAGGCAGTGGGTTGATTGACATGGATGATGTGCAGCTGTAGCTCGTTCCCACTAAGTAGTTAAATAGCCCTCAAGATTGTGGGAGAGGGGGTTGGACAGAGGAGGAGCAGGGTGGTCTGATCTCTGGAGGAAGAGAGAAGCAGCACAGATAGTAGTTATCTGACTGATGGTAAAGGCCTTGTTGCAGCCTGATTGTTTGTGCTGTGACAATTGGTGCCCTGTGCGAGGCTGACTGAGTTGGACTCCAACTACAACAGCTGGTGCCCAACGTAGCTGAGACAAGTGGGGGAACCTGTGACTCATAACAGACACTGTGAGAGGTGAGCCATTGCAAGTAAGTGATATGGGTGTATTGCAATATTTGTTGCTCA
>JAVJGJ010000060.1:42270705-42329192 GCA_035590215.1 Microhierax caerulescens | reverse complement strand
ACTGAAGCACAGGCAGTTCCACCTGAACGTGAGGAAGAACTTCTTTACCTTGAGGGTGCCAGAGCACTGGAACAGGCCGCCCAGAGCAGTTGTGGAGCCTCCTCTGGAGACTTTATAAACCCTCCTGGATGTGATCCTGTGCAACCTGCCCTGGGTGAACCCGCTGTAGCGGGAGGGTTGGACTAGATGATTTCTAGAGGTCCTTCCAGCCCTGACCATTCTGTGATGATATTCTGTAGGTTTGAATTATTCATACAAGCAAAGAAGACTTCAGAATAATTTTTCTGAATAGGATCAAAATTGAGAAAACAGTTTTATATACAAATATATATGAATGAGTTGTGTCCTGCATGCATAGGTGTGCAGCTCTCCTAGGAGAGCCAGCCAGCAGTGGAGTACTCTGAAAGTCGTGGTTACAGGAGCAGGACATATCTGTATGGCAAAGTGGGAGATGGAAGGGTGCTGGACGCACCCAGGCACTGGCATGGATCTAGCTGCACAAAGAGAAGCAGCAGTGAGGGAACAGGTGAACAGGCATACAGGCATCCATAGGAACTATCTGCCAAAAAGGGTGCACAGCATCTGCAGGTGTTAAAACCTGGCTATCAAATGATTTCTATACTTCCCTGCCAGAGGGCTGCATGTGGCATGCCGGGTGGTGAATTGTTACCCTTGTGCGATGGTTGTACCCCATCTGCTGTGGAGGGGCATGGGGCTGTTACACAATGTTGCTTGTGTGTATGATGTATTTTCTGCAAAGACCCTTGGTACCCTGCGTTCCCTCAACTGTTCTGTTTGGCATCTGTGATCTGCTTTTATGATGTAGGAGCACAAGTGCCAACCCCGTTCTCCCCACGATGGCGAAATCCCTAAACCACAAACATGTACATGGCTGAGTTGGAGCCACATGCTGGCGTCAGTCTGGAGGTACTCTCCAGAGCTGGAGAGGGGCTACGTTCAGAATCCATCCCAGGTTGTCAGGTGCTTGCTTCTCAGAGAGGCAAGGGAAGTTTTCAGCTGGTGTTTTTTAACTGTGAAGTTTGGTGTTGTGTGTGTAAAAGTACATGATAGAACAGCACTGCAAAGCAGCTGTGGTCAAGCAAGCAGCAGTATTTAAGCTGTGCAAACATAATAAAGCTACAAGCATCACTCAATATGGTAAATACTGTAGCCGCAAGCCCTTCCTCTCTCAATTTGTACCTCTCTGAGCTATCTAAAGTAATCCTACCCACCTCCAAAACTGAGATCCCTGCTGGAGTGAGAATATTAAAGCAATGCTTCCCTGAAGATACCAGCTGTGAGAGGTTTGGAGTGCTTACCCCTCTTTGCCTGCGCCCAAAATAGTATAAGTCTTTTTGCAAGTGAAGATGATTACTTGAGCAGGAAAGGATTAGCAGATGTGAGCATTGCATAGCTGGTTATGCTAGTCACATTTTCCTAAATAGAAATTCTATTAGATGCACGCAAGCCAGGGAGTGCTGTGGAATGCAGCTCTTTTCAAATAGATGAACATATACATGCATATCTGTGTGCCTTTCCCAGACTTTCCATCGCCTTTCTGTTGAACAGGGAATATATTTGTGTGAGTAAAGGATTTCTGCTTTCTGCATTACTGGTACCTTTAAAAGGGACATGGTGTTTTCACTAATTGTAATGACATTACATGGGTATTACAAAGCCCTTGTATGTGTAAGAGGATCTCTGGGTGTTTCATGAACTTCGCAGCAACCAGCTGAAGGTATCTACTACTGCTGCTGTAGGAAGAGAAACTGAGGCACAAGCTCATGGAGCTGATTTGATTATATTCACTTTGTAGCCCAATCCCCTGGATCCTTGTTAAGCTGTTAAACCCTGGCCTTGCCCCAGACTGTCCTTTAGGTTTGGGGTGATGCCAGAAACAGAACCCAGTTCTCAGAAAGCCTTTACTTTTTGGTGGATGAGTTCCCTGATGGAATATAGACCTGAACAGGCTTCTTCAGGGTTATTTACAAAGCCTCTACAGCTCAAGCAAGAGAAGCAGTGAAAGTGTTGGGAGCATGTAGGGGTCAAGGGAATGCCCTTTCTGCAGTATCCTGCCCTTGCCCTGGATTAGGGGGAGCATGGAAACATATTCTGAGGATTGTTCTCTGAGGCAGGGATGCAATTCTGGCTCAGATAATGATCCTGCAAGGGCTGAGGCTGCTGGTGTTTGCTCTGGGTGACTTCCTCACTGTCAATCAACACTGTTCCTGGTAGTGTTGAAAGACCTGTCTTACTGCTTGACATTGCCTCCTGACCATATCAATTAGTACTTTGCTTTTGCAGGGCTAATGAATTGGGGAATTTCAAGTGCTTTACTGAAACCAACGGAATGCATACAATGTTTTGGATGCAGGGGGAACCTCACCAAATATAGGGAATCCACACACCTCCAGTGTATTCCTCCCGTGGCCCTCTGAAGAAAGCCAGCCTTTTGAAGCCTGTGTCTTGTAAAAGCAGCTGTTGGGCAGAATTGGAAGCAGCTGCAGCCCCTTGTGAACCAGATTAAATGTTGTGTTGCTTGGGAAAATTTACCAAGGAAACGGAGACCAAAAAATAGCTGAGTCTAGAGACTAACAGCTCTGCTGGCTACCTGCAACACTGGTCTGCAAATTGCTAGCAGACTTCTAGGCAAAAGAAGGTTGTCCCGCATATTTGGCTAAATGGTAGCCTGGGACCTGGCCCAATCTTTCATCTTGCTTGCCAAGGATTTTACTCTCTATTCTCTCTTACCCCCCCACCCCCACCCCCTTGAGTTCTCTCCAAGGAATTTTTCACTCCTGATACCCCACACAAAACCAGAAACCAGGCAAAGCATGGAGCTTCTTCTGCTGAATCAGCAGACGGGAAAGAGCTTGGCTTTGGATGACTTTCCTTTCTCTCCAGAGGACAAATATGTAACACAGGACGTTTTGGTGTAATTCTGTACTAAACTCCCATTTGAATCCTTTTGAAGGATTAGTAGTTAGTTGGACTGGATTTCATTGGTAATCTTTCTAGCCAAAAGGGAAAGTGACTGTGTTACCCTCCCAAGCAGGGATGGGTCCTTTGGGCTAGGACACTGTGGTGGAGGTTGCCTGAGTGGCACTGTGATAGGGATGGATGGTAGGGGCTAGTCCCTTGGCCTGGCACTCTCATATCTCCCTTTGCGATTAGACCTAGCTATCTAGAGCTAGCCTGGAATCACTGTGCCTAACTTTAGGTGTTTAATTGTTGTGTCCCACTTAGGAGCCTGTGCACCCATGAGGTTTTTCTTACTGGAGAGCAGCAGCTCCAGGCAGTGATTCAGAGTGAGCAGCCCCGGTGGGCTGAATCCAAGTCAAATATTTGTTCATGCTTCCCCAAGCCAAGCAGGGAGCCAGGCCTGAGACCTATGTCCAGCACAAACCTACTTCCACCCTCCCACCCCCCAAGTCAGCTTGCCTGGGGTCAGACAAGTGATGACAGCCTGGAGGCGGGTGTGGATGCGGGTGCAGCACTGGTGTTTTGAGGAGGACATGACCAAGGCAGCCATGTTAGGGACAGTCTTAAACTGCTGAGAACCCACAGCCTTTGGCTTATGGTTTATTTAGATCGTAGCCCTAGTGACCAGGTGTCCATAAACACTGTTAAATGAACAAGCTTGAGGTCCTAGCAACCGTTTCGCTGGGTCTGCAAGAGTTGACAGACTTGCTTTGCTGTTTGGCAGGTTTTGTAGTCACGTGCTGAGCTGCCAGCCACTGCAGAGACATTTCAGCAGTTTCTGAAACTGCTCCACTAACCAGTCCTTTGGCCCCAGGCTGTCCCACCAGCACAAGATGATGAGGGCCATGCCCACCCACAGGGCAGGTCGCCCAGCTTAGCCCAGCAAAACAGAACACATCTCTCATCCTTGTGGCAGGGGACGGTGCCCTTTCACCACCTTTCCATATCCCCAAAAAACCCCAACAAGCCACCTTCTTCCTCTCCATCCCCCAGGAAGGCAGATCTCTAATCCTGCCTCAGTGTGAATGCAGGCAGGGATCCTTTCAGATCATAAAGCAATAAATAAATACATTTAGCCAATGCCTAATCAAAATTAAGTATGAATATCATGAAAATGCTGGAGTAAGGCTTAAGGACAACAGACAAAGAGTAAGTTCACACATTTAGATATTTTTCTTCCTACCAACAGCAGCATTTATTGAAGTGCATTCATAATGACATTGGAAGGAAACCTTACCCAAAATATGAACATTTGTGTGTAAGGAAGTCTGCAGATCAGTGACTGAACGGCTGAAGACCCTTTGCGTGATGTCTTAATGAGAGGGGGGGGACCCTGAAGGCCTGTGCTCTGCTCCTGGAGACACTGCAGGATGAAAGCTCAATGGATTTATTTCCCTTGGCAAAATGGCCATTTCTAGTTGTAATTCATGACTGAAAGAAGTGTCTGCAGGTATTTCTTAGAAGAGGGGAAGGCTGTCGGCTTCACGCGAGTCTGTGTGGTTACCACATCATATCTTGCGTGTCTCATACATCTACACTAAATCCACTCACAGGGTGAGCAAAGCGATTGCTTTTTTAAGTCATCTGATGTTTCTCTTAATATTTTGCCCAGGGTTTTGGCTCTGGCCCATCATGCAGCTTAAATAATTTTTGATAGATAGGGTTTGAAACAGAATGGCTTTATGTAAACAAAACTTCAGTCTATTCTTCATGGAGTTTGAATTTGGGAATTTCACCCTCCCCTTTATTTTCCATTTCCCTTTCCCTTCTTTGTTAAGTGAATACAATATAGAAAAGCATTCCCCGGGCTTTCATTCCTATCTTCCTTTCTGGCCAGATGAGCTGGGAAAGTGCAAAAACAGCAGGATGGGATTGCTCCTGGCTTCCAACACCGGGTGTTTTTCACGGGCATGGAAGAAACCCGCCTGCCTTCCACCCAGCTGGTGGTTCTGTGTGTGCCCCCCTGCTGCACTGACACCGGGGCTGGCTGCCTGGGACTTCCCTGTGTAGGAAATTGTTTTGCTTCTTCCAAACATTTGCTTCTGGTTCCTGCACAAGCCTTTCCAGAGAAGGTGAAGTAGAACTAGCCAGCAGACTCTGTCACAGCTTGTGGTTATGGAAAATGTGCTTTCTTTGGCTCCCCTGGTTGTGCCAGGAACGACTCCTGACTAGACCCGCATTTCAGAAGTGCTTCACTTCACAGTGAAAGGGCCTTGCAGAAGGAGAAATTATCCTTCATTGCCTATGCACAAAGAAAAATCTTTAGTTTTGCTGATGTGCTGAAATGCCTAAGAATAATTTGGGTTTGAAATAGGCAAAGCCCTGATTACGAATATGGGGGTAGAAGGGCTTATCTTTAACACAGCAACTGTCTGTTGTTGGTAAGGGAGTAGGCTGATAAAACCTGCAAAGTGGTTTTGACTTGCAAAAGTATGTTTTGGCTGAGTAAAAAGAGAAAGACAGTTGGCAAGATATTTTGAGACAAATTGTTAAATGCAAGATGTGTTTGTCCAAGGTACATGAAGACAGCAGTATAATTTGAGAGGTGATGCAAGCCCGGTCTAGTTACACCAACAGGCTATAGTAGCCCCAGTCCACTGCGAGGCCACAGGCAGCATGTGCCATCTGCATTAACTGGTGTGTTAATGAAAGCAGGGAACAGCCAGGCTGAAGGAAAAGAGCTTTGAAGGAAGGACTCTTCCTTCAGGGAATTTGTTTGGTTTTTATCTTGTTGCTGCCTGTGTCATGGCTGTGAATGTGAGAAGGCTTGTTTGTTAGTAGAGCTGATCTGGATAATAGCAGTAATGTGAATTAGCTTGTATTTTGTTGGGGGGGGTTATGCATATGCAATTCTTTATAATGTACATACCTTTGTGTTTGTAGAGGGACAGACCTAAGGAACCTAAGAAACATAGTGAAGCTAGCAACTTAAAAAACATTTAGTTGCACCCCCTGCTCCTTGAAAGGGCTCTTGTGCTGAAAGATTGTTGACAAAGCTAAACAAGAGGTTTTGACAGGGGTATTGCCACTGCTTCACTGTAGGCACTTACAATTAAGCCTGGATAATTTAGGAGGAAGAACATCTCTTCTAGAAGAGCTGAGAGCTGGCCCCTAACACCTGAGGTGGTGTTGCAGATGAAGTGAGATGCACTTCACTTGTAAGAGTTTATTGATATAAGAACAATTTAATGAAGTTGCTAGTAAAGACTCAACGGCAAGGTACATTTGATTATTTAACTGTGTAGAGTACAGGGTCAGAAAAAATTGTCAGGGAGACCCTCCCTGAAACTCATGAAAGGACCCCCTTGCTTTCTAAACTCCCTCTTAGAGGGCAGTTTACATGCAGCTGGATCCAAACTGACCTTGGTCAATGGTTTATGTCTAAAGGATTATATATGCACAATCAATCCATTACATCACTTAGCTAAGATTTCAAACTTCCAGTGCACTTATTCCCAATGCTTACCCGCTATCTGATGCAATAAGGATTCTTTTAACCTTGAGGGGTGTCTATACTCAAGGGAAGATCCTGGCATGCTTGCTGCTATGCAGGAGAGCTCAGTGGGCCCTGGGCTGTCCACTATTTATAAGTAAGAGTAAGATAATTGACTTGTTGTGTTTGCATACTAACTACAGAAGTTAGTTTCTTCCATATTTGCCTTGAGTCAGACCTTAACCAGCACTATAGTTAGGTGCCTTTATTTAGCCCTTGAATGTTACGGTGTTGTCTTCCCCTGAATCCACTTGGAGTTGGATGCAGCCATCACGGACCAAATGCATCCCTTACAATCACCACTGATGGCTATCACTGAGCAGCATTACAGGAAATAAAGGTCAGATGGCAGGGGTGGCGGCGGCACACTCACAGATGGGCACCCCTGCAGTGGGAGCTGTGGTTGCGTGGTTTATGGGAAGCTCTGCAGTCATCACCTCGTCCCGCACTCCTGAGCGACTTGGCCCTGCTGCTTATGCTAAACAATCATTAGTCTTAATCACCAGGTTTACCTAGTGGTTAGTGACAGGGGTTACATTTCCCTCCCAACATCAGAAGCTCCTATCGAGCAAGGCTTCTTCAGAGCTGACCTGACTCTCAGCATTTGAACAGGGGCAAGATTCTGTTCAGTTCAAAATCCAGTAAGCTGAGGTCACGTCCTTTGACTGCATGGTGGCAGTAATGAAGAAAAACACATTTGTTACCTTTAAACTTGGTAATGGCAGCATCCAGGGCACCAGAGATTAGCACAAGCTGTTATTCTGCTAGTGAACTCAGTGTTTTTGTGTGAAGCCTACTCCTGTGTCTCAGCTAATATCCTTAAAGCCAACTCAGCTATCCTTGCTGTGCTCTGCAGACAGCAGTGCAAGTCCATGCAGTTACTTCAACATGATGCTGGCCTATCAGACCTTCAAACTGAGCCCTGTACTGTATAAAACAGCAATTTGGTGTCATATGTGAACAGAAAACCCTGTGGTCACTTTAAGTGCAATACTTAATAGAGCAATACGTGAATCGGTGTTCTTCCACCTGCACGAATGGCCATTACACCCTTCCCCCTTATAACAGCACTTGCTCATTTTTGTGATTTCCTCTGTTGGTTTCCATAATCTGGGCGGTGAGGGCTCAGTTAGCTGGTGATTGATTTAAGGGTAGATGAACTGTCCCCATACCAGCCCCCTCTGTGCCCATTAGTGGAGCTCCCAGGCAGGTTGATGACTTGGTCCACTTTGGCAAACATGTGAACGCATGCATACAGTGTGCAGCTGGGGAGAGGTGGATGCCTGCAGTTGTGTTTGCAAACCCCTGAGAGCCTCCACCAAGGTGGGAAGTTTGGAAATCCCTGGCAGGTACAGAAAAGCTCGCAGATGTGAGCCTTCAACTGCAGGGTGCAGAACTTCACTGCTGAAATTGAGGGTACCTGTAATAGAAAGTGGAGTAGATGGGGAACAGAGAGGTTTGCTGAGCTATGAGGTGTCAGGGTATTTAGGAAACCCTTAGTTTGCCTTATCTTTTGACAGCTAGAACAGCTGCTGCCTTGGCCTCTAAGCATGGTACCTTCCAGGCTAAGCAGGAAGGCCTGGACATGCAGAGCATCAACTGTAGATCAAAGACCAAACAGACGAAGGGTGGACATAAAAGTAGAGTGAAAACAAGGAGATCAGTGAGCAAGAGGAAGTGCTCTGCCAACCTCAGGTTGTCCGCAGATCACAGTTTGAGAAGCACAACTTCCTGAGCTACCTGTTTCTCACCAAGGTGGACCAGTAACATAAGCATTCTGCAAGTTAGGAAGGACTACTGCACGGGCAAACCTGCTTCATGGGACATGCCGGGACTGTCATGTCACTTCCATTGTCCAATTCTCTGTATATCTGAGAACCTTACAATGCACAAGCTCCCACGGCTTGCTTAACACCCTACATCTTTTCCCTTTTTGCTTATCAGACAACGAAAAACTTCGGTTTTATTTCTGACTATCAGTGACAATCAGCTGGGAGAAGACCTCAAGAACTTTCTTAGCGTTCTGCTTCTTCGGTTTTTAATCGTGGTTTTTTTCCTCTTTGTTGGTTTGATTTTTGTCAGATCTCTTGGCTCTATTATGAAAAAGCATTTAAAGCCTGAATTTTCTATGACGCAGTGTTAACATTTGGTGCATGGCTAGCTGTTGTGCTATGTTTTTTTTCCATGTGTCACTTTTCTGTCTTCCCATCTTCCTACTACTCTTTTACAATAAAATGACTCAAGAAGTTTACAGATGACAGAGCTCTCCCTGTAGCTATATTGGGTGCAGTGCCTCAGTTCCACCACCTGCTGGAAGAAATCAGAATCCAGCAAGGTGACCCAAGCCAGGTCCAGAAAGTAAATTAATCTTTCTCCTCCATCTTGAGTCGGTTTGATTTGAACCGATGAAGTGAGCAAAGATGAGCTGGCATATGAGAATAACAAGAAAGCATCGAGAAATGACCAAATTTAAGGTGGAAGAAAAATGAAGCTTGGTATTTTTTACCTGGGGCAGGGTCGCACTGATGAAACCTGGTTGCACTTTTGCTTTCACTTATGTAACTGACTTCTCCAGTGTGTTTGGTTCAGAACTTCATGTTCTTTTCAGCAGGAAAGTGGCTATGCAAAAAAGGGATACAGATCTGCCTCTATCACCAGCGGCACAGAGCCCTGCAACTGAGTCTGACTGGCTTTGTAGTGACATGGGATGTAAAACAGGGCTGTGAGTTTTCTTTCAGTCTTCTACATAATCTGATCCATCTCTACAAAGCATCATGCTCCCAACTCTTTTACCCACGGAAATTACCAGCATTGTTCATCTACTTTGATCAGGACTGGTGTGTCAGCTTCAGAAGCTTCTCTTTTTCTCCTGCTTCTTGTGCTCCTTGTAAAATGTATTTCTGTGCTTGAACGGTTTCCATATGTGAGCTTCAGACACAAGGTGGCTTGTCCTGAATGATATCACTTCAGGTACCAGGTAGCTTTGGTGCAAAAAGTTGCTCTTCACCTGAAGCATCAATTTTATTGCCACTTGTCCATCTTTCTCCCTCAGCAGCTAGCCAGCTGGCACACATTTTAAGTCCTGTGATGCCTGCTCTTCTATAAATATAAATATACCAGAGTATCTCTTTCCTTGAGGAAGCACAGCACACCCTTGCTCCTTCTCTTTCTTGATGCCTTCTAATAATCAGGGGGAGAAATAATAATAATAAAACATAATAACAGAAAACTAGCTCCTAATTTTACACCTGGTCTATTTTAACAATGCTAAGGTTCTGTCGTTACTTATGAGTGGATTACAGAGCATTTGACTTTTGATTTAAGGTTCAGATTTAATAATAACTGATGCACCTTCTTAGATCTGGTTTGGTGAAAGCCAGAGGCTGCAAATATGCAGGTGTGAAGAGTTCAGCTGACAGTCCCTGCTGCTGTTGCACACAAATTCTGTGTGTCTCACCTGCCTCAGGGAAATTCAGAGTGACTGGGCCTATATAGTACAGCCAGGAAGCCCCTAGTGTCACCAAGTTTGTGGCAGTATTTCTAAAGTACCTTGCAAATGTATGCCCAGGTCTGCACCTGCATGAAATTCAGTGGATTATAACCCCTTGCAGTTCTGATGATTTTAAAGCAATGAGTCATGGTGGTGTCATTACTTCAGTGTACGGTCACTGTGCAATAATTCAAATCAAAATTGTAATTATTGATACTTGCAACAAGCAACCTGATACCTTCTGCCAAACTGGGGCAGGTGTGTGAATGTAATCACTGTGTGACACTAATTAATCTGTGTTGCTGGTCAGTATGCAACACATGGCTCCCTGCATCCCAACTGAGTTCAATTTAGCAGAGTGGTTGCAGGATTTAAAAATACTTTGCAGTAAGAACTCAATAATAATAAAAAAAAAAAAAGCAAGCAGCTCTAGGGCCAGCTTTTCAGCTTTGCATGGCACCTAACAAAAGTGAGCACCCGTCTGTATCAGTCAAGGGGTTTTTCCAGGTCTGTGGGAGAAGGAGGATAGAGTTGCATATTATTTCTGAAAACTGTGAGCTTAGAAATCATCTGATGCATGAATTCTGTGTGAGTGAAATAGCGAAGGCCAGCTGCTCACTGTGGTGGCCCTGCAAATCCCTTCAACTGGCAGCACAGCAAGAACCTGGGAGCTGCCTGGGCTCCCTCCTCTCTGTGCAGCTACAGAGATACCATGGAGCCAGATTAAATTGCTGGATTAAGCACTCCCACAGCCCAGCATCTGGATCTTCGTGACAGCTGTGCCCAGGAAAGAAGTCAAGTATCTGTGCCATAACTGCGTCAACTGGTGTGTCATGGGTCACAGCATTACAGCTGGGAAAGGTCTGCTAGGTCGTTCACTCACATTTCTTAGCCAGCACAGGATTTGACTCAATAAAGGGTTTGTTGCTGCTCTAAACATGGCATTTTAAGAGATTTGGGCAATGCAGTCCTCGTCCCCTTCTCTTGGGAATTTATCTATCATCTGCTATAACTTGCTACCAGGAAGAGTCTAGCCTAACATTCCCATTTTAATATGATCCTATTAATGATCTTTATGCCTTTCCTCTTTATCAAAGCCTCCCATTTCCTCCATCTGTAATGGTACAATAGCCTGCTTAATTCCTGCAGGGCTGGGCTGGCTTTTGAGGGAAAGATACCCCACACCAGGGCTTACACCTCTGAGAGCCCCCAAAAGGCTGGGTTCCTGTTCTACCAAAAAGCTTCATCCACTGCCTTAATTATCTGCACTGAAGGATCCCACATACTCAAATCATGAGATGTGTCTGTTAAAACGAATATTTTACACTCTTTTTTTTTTTTTTTTTTTTTTTTATCTTGTATGTTGAAGTTTGGAACAATTTCCTATTTTTTGTCCATTCTTCAAAACTTAGACAATGAGCCCTGCATGGAGCTGCATGCATTGGGAGGTTATTTTTCTTCATCAGTCTGTTCTTGTTGCTAAACCTGTGTTGCCACTGTGAGCAGGGCTTTGTCCAGGTGAGGTGCCTGTCAAAGGGCTGGGTGCCTCTGCCTGCATCAAGCCTGGGTTCCCTGCCAGTGTCACTGCATGCCTGGTGCTCACCAGCTCAAGCTGCTTTGTATTCCTTGTCTTTGATAATATACCTCATTTCCCTCCAGGCAGTGGGATTCCTGAGCATCAGTTCTTTGCTGCCCCTTTTCGTTATGCCTTACAAAGTTCAGCTGGAGCTATTGCAATGCACGTCACCTTCTGGTGCTGCAGCAAGAGATTATCAGCATTGGTCTCCTTTTGATTTAGATTTCACACATCATTGGCAAGATCAGATTCATGCTTGTGTGACTAATTTGGAGAACAGCTTTTGCTAATGGTGTTAAGGAACATTTCATTATAACTCGCCTTTCTTTTCCTTCAGCTCATTTCTTCTTTCCCGTTACTGAGTATGAATGTTGCCATCGAACATGTTTTACTTTCACATGGTTACTAGGAATTTCTTTTCGTTTCTATTCTAAAGAAAGAAACCAGGAGATGAATCAAGTTAACTTCCCAAAGCTGTTCTCTGCTGTTTTACTCTATATGTTCCAATGATACTGATTAAAAGCATATGCTGTTGCATCTGAAAGAAAGCTCCTCACCTGTGTGATGAGCAGGGCTCTTATCACAAGTGAAGAGAGAGCGTTTCACTTATTTTCATTTGCTCTTTTAAGCACAGCTTTCTCATTCATACCGTTGCGGTGATGATCTCAAAAATGGATTGATTAAAATCAAGATTCTGTGGATTATACCCTGAATAAGCAACTGGGCTTGCAGAGGAACATGTATTTTCTAAGGAAGCTGTCTCCATAGGGTTGCAAAAGAAAAACCTACTAAAAATGAAATCTTGCTGTTGGTTTTGGGATTTTAAAGGTTATTTTTATGGAAACTTAACTTTTGGGATAAGCATGCTGTGTTAGGTTAGTCCTTTGAAAGCGCTCCTTCTTTTAGTAGTTTAAGTCTGACCTTATTTGAAATGTACTACTTTTAAGATCTGTATCTTTCAAAATAAAAGGGAAAAGAAAAAGACTTGAAATGAGACCAAATTGAAAGTGAGAGTCCTCCTTTTTTCAGCTCTGTTGTCAAAGCAGCAAAACTGGTGCAGAAAAACACATATTTTATGTATGTCCTCCTACGTTTTCTTTGCTTTTAAAAGCAATTCATCATATTAATGAGAAGACCATATCCATGAGTCTGTAGCCTTATCTGGTAGAGCTCTTATGACCAGACCTTTCAGCACAACTATTTCTAGTGCCTACAGTGCTAAGCACATGTGTAAATACTTTGTTGAATCAGCGCCATAGCTAGGAACCAGCATTTAATACCAGTCTGCCATTAGACTGCAGGGATTAAAAATAAATAGAATTAGTTCTTTGTGTCTCTGATCAGAGAATCTGAAGGAGAGCGTGTCCCAGAGCTTTAATATTCTCAACACTGTAATTTCAGTATTCTTGTCTTGTACAGCTAAGAATAAGCTCTGAGCTGAGACGTAAGGTATAACTTGGGCACTGTTAACATGATGCTGCAGGATGGCTCATCTCTTGTCACTCAGCATCTCCCATGCATCTTTTTGGAACTTCCAGTTATGTCTTTAGGACTGGACAAAATGACAAATGTGGCAAGAAAAAAAAAGGGGAATCAAGTCTTCATTTTCTCCCTCCCAAAGGGCCCTCTGTCTTTCTCTGCACTCCCTGTGCTCCCTCCCATTCTGCTCCATTGGCACAGAGAAAGGGTTTGCTATGTCTGTATCCTTTGAGTCTTGTCCTGCAGGACTTGCTGTGTCATGCTGAACAAGGCTGTTGGTGGGGCTGCACCCTGAATTATTCTCCTGCTGCAGATCAGCCTTTGGGAATCAGCAAAGATACCTCTTCCATAGTGGATAACTTGCTGCTGCATGCATCCTGTGCATCCTAACACCTCTGCCGCCTCCTCCTCCTCCTGTACTCTGAGTGCCAGAGGAGGTGGAGGATTTCCCTCTCTTAAAGAGCAGCTACCAGTGGCTCCCTACATGCAGGGGAGGAGCATCCGCCTCTGTAACCACCAGCACAGACTGGGCAGTGGAGACAGAGAGCACTCAGTGTTATTTTTAAACAGTGAGGTGGCTTAGTCGGCCTTTTTACAGACTACCAAATCTGGGCACAGAGGGTGGGTGCCAAAATGCGAGAGCAGCTGATTGTGCCTCTGGCTACTGCTGGCAGGCTTCCTCCAAAAGGCTCCGACAGCAGGGTGGGGTACCAGACCAGTGGCCATCACAGCTCCTGTGTCATCAGGGAAGTGCTTATGGTGGCATGGCCACGTGATGAGCTGCAAACCTGGCCCCCGCACACCTCAGGTGGACACTGGCTTGGTGTGTGCATACTTCTGGCTGCTGGCAAAGTCTGCAGCCCCTTTCCTCTGCTACATCACTCCCTTTGAAGACACAAAACATTGCTCTGACCCTTAAGCTGGAGGATGGGGTCCCAGGGGACAGGCATCTGCTACCCTCTGTGATGCTGGCTGACTGTGCATCCCTTCTGTCTCTGGGTACCTGTGCTTAGGCAACATAGGTGGGCTGAATTCAACAGACCTCAGCACAAAGCACCCTACAGGCCTGCAGTCTGAATCCCAGGTGTGCATTGTTAAGAGGCTGTAGTCCTTAGGGTGTGGTGTACCTGTTGGTTGAGGCCTGTGGACCCAGTTTGCCTCTGTCATAGCAAGGCTATGATGCCCATAGAGGAGCTCTCTGGGTAAGTGCCTCAGTGTGTACTTGTGTGTTTGCTTTTACAGTCCTTACTCCCCCAAGTTTTCCATTTGCCGTTCTGCTTACAAAGGACTCCCTTGCTGTGTTTCAGCCCTATCAGAGATACAAGCGAAGAGGCAAAAGAGACACATCTCTGCCAGGCCACTGCTCTGCAAAACTGTCTCCCACTTCCAGGGATCAGCATCCTTGATAAACTCATCAAGACCTGTCCCATCTGGCTTCAGCTGAACATGAACCAGGAAAGGGCTGGGGCGATACTTGGCAAAGAAACAGCAGGGGTAAGTCCAAAGTGGTTTAAGTTAAAACCACCACATTTCTTGTCCTTGGTGGCGCTGGTTAGGAGACCAGCACCTTTTTTCACGTGGAATCAAAAATATTTAGCAGACTCTGCTCTCTGTTTCCATTACCATATGATGCTTTAGCCACTCACAATGGTGCAAGACAGATATAATGGCTTCGGGGAAGACAGAAATCTTCTATCTGTTTTTATTTACTTAGCATGTAGATTCGTGGAGATGTCTTCTCGTTCACTGCCACGCCCATGGTGTGTTGACTATCCTAATTTGGACAATTTAAAAAAAAAAAATCCCTGAAGAAAGGACCTTCCAATTCTGGGAGCTGCTGGGAGTAATTTTTGTTGTAATAATTGCTATCTGATCATCATAAGATGAGTGTTAGAAAATGGCAGACTCGTGCAAAGCTCAGAGCTTGCTTAAGGAAAACAGCTCTGTAGGAATGGGAGCTCCCCATCCCCGGAGTCTCAGAGGTGAGGCATGGCATGGAGTAGGTGTCCTGGTTGGGTCTGGGAAGGCCAGGTGTAAATGACCTGAGCTGATGGCAGAATACAAGGGCAGTTCACTTACCTGTGCTTTGGGGAGGTTTGGGCCTGCCCCTTGGCTGAGTCAGTCTATGCCAGGGCTACAAATTGGCACAGCCAAGTGACAGCCTCCAGCGGGACTCACCTGACCAGCCCAACTGTGCAGCGCACCTCACCCTGGACCAGACTTCTCAAATAAGTTGGGCAAACTATTCTCTTTGTTTTTCTGCACTGCCTGTAAAGGGAGACCTGAGTGACTGTCTGTGGTACAGCCGTGTATGGCCCTGAGCCTCCTTGGTCATTAGCCACTCCTGCAGGCAGGGCCGTTCCCCACCTCCGAGAGGCTTCGGGGGTAAGCTTTGCCTCTGTTCCTGCTGCTCACGCTGGGCTCAAGCGCTGTCCTCAGCTGCAGCTTGAAGCAGGCAGGAGAAGAGCTGGCGCATCAGAGGTGTCACACAGCAAGGGCCAGCTCTTCTGCCTACTCTGAAACCACCTGAAGCCAAATCAGCACTGCACCTTTCCCACCACTGGTGAGTATGGGAGAAACTGGTTTGTGTACTAGTCCTGACCTGGGTGGTAGAGTTAGATACAGCTCAGAAAACCCATCTTCTCCTCATCTGGATAGCCATGGTCCAATTTTAGCCTCTGGAGCCATGGCAACCAGTCGTGCTGATCAAGAAAACAGAAGTGATTCATTTCCAGGTTTCGCTTCTCTCGTTGCTTAAGTTTAATTTCAGATGAAACACTTGACTGATGCAATGTGAGATAGTGCTGGCTGAGATCCAAGGTCGCAGTAGTCTCTTAAGGTGTGTTAAAAGGGACCGTGCTGTCACACAGGTGTTAGGACCTGGGGAAGGGAAGGCCTCTATGGCTTTTTCTTACCTGCAGATACTGTCTGTGGTGCAGGAGGAGGGGGCTGCCCTGCCTTAGATATAGGCCTGTTTCAGGCATGCACCCGTTTGCCATGTGTTTATTTGGATTTTGCCTGCACTGCTGGTGGACCTGAGCCCCTAGGGCTCAATTCCTTATAAATGGCGGAGGCCAAGATGACAGAACTGTGCGAGGTTGTGAAGCTGCCCCAAAGCTGCGTGTTTAGCATGGAATGCTTCAGAGTGACAGGAGATGCCCTTATGACTCGGACTCATGCTGAGAAAGGTCCTGGCTTCTAGACAAACTTTTTTTCTTAATTCCTCCATCCAAGAAATCAATGTTTTCTTGATAGTTTTCCACTACGTTGTAGTTGATTAATCATTTTATCAATTCACATTTCTTCTTTCTAATATTAATATCCAGACTCCAGAATTAGCCCAGTTTTTAAATTCAGTTTTTATAAAAATACCTTGACTCTGTCCTGCAAAAGCCTGCTATCAAAGAACAGATAGAGGTGAAGATTACTTTGTCTTTCTATCTGCAGCTTCAAGGTACAAGCTAAAAATATCCTTGACAGTGAGCTTTAATTAGAAACACACTCAGGAGGCTCATGCAATACAAAGAATATTTTTCTTTTGTATGTGTTTTCTCTCTTTTTTTTCTTTTGTCTTCTTTCTTCTTTGTTTCTTTTTCCTTTCCTCTTTCCCCTTTCCTCTTTCTTCATTTTTAATTCCACTGATCCCATTGGTGGTGGCTACAGTGGTTCCACTGTTTTCACTTAAAGCCTCAGGTCTCAAATCAATGTCTATGAATACCTGACCGGAGGGAGTACAGAAGACTGAGCCAGTCCATTCTCAGTGGTATCCAGCGAAAGGATAAGGTGTGGTGGGCATAAACTGAAACACAGGAAATTCTGTTTAAACATTAAGAAAAGTTTTTTTACTGTCAGGGTGATCGATCATTGGAACAGGTTGCCTAAGAAGCTGTGGAGCCTCCATCCTTGGAGTTGATAAAAATAATGCAAGACACAATCCTGAGTGACTTGCTGTAGTCGATCCACCTTTGAGCGTGGGGGTTGGACTAGATGATCTCCTGAGTTCTTTTCAACCACATCTGCTCTGTGATTTGCAGACCAGTTGATAGACTTGACATCAGTGCTGCCATCCAGAGGGATCTTAGACGAGCTAGGGGGACAGGGCTGGCAGGAACCTTCTGAAATGTAACAAGGACAAATGCAAAGCCCTGCCCCTGTGAAGGCAGACCCCTGGCAGCAATCCAGGCTGGCACTCTGCAGGAAGGGCCATGTAGGAGTGGCAGGCAGCAGGCTAGGCACAGACCTATGGGGGGAGGGGGCTGCACAGCAGCCCCCTGGTACCTACAGGGAGATGATGGAGAAGATGAAGGCAGGCTCTGCTCAGCACTGCATGGTGGGAAGACAAGAGGTGACAGACACACATTGAAACCAGAGGGGTTCAGGCTAGGTACAGGGAAACACTTTCTCCCTCTGAGGACTGTAAGTGGTGGCAGGTTGCCTGGAAAGTCTGTACAGTCTCCATGCTTTGAGATTTTCCAGACCTGTCTGGACAAAGCCCTGAACCACTTGGTTTTACCCAGAGGGTTGGACAAAAGTCCTCCTGGGGTCCCTGCCAGCCTGAATGATCTTCTGGTCCCATGAAAAACTCTGCCATGTGACACTGTGGCCAACAGGGCCTTTGGCCTTATGTTCCGCTTGTGGACACTTGAATCCTTTTCCTCTCAACATGAAAGCAACTCCTGTGGTTTAGACCCAGACAGGGACATTCTAGGGTGAATTGTCTGTGATTTAGGGCACTTATGTGAGGATGAGCACTTGACAAATTCTGAGAGCGGCTTTATACTCTTCTGTCAGTGAAACAGTTTGCCTTAGGCTCAAGTGGAACATCAGTGATGCATAGAAATTTTGCTGGTTCCTGTGCAGGTCTGAATTTCACCCATATGAAATGTCCCTTTATTCATTAATTTTGTTGTGTAAAGTTCAACCAAGTGGAACAAAGCTAAAACAAGGTCATTTAAAGGTGGATTGCACTGATAAAAAACTTAATTGCCAATGACCTAAAATAATATTCAGAATCTCACATAATGTAGCTAAACTCTTGATTCCTTTCTCCTTTTTCAGATATTCTTGGTTAGGAAAGACAGTAATGTGAACAACATGGTCCTTGCAGTCCGCCTGCCAGTGCAGAACGAGGCTCCTGGTGTGCTGGAGTACAACATTAAAGAAGAAAAATCAAGTAAATTCTTTACATTTTTTGGTCTTGCTCTGAATATTGTACTGAATCCTCTTGCGATCACCAGTATTTCTGTAATCTCACTTGCAATGAGCAAGTTACTCTTGTGACCAGCAGCAGATCTTTCTTTTATGGTGCAGTTCAGTTAATACTTCTGCAGCTGCTTTACCTCAGCTCCCCTGTGGTTCTGCACCTTGTGTTATCATTTACAGACTTGCAACAGGAAAATAAAGCACCCCCTGAAGAGCAGGCCAGTGCTTTGATCGAGTGAGAGGAGCTGCCTTGCACCAGGTGGAAGTCCTGGGGAAAGTGCAAGGCACTGACAGACTAAACCTTGTTAACTCACTGACTCTGTCTCTAGTTCTGCCACTGAATTTGGGGCCCACCAGGCATCTGACGTCTGCTACATTACGTTCCCTTTTCACGCACCTCATACAGGCGTACTGAGCAACCAGCTACCCCTTTACTCTTTTCAGTGCCTTGCTGTTTCTGGGAAGCAGCTAGGTCTTGGGGCTAGTGGTATCAGTGCTGCTCCTGATCGGACAGCCAAGTCTGCTGTGAGCAAGCAAAAATTAACCCAGTTCAGAGTCAGCTATGTCTGATGGAGCCCTCGGTGTAAGCGAATGTGGAAGGCACATGATTTCCACTTTCCAAGAAATACTTGTAAACACACAAGTTTTAGGATAGTCACAGAAACACACACTTGAAAGAGCTCATCAAAATAACTTCACGCTATTTATTTATATGAACACATCCGAATCCTCTGTCATTGAGGATTGCCCCAAAGCCAGCTCCCTGGTGTATATGTTTTACTCTCATTAACACACTTGTATTTCTGCTGATAAATGTTTCAGCTTATTTCTTCCCCCTTGACATTGCTCAAATTAATGTTTTCCTTCGCATATGTTTCTTTGCGTACCCCTGCATCATTAACTGACTTTAAAGCCAGAGGGACAAGTGAATCTCTTAATCTGCTCTAATCTCAAGCACAGACCATAGACTGTCACAGCATTGCTCCTGCACACAGCACGGCTGCCTGCCTGCCTGCTGTATACCCCCCTGGAAAGCTTTCTCTCTCATCTGCTCGTGTATTCAGAGCTTCTGCAGGAGGGAAAGAATAGCAAACTTTTGCCACAACTTCATGTGTCCAGATTAAGAATGCAAGGACAAAAGTTAGCTGCGGGGTGGGGAAACTTCTCTCTTTATTTAGTTATTTGAAGTTGACCTAGGACTTAGGTTTTGCGTGGTAGGAAATTGGGTTTTCAGTATTGAAGTTTTCCTTTGGGTAAGTTAAAAAGTGGAATCCTGCCATCTAAAAGTGTCATTTATAGAAATGTTACTTCTTGACTTGTGAGCAGTGCCATAAAATCTGATTTCTTTGAGGAGAGGCAAAGTAAAAGGTAGTACAAAATTTGCACTGTGAGCTAGCCTAGCTAAAAAGACCTTTCTGCCATGTTTTTCAAAATTACTTGCTCGCTATTTCTGATGTATCACTAACAACACAAAGGAAGTGTTCAGAGACACAGCTTTCTAGCAGGAACAAGAATTAAATCAGTTTCCACTGCTTTCATACATGCTGTGAAGTAAGTGGAGGAGGGTAGTAAAAAATTAGCTGTCATTCAATAAGCAGGAAAACTGCCATGATGTGTGCAGCAATCCCAGTCGCCATGAGGCTGATGCATTCCTATGGTGGATATTCACGTTATTTTTAGCTTGAGTTCTGTCAGTGTTGAGCTGTAGAAAGTCTCTCAGTTCTCCATCCCACACCTTTTTGACAGGAACACACTGAGCACAGAAATGGTCATGCTTTTGCTTCCGTTCTCATTTAGGGTAAGTGGCCTGGCCTTTGAGTTGAGAAGAAATTGAATTCCTGTCAGTAAAGCAAAAGGACTATATCTAGTACAAGGCGAGATGGTAAATGTTCTGTCTCGGAGTTACCTAATACATTTAGCTTTGGTTTATTGTCTCTGCATTACTCCAACTGCTTTCTAAACTTTTTTTAGGAAATAAAATTATGTGTTGTCCAAATGCTTTAATAGGGTTAAGACTAGAATTAGCTTCCTGGCTGAAGTACCCTGGTACGTCTGGATTGCCTTAGCTTAGTGAAGTGCCCTTCACTCTTCTCTGGTATTCTGTAGGTGTCAGGGTTGGAAACCTCTGAGCCCCCCAGAGACCTTATCTTACTGTGGAATGCAAGTCTGTTGAAAGTTAGGTGTTACACTTCCTGAGGGTGTGTAAAGCACACCAGCTGCATAGCTTGAGGACCAGTGTAGACTGGCAGGGTTTTTCCAGGCATCTAGTCTTTAACTTCAGAAAGTCTTGCTAAAAGAAGGCTTCAGCTTGCCACTGAGCATGGCAAACAGGGAGGTGAATCCTGATAGCTACCTGCTCTTTGAGTCTGCATGGAGTAGAGCTGGTGTCCTTGCAGTGCCCTTCAGAAGGAGGAGCTGTAATTTCCCTGCTATTTGAGAAACCCCCTCCCCAGCTATACTGGGGACAAGAAGCTTTGGTTGTGCTGGCCTGCTCCTAGTATTTCCTTTCTGAGTTGACACATGAGCAACCATCTCTCTAATATGCCCCACAGAGAGCTGTTTATCTCTTTCTGGGAGAGCTGACTACTCCTAAAGGTTTTGAAGGAGGAGTTGTTAACCTCCCTGTTAACCTCCCTTGAGCTTGTTCAACTTGACAGACTTGATACATGCAGATGTCAATTGAAACCTGAATTTGCATTGACATAGTTCAGATTTTATGGAGATCCTCCTTTCCAGCTAAAATTCAAGTTGCAACCCATCCCAGCTTACTATTTTGGAGCACCTTGCCAGCTGCCTTTTGTCCTTCTCATCAGTGCAATCTCAGCTTCACAAGTGACACAAAGAAGGATGCGCTATCCTTAGGAGTGACATGGTGGCTCTGTGCTATCTCTACTGTGATATCCATCTCTTACTTTTACCATATGCATCCTTAAACAGCAAGTTTTCCTGCTCAGCTGTTTGTAAAAAGCTGTTTTCATCCTGTCCTACTTTTCAGATAGTCACTGAAGAGGTTTTCCCCAGTATCACAATGATGGTACAGAGGTTGCTGCTCAGCCCCTGATATCCATATATAGCTGGCCATTCAAAGAAGCAGAAAAAAAACCCCAGAAGCTTCCTAGCATTGCAATGCCAAATAATGGTGGATCATTGTTTTTCTTTTCCCCATATCAGGTCTGCTTTGTTGAGGTTTGATGAAATATTTAGGGAAGTATAATTTTGTGATGAGAAGACCAGATTTAATTGTGGGGTTTTTTAAATGGAAATCCCCAAAGAACCCACTGGATCAGAGGTTCAGGAAATGAAACCTCTTCCCGTTTTTTCATGGGGAATTTTCACCTGTTCTGTGAAGATCTTGGAATCATAAAACAGAAGAATGAGGAGATTGGATTTTAAAATCTTTCTTCTGGTTCTTCATCTTTGGTTGTAGTTCCTCCAGAGACAGGAAGGCTGAGGTCTGGTCACAGCAGCAGGTATGGTAGAGACCCAACAGCAGATAGCACGTGGTTCATCAGAAAGATGAGAAACCTGGCAACTTTCAAAGCCTTAGATCTCTGTGGTTTTCCTTCTTGGTCTGAAGGATCCCTTACTTCTTACTCGGAACAGTGGGAATCTCCTGGAACAAAGGCTTGTTACAAGATTTCTTCCATGTCAAGATGCAGTGTTGGGAGGTACCTCTCACACTCTACTAAAATCTCAACTACTTTGAGCGCTTTCAGTTCTGAGAGTTGTCCCTTCTGCTGCATCGCAAAATGGAGCCTTACCCTCACCTGCCCCAAAAACTGAGCACCATTTCCTCAGCTGACTTGTACCCTTTGCTCTTCTCAGCAAACCAGTTGTAAACTCTGGTCCCAATTCTCATTGTCCTTTACATGTATCATTCCACTGGCATCAGTGACATTGCAGAAGTATTAAAAAGAGAAGAATCAGATGTTTAAAGTAAATGTGCATGTTTGAAGTAACATATATTGAGAGCTTGAAAGAAGCATCTGAGTAGGATAGACGACTTGGTGCAGGCAGTGACAGTTGCTTTTAGTTTCACAGAGTTATGAAGACACAGGCCATGAGGGTGAAGTCCTTTAACAGAAGAATGCTCTAGCACCATATACTGAGTGTAATACTTCCTTTTTTTTCTGGTAAATCTTCTGAATTACAGCTGAAGATAATGTGATTTCATGAAACACAAGTTGACCATATGCATCTCAGGAACCGTGCATATATGCTTTGGTGCACAATATGGAGTAATTGTTTTCCAAACTCTTCTGTACCAAAAAGAGGATGTGATTCCTTTCCAAATATGCAAAATTATGCTGAACAGCAGAAGTGCCTGCAATCACACAGAATAAAGAAGAACATATTATTTATATTGAAATTTTTATAGAAAAAAATATGGAATTGATTTGTCAAGTAAGCACTGAACTACTCAGGCTCATGTCCTAAAGAATTTGAGGCTGGCCTGATCCTGCCACGGGTGTCTGCTCTTGTAATCATGCTCCTGCCTCTTCACTGTGGATGGCTTTACTCGCTTGGAGGTTTAGATTCCTGAGGCAGTTCACATGAGCCCATGTTGTGGAGTGGGACAATCTGCTTCCAGGCTGGTCAGAAGCATCTCCTCCCATGTGCTGGGCCAAGGCTGAGTTGGGCCCCCAAAATCAATGAGTGCACAGCTAATGGAGGACTTTGTAGCGAAGCCTTGTCTGCAGCATGGTTATTTTGTTTATTACAGGAAAAATCTGAGATTTCAATTAAAACTCTGCCTACTTTGACCCTCCTGGCTTCTCTGGAGACAAACACTGAAGGAGCTGAAGCATAACAGGTCTTGAAATAGCCTTAGCACGTTCAAATAGGAGAGCCAAAATAAATTCTCTCCAAGTAATACAAAAATGTCCAGATCACAATTAATACCACCTTTGAAAGATGAGACATGGTGCCATTGGACATGGTAGATTATACTCAATTTCTGGTTTATGGATAGCAGCTGTACTTCAGGTTATATGGTATGGGCTTGTGGTAAGGACCCACAATATACCTTGACAGAAAACATAAAGGCAATTACTGCACTCAAAAACAGTTTAAGAGCCATCACTGAGTATTGCTGCAAAGTTGCAAGCCTGGTAGCAAGAAGGATGTTGATAAAGAAATCCAATGACCTGCCCTGGTCACCTAATTTAGCCTTTCTTAAAGTTAGACCAAGCTCAGGACATGCAGGCTGGAGCCAATACAAAATGCTTGAGACAGACAGTAGGGATTTAGGAAAAGACCACAAGTCAAGCAAAACACCCAGCAGCAGTTTACCTGCCTGGTTAATTCTCTAACTGCTTTTACCAAAGGAGATCTGTTTGCCGTGAAAGTTCATGAGGACCTGATCATTTTGTACATCCACCACCTACTGAGCTCTGCCCATGAGGACAGCAAGAAGAGTTACACCAGGTCTAGAGGCAGCAGGAAGGCAGGCCTTGCTGGGGAGTAAAAACAGCAATTTAGATGAGCAAACATGTTTCTTTGCACGTTGGATTTTAGGAAAGATTAAATCAGTCAGAAAAGGGAAGACATCATTTAAGGGCTAAGATTTCACAGTTTACTTTCTTGCCTTAATAATTCTAAATAGGTGCAGTCTAACACAGTGAAGGCAAGCTTAACTATCAAAGCCAAATTGGTCCATCATTACCACGTTACTCCAGCCACCTCTACATTTCCATTCCTCCTTCCCAAGTACACATGGGAGGAATTTTTTTATTATTATAGGCTAATGCCATTTGCACAGGGTAAAAGGGCATGTGCAGGCATTCTGACTGTCCTGTAGCAGTAACAGGTGGTAATTAACCAGCAGTAATCAGACAGCAGCATGTTTATAGAGGGACATTAGAGTAACATGGGGACGGACTTTGTTCATCTTTGCAGGCTGCTGAAAGCCCTGGTCTTCGCAGCCCAGCCAGCCTGAGGTGAGGGCTGTAAGCACTCCTGGCATGATGGCATAACTCAGGTGCAAGGGATACAGATTCCTGCCTGTGTTCCTGCATGGGTTGGTAGGTCCAAGCACTATGTGAAGGCACTCGGCGAGTAAGCACAAGACAGGGAAGAGGAGCCATATTGGCTAGGAACAACTCAATAGACGCTCTTTGTTGTATCAGACATCTTCACATGCTGATAATGGACTTGCCTATTCCACTCTGCTAGCACCCTGGCCACTATAGACAGATATGGTCCAATATAGCAGATTTCACTGATCTATTTTGTTAATGTTTCTTTTAATACATGTTGCTGATGGATTAACAAATTCAGAGACTCAAGTCCTCGTTGCTAACGTGGCACAGCATGGTCAGGTGGTATTTTCCCACACGAACTGCACTGAAGTACTGGATGAGTGAGGTCATGGGAAAAAATGGGAGGCTAGCTCAGTTACTGCAGCCTACTCATGCTTTAGCTGTTTCAATGAGAGTGGTAAGTTGTGCAGATGAACTTTGTGATATGAATAATTTTGTGGAACTGTTGGCAGCTCTTGCAATAGCTTCCTCTGTTTTGCAAGTCTTTTTGCTAACACCCAGCCTGCTGGAACCAGGAAGTAGAATGAAGATAGACAGAAATATATTTTTTTTTTTCAGAAAGAGAAATAACCGTACAAATTGAAGAGAAAAGCTTAAAGTGTAACCTTAAAATTTCTTAAAGACCCAAAAAACAGAAAATATAGGAAAGCAACCTACAGGAAGACAATCTCCTATTTTTAAAATTAATTGTAATTGCATTTCTTTTGGATCCCTTCTGAATCAGTGTCATAGTTTAACCCTGGCCAGCAACTAAGCACCACAGAGGGGCTCGCTCACTCTCCCCCAGTGGACTGGGGGAGAGAATCAGAAGGGTAAAAGTGAGAAAACTCATGGGCTAAAGGCAGTTTAATAAGTAAAGCAAAAGCCGTTTGTGCAAGCAAAGCATTAACAAGGAATTAATTGACCACTTCCCATCGGCAGGTAGGTGTTCAGCCATCTCCAGGAAGGCAGGGCTCTATTACATATAATGGTTACTTAGGAAGACAAACACCATCGCTCCAAACATCCTTCCCTTCCTCCTTCTTCCCAGCTTTATACACTGAGCATGATATTCTTTGGTATGGAATATGCCTTTGGCTAGCTCGGGTCAGCTGTCCTGGCTCTGCTCCCTCCTGGCTTCTTGTGCACCTGCTCATTGGCAGAGCATGGGAAACTGAAAAGTCCTTGATTTAGAGTAAGCACTACCTAGCAACAACTAAAACATCAGTGTGTTACCAAGATTTTTCTCATGCTAAATCCATAACATAGCAGTGTATCACCTACTAAGAAGAAAATTAACTTTATCCCAGCCAAAACCAGGACAACTGGAATGGTGATGGAAAAGGTAGAAGTTTGTGGTACTGACTGAGGTCAGACAGATGGGATCTTTCGCTTCGTAGCTAAAGTGAATGAACTGAAGTATGTGCTGCTATTCATGGCACTGACTTCTAAGATAAAGGCATTTATTTGGGTAGCACTTTCAGATTTTCATAGGGGGATTTCAAGACAGGGCTGGATGAAGCCTTGAGCAACTTGGTTTGACCTCATGGCAGTCCCTGCTTTGAGCAGAGGTTTGGGCTAGAGACCTCCTGGGGTCCCTACCAGCCTGAATAATTCCATGAAGGGCAACTGGACAGTGAGACTGAGTCAGTCTGTGGGCAAGTTTAGGGCAGACAGTAGTTCTTAGAAGTGATGTCTTAGTAGAGCAGCAAAAGCAGTTCTTATTCACTAAGACCCAGATTGTGGGAGAAATACTGCTAAGATTTACAGAGGGATGGTGGTAAAAAATAAATAGAACATAAGTATTTTCTGGGTTAGTGTCTCACCTGTGATATCCCCCAAAACCATAACCTTCCTTTCATTGGTAGATATATTGTGTATGGGGGAAAGGAGAGAACGTGGTCAGTCTATTCAATCAGTGCTGATTTCCAGTTGAAGTAACTCACATGAAGTATCTCAACACGCTTGAAAAGGCCCAGTAATGCCTTATAGAGGCAATTATGTGCCCCTTGGTATATTGCAGAGCTGAGCTTGCTGCAAGCTGAGATAAGACTTCATCACGTGGAGTTAATAGCACTGCAAGGCTCCTGGACTGTCTTTGCACAGGTGCTGAAGGGACTTTTCAGTTGAAATAGGACAGTCCAAGGAGTAAATATACGTTCCTTCCTTCCAAAGTTGAACCTCTCAAGACAACCTCTGACTCGTCAGAGTGCAGGCAGAAGGGCCCGTCAGAAAGTACATTTGGTTACTTCTGTTATCACTGTAATGGTGCCATAGTTCTTTTTCAATGGTCACTTTAACCAAAACAGTTGGCCACCCTAAATGAAAACCCTGCAGCTTTCAGCACCGGAAAAAAAGAATTCTTAATACTGTAAACTAAGGCATGAAAAGCAGGGCAGGACTATTTATAGCTCTGATTTCCTCTGAATAGGTGACAGACTAAACCTGATATTACAGAGTGAAAAGATCAAGGTGTTTGGTTGGGGTTTTTTAATACCCTTTGCTGCTGTTCAGTGATAAAGCAACGAAAGAGGGGACTGCCTTGGCAACCATCTCATGAACTGCCCTGAAGAATTGTCTACCAGCTAGGAAGCTCACTATGCATCTTCAGCTTCAGGTTTACTATATAATATTATTCTACTAAAAAAAAAAAAATTATATAAGGCAAAAATATCAATAATTCCAGTAAGCAGTAGTTAGGCTACCGCAGCCTCATAAGCACAAGTAAAGTAGATGGAAAAGTGTGGGCACTGTCCCTAGTAGAGGCAGGAGCCAGGTTGTAGGTGAGTTCAGGCTGTAACTTTGTGCTGATACCGCTGTCACGAGTAAGTGCTCTCACCATCTCTCATCTGGCAGCCATGTGTGTTCATGCACCCATGTCCCTCTGGTCACTGTGTTCTTTTCCCTCATGCAGGTTATGGCTGGGAAGCCGTGAATAGCTAGGATGTAGGGGTGTGAAAGCAGGATGGTATGGTAGGGCAGTGCTTCCTTAGAGGTGCTACCATGTGCTGGGTTATTTGAAATAAAGCCTGGAAAGGAGAAGAAAGTGATATGGGGGTCAAGGGGCAGCTGGTGACTTTGTGAAGGGTGGGTGGCAAACTGGAGAAAGAGGTCTGGGAACAGAGCGAAGGGGGGCTGTAGGCAGCCAAGGATGGGGTCACATCCTGCAGTGCTGAATGACTGTGTGAGCCTCTGAGATGCTCTGGGAGGAGCCAAAAGGAGTCTGCCCACAGAGGCAGGAGCCCAGAAGGACTGCCTTGTGGTGCAAGGAGAGGAGGCTGCATGCACGGGGCGAGCACTGTCAGGATGAGAAGGAGGTCAGTGCAAAACTGTGGCCAAAATGTCCCATCGCAGCCAAACTCCTCACAGCAGAGCATCACTGGTGACGTGCTAAGGAGCTGGCCCTTCCCCTCCCTGCCAAGCTGAATTCAGCTGAATTTTCCCGAAGTCAGTGACATTGCATCCGTTTTATAGCCTGAAAGCTGAGGCAGAGGTTGCTGAAGGGACTGAGCCAGCTGCACACCACCAGCCCCGAACAAGCCTGACCAGCACTGTATTTACTGGGCTGCAGGGAGGCCCTTTGCCTGCCAAGCACTTTGTTCAGCACTGAGGTACCAACACTACTATTCAGACTTTTTTGGTATGCTTTCTGTGTACCCTGACAGGCAAGTCCACTGCCGTACTGTGAGGGAAGCCAATTTTACTGATTTACTTCAGAGGCATATTTTCCTTTATTGTTGCATGATGGAGTGTGTGAGGCAAAGTAAGAAACTGTTCTCAGCTCTGGGACCTGACTAGTCTGAAAAAAGCAGAAATGTGCTGGAAAAAATAACAAGAGTTATCAAAGCCCTTGGGAGAGAAGATTCCTCTTCCATTCTCTCGCTAAAAATGTCTGATTCCATCTCAATTAAGCAGATCATACATTTCAGCAGCAGAACATGTCCAGGACTACTTTTTTCAAGCATTAGCCAGTCAATGAATAAAAGTATAAAAGTTTGTGTATTTTTAGTGGGGGGGGGGGTGGGGCTGGAAAAGCTGAATACGTAGTTACCCTTGAGGTTCAAATTTTAAGCAGTTCAAATACGTATAAGGAGGCCTCTGGACATGCAGGCTAGTGTCCTATATTCCCATAGTAAATAACTCCTGTTCAATGTGGTAGATGCCTTGCCCTTAAGGAGGGTAGACTGACAAATGTTATCTTTTAATGTGGTTCCTGTTGCTGCTGATGGTGTCTGTACAACAGCTCTGAAGTTGCAGAGCTACCCTAGTTATCTTCAGATTAGCCTCACTCAGTTACAGATAACAATCTACCTGCAGCACCGAGGGCTCAGCATGAGCTAATTTCCCTTGTTTATGCAAGTTTCTCATTAGCGAGAAAAATCTACTGTCACCTATGAAGCTTCTTGGCATGAAAAACCTACCATTGAGCAAGTCCACTCCGTGGCATGAGATAACTTCCCCAGCCCTCCCTCTAGCTCAAAGACTGCTGTTTTGTGTTGCTTTCTGGTGGATCTCATCTGCCTCCACCGGTGGCAGTGCAAGGCCAAAGGCCACCCCTGCGTGGGCTGTTACAGGGACACAGGAGACATTCATTGTCTGGTCTACTGCCTGCGGTTTGATTGGAGATAAAGGCTGAAAGATTTCGAGTCCCCTAAGAATGTCTAACCTAGACACCTTCCCAAGGTCAGTCTGCCTGCCAAGGATGAGATGTCTGTTATCCCCATCGTTATTAACCCTGAAAACTGTGTGTCAAGGAGTTCCCACGCAGGAGACTACCCTGAAGTAGGAGCCCAGAGTCTTGGTTTGGCAAGAGCAGTGACCGAGGGCTTGGGGTATATTGTAAAACACCGTATGAGGACACATTTTATAACCTGTTGTGCAAGTTCATAATTTCTCTTCTAAATGCAGATGTGCACAAGGAAAGCAGAAAGTCTCATTTGAGCCGAGTTCCACATCACTTTGATGCACTGCTTATTTTAGAACATAAAACACTTCTAAAATGTAAGACACTTGTGCAGCTGCTTTTTTCAAGATGTAACAGTGCCAGGCTTCTGTGTGGTTTACAAGATGTTTTGGAAACATTCTGGTTGCTTATAGTGTGTGGGTTTTTTTCTTTTTTTTTTTCAAACTCTCATCTTCAAGAGTTACCTCCCCTCTCTCCATGCAACCATTTTCATTTTTACTTTAGTCTTTTAAACCAATAGGATTGTAGGGAAAGCCTGTTGGAAAGAAGGCCCCAGGGTCTCGTTAGCTTTGTTAACTCTCCCTTTGGGGCTTTTTTGCCTTATTTTTCTCTCCCAAGAGGCATAACGTGAAATTTGTGTGTAATCAGAGCTGGAGACTATGCGTGCAGTTCTACGATAATGTTGTCTTACCCTGCTCTGCTTAGTACCTTCAACATAACCCAAAAAGCTTACTGGTTTTAAGACAGCTACTCTACATCAGTACCTGATACCAATGCCCTTGTCTCAGTGGCTAAACTGTAACAAATTATAATTTTTGTCCTTGGACAGTGTTTGCTATCTGAAGATCTTAAAGAGCTTAATGAACAAGAGTTTAGACTTGTAAATGGGGTAAATAAGATACTTCTAGAAGTGAAATGAGGGCAGTAAGGACCTCATACGTTGACCTTTGAGTAGGACTCTCGAAGGCAGTGAGAGTATGTCCTGGTTTCACAATCTGTCCCACTCAGAAGAGTGGGAATCAGAAGGTCTTCTTCAGTGAGGTTGGCAGCTATGTGGGATCACAGCTCTTGGAAGCAGAAATATCATTTTTTCCTTTCATTGTCCACCCTATTGACCTCTGCCAGAGGGTTATCCCCTTTCATCACTCACCTTTATAAAGTTGTTCTGGAAGTCTCTGATGCAGAAGTCTCTCATGCATGTGGGTACTGGATGGCTTCCCTTAAAATGCTCAGAAATCTTACTTTTTCTGTATGATTCACCTCAACTTCATCTCAGAGCCAGAGAAATAAACTGTTCTCCAAACTAAATGGGAAAAAATGGTTTGATAGCAGATATATTTCACATAAGGATTGATTCTCAGGGTTATCTGTGCAACCTGGAAATTGTTGCTAAGATCTAAACCCACAGAATTTCAAATCGCAGCATTGTTTTCCTGTTACATGAGGCACAGGGGAGACTCTAATATCTGAAAACTTTGTTTACTTCACAAAGTTTTACCAGATAAATTTGCCTTCTGAGAGCAACTTGCAAGTACCTGTATTCAGTTTGTCTTGTCAGCCATAGCCCTGAGCCCTGACAGTTTGAATCACCATGCTGGGCATGTAATGCCATTGTAATGTACAGGTGGATGATGAATTACCTGGGAAAATGTGACTTCTCCAGCAATGATCCCACAGTGCTCAGCTACTTACAGCAGGGACCATGCCAGTCAAATGTGTCATCCTGCTCCCCTTGGTGTACTTGGGAGCCCTCTCAGTTCTCAACATTTGAGAAAGGCCATGTTTTCCCCCTCATCCCTGCTGTGTGAGAGCAAGAAAACAGACCCTGTGTGGCTACATCTAAAGCTCCAGCTAAACTTCACATTGCCATCTGGTCCTGGGAAGAAGTCCTGGATCTTCCCAGCCTCTGACTGAAGAAACGGTGCAAACAAAGTATGGAATTTCCACGGACTTCCACAGACAGGTGCTTATTTGAGCACTGAAAAAGGAGATGCAGAGTGAGAATCTGACAAGGCAGGCAACTGCTTTGAAACAGCCATTCACCAAACTGAGCTCTGCTCTTAACCCCTGAAATAGCTGGCAGTGCTCTTGGGCCTGCCGAGACTGTTCACATGGATACCTGTAAGGATAGCACTGAGGAGCTGTGGCACTTTTCTTTTAGCTGGGTTAGCTGTGCTTGAAAGCACCCTTGAGAGCCACCCTCTCAACACCTGCTGAAACATGAATTGCAATAAGGAGGAAACAGAACAGTGAAATGACTGTAACACGTTCCTGCTCAAGCATCCTGCAACAGAGGCAATGAGACCAGGGAGCAGCAGGGTTTTATGCTGAACTAAAGGCACAAAATTTAAGTGGACACCAAGAGGCTGCCCATCTGCTTGGATGAATGTGGATGAGCCAAAGTACAGTGGAGGGCCCAAGACCCCTGTGGCTGTTAGATGTGAAGATGTTCCTTTTTTTTTAGCACCAGGATATGCACATGGTGCTCAGGTAAACAGTCAGCTCTACTGAGCATCCTCTCCAGTCAACCCTAGCCTGAGAAGAGTGCAAAAGCCTGTGTTTTGCATCTTCTTTAATGGCATTAATTTCATTTTGCACATTATAATTATATTTTGTGAAAAACACAGTTTAAAAATAGATTTCTCTTACACTCTTGAACCAATCTCATTAACACTTTATCACTTTCATAATTCATTAGCTTCAATTTCCCAAGAACTGCCACCAGCAGTGATTTTTTTCATCATGGCCAGAAATATTAAACTCTGTAGGAAACCATAAAATTGAAATCCTATGAGAAAGCATGAGCTGCATGCACAACAGAAGACTCTGGCAGAAGTCCAAACCAGGGAAGTTTCTGCCCTTCCTCAATGAGGGGAAAAAACAGAAACAGCTGTGTTTCATGGAAGAATCACTAGGAAAGACAAGAAAGAGAAAACGGACCAGGGTTGCCCAAGACAGTCTAGAGCTGTGCAAAAGTAGAAGAAAAGTACAGCTTAGACTTCAGATGGAAAAAGCAGAGGCATCAGATTACAAAAGAAATTAAAAGGCCTTGAGAAAACAGGTAAAACCGTGACAGTGTTTTACAAGAACACAACACCTGAAAGCCATACAGTACCATTCAGAAGGTCATAAAAAAAATAATACAAGAAACAGTGTTAGGGACAGATACTAGGAACTTTCAAAAACAGAGCTGTTGCAGAAGGACACCATAAATACCTTAAGGACTTTACCAATGTACTCAAAATTTCTCTCCAACTAGCTAAAGATCTTTTTCTTAATACCACCACCAGCCTAGTGCATTAATAAGAGCCTGAAGGAGTTTTGTGTGCGCTCAGGAACTGAAGCAATAACCTAAAAGGTATTACATCATGCTCTCATGTATCTCTGTAAAGTGTGGCAGGTATGATGAACATAGCGTGTGATGGCAAATGCAACAGCCTGGGGCTACAGTAGTCACTGCAGTCCTCTATTACAATACCCAGGGGCAGGAAACTGCTGACCTGGTCCCTGCAACAGCTAAGGAACAGCAGCATCTGGAAGCAGGAAAGTCAGTAACCTCTGTCTTGGAGGCATCCCATCTTCATAGCGAGTAAAGGGCTGAGGGCAGCAGAACAGCAGCAAAGCTGCTGCTCACTGCAAAGGCCAGTGCAAGCAAGGTCATGGCAACTGTGTTATCAAGCCAGAGATTTATATGAAAGGAGGGATACACGAGTGAGAAGTCTAGTTAGGAGACTGTGGAGTTACAAACTTAAATCTTAAAATAGAGATAGGCAAGTGGAATCACTCCCATGATGACAAATCTCACAGTTCCCAGAATCTGGAAAGATAAGAGCACGTTCAAGCAGGACTTCTGAGTTCTCACAACTATCAACACAACTGCTGCAGAGTAAGGAATTTGTATCTTTGAATTCAGATGTCTCTGCAGGATTATACAGATATCAAAAACAGTGCATAGGACTAACAGCACTATTAGAGAAGAAGCTGATGTAATTCGGTCCCATGAGCCTATGTAAGCAGTAAGAAGATGGAAATCAGGGTGGTTTGTCCATATGACCAGAACAACAGGACTAGCAAACACAATTCTGTGGGGAAGAATCAAGAGGAAAGGAAAGCAGAAAGTTCACAGGCAGTGTGACTCAAAAGCATTAGCATCTGCATGGAGAAATGATGGGGAGATCTAAAGAGTAAAGGAAACATGAAGCCAGTTCCCATTAGTGCCTAAAGATGACACTCTTCAGATCATGTTGGTATAGTAAAGATGAGACAATCATAAATATTTATTGCAGTTCATAACCTGGCCGTGTCCTGTTCACTTACTGAGTTGCACAAGAAGAAAAACAGGATATCGTCAACAGTGAACCACTAATTCATATTAGTAATGCTTCCATCACCCTTAAAAAAAAAAAAAAGTTAATCCTGATATCTTTGTTTCAGACTGCTCAGAATTGCCCGTTGATCTAATCACTTCCCCTTTTATTTCCTGAAGGTGACTTTTTTCTGAGCCTCTAAATATCAGGTAAAACTCAATATGCTGTGGCAGTATGTTTGGCCCACAGAACCCAGCCTATTTTTGCTGTTGCTTTTGATCATATTCTTGACATCCTGCCACTGTTCTGGTGAGACATGGAGATCTCATTGCTCTTCAGGTACTCTGAGTGTAGTTTCACGGGCTCAAGAAAGGTGAATTTTGTCTCTGCATTTTTCAGCAGGATTACAGCAGTCTGGCAGAAGAGTGTCTGCTTTTAGGTTTTGCCAGAGTCATAAGTTCCTATAAATGGCAACATCATGATCCCTCCCTGAGCAGCAGTGCTTATGTCAGTGAAATGTCCCCCAGCTACCCACAACACATCCACAGCCAGAGAAAAGCACCCCTTCCTGGCTGTCTTCTCAGAGCAGGGTGCCTTGAGGGCAGTAGTGGCACTGGGGGAGGTATATGTTGTCCCCAACAGTCAGCAGAGTCCTTTTAGCTGTACAAACTTGCTATTTTCTGCATCTTTCCAAGAATCAGAAACATGCAGCAGGACCCAGCTAATGGTTTCCACAAGTGAATGACAACCATTCCCACAAGAGATGCTCCTATACCAAACCCATCATCTGCCACCAAACAGCAAAGCGGTCAGAAAGCTCTACTTATCAATGATCCCTGCTGGCAGTTAGCAGGTGTCTAGATAAAAATAGGTCAAGGAAAAAGTGTTACGGCTTCTCCCAAGGAAAACCTTTCCCACAGCAGATTGTAAGGCTTTCCCTATGGGTGCTGTGCTGGGTCCAAGTGGCCATAGTAGCCCTGCACAGGCTGCTTGACACTCTCATTGTTCAGAATAAATTTTGGGCAGAGTATTGCCCTTGATGGCGCTAGTACTTTAAGTAATGATCCCTCTAAAGCAGTGTTTTTCTATTGCTTGTTTGCAGGCCACCCAAAATGTCCCAGCAGAGCTGTGGGTCTCTTGTGTGATGAACTCCAGCCTGCTGACAAATACACTTGATTTTGTTACCTTCTATGACCTCTCAAGAGCAGACTGAGAACATTCCAGTTTCTATATACCCCCTGCTGAAAACTCCTGTCCTTAAGCTCCAGTAGCTTTTGTACCTAAACTGCTTTGCCTATATAGTTTCTGGGGATTTGTGGTGTTTTATGCTATTTAACTATATATGGGAGGAGATGTAGCTGCACAGTGACAAGGCACTTCTGTGTGGATACTCCTGACACTGAGGGGCTTAGACTAATATTCTTTTGTCTAAAATTCAAGCTTCCAAATGGCAGAGCTTCCTGGCACAGAAACAATCATTAGTCCCAATCCAAGTGATCTGCTCATGTATGTAAACATGTACAGGTGCAGCTGCTCTCTAACCTTCACCTGCAGCTCAGGATGCCAAAGCGAACATGTGGTTCTTAACAGAAAAAAAGTTCTTAAAACCGTCGTCCGCACAAAGGGCTTTATTTAATTGCTGGAGATTCGAGTGAGTTCAGACTCTTGGGTTTTGGTTCATTCTCTGGAACAGCACTGGATTTTGTCTTTATTTTTGTTTCCTGTGTCAGAGCTGCGAAGCAGATGGATTTCAAACTATAGAATTTGTTCGTGGTAGATGTTTAATGAAAATTCCTGACTGAAACATGATTCTTATTATGGAGGTAGAAAAAACTTGCCAAACATTTATTTTTCCAGTTGTGAGAGAAAAGTAAGGGAAAGAGATTGTTTTGCTTCAAGTATGTGTTAAATTCCACATTGCAGTCCGGTATCAGTGCACACACTAAGGTTGATCTGTTTGTGCTGATCCAACACAAAGTGATGTTAGGAATGACTTCTGAGGATTACAGAGCCTTTGCCTCTTAAAAAAATACCCACATTGGTGTATTCAGCCCAAAATAGCCACCTGCCAGGCCTAGGGTAGGACAAAGGGAGAAGTAAAAGGAGGAAATACCTTGTTTGGGGAATGAACTGTGAAGCTGAACAAGAGAAAAGCTTGAGCCTTTCCTTCCAGTGGGACTCTCTGCTGGCTGGAGAACAAGAGCCAGTGCAGAGAGCCAAGGCAGAGGAGAGCCAGGCAGACATCTCCTTCCCACAGGTGCTGGCGGCCCTGCCTTAGGGTTACGAACAAGCAGGCAGGCAGGGCAAGGAGCTGGACATGTTTCACAGCGCTGTGAATCATGGCAGACCGAGGAAGCTGAATCATGATAGCTGAGCCTTGTGTCCACAGCTCTGAACTGTGGTCTAGAAAACGGAGTGAAGGGAGATGCAGAGCAGTGACAGGCACTGCTGTGTGGGTGTGAGCTGGTGCTGCTCCCCGAGGACTCCCAGCGTGCTCCTGCGGCAGGAATGGTGCAGTTCTGGGGCTCCAGTTCTCTACCACCAGCAAGTGGGCATTTTTGAGAATCCACAGTAGATTTCCTTAACCTTGTCAATCTCTGTTTGTGATGGTGTGTTGTGTACATGTTGTGTACATACGGGCACAGACAACTTGTGAGACTGTAAAGCTGAAGCAAAGATGGACACTTCTCCTGCAGATCCATCTCTTTCCCTCTGCCTTAAGTTATTGGTCAATGCAAAATTTTCTCCACCATCTGGTGAATTTTTTCTAGTTTAGCAGCCCAAAGCTCTATAATATGTGAGATTTGGGCTACACAATGCCACAGCATGCAGTCATCTAGAAGAGCTGTAATGTAGTGTAGATTGCATTTTGCCACTTAAAGTGTTGTTGCTGTAAAACACAATGGGAGGGAGAAGGCAGGGGAGATACAAATAGGCTGTGCTCACACTGCCTGCATGACCCAGGTCAGAGCCCACACACGTAGTAATGAAACAGTAATTTCTTTTTTTTTTTTTTTTCTTCTTCAAAGCACTTTGTCCATCCAGACCAAACCAGATTCCAGCATGGAGAGTCACAAGGTCAGCCCCATATGTATTGCAGATATGCACATCCTTAGAGACAGATGGGCTTGTAATAAACCCTTTGGAGGTGACCCAGGGTTTTTTCTTCCTATTGTTGCTATTACTGTCACAACACTCTAATATCTTGAGCTAACCATTCCAAAAGCCAGGCTGAGACATTTCTTCTCTAGTGTTTCCCTGAAGAATCTCATTGTGTTTGGCCTTCTGAAGCCAGTTCTTTATGCTTCTTCATATTAGTCCATGCAAATACTGGACAATCACAGAATACAAGATGTGTGAGCCAAACCCATGAACTTTTTTCACCATACAGATCAAAGAAAACTGCTGCTGATTGTCTTTTTTTGTTTTTCATCAGTCCTGTATCTGGAAGGATCTGTCCTTGTATTTGAGGATGTCTTCAAACTGGTTGCCTTCTACTGTGTCAGTAGGTGAGTTGGATTCATTGCTTCCATGGAGGGGTCACTTTGCTCTCCCCTCTGGACTGCCTTTCCCCAGTATCCAATCACAGCACATCCCTTGCTGTTTCCTCCAGTTTCCTCTAACCTGCCAGAGCAGGAGCTATTTCAGATACTAGTATCTCTGATGAGGCTAGGTCACCCAGTTTCTAGTCAGGCACACCATAACCACAGCAGTCCCTGAAGCTGGAAGCTTTGTCTGGGGAAGGTCTGTAGGGCTGCACCCACAAAGGACTGAGGCACTGGACTAGGGGAGGAGGGCAGGGCAAAGGCTTCGGATTCACCATCTCTTATTTAAAGCAGCTGTAAGCATACACACACACCTGGCAGGGACTTAGCAAACCTGCTAGCGGACTGTTGCCTGTGGGAGACTCGGAGCACTTAGTCACTTATGGGGAACTTGTCAAGGAGAGTAGTCTTGGAACAATTTATGTTCTTTAGCCAAAATTTAAAAATAAAATAAAGCAATAATGAAGAGACCTTGGTTGTTTACTCAGTGCAGAAATACCAAACGTAGTGGGCACAAAGATGGGAAAGACCTGTAAGGTCATTTTCATTAGGGCAAGGTTTGATCATCAGCTGATGAGTCTCTCTGCATAACTAGGTGTCTGCAGTGTCCTCTAATCTGTGTGTTTGTGCCAAGCACGCTGCAGCAGTATCTCCACAACATTCCTGTTGCAACAGGCCTGGTTTTGAGTTGGGTAGAAACTTTTGACCTCCCCTGTAGAAACTTAGATGACTCTTAAAGTAGGTATTTCCATTTAAGAGAGGAAAGCAGATTCAGGATATGTTTACAAGGCAGTCATGTTAGTGACTTGGTTAGGTCACATAGTAGGAACAGTCTATCTATGGTATGACACAGTGTGCTGCAGCTTACCCAGCCAGTAACATTCACACTATTTTGAGGGCTGCTTCTGCAGCCAGCTGACTTCCAATGTTGCTGGGCCAGGACACCTGCCTGCACACAAGGGACCACACTCTGTCTCACCTTCATCAACGAAAAGACATTTAGCCATCTAGATATATACGTATATGTATATATATATATACATATATATATATATATGTATAGACCCTGTAGAATGAGCAGAAATGAAACCCTGGACCCATATAAAAATTTCTGCCTTACCAAAGCAAGTAAGAGTCCATATGCAAACAAGAATTGGGCATTTCTAGTCAAATGGCTGGTTGGAGGGAAAATATGCTCACCTCTGCTTTCTGCAGAAAAGGTCATGGCTTAAGAGTCTCAGAAACAAAGAAAAGCTTGTCTGTTATTTCCTGTTGCAGATGTTACTTCTCAGTGTCAAATACACATTCAGATGGTTCATGTGATTTCTCAGGTCACTGTCAACAGGCAAGGTAAATAGGAAATAATTTTCTGATAGAAGCAGGTAATAAAAAAGCTGCTTATGCGCTGACATACCATTTTCTGGCAGCTTGTAGGAGCTGTCCGTGATGGTGAGTGGAGAGGCCTGTTCTCAGGGCTGTAGTAAATAGTCATCTATATATAGCTGGAAACAGTTATCAGGACTGACGGGCTCTTCTCAAAAGTAAGTCTTTCCTGGTTAAATTACCCTAGATCACAAAAATAACATCTGTTAGTACCAGGTGACTTGATGGTTTATCTGCAAGCTGCTACCCCATGAATAAAACCAGATATTTTTTTCTATTAGAGTAATGTCTTAATGTTTCCTGATTTTTAGATGTATTTTTCTACCAAAACTAAAAAAAAAAAAACCAAAAAACTAGGAAGAAAAAAAAAAAAGAAGACAAGAAGGGAATTGTTCGTGCATATAACAACAACAAACAAAGCAAGCAAAGTGTCCATGGATCCTCTTCCTCTTTCAAACCTGATATCTGCCATGAAAAAAAATAATCCTGGGATCACTTCAGTGTATGTCAAACAATATGATAACAGAGTGCTCAGTGGTGCAGGGAGAACCCTTGCAGTACACAGTGCAAATAAATACAGTAAGATACGTGTCTGTTAATAAGGGCAAAAATAGTCCCCCTGCTTTCATCTGTTAACAGATCAGTCCTCCCCAGGTCTGCAGTCATACGTTTTTGGGGTGTGCATTTGTGTAGCAGAGAACACCTGCTCACAAGGCCTGCTTTTTCTAAAATAATTTCCTGCAGTTTGCAGAACATTTTATTAGATTTTCTAATGTGTAAAATGATCCTGCACCGTTCCTTCCTACCTTTTAGGGGCTGTTAATGTAGTCCTTTTTAGAATGGGAATTGAAGTAGGAGCAGGTTTAGCAAATTGTCACTGGGCAAGAGGCAAACCTGAACAGTTCACTGGCAACCCAGGAGTTCCATTAAATTATTTGCAATTTAGGGTGTGTTTCAGTGAAATCTAACTAATGTCCTTTGAGAGACTGTATCTTTTTTTTCAGTGAAAACACAACATCCTTCCAGAAACCAAGCAGTCTGAAGTCTCAGAGCGGAGAGTAGAGGGATATGTTTTCTCAGTGCCATGCAGCACTTCATCTTTTCCTGTCACTTCATCCAAAGGTTACCCTTCCCCGGGAGGAGTCCTTCTTCCCTAACCCCACCATGTCTTGCTCTGTCCCCATGCCTTACACTAACACTAATTTTTAAAAGGGGAAGCAAGATAGGGAAAGAGGGGTAAACAGAAAGAAAAAGGACTGCAAATACCCTCCATACCAAAAAGAATGGCTTTTCTAATTGCAATAATTACCATTTGCAACACCTCAATTTTCATGGGAAAATATTTCAACCCTTGTGGCCTCCCCTGAGGTGAGAGGCATTCCTGCTGTTTCTAGAGAAGGAAGCAAAACACAGTGTTTAAGCCAGTGGCATGGCATGAAGCATCGCCACAGGAGCTGGTGATCTTTTGTGAAATCAGAGCAACTCAGGCTGGCACAAGGTACACGATGCCTTACTGGCCATGAGATCTCCCTTCGACAACATCCAGGACTTGGCAGAACAGGGCTGAAATTGCGTGTCACTTCAACCATGAAAATCAACAATAAAATTAGGAGTTCTTAACAATTGTGGGGTTTGTTCTTTTGTTGATTTTTCACTGTGTTTCTTTTTACAGGGATTTGCTGCCCTTCACCCTGAAGCTACCGCAAGCAGTATTAGAAGCCAGTAGCTTTCAAGATCTTGAAATTATCTCTAGTCTGGGAATAGGTAAGTCCCTTAAAGCAGCCAGAGTTTTGCTTAGACTTGTGAGAACTATGGTGCCTCACACAGACACAGTGCAACTGGAGGATGGTTGAACTATTGTCTTCAGAATAACTGAGGAGGCCTGAATGCAAGAGAGAAGATGCTTATGATCTTTATGTTTATAGAAGCATGCTGAAAAAAAGACCTATTGCCCCTTTGGACATAAACCTCCACTTGGACTTCTGTGCAGGGCATGTGATCTACAGTCCCACTGTGTAAGCTGGGGCTTTCAACATTGGAAGCATGGCACAGCCTTTCAAGAGTAGCCTACACACATTGGAAGTAGTTGACATCTGAGGTATATGAAAAGAGGAAAACACTTTTGCAATTTCCCCTTACGATGTGTGTGGGTAATGCTGATGGAAATGTGATATATTTTAATTTTGGTATTTCTGCTTTCTCTTGCAGGATTTCTAGTTGGTAGAGAAATATGTAGTGTCCCAGCATGTTCTCTCGCCTCACGCTAATAAGATGCAAAAAGGAATGTTATTTTTAGTGACAGCAGCAAATGAGCAAATTTTAGATCAGATGTGTAATGCTACAGAGTTGGGAAATTCTGTTCTGTTAACTAAAAGAAATTCTCCCTATTCCTTCCCATTTAAGACACTCCACTTGAGTAATTACAGTTAGCCACTCTCATGCTACTTTGCTTTTCAGTTTTCCGTCAGCTGTTGAAAGCAGCAAAACAATGGTAAAAGCTGAAGAGTTAGCTCACTTACGAGATACTCACTAGAGCACCCTGGGGCTTTAGGGATCTATTTTTGGATCTTCTGCATTGTAGCTCCCAGAAGGCATGGGCAAACCCCACTGGTTTCAGTTCAGGAAGCTTTGTTGAATTTGACCATCGGATTTGCCTCTAACATGTTTAGCATCCCCTATTTTGAATATGTTCCAATTTGTAAAAGCATCCTTGAGTTTGGGTGTCCAGCCAGTACTTACTGCTTAAAGAAAGGTACTTTGCAACTTGAGATAGCAAGTTGCAAACTTATTACTAATTTTATTATAAGAAGTGTTAAAATTTGAATTAAAATGTATGAAGTATATCATGATTCTCCAACCTTCGGCTTAATTTGAGCCAGCAGAGGAGATCCTGACTCAGGCAACAGTCTCCAGCAATTTTCAAAAGGAAGGTTTAACTAAAGCACAAGCAGAAAAGCAATATTGCTTGTAGTCTTCTTCCTCTCCTGTACACTGGCGGTCATAAAAGTGGTGATGCTTGGAGGTTTGCTTGGTACAGGACATTGCATGCCAGGAAGGTTTCTGACTATACAAGAAAACCTGCTTTTGTGTAAAGATTTCCTGGGAAATTATGCCAGCTTCTTGGACTGCCATGCTGTCTCAGTAAAGTCACATAGGCTAAATTAATGGATTAATGTTTACTGCTTCCTGGAACAAAATGTTGTGGGTACAAATGGGTACACAAGCAAAGTGCTGCCCAAAGTGGCACTCCCAAAGGAAAGGTAGCATTGTTTGAAATTCTTGTGTATTGCTTTTTATTTATTTCAAAGTTACATGTTTTTTGAGGGTGTAGAAGTAAGATGTCTACCTGCAAGCTGGATTGTTCCACAAAGGATCTGGCTGTTATGTATTATTGTCAAAAAGGATGTACTGCAGGCCCTGTAGTCCTGACCTCACTGGTACAGAAGGCATTTTAGCAAAATTATCGAGATTGCACTGCACAAAGAGCACATACCGCCACAGATGTGCCCAAGTCTCAAAGAACTGCTTAATTATCCCTCCTAGAGTGTAAGCTAAGGGAGGATCCAGGACAGCAATGTGAGATGATCAAACAGCCTTTCCTTCTGTATGAGACAGTGTGGCTGGGCTGGGAAATGCCCTCTCTGAAGTAGCTGTGTAACCCTTGGTAGGACCACCTCATACGGTCCTTTGCAGTCTGAGGGGAGCATTGCCTGTCCATCACAGTGTCTTAGCCTGACCGCTGCTGAGAAAAATAACCGACTTCCCTTTTGTAGATTGGTTTACTCACCATTTCCTCAGCCCTTGAGACTCCACAGCATTATATTCTGACTTAAGCAACTGCCACTGCCCTGTATTTGCTGATACCCAGCAAGAGCTGGAGCATTTAAAGGAAATCATACCCCAGACAGTCTCAAATGTGAGGGAGTTGGCAGTGTGATGCTATTATGTGCAGTTGCATCTGTGCATCTACTCCTGAATTCTGTTGTCAAGTGTTCTGCTGTTCCTGGCAACACTTTATTTTAAGCTTCTTTGTTCTCCTCCCTCTCATGGTAGGAAATCAGAGAATAAAGCTGTTCTAACCTCAGACCTCCCTAAGAAAACATGCTGATATGCTTATAAAGCCAAATTAGCCATGGACACTAGCTTAGGCTATCACAATTTTTAGCAGGAGGCTAAATCAGCAATTTTATCCTGATGGGAATGGACAGCCTTTTAGCTCACCTGTGCATGGCTTACTCTGTGCCTGTGTTACAGAAATGCTTGGTTAGAGGGAGCAGAGGGGCAGCCAGGAGTCAGCCTGGCTCTCCTGCCCTGCACCCACTGGAGAAAAGGCAAGTTCCCCTAAGACAGTGGCCCAGGGAACCAGATCGCTGTCAGAGGGAGGGAAGGCCAGCAGTGGACTCAGGGCACCAAGGGGGGAAGGCAGGGCCCTGCAGAGAGCAGGTCATGGCAGCAGTGCAAAGAAGACAGCTTTTCCAGCAACAGTGTGTTGCCGGCTGCAAGCAGGAAGCCATCAAAAGTCACGGCTGCACCAGGGAGCAAAACGGGAAGAGGTGGCCTGTCTTTGGGGATGCAGTGGGCAAGGGAGAGATTTTATCTGAATGCGTTTCGCCGCTGAGTTCTGTGTTGGCTTTAGTTTAAGAGTTTCTTTGCTCTGTTTTGGAAGTCCCTTTGAGCTTTCCTGGGGTGCTTGTTTTTAAGAAAAGTCACAGGCAGACGCTGCCCAGGGCTCTGTCCAGCTCAGCCCTGCACCCCCTTCCATGTGATGGGCTGGGGCCAATGCTGGTGCAGCCGACAGGAGAATGGGGCCCTGGCGAAGCACAGCTGAAGACACCGTTCTGAGCTTTTCTCCTGGTTTGAAGCATCTCACACACATAAAACAAGGAACCCTTTCTTCACACTGTTTTGTGCAGAGGTGTGAAAGCTTGTGCACCATTTCTTTTAACAAAAAGTAGGACTTCTACATACCAGTAGCAGCTAAAATTGTCTCAGAGAATTTTTTCATTCTTCTTTTCTTTCATTCTTTTTTTTTTCTTTTTCTTTTTTTTTTTTTTTTTTTTTTTTGACAGATTTCTGGGATTCCTCCTTAAACCACAGAAGAAGAGGAGAGGCATTATCCCACCCTGCAATAGACTCTGCTTTCAGCACTGCCCAGGCAGACAACCTAAGATCAACCCAGTGTTTTGCAAGCAGCACAAACCACTGCTCATGTGAAATTGAGCTGTCAATAGGAAATGACAGGCTGTGGTTCGTGAATCCTATTTTTATAGAAGAGTGCAGTAATCCTTTTCCCCCGGATGTACCTCCTCCTAAAAGCCATGCTGTGAGTGCTGGTCTCCCCCCTGCCACCACGCTCGCTGAAAAGAGGTCTCCCCGCCGCCCACCTCCACCTCCACCTTCTCAAGGTCTCATTCAGAAATCTCTGAAGCTCCTGCAGGACCCCATGACTGCCTGTGAAGAAAACAAGCTGCTTCTTCAGCCACTAGGAAAGAGCATTAAGGAAATGAAAATTGTGGGCGGTGACAATAAAGAAGAAGGGAAGCAGAGCTGCTCAGTCAACGAGCCCTCGGCAGTGAGCCCCAAGAAGGGCTCCCAGCCCTCTGTCCCCCCACGGAGACGGCTGTGTGAGAGGACCTCAGAGGAGAGCTGTGTGGGCAAGCCTGGAAGTTGTGAAACGCTGAGAGTGGAACAGACGGAAGAAAAACAAGACACTAGTACAGAGAGCAAAGATAAAAGGTCGCTGTGCAGAAAGGCTGTAGAAATGCCTGGGGAGGTTCCCGAAAGGGCTGTATCACAATTTCAGGAGACAAAGCCCGAACCTGCAGAGAAGAAGGAGGACATGCCTAGGATACAAAGCAATGCTATTCAGCAAGGAAAGTCACCTCCTATCCCACCACCAAGAAGAAAGAGGCTTTCCCAGGTACCAAAGATCCCAAGCTCCTGCCAGTCAAAGCAGAGAACAGTGGCAGAGACGGCCACGGTGCAGGCTTTGTGCAAGAGCAGCTCAGCTACAGTGGCAGGTGGTGCCACTTGCACAAACACCAAGACTGAATCAGGACATGGCCTCAAATCTGTCAGCTCAGCTGAACTGAAAGGTTCACACTCGTCCCTGGAAGGCCCAGGAGGCAGCACCGTAGCTCAGGCATCAGCATCTGAGCCAGACTCCTACTCCACCAGCAGCACAGAGGATGACCTGGAGATGCTGAGTAGTTCATCCGGTAAAAAGACACGGTCTATGATCTTGGACAAGGCCAAGAACAGGCTGTCCTTTGCCAGCTTGTCCAATGTCTTCACAGTCTTTCTGTCTAGTGACAGGAAGCTGCAGAAGAAGATAGTGGAGCTGGCACAGGACAAGGATTCATACTTTGGCAACCTGGTGCGGGACTACCGAGTGTACAGTTTAGAGATGATGGCAAAGCAGAGCTCCAGCACAGAGATGCTACAAGAAATCCGGATGATGATGACGCAGCTGAAGAGTTACTTAGTGCAGAGCACTGAGCTGAAATCTCTGATAGACTCAACCTCCTATACCGAGGAACAGTTAGGTAGGTGACTGTGCTTTACTCATCCTCAGGCAGGATTTGGGAAGGTGAGGAGGAAGATGGGATTATACAGACATAGGCTCTGCATTACAGAATTATAAACCATCTCCTAAAAGCTGAGGTGTGCAAACTGAAGTCTACTTTGTGGTTGCCAGCACTTGGAGGAGCAGCTCTAAAAACTGGGAGACCAGTGAGGGGGAAAATTGCATTATGAATGTTTTAAAGGGAAGAGTTTAAGCAGAAGAGATGTGTGTGTGTGTAAGAGACATATATGTATGTATGTGTTCATATACATATACACACATACAAATCTGAGTCTCTGTGTATATATGTGTGTGTACGCATAGGCACATGCATGCAGAGCTGTGTTCAAACACACAAGGCCAACTGCCCCTGCACAGCTGTGCTCCCCGTGGCCTTCCACATCCACTGCCCCACGCTCTGCAGTGAGGATGGAGAATCCCTGCATGTGGCAGCCACATCTGAGGTCAGTCACTATCTCACAAGGAGTGACAAGACTACAATGATTTTGACTGGCACATTGGAGGAGTCGCTCGATCCTATTCTGTGCTCCTCAGAGGTGCAGAAGAGCTGCCTGCTGCAAGACCACTGCTGGCTCCAAAACGCAGCATTCATCTCTCTCTGGCACAGACATAGTTTGCCTTTGAGGAGGAAAAATAATACCTTTGGCTGTTTAGAGGTGTTTCGTTGCTTCTCCTTCAATATTCTGTGAGGGAGTAACACGCTACTTCCCTCCTTGCTAGGAAATGCACTGGCCTGTAGGACTTATTTTATCCCAGTCAAAGCCATACAGCCAGAAAAAGCATGCACGTGTGCACTCACACAGTTGGCTTAAAACTGTTTCTTGAGGACCAAAAACCCATGCAGAGCTGTTTATGAGATCTCTAAGTTGTCTTAAAGCAAGCTGGGAGCTGGAAGACCCCCAAAACAGAACATGGCCAACCACAGAAGTGACCAGGGATTCCAGTGGATCATGCAGCTCCAGTATTAGGTGGGACCCAGCTAAGTGGCGAGCCAGGACCCAGAGGCACTCAGCTGTCAGTCTCAGCAGGCCCTGATGACTTCTTTCTCACTCAGCAAAGGCTTCATCTGATTCTGCAGTCTCTGCAGCAGAACAGACCTGCTGCCAGCCCCTTGCCATAGCTAGCTGGGGGAGGGGGGGGAAGCTGCAGTTTCACTTCTCATGCACTTCATGTAACACCTACAATTTTTGTCCTAATAACCCCTTTCTTCAAGGCAGAGGGGGGTGTCAGCACAGAGAAGTCTGTCTTGAATCTGGATTAGGGAAGGTGGAGAGGAGGCAGAAAGAAATGTTCTTGTTCTGCTCGGTAGAGTTGCATCTGTGCAAGGATACCCCCACCTTCCCACGGACAGGCCTGGTTAGATCTAGCCCTGTTCACCAGCAGTCCCTTACCAGTATAACATGATCCAGTCAGCCTAGGAGGACTGTCTTCTCCTGTGGAGGCCAGGGATTCCCACCATGTAAGATTTACCGTTTGAATTTGCCCTGCTGGAGGCTAACTGATTCTCTGGATTCTTTAGAATAGTTGCATTCTGTATACATAAATGTTACTGCCCTCTGTTTCACTCCTTGCTAATTAAGCAAAAGAACTCTTCTGCCATTGACCTTTTTGCCTCAGTGCAGGGGTGACAAGGGGATCCCTTGCAGTCTCTCTAGCTCTGCCCCTGGTTTCAACAGACTTTCTCACAGTGTCTCACGGTTCCTGTTGTCTCCTGCTAAATATTAAGCAAACTCGCAACCCACACAGACTATTTCCTCATCCACAGGTGGTGTAAGAGATGACTTGAGTATCAGTAAATTAGAGTCACCTGAGTGGTAAGGGTGAGAAACTTCTGACTGGGTGCTGGTGTCTGCCTCTGAGCTGGTGGCTACAGCCCCTCTTCAGTCACTGCAGAGAAAGGGGCACTTTGAGGATGCAATTAATTTAATCCCAAAACAAATATCTCAAACAGGTCTGAGAGATATGTTGGAAGGGACGTGAGATGAATCCTACTCAGGCATCTGTAAGGGCAGCGCTGTAAAAAGAAGCAGTTAGGTGAGGTTCCTCATCTCTTCACAGTTAGCTTTCCTGGTGCCTGACAGTGCTGTGCTGGTCAGCTAGGAGTCAGGCAAAGACACGCTGCTGGTAGCAGGACCTCTCCTACAGCTCCAGCAGCAGATAGTGCACACTGATGTTCATCTTGAGCCTATCCAGGACTTCTGGAGTTGGTAATTAAACATTTACTTTCTGGGATGTAATTTCTGTTCCCTGCTAGCAGCTATGCAGTAGTGCATGAATAACTAACCACATGCTTTCTTAGGAGCTTTATTTGCACCTCTACTAATATGTTGATTATCTCTCATGGACTTTTGTATTCTCCCTTCTCTATGCAGAAGTGATTGCTGAGACGGCTTTGTATAAATGTGTCCTGAAACCTCTAAAAGAAGCCATTGATTCTTACTTAAAAGAAATCCACAACAAAGATGGATCTTTACAGCAGCTAAAAGAGAACCAACTCGTGATACAAAACACAACTACCACTGACCTAGGTGTCACGACCAGTGTGCCTGAAACCATTGTGCTGGAAAAGATCCTTCACAAGTTTACAACCATGCACAAGGCCTACTCCCCAGAAAAGAAGATTGCCATCTTGCTGAAGTCCTGCAAACTCATCTATGACTCCATGGCTCACGGAAACCCAGGTACAGCACTCCTACTGAAATGTTGTCCCTCACTGGTCCTTCTCCATGTATTAAGGGAACAGTGTTTATGGTACAGTTGATGTGGTAACGTTCAGGTTGGAGGTAACAGTGATGGTCAGTGTGTTTGGTATCAGCTGTCTGCAGGTTGTGTTCAGAATGGGGTCTGGTTAGTGACTGTGAAATTCTCCACACTAATAACAGGTATAAAATGTTACCTAGTTAATTTTAAGCTCCATAACTCCAGAAAACAGACATCTGTAAGTGGCTGGTTTATGGGTAATGTTCTTTTTGCACAGGTTTCACGCACCTCTCCATAAACCCTCAGAGCTCTGACCCAGCCTGTAGCAACTTAAGGTAAACTCTAGGAATGGCTCTTTGGGAAAAGTCTCTTTGTTTGGCCTTTACAGAGTTTTGCCTAAATTAAGGAGGAGACACAGAATGCTAGTACTGATGCTCCAGAAATTCCAAAAGCTGCTACTATGCCTCTTTGATGGGAGGAAGTATGTGCTCTGAGTATAAATATAACTTCAGCCTCAGGCCAACCACTAAATGCACACAATAGGTCCTTGGCCTGCAGAGAGGGTGCATTCTTGAAGATAGACGAGGAAGCCCCTTCCTTCAGGAATCTGCCTTGCCAGTTTAAGAGCTTTCTTTGGATACTGATGAGCCGATGACCAGCCATGCATATATTTGGAGAGAAGCCAGACAATAATTTGCAGTAATTTGCGGTTGTTCATAAACTCAGAATCTCCAAAGGTGCTTTTAGCTGTTCTGCTTTATTTTTTACTGACAACAGCCTTGGAGTAGTCATGCAGGAATTGTTGTGTCCCTTCTGAGCCTCACCTCAGGGTCGTCCCTTGGACAGTATGCAGCAACGTTCAATGACCAACCTAGACATGTTAACAGCAGAGCGAGAAGCCACCCCAGCACTGAGCCTAAGCGGAAAGCAGATAGTACCTCTCACTGTCTACAGGTATTATGAGAAGATTTGGACACATATAGGGGAAATTGTGGTAACTTTGTTAAAACAATTGTGTTAAGTTCAAGAGTAAATTTGGTATAGATCAAGGACTTGCATGCCTCATTAAAAACCACATAGAAGACACAATCTCCTTCCAATGCTGGTGGTATCTTATCTGTCACACCTCAGCTCAGGGCTGGAATTTCTTGGTTGCAGGAAATGCCGTTGTGTCATTTTATGTAATAGAAATTAGGAGTCAGGGAAATAACTCAAAAACCCCTACGTGTCTTAAAAGATTGACATGCATGAAATCAGAGAATTTTGTTGTGGTATGCTATGCTAACCAAAGCATTTTGGCCAGCTCAGCTGTTCTCTCATGTTGAGTACTACTGCAGGCAGGGTGTAGGTCAAAAGCTGACTTCACTCCTGTGCGTCCAGTTCCCTCTCCCATATATATGATCAGTAATGCAAATTAGGGGCTGGTCAGAAGAAAACTGGCCTGGAATTAAGGAAATGTACCCCAATGAATTCAGACCAGAGAAGGAGGTTAAGGGGAGGCAAATGCTACAATCTAACTCCTGGAAGACAGTGGACCTGGAGAGATTGAATGCAACATCCTGTAGACCCACTTAGAAGTGAAAAGTGTGAAACCTCTTCAACAAAAGACCGGGAATTCCCAGCTGTTGTCTGCTCAGACCAGATTTCAGCAAGTAGGGATTCTCCTCCTGCTCTCTGCCCTAGAAAGCAGCAACCCAGGGCCCGTCTGCTTTCAGCCAGCCCTGAGGCAGCGCAGTGCTTTGAACACAGGAAGAGCAGAGGCCATGCTCGGCTTCCTGTGCAGTAGTCTGTTCTTCTTTTAGCTCCTTTTACTCACTGCTGAATTAGAAAGTTCCCTCTTCTTCCAAGATCAGAGCAGGTGGAACACAAAGCTAATCATTGCTTCTGCTGCAGGACCAAAATCAGTCCACCTGTCACATGGTAATTACTTATGTTGCCTGGTTTAATTTGCAGCTTGGCAGCTCAGGCCAGGTCTTTATTCACTTTGCTGACCGTAGGATGAGCTGACCGGAGAATAGGGTTTCATTTCAAAGCAAAGTGCAAATACCACCAAATCAAGCACCCTTTTTTTTCAGACCTGTATGAGAACACAAGTTTTTTAACATTTTGAGACCCATGTACAGCAGTCCAGGTTTGGCCAGGGTGTCCCAACAGGTACCAAGTTTTCTTTAAAACTAGGGATAGGCTTACTCAGGAACATCTGTGTCTGTGCTAGTGCACACCTCTGCGCTGCTGCAAGAGTCATGAAACTTTGAAGTCAGCCTTGACTGACTGAAGGTATATCAAGCCGTTTTAATAAAGGAGTTCTTTGGTTTGATTGAAATTCATGCTACATGACAAAATCTGCCTGAAAAATTGACTGTGGTTGAAACCCCTGATACTTGACTATGAACTGAATGGGTCAGATCCTCAGCTGCCTTGAACTAACATTTATCCCTCAAGTTGAAGGCAGTCAACTTGTGGATCTGATTCATCACAAAGAATCAGGAAGGCAACTTCACAATCTTTGTCAATACACCTTTCTCCCAACAGACCTCTGAGTACAACTGTAAGATATAAATCTATGGTGAAGTAGGACTCATCTACAGCTACATGCAGTTGTAGGTGGCCACAGATGGGTATCATGTCTGGCTTCTCATTATAGACAATGGGGACTTACTCACTGGAGTTCAGTTGATTCATCTGGCTGAATGTAGGTGTCTGCTTTAGGGTGAGATGACTCATGACAAACTCCACTGACGATATTGATTAGTCCATCATTGGCTATAAAAGGAGTTTAGGGGTACTGGTTCAGATGTTCACATGTAGAGTGTAGGTAGTGGTATTAGTAAGTGAATCCTCCCCAAAGAGACAATTATGATACCACGGTGGTGTCTCACTGAGCTTTTCCAAGTTCTGCGCAAACTTAAATAACAGCAGCATATGCCTCCAAGAATGTAACCTATGATCTAAAAATATGTAACCTGACTGCTAAAGATACTAGGAGTAGTTAGTAAGAATAACAAGCATTAAAATAATGAAAAAGAAGAGTTTGGAAACCCAACCCACCCCTCACAAACTGGCTGGCATTTTTTGTGGTGTTTTTTCATCTATGCACTAGAAAAAGTAAGAGGCAGGACTCATGGGGAGCTGTAAGCTCCCAGTTCTCTGAGTGCACCTGCATTTGGAAGGCATGCCCAAATACCCACAGAGAGAGTCAGGCACATAGCTGATTTATACAGAGGAACTGTAATCTTATGTAGAAACAACCTGCTAATTCTTTATCTTTCAGAAATACCTTTACTCAGACAAAATGTCAAAAGTATATTGCGTGGTAGCAGTAGAATGAGAATCTGCTTTTTGCTCTATCAAAACCACAAGCGACACTTGTGGAGTGATAAACAAGATGCAAATCTGCAATGTGTGGTGTATACTGGCAGTGATAAGCCTGGAGCGCTCACTCTTGTGCTACCTGGGAGCTACCACTCTGTGGAAGAGAACTGATGGAAAAGCAAAAATAGAGGAGCAGTAGGCATCGGTTTATGAAGAAATACTGTGTGAGACCAACAGGCCAAACTTGATCAGTCCATGAGTGGGAAAGATCAGGCATGGAAAGGGTCTAAGCTTAAGCCGGAACTTTGAAAGATGAGGAGACTGCTTTCTAAGGAGATTCGAGATGAATGAACAGGGGAACAATTTTCTTACTGCAACATTTTTAACTTGTGGACTACCTAAGGTTATGAAGCTTCATTGTTTGAGTATCTTTGAACTGCACAGGGAGCTGGAGTATATAGTTCAAAAGCAGTTTTGTACGAGTGATGGAATTGGCTAGGTGACTGGCTCGAAAACATCTGATTTAATAATTCCTATTGCATAATTCCACATGGCTAATGCGCAGTCTGCTTTTGGAAAAAGAGGATGGGTAGGACACATATTCCATTGGAATATTTCTATTCCTTAGCTTTTAGAATGAAGTTTGCCATCCCCTGTAGGATTGAGCAGCTGGATATTAGTTGCCCTGATGCATTCCTGTATGGCTGCGCAGTAGGCAGAGGCATGGACATGCAGCATTGTATCTTCAGTGCGGTAGCTGAGCTCGTCAAAAGGCCGCTAGCCTCAAACACTTCAGCAGCCAGTGTAGAACCGATGCTAGAAGCTCCTAAAACTATGTCAGAGCAATGCCACCACACTGCTCATTATCACTTCTCACTTCTGAGAAGGAAAATAAAGCTATACATAACACCTTCACTTTGTTGTCTTTAGGAAGAGGATATTTGCATTAAGTTGCTATTAATGAAGGCTGATGGACTAGAGGTTATGTTTTTTCTGGCTAGCACAATTTGTACATTTGCATTAAAGAGCTAGTTCAAATTTTTCAAGGGGAACAAATTCTTCTGATCTGGAAAACATATGCTTTTTAAGTGGATTCATGCTGTCTGCATGTATTAACTCTCTTAATTCAACTACACTGTAAATCAGACCTTGCTGAAGTAGTATTGGATAGACAAGACACAGCAAAATACTAGCGAGTGGAAGAATGGTAACAATCTTTTCTTATGATCTTGAACAGATCTCAGTTAACCTTTCTGTACCTCAGCTTTCCCAGCTATAAACTGAGGCTAAAATTTGTATTCCCTGGTGAGCTGCTGCTAGTCATCATGCCAGTGTTTCTAAAATATTACAGCAAGGTGCAGAGCATCATCACTGTCTGCTGGTTGTCAGAATATACATGGAGGGAAAAGACATGCATGAATGTGTTAAATAGGCTGTAATTTCTTTATGGAGGCTTGGGCAAAATTCCAGTTGCTTTAAATCATGCATTTAATTAATAACCATCTATTAAAGTGCTGCATTCCAGCCAGGAGCTGACGTTGTACTTGCTTCACTATAAACATAATAGGATGAGTTTGTGGCAGAAGAGAAGGCTTATTTTAAGCTTCTTATAGATATTTATGAAATAAATGTTTCCTGATCCTGCAGGGAAGAAGGGGAAATAATGCAAGCAAGTCATATCTGGAGTAGGACAATACTATCTTGAACAAGCAAGCTCAGTCCCAGTGTCACTGAGACCACTGGCAGGGTCAGAGCTAAATTTAACTCCATCAGCTGCAAATATATCTCTCTGTGAGAGACCACAGGTGGAGCTAGAAATGCAGGTTGGGGAACTTGGCTCTGGCCCAGATTGAAAGTGGAGCTGAGGAGGTAGCAGCCTGCAGAGAACATCCGTGCTGCAGGTCCCAGATGGATACTGGTTAGTGCCCTGCTGCCTTTCATGGCACAGGGAGCATGTGTGTTGCAGGATGCTGAGCAGCACCCACCTCTCGGGTGTCTTGGTTCACAGGCACTTTTTCATGTATCTTTGTGCCTCCTGGTCATATTTGAGTTGCTGACAGCACCAATTATCTCCATGGATGGATCGAGATACAGGCATCTCAGGGCCATCCTTGGTCTGATGGCTGTACAGGTCCAAGTTAGTCCCTGTGCCTGCTGTGAATCCAAGGCGAGGAGAACAAGGGGAGGTCCAGAGTTCTGCCCTCTAAGGCACCTATCCTTTGGGTCCATGTGCAGTCAGTGGAGAGAAGCTGCCTACAAGAAGCAGGCACAATATGCCATGCCTGATCTGCCCTAGGAAACAATGGGAATGGCAACACACAGATCCTTGATGATTAGCTTTGCTTTTCTCTTGTTGACACCTACAGCTTCTGCTGACTTCAGCTTTAGCTACAGACGTGGGTATTTAAGAATTAGGCTTCATATTCCCACAAGTGGATTAAAATGATGTATAGTAATTTATGCAGGTTATGAGCATACAGCATATGGAGAATGAGTACTCTTTCCATTATTGCAGTCAGACATCCCTGCTCTGAGTTTATTGATCAAAAAGAAACTGTATACCAGATTTTCACATTTAAGCCATATAAACAGCTGGAAGTCTAATATTTATATGAAATCTTGAAGTTTAGAAAGTTTTATAACAATGGCTGGTGTGCAGAGCAGCTAAATCAGCTTAGAAAAATGAGATAGCAGTGAAAAATAATTGACTCAGTGCCTGCTTGTACATACAACCACTTCTCAGATAATAAAAAAGAAATAGATTCTCTAGTTCTTGAAAAGTGTCCTTTTAACTTTCATTTCAATCGATACTAGAGTTGATGGCTGGGGACATGGAACTGTTTAGTTCCAAGTTGATGTTTCCACTCTGCGTTGGTTGGTCAGTCCATTGTCTATTTGGTAATCTCTTTTGGTGACGTTTTATAAAAAAAAAACAAACAAACAAACAAAAAAAACCATCATTTTTTTTCCAGTTAATAGGAATTTGTGTTGTGAAGTAGCAACTTCCTTGGATGCCCTAGCAGACATAACATGGATTGGTCATGAAAAAGAAGTGGTAGGGAAGAGAAAATTCTGCTATTTGTGTTGCACTGGAAATCCCTTGGCCTTCAGTAAATCAGAAGCACCCAGTCCATGCCACTGGTCGGTAACTACAACAACATAAAGAAAAAGTTTTTAAAGAAGGGTAAAAAGTGAGCCTAGCAAACTCTTTGGTACTTCATCTTCCTTGAGTTTGATCCAGAACTAACTCTGTTGGCACCTGATTTACTCAGGTCAAAAGGAGAACAGGGCTTTTCTCTGTGCAGTTTTTCTAGTGCATTTCCATGTCATGCTAGAAAATATTAAATAGCTGTAATACTAAGCTGCTTGTGTTAAGATAATATATATGGCAGTAATGAATTGGACCTTTCACAGAGCTGAAGCTTTCACAGAGGCATAAGCCAAGGCAACAACAGACAAACAAAATGTCCATCCAGCTGTTAATGAAACCATAAAGTCCTTTTATAGTTTGGTTGAAGACATAAGGCTGTATCATTTAACTAAAGGCAGCCATAATAAAGCAAACAGAATTGAAAGCGTTAATCCAGCTTTCATTAAATAAATTGCCTTTGTTGCAGCAGTGTGGACTGTTAGACTGAATTACAGCCCTGACAGTCTGTCATCTTCCAACAGTTTCTTTTAACTGAGTCAACTTTCTGTTCACTAGATATATTACTGGGTTTACTTTAAAGCTACATCTATTTTATTTTTTTTTTAATCAGGAGCTAAACTCATGTTTATTTGAGCCTTCAGAAGAATATCTTTCTTTGCCAGTGCAGAATCTGTGTCAGCTATGATGACAAAAAACGGAAAGCTGACTCATGGCAAAGACTTGAAATAAGTCAGTGGGAACATTTGAGAAATAGGAATTTGTGCCCTACCATGGAAAACCATGTGGACTATGGGGCAGAAATGGCTAGGGCATAATTTCACCAAAGCTACATCCAGGGTAGCTTTGATTCTCTGAGGTGAGGCAAACAGTTCTCAAGTGAGACACACATGGCCCATAGAACCAACACACTGAAGTGCTCAGATGATGAAAAACTGCCCAGTCTGAGGGAGGACATTCAGAATGAAAGCAATCTGGTCTTCGGTTAAGAGGAATGGTCAGCTCAGAATGTTGGGAAGATTCTGTTAGCAGGAAGGCCTGTTAAGCAACTTGTTATTATGGGTTGTCCACGATGAATTTATGAGATGCTGGTGGAAAGTGAAAGCATCTTTCAAATAAGAAAAGTAACCATTTGAGAAGTTTCAGTTTGGATTCTATTTTAAGTAGTAGTTATTTATAATAGTGACTGTTAACATGTATGCTTTTTTGTCCTCAGAGATCCCAAAGAGCTCTTACAGTTTACATATAAGATCACTTTGTTGATTTTGTTGATATGAATGTTTTAAGCACAGGAAATTTTGAGCCCATGAGCATCTGTTCATGTGGCACCTGCTGCACACCAAATCTAAAAACTAGCTAAGTCCGATGTGAAAACTTTTTGTTTTCTTAGCTAGACAGGCTGGAAAGATGCTTCCTCTTAAATCCTAGCTTTTGGGAGACTGTTTTAATTAGGAACATGGAGTGTGATGTTTTGGCTTCTGCAGGAACATGAACACAGAAATCCTCAGTCCCAAAACCCACTATTCTATTTTCTGTTCTTTGGTCCTACATACAGAGCAAACCTAAGAGAATAAGTATCCCTAATGCATGTAGACAACTTCACTGCTAACACTGCAAACCTGGATTGCGGTCTTGATGGCAGTGTCAAATCAGAGGGCTGAGCTGGCAGCCTTTACACTTTTCCAGGATTGTCATTTGTCTGTGATCCGTGAAGTTTTTAATAAAGAATGGCAGAAATGGAGCTCACTGAAAATTTTCTAGCTCTTATTTTGGGCTTGAAGCAAGTTTACTTACTTTTTAAGTGAACTAGCTTTCCCTTTGTCAGCATTTTTCTTTGCTGATGCTTTCAAGCTTTGACTTTTCAGATAGTGTAAGCTAAAGTCTGCAAAGGACATGCTGGCTGAGAAGCTGTCACTGTTGTTTGGGAACATGTCTTTGTAGTAAGTTTATTGGGACCACTCTGTGTTTCTCTTTGTTCAGGGAAGCCGTACGGTGCAGATGACTTCTTGCCTGTGCTCATGTATGTGTTGGCCCGCAGCAACTTGGCTGAAGTTCTTCTGAATGTGGAGTATATGATGGAGCTCATGGACCCTGCTCTGCAGCTAGGGGAAGGTAGGAGGAGTACAGTGTTTGCTCCAGGGATATTCACTTTGGAGATCATTATTTACCTTGCTTCAGTGTTTGTGAAAGTGGAGCGGCAAGGCTCTGGCTAAGCTTTGTGGATAAGCTTCAGCCAAGTTTTTATGAATCTGAGGCTTTAAAATTATTGTCAAAACACTTTTAACTGTTTTTAGCAGTGCAGTGCCCTTAGACGCCAGTTAGAAAGGCAGAGACCCAGCATAACAGGCTGAGGGAGTTGGGGTTGCTCAGCCTGGAAAAGAGAAGGCTCTTATAGCAGCCTTCCAACACTTAAAGGGGCTTATAAGAAAGATGGAGACAGACTTTTCATAGGGCCTGTAGTGATAGGACAAGGGGGAATGGTTTTAAACTAAAAGAGGGTAAATTTAGATTACATATTAGAAAGAATTTCTTTACTGTGAGGGTGGCAAGACACTGGAACAGGTTACCCAGAGAAGCTGTGGGTGCCCCATCCCTGGAAGTGCTCAAGACCAGGCTGGATGGGGCTCTGAGCAACCTGGTCAAGTGGAAGGTGTCCCTGCCCATGGCCAGGGGGTTGGAACTGGATGATCTTTGAGGTCCCTTCCAACTTAAACCATTCTACAAGTCTATGATTCTATGATAAATGAGAACTGAGTTGCTTGACTACTAACCTAGAGCAGAGAGATCTAGTTTCCTTGGCCCAAAGGCTGAAAAGTTAAAAGGTGTTTGCCTAAAATTAAACTGCTGCCGCAATCCATTGTGCAGACACTTTTTATTTATTCCAGTGAGAAAAGAGCGCATTTCTTCAACTGCATCGTATGCCTAGAGCCATACATCATTCCCATGGCCTCTCTACTCCTAAATTTGAGTGACCCTTTTGACAATGTTCTCTGGCTGAGTATCATAGCAAGGCAGAGAAAGGAAAGTCACCTTGGAGAGGAATATTGAGTTTGGACGTGAATAAAGACCTCTTCTATTACAGGGATAAATATGCCAGGGAACTGTGGGCCTTTAGTTACTGCTTGGGAAGCAAATGGTACTAACAGTGACAGGGGAAAAACAGATCATTTATTGCCAGGTAGTCACCAAACCAATAAAATGGGGTTTATTTTAGACTTTGTAAGTACTGATGTTCTAGAAAGGGGCCCTGGATGAGCAACAGTAGACAAATGTCATTTATATTAAATGGAGGTATAGGCCTGTAACAAAGAGCATGTCATCCCCACACAGTACAGAAGTAGGCAAAATTACTAACAGAATGAGCAGCAGCAATGCAATTGTATTAGTTAGGGCTTTCTGCACAGACTGATTTTTCTGCTGAAAAGAATTGTTAGCAGAAAAAATGGTAGCCTAAGGAAAACATTTTGCTGACATAACTAAGCTGGTTTTGGTGACTAGGCTTCCCACAGGTTCTCCATTTCAAAAGGGCACACTACCAGGCTGGTTAATGAAGTCAGCGGGGTTGGGGAGCTCAGGGTATCAAAGGCAAAGCTGGCTGAAAGTTCTTTTAAGTCAAAGATGCAAAGACTGTGTGAGATGTGCCCTCCAGGCAAAGGGGAAAAATTTAGTGAGGTAGTTCCTGATTGAACTGGCTGAATAATCACATCAGAAAGGAGACTGGGAGTAACTGGGGATACAGGGAAAAAAAAAAAAAACCCAAAAAAAAAAAAACCAAAAAACACCACTTCAATGAAGACATCTCAAAGATTGCAAAGTGCAGGGCTGGAACGGGAACTGGCAAAAGTTAACTTGAGTTAGGCCTTTCAAAGCTAAATGGACAAAGGTGATTCAGGCATTGAAATATAAGGAAAAAAAGGAAAGCAGAAGTTAGAAAACTGAAGTTATGTGAGGTCAATACACAAAATCATTTAAATCTGGCCTCCAAATTAGAACTTTACTTTGAATTTTATAACAACAGTGCTGTGGATTACTGGGGCAAAGGCAAGGACAGAAGATGGGGAATGACTGTGTGGAAATAAGATACTGGAAAGTGGAAGAAAAATTAATCCTTAAAGAAGATGTAATGAATTCCTGACATGGGGGACTAGGAGATCTTCCTCCTTGGATTCTGAGGGAAGGGCTACACCAGGCTGCAGGTCCCATCCTGCTCAGAACAGAGGAACACTGCGTGACAGACAGGGGAAGGCAGTAACTATATTTAATAGACAGGGAAAGTGGCACTGGCAAGCCTGTTACCGGCAGCATATGGTGGGAGACAACACAGAACAGTGTTCTGGGTGTGCGCTGGCCTACACAGCTGCGGGACACTCCTCGTCGGGTCCACCTGAGTACGGAAAGTCAGACGGCAGCGTCTCGGCCTCTCCTCTCCCCCGCCAGACTTTAACGGTGCTCTACGAAGACCGCTCTTCCTGAAACCGGGGACTCGCCCGGGCGGCGCGGTTAGCGGTGCGGCAGTGCCACCCAGCGGCGGGGCGCGGTTAGTGGTGCGGCAGTGCCACCCAGCGGCGGGGCGCGGTTAG
>JAVJGJ010000060.1:42251383-42268725 GCA_035590215.1 Microhierax caerulescens | reverse complement strand
GGAGAGGGTCGCAGGAGGGATGGGTGTTTGGGGCCTCCAGCCATGTTGAGGCTGGGTGCAGGCTATGCAGAGGTGGTTCGTAGGTGGCAGAGAGCTGTAGGAGGACCTGAGATGTCCTAATGGCCAGTCAGGTGGGCATCTTCCAGAGCCTGGCTTTACCTTTCTGGCAGCAGGGAAGACCCAACAACGTCAGGTTAGCTTTGAAGCCCATGCTGTGTGTGGCCTGGTGAAGACCTCCCCACGCACCAGAGGGAGAGGGTCGCAGGAGGGATGGGTGTTTGGGGCCTCCAGCCATGTTGAGGCTGGGTGCAGGACTGGGGTGCCCTGTCAGCCCCACATCCTTTGATCAAATTGACACCCACAGGGAGGCGGCAAAGGCTATGTCTCAGGTTCTGTAAAGCCTTCACAATGCAAAACTGAAAATTGTGAATGCTGAGGGGAAAGGCAAGGGAGCCTCCTGAGAGGCAGACACAGTCTGTACAGCCCTGTGAAAGGATGGAGTTGAGTATGTTTCCGATATTGCAGTCAAAACAGTCCCGGATGATCTCAGAACTTGTGAATAGCGGATGGTATACACCAAATATCCATCCAGCCCAAGTGCTGCTCTGGCAGTAGCTCATAGCAAGTACCTAGTGTGGCACGTAACAGCTGGGCAAGGAAATGCCACATTTCCCCAGAAGATTGCCACCACCTCCAGCAACATTAAGGCAATTTTTTGCTCCTTTGAGTGAGAGGTAATATCAGAGACACCTGAGCCCTTCCTGGCAGAGGTAAACAGCTTGCTGATGTGCCCCTGCACATCCCTCTGGCTGCCTTAATCATCTGCAGAGATACACCAAAATTACTGGAAATTTGTTTTACCTTCATGATACAAATTAAACACACAGGTTCCACTGTGACCAAAAGCTCTCTAGATTCTGTTCCTCATGAGTCTGGCAGGAGGAAAGTTGTCCCAACAGTTGTTACTGCCTGAAACAGGATACAAGTAAATCAGCCTCCTCAGCATAACAACTCCTTCTGTTTCCTTACTGAGGGAAGGAAGTTTGGAGGACACACTCTTAAGATGCTGTTTGGATGATGGTAGAGTTGCAAAGGTCATCACACTGCTAGCCCTTTCCTGTTACTGTGAGACAGGGTTTTCAGGCCAGATCTCTGAGGTTTGGGCTTGTTACTCTGGTCTTACTACTTTGCATCCTATTTCTTCAGGAGCTGTAGAAAAGTGAGAGAAGGAACTGCTGCAGACTGCTCCTTAATGATATTCACCAAAATCACAAAAAAGCTTTCACTTATGTGTCTTTATAGGGCTAATTATTTCATTAAGTATTAGTTTAAGTATTTGCTGATTGAGAGGTTGTTTATCAGGGGACAGAAGAGAGAATAACTGGGGCATTAGAGGAGACTGGAGGATATTTGGGTGCATTTAGGAGTTCTAATTAGCTAGAGTTTTGGGCTGAATTCTGCCTCCTTCAGTCCCAAGTCACTGTGCTAACTGCAAGATCTATCCTCATGTATCTCTTCAGGACTTCATCTCTGTCTCCTTTCTGGAAATTGGTGCTCAATCAAGGACACTTGCTTCCCGGAACGACACCACAGCTGAGCAGCTGAGCCAGCAGTGTGCTGAAAAGTTTGAAGTCTCCCATCCCAAGAATTATGGACTCTTTGTTTATGTTGATGACCAGTGGCTGCAGCTGGACAAAGATGCCCTTCCTCACCATATCAAAGCCTCCCTGCTGAAGGGTGAAATCAAGAAAGATTTCCATTTTATTTATAAACCAATAGATCATAAAACCCCACCAGTTCCAATTGTCAAAGAGTCAGACTTTCCCTAAGGGCCGTGCTGCTCTTCTGTTGTGTTTGCTGTCATCCTGGAAGGGCTGGAGAGTTTCTCTCATGACATCCTCTGGTATCTGCAGACCTCAGAAGATCTCTGGAGCACGGCCTTCAACACAGGGCAGATGTGCTAATTGTAGATGCTGTCTTAATACAGGGCATTTCTCAGCAGAGCTCATTTGCAAAAATAAAAGGAGCATTCAGGAGAACATTCATCCTTCGGAAAACTTGAAGTATGAAACCTCAGAACCTCCCACTGGCAATGTCGCAGAATGTAAATGGACAGTGGAGAAAATCCAGAGATCTTGCAGAGAAGGGGACATTTACTCCATAATAAATTATGGCAGGTGTGAATCATCTCTGTGCACAAGGCCTGTGTCCACACACACTTCAGTGCTATCTGGAGGTAAGACTACGTTTACGCCTTACAGTATCTGTTCACCCAGTTTGAATAAATTGAGTCTTGTCTGACTTATTCAGTGGCATAGGGTTGCCACTTGTAGCAGAGCTCCATCTCTGTCTTGCTGTCTACAACATGCCATTGCCTTTGAAATTCACACAATTACAGACCATGTAAGATGATCCTGTAGCTTCACTAAAAATACATTTTCTGCCATCTATTTGTCACTGAAATCGGGTAGCTTAGGCATATTCATCAATGTATTTTTCTTAAAGATTGAAAATCTTCACCACCAGTTTTACATGTACAGCAGTTTTAATCACATTGGTTGTATGATAGTGTCATTGGTTAATTGTATATTTATTTCCATGTGTGATACAGTGCTATTATTTTAAAATAAGTGTTTGTAAAGAACCTAATAATTTTCCCAGTGTAGCAAACCAGATAAAATATTAAAGTCAAAAAGAGCTAGAATTAAATATCTGTCCTTTTTTATCTGGATATAATTTGCTCCAGTGTTTTCATAGCTATAAGTCCCACCAGGTTATTACTTTAATAAATTCAGGATGCTGCAGATAGAAATTGCAGGTTTTCCTTTCTACCTGTATTTCAGTCATTCTGTCATTGCAGACATATTTCCTTGCAAACCTGGATTCCTGCAGAATAAATAGAACCAATGCAAAAATGCATTTAATGAAATTTTAAAAAAATATTCAGGATTGGATAATGGAAGCAGGAAACTTAATTGCAAGACAGATCCATGTCTTCTGGGTGCCTTCATTCCCACTGTGAAACCAAGATGCTGGATTGTCTGCATGTGGGAAGCAAGTAACCTCAATTGCAGCTACAGTCTTGGGTCAGGCCTAGCAAAGCTCTGGTTAGAAAGAGAAGGTGTTTCACTGTGGGTTTTGTTCAAAGCTACTATTGTTCCCTTCCACCGACATTCAAAAAAAGAATTGGGACACGCTGGGCCAGGTTGCCCACAGTCCCTGCCTTACTCCTGAAGCTCCAAAGGTAAAATGGAATTGCATGTTACCTGATTGCATGTTACTCTTGGCCTCTGGAGCTTGAAATGTCTTCATCTACTGCCCCAGCTGTAGCATGCACTGGCCAAATCTTCACACAGACAGCAAACCAGTGCTGTGTATCTGCCAGCTGGGGCTGCGTGCACATCTTGTCGGGAAGGAACAGCAACCAAGAATGAGGAACAGTGAATAACTGCAATCTTGGTTTCCAGGACATCATGTGCAGAGCTTGCAGTGTGTGACACCAGCACTGAGCTGACTCCAAATTCATCGCTACTTCTGCTTGTGTACAGCTGTTGGCACCTCCGCCTTGCCTCTGGGCAGCACCTGCAGAATGCTGGAGCTGAACCCCTCCCTTGTGCTGCCATTAGCCTCCTGCAGGTCAGCATGCTCCTGCTGGGCGCCTGTGCTGCTCTCAGAGTGGCACTCGGAATGCCATGACCAAACCTGAGATACAGGTTTCCAGTACCCACAGGTATTGCTGCCTCCAGTGCCTCCCCAGGGCTGTCAGCCCCTGCCCCGGTGATGCTGCAGCAGGGCTGGTCTCCAGCTCCAGCTATGTCCCAGCCTGGCCTCAGCCTTTCCCCATCCTCAGGAAGGACTGAGGCTGCCCCTGGTGCTCCCTGCTGTCCCCCTCCTGGCTGTAGCAGTGGGACAGGCCCCCAGGGAGCCCCCGTGGTCCTGGGAGCTGCTGGCCTCTCTGCCCCAACAGGAGCCTCCCCATGTCAATCCTGCAGGCTGTGGCAAGGATGTCAGCTCTTGTCCTCCTGCCGATGGCTTGGTGGCAGGCCCTCACCAGGGAGCTAGGGGCAGGGTCACCCTGGGTGCTCTGGCTGTGAGGCAACGTGTCCTCACCCTGCCCAGCTCCTTGACCCACCACCATCCCTGAGTGCTGGGTGACCTCACTACAGTTTCCCCCCGTGGAAACACTGTCAGCAAATAGCTGACACACAGCACAGAGAGGCTGTTGTCCTGCTTCCACCACAGGTGTCATTGGTGATCTGCTCTGTGTTGGCCGTACTGAAGACGATCTGGACTGTCACCCCTGGGGTGACAGCAGGAGGGTCCAACCTCTGGGCAGCATCACTTTCTTTCTCAAACCCTCACATACACTTTCCACATCCTCTGTTTTGTACCCAGTCTCCCAAAGGAGACACCTCCCCTGCCTCTCACCTCCCTTCCACAGCCAAACCATGGGCCCGGAGTAGCTCTGGCCCACCTCCCACTGGCCTCCTCACCTCCCTTGATAGGACTCCAAGCCATGTACCCACCTTACCTCGCACTACCTGTGCACAGGTATCACACTGCCCAGGTCCACGTATGGTGAGACTGGGGGTGCCAAACCCAGAGATCTGGGGGGGAGGTGGGGTGTGTCTGACCAGCAGCTTAGTTCTGCCTTGGCTGCTGCAAGCTACTTTAAGCCCCAGGAGCAAAGATGCAGATGTCTGCCAAAGTCCTTGGCATGATCAGGTTATCTTTATACTGTAACATTCACAGTTAATGAGCCTAAAGTAATCTCATGGGGGTGAGGCGAAAGTAGAAACAGGCAAGGAAGGAAGCTAGGGCGGATCTGCTGGGTATTTCCAAAGAGCAACCGGACCTTGCACTAGCCAGGGTCGAGCAACAGATGGCTAAAATGAAGCGCAGCGTCCTGGGATGGCTGAGTCAGCAGCTGGACCTCGGGGCAAGGGGAAACCATAGATTATACAGGTGATCAGTGGAGCCCGTGGAAACCGCAACAGTGCTAAATCACTGCAATCCAAAAGGACTTCGACTAAAATTTACCAAAGCGTAGTCCCAAAATCAGACCTGCAAATCCCAATTTTCAAAATGCAAGGAGCGCCAGCTGAGTTTTTGTGAGCTTTTACACAGGCTCTCAAATTGTACATGCAACATTTTCATCTGGCACAACAGCTGGAAAGCTCTGATTTGATTTGCAAAGGTTGCCCTGGCTCTGCTGAGCTCCAAGATTATCGACAGTAGCGCGAGTTCACTGTGTCTGGCTGCGAGCTGCCTGGAAGGAAACCCCTGTGCTGGGGCTCAGTGCAGAGCAGGGCTTGCTCAGAAGGCATGGGGCACCTGGCCCGTTTGGCCAATTGTATAAACCACCAGTAACAACTTAGCTAAACGTATGGATCTAGGGTACAGGGGTGACCAGGCTCCTCCAGGGCCTGACCAGAGCTGCGCCTTGTCAGGGAAAGCAAGCTGGGAGATGACCCGAAGGATGGGGTCCTGGAGGACCCAGGACAGCAGGATGGCTGCTGCCTCTCCAAGCTCACAACTCAGTGGTGGGACTCGGGCCCTGTCTGCACCAGGGTCACGCAAAACCAGCCTGTCTGGAACAAACAACTCTTGTTTGGTGACCCTGGCAAAGCTCAGAGTCCCCAGCATGCAGACTGCTGGAGCAGTGCAGCATGTCCCTCCCCCTGGCCCTGGTGCCCAGGGTTTTGTGCTGCTTGGGGCTGATATCAGACACTTAGGGTGGTGAGGAAAAAAAAAAAAAAAAAAAAAAAAAAAAGTCAAATGTGGGAATTAAATGGGCATTTTTAAATGCTTCGTGGGATTTTGTTAATTTGCTTTGCCATGGGGTTTCCTCATGCTGCAGCCCAGGCGAGGAGGAAGCAGCCCAGTCTGGTGATCTGCAGCCTCCCCTGGTTAGTCAAGATGGTCACGCCATGACTCATGCACGGGCCCTCACAGGGAAATCAGCAGACAGGAGTATTTCAGGAGACTTTGACCAAGGAGGGTTGTGCAATGCAGCCAAGGCCGCCTCAAAACACACACAAAGAAATGTTGTGCAACAATCACTCGTGTACTCACAAGCAAAGGATCCCAGCGTGAGAGCGAGGGAGAGGGAGACCTGCTGCTGAACCTGGCGACTCCTGCAAGGAAAAAACGAAAAGCCCATGTGGCCATCTCATGCGCAGAGCTGATTTAATGCCACTTTGCACCCAGTGATACAATCTGTCAATAATTCACTGAAATGATTACACCGGCAGATCCTGTATAAACTAAAATAAAAGCCATTGAAATCAAAGGCAGTTTTCCTGTGGATTTTCTGGGTCTCATCCTGCATCAGTCACCAACTGTACTTCGAAACCCGTCATAAGCCTGGCTTTTTTCCACAGGTTTGTGGAGTCACTCAGGCTGGCAGGGACCCCTGGAGGTCACCAGTCGATCTCCTGCTCAGGGCTGGATCAGGGCCCTGCCGAGGCTGCATGACCTCCAGCCCTAGAGACCTGCCCCATGGAAGGCTGAGGCCCCCAGCAGCCCTGGGAGGCAGCCCCACCACTTCAAACCCTTGCAGTATGAAAAATGGTTTCCTCCTAGCCGTGCAAAGACCCTGCCTGTCCCACCAGAGTCCCTCCTTGGATGGACATTGCTCCTGTAGGATACTGGCCGACTCTGCACTGCACGGAGTTACAGACTTGTAATATTTCTGTTGTCCCCTGCCTCTTTGGGGGTATCATGTCCCTAGGAAGGAAGCAGCTGCTGATTCAGAATTGCACGAGCTCTTGGCATCAAATGCTGCTTAGTCAGGACTTCAGCTTGTGTCCTTTCCCTCCACTGCCCTTCCATCCCTGTTCCCACAGGGCAGAGGCTGAGCAAAGAGCAAGAGGCCTTCAGCCTCCTGCCTCGAGATGGGCACAGCTGCTTGGCACTTACCTTACATCGTCCTGGTGAGAGAAGATATAACCCGGTGCAGACAGAGCTGAACTACTACTGCTTACTGCAATCTTTCAGAAAGTGCATTAACTCCAACTCCAGGTGAACTGCCTTCTGCTTCATTGCTCGTAGAGAAGGGAGGGTGGTTACACGCGCTCTGTACAAAACTAATTTCCATGTAAGTTTGCATTATATAGAACTAGTCAGCATATAGCGCGCTACGGAGTCTGATAGTGCCTCCTGCCCTCCAGGCCCTCTCGGAGGAAAGGCGGTGAACTGCTGTTTGCAGCAGGATGTTGGGTAGAAGCACAGGGCAGATTCAGCAGAGAGCAGCTGGGAAAAGGGCCTTGAACTCTGTTCCTGGCAATGAGGAGGAGGAGGAGGAGGACAGGAAGCTGTGGCTGGTGTGACACTCTTCCCAGGGATTAAGGATATACACAACTGTTCTGCTCAGTAGTTTTTGTAAATAACACAGCCTCAACCTTGCCCGGTTCTCCTGGTGCTGACACTTTGCTGGGAACCTGACAGTTTTCCGTATTTTGCAGCAGTCATTCCTGCACCCCCACATTCTAGGAACAGCAGGCGGAGCAGCTGCGTGCCTGCAGAAAGAGCGAGGGTGTCTGCTCTTGCCCAATACAGCACAAGATACTGCAGCGTAACACTGACCTTGCACAATGCTAAAATTATTTTCTCATCGATTTCTATTACCATCCCAAAATAAACAGCCTGCCATGTAGGCACTAAGGCTGTGTGATGCTATTTGGAGGCCTTAAAACCCATGTATTGACAAGTGCAGTTGAAGGTGCTTGGGTTTTTTCTTCTGTGGGGCTGTTCCCTGGGTGACTGCAAAGGGAATGGGTGTCTGGATACAAACTGGAAATCCAATAGCACATAAATGCTTTTTGCAGGATATGGGTAAGAACCTGCTGCATCTCAGACAGCATTGGGGGCACAGCCGACACCTTCAGAAGATTGCCTCTCTCTTCCATTTCCACACATCCCTGAGGGAAGGGGTACCACCACCATGGGTAGCATTTAGGATGGTGACACTCTGGAAATTACTCTTGCAGAAGGAAAGCAGAACAAAATCCCACTCTCTCACATTTCAGCTTTGTATCCTCAGAGCTAAAGGGTCTGCAGGAGGGCCAAGGCACAAGATGGTAGTGAGGCACAAGTGCCACCTGGGTGTCAGTGATGTGTGAAAATAAAAATCGCCTGCTAGTAGCCAATTTTTCACCTGATAGCTACTTTTTGAGGACTACTTAGGAGACTCTTAGCTGTAAAGTGATGCTACCTGGGAAGAGCCTGGAGGGCTTTTTTCCCCCTTTGCATTCTATATATAAAAAGACCAAAAGCCTCTTCTGAATACTTAAGAAGAAAATGGGTATTTCTAAAGGGTGAAGAAAACTGCTCAAACTATGAACTGATGATGCTAAGTGCTTGAGAAGCAGCATGGATATCTAGGCCAGAGAACAAACCTAAAAGCAGAGACATGTAAACCACAGCAGATTTAATGTTTATATTCAACCAGGGCTTTGAAGGAGTCATTTTTCCTGTTCTTTCAAAGTGATTGGGGGCTCTTGGTATACTCTTTCATGACAGCAGCCAGACTGCCTAAAAGCTGTCCTGTATGGCCAACCCCTCCCTCCTGCCATCATGGGAACACCTGCAACACATTCAGCCACTCAAGAATTTCATACTCTCTTGGGTTTAGATTACTCCTAAAAAGCCCCAGCTTTACAGCTAAAAAGAAACAAGAACTCAAAAGTAATGCATATCTGAACTTCCAACACCCCCCAAGGTGCAAACTTTAACTTCTCAATTCAGTAAAGCCTAGCTCCACATACCTTTACTTTTCCCCATCAATCTCGACACTAGCTGTGCTCTGGGATTTCTCACTCTCTCACTCACTCTGCCGACAGCTGAAAGTGCTAATGCTCCTGGCTTTATCTGGCTCTTTCCTATATAAAAGCAGTTTCAGTTACACCACCTCTCCTTTGAGTGGAGGTACCCAAAACTCTTCTTCATCTTGGGGATACTGCTTTAGATTTTGCCAAAGTTTGTTCTTTTCCCAAGGAGATGAGGTAATTTTGCATAATTTAACATACTTCGGAAAGAACCCTGAATTCTTTCTGTATCCTGTCTGCACATGTAAAAAGGTATGGACAGCCTAAAACTATTTTGAATCATCTTGTAACCTCTAATTTTCCCCTGGCTTGTCATTTAACTGAGTCACCTCTAAGGAGTGGTGCCTTCCAATGTGATTTTGGGGGTTTTGATATTGTTTGCTCTTGTTGCTTTTGGGGTTTGTTTTGGGTTTTGTTGGTTTGGGTTTTTTGGTGGTTTTTGGTTTTTTTTTTTGAGATTACCTGCCTTATAAAAGGCTTACAGGGGACAGATAACCTTCTAATGCAGTATCATAATTAGCTTTCATTCATTTTCAAGACACAAGATGTCTAACACTGTATTGCCCTGCAGGCTGATGAAACTGTCAACTTTATTTTTATTCACAGGCAATTTCTCTACTCTGTTGACTTCCCACAGATTTGTGTGTACATACATCTAATTATAGCATTCTGGTGCTACATTTACAGCATTTGTTTTTTTTTCTTTGGGGAACAGTGCTTTCTACCCACAAAGACTTTTACTGTTCACAGTTTAACTGTGCTATTCACATCCAATAGTTCTTGAATGCAACTTATTTCTTCACACTGTTAAGAAGTTAAAGCATAAAGAACAAGCTTTGGTTTCTTCACTTTTTAACCAATCTGCAAATCAGTCACTGTAATGGAATTCATTATTTTAAAAAGCTAATAATTAGCAACAGTATAAAAAAAAAATCAGAATTAATAGCTCAATGTTTAAATTTAGCATAGATTTAGCAATCCAGATAGGTGGCTTGTAGTGTTCATCCAGAGATTCTTAAGAGCGTTGCGTTTTGAAACAAATCATCCATCCTGAAAGCTCCAGGTGCTCTGCTAAAATGCCCCCGTCGCACCAGCAGGCTGTCAGCAGTGGGGATGCAGGGGACAGCACCAGCAAGCGCTCTATTGCTCATGGTCAGGCGCCTCAGCTCCCAGCACAGTTCAAGTACAGTGGTCGACTCTCTTCATGTTGCATGCATGTAAAGTCTGGATTATTATAGTTATGAAAAGTTATGACGTGTAGTAAGGGTTATATATGGGACTGTTGTTTCCATCAATACCCAAGGCACACTTGATCCATGGCCAGGCATATTCTGCAACAGAGAACAATAACGAGAAACTTTTCCAGCACTCTGCTCTCAAACTGTCTCCCAAACTAAGCGCAGCAGGACGCCACTAGGAGCCGGGGCAGCAGCTCTGCACCTTCTGGGTTGAATGCTGCCTAAACTACCAGTCCACTCTCCTATTCCCTACTCCTCTGCTTTCTTCTCCCTTTTCTTCCCCTCAGTGACTCACAAGCTAGAGTTCCATCCTCTAGCACAACCTCCTAAGAGAATTCTGACACCGTGCTTCCCTTGCCCCTACTGCGCCACTGCAAGGGTCAGCCTGGACCATCATTTTCCTGCTTTCCTGCCACATGCTCACAGACGAGGGCCCTAGCACCGTACCCCCTTTCCTCACCAGAACCCAGCAGTGCTGCAGTGTTCTGATGGGCCGCGGCGAAACACCAGCAGTTCCCAACCTTGCTTCAGTGTAAAACCATAGAGGAGTTACAGGGCAACACCCCTGCACCAGTCATGCTGGTTTGTTATGTGGTGAAGTGGGATTGTCTGACTGGCTGTAACTTCCCCTGAGGGCCTTCAACAAGGAAATTAAAGGGTTACTGGGGAAACGGGTCATCAGGAGTGGGAGGGAACTAATAATGATACGCTTTCCAAAATAAGCATTTGTAACTTTAGAGTGAGAACTTAATGGTCAACAGAGCAGAACAGGTGAGAAGCTTTTTGCGTTAGGAATCATTTGCCTATCACTTCTGCTTTTTTTCTCCACAAACAAAACCACACAGTGTATCTGGGAACTTCATTACCTGTCAGTGGGGTATCCTCCTTCACAAACGTTGACCAAGGCATACAGCTGTCTCAGTGCATACTCATACTGAAATAAACAAACATTGTTAATGATTTCAGTGATGAACAGCCAGTAATTAAATTGTGGAAGTAATTTAGAGATGCTATTAATATTAAAGATGTTTAATTGATGGGCTTGACAATCTAGTACTAGGCTAAATGGATCTTTCTTCTGTGCACTTTGTTCTTTAAACTTCATTAGGTAGATTCAGCTGCACGTTGGCCGCTTAGGCAAGGCTCATCCAGCTAACCAATTTCAATCAAAAAAAACCCCACAAGACAAAAAAAACCAAACAAAAATATCCCAAACCAAAACCCACTGAAGAATAACTAAAGTTTTACAGAGCAATGTGGCCTCCTAACAGCCTGGTTGATTAGAAGCTCCAACTGAAAGAGTACATCTGCTTTTGATTTGTATATGGTACTTAAATCTTGGGCAGTTGCCAGGTAATCCCACTGCTTTCTGCTAAAATCAATTAATTTGTTGTTGACTCTTAGCACACACCACTGACACCTTAGATTATCTTGCCTGACATCAGGACTGGGTTTTCCAGAACAGGAATTGACCTCTCTTATTCTTAGCTCAACAGGATTTGGTCCTCAGCTAGGGTCCCACAAAGAGTAGACGGTAATAAAACCCCTGAACTAAAAAGTGGCTCTCAGGAATTCAAGCAGACCATGGAAGCAGCAGCTAGGCTATTGCAAGGAACTATCCAGCACACAATCATAATACAGAAATCTGAACGTATGAATTCAGATGAATGTCGATTATGAATCCACAGTAGCGGTGCCTGTGTTGGTTTTGCCAGTAGAGATGCTTTAAGCAGAAATACAACATGACTTATTTAATATTGGGATTTCTGGGGAGGGAGCCAATGAAGGGACAGCAATAACTAGTAAAAGTCAGGGATTATTTTTGGTTTTGTTTTTACTGAAAGTATATTTGGTAATTTTTCTTATCTACAGGTGCAGTGGAAGCCGTTTCCTGCTTCCAAAAACATTACTTACCCTTTCTCCAAAACTAAGCTGTATGACTGCCCCCAAGCTAGCTTTTTACTAAAAGCTGATTTTGCAGATATGTTTATGACTACTGTGCTTGTTTTATTAGTAGGTTTATCAGGTTATATCTAATGCTTGACTTACCAAGGGTAAGTGCCAGTTGAAGCAATGAGCTTTGAAGTGGTTCACCACTGACTGGTAGCAGTCATAATTGCTGATGGTCAGTCTGTCTGACAGAATCTGGTTGGTCTGTTCTTTTGATCCTGTTACTAAGGTGATTATCTTTCGCATGGATTCTTGGATAAATTCTTTCACCTGCACATAAAAGAACAAGAACTTTAAACATGCTTTTTCTAAACCTAATTCAAAGACTTTCAATAAAATTTCTCTTTAAACTTCCCTCAACTTGTGCTTTTTTTAAGGAACACAATTCTGTCATTTCCTTTTAGCACAGTCTTTTGGACCTGTCTAACACACAAATGAAAACCAGGGAAACAGTCAGACTCCTGACAAATCCTCCAAAATCACTCACTGTCTTCTGTGTCTTCTGCCAGAAGAAAGAAAACACCAGTACCACCAATACTGCCTACCATTCTGCAGGAGCTATTCTATCTGGGAGACTCTGGTTCTAATGAGACAAGTTTCTCTTACTAATGAATAAGTCCTCCCAACAAGAATCCCTGTGGATGCAGATGAGGAATTTCCTGGCAATAAAAGCTGTGAGACTGACTTCTGCATTTGCTTGCATTTGCCTAGATAATCACTACTGATGGTGCCTTGTGGAACAGATCCCTGAAATTTAAAGGAGGAGTAAACAATCAACTAGAAGTTACCAGTCTAAGGAATGATTTTGTTGCAATTTGCAAAAACTGAAAATAATCCCATTGGCTTCAGGGGTGTTGCTTCTGCCATTGCTTATGATGGAAACAAATCTGACCTGATGCATAATTAATTTTTTGGTTTTTGCTTACCTCCAGGTGTGTTTTCATCTCTGCAGCAATCTTCTTAGCCTCATAGATGTCATTTGTAGCCATCAGCTTTCGTTTCATGATTGCATAAGGCACATCAGGACTAGGTGTCAGATCATAGTGTTCTACAGGTGGCAGCGGAATGGGGGTAGCTTTCTTGCCCATGCCCTGAAACTGCATCACTTTCATGGAGGAGATGCTCTGAAGGTTAGAAAGTAAGCAAATGGAAACTGTCAATCACCTCAGTAGATAGTCTGTCTTTGCTCTGCCATGCCAACCTAGCTCTCTCAGCTTGCTTTATTAAAGAAAATAAAGGAGATCATAGGGGCGAGGGCGTGTGTGTGGGTGTGTTCATTGGGTTTTTTAGTACAAGGTCAAGGCTGCCAAAAATTGGGGAACTTTTATTTCCAAAACTCACTGTGGGGAAAAAAGACGGTCAGGTTAAGTAATGTGACTTCTTTTTTAAAAAAATACTTTATCTGTTTAATAATGGGACTATTATAAATTATATATATCACCTCTTAGCCCTTCCCATTTGAGGGATCAATGAATTTATTAACATTTCATTAATATTCGTAATATGTCTGGAAGTGGCAAATACCCTTCTTATACTTGACTGAAGTGTAAATCACTGATAGAGCTTGAAGGACAACTCATATCCTGACTCCTTGCATTAAAGCATAGGACTATCGCCTCTTAAATGCTAAGTGGCCTTCTGAGATTAACAGTTTCGTTTTCTAAATCAACTCTGCCGGTTCACAGTTGTTGGTTTTTTTGGGTTTTTTGTTTGTTTGTTTTAGGGATAACAGTACAGGGCACAAAAGGTTTTAAGATACATCTGACCAGGAAGCCTTGTCAAATACATACTCTGTTTCCATACTGCATCACATGGCTGGTGTTGGTGCGTTTCTTCACCAGCTGAAATTGCTTGTGGAGTGTTTCTTTTCTTAGATCTTCCTGCATGAAGAAAGTTCCATGTGGTCAGAGATATTTAATTTCAGCTATTCTAAAAATGCAAAGAAACCTGGAAAGGGTCTTAGCTGCCAGTATGTAGAAGGAAGTACAGGGCAAAGAGCTATACAACCTTTGAAAGACGTAACAGTAAAAACTGAAAAGAAGATTTGACAGCATATTCTCAAATTGCTTTTAGTGATTTCCTTATCTCCTAGTGAATGGGCAAGAAACAAGTGGGCTAGCATACAAATCCCCTATTTGTTTCATTAATACTGTTTTCCATTATGCTAGCAAATCGGTTAACCACAGTTCAGTATTTAAGGATCCCTGAAGCAGAGGTACAACCTACTGAACTGCCCGCTTTGTGTAACAAATTTGGAGATGTTGTCTCAGATTAGCAGCTTAAGATGATATAAATTTGAAACCAGAAGTTAGACAGTTTCTAATTTTATATATAAAAAAGACAATGTTTCTGAAAGTTTCAGAAATCATTTTAGTTGCCCAAAAAAAGGACAGATTATATATGGTTCTGAGTATTAGATAAATACATTTACCAACTCAATTTGTTGATTTCAGTCTCACCTAAAAACAAGTATTTTCACAAATCCTGTAAAGGAGCTATTTTTAAAAAGCTTAGTGGGGTTTTTTTCATGCATGGAAATACAGAAGCATCATCTAAGTAACTTACCATATCTGAATCTTCCATCCAATTCACACTGTACCAGTCCCCAAGGTAAGTCTGCCTTTCGTCATCATAGTAACAGGCATAAGATGACTCTCTGGGATTGGCAGCTGTTGTTGCGTAAACTGTAATACAAGCAGAAAGTGTTTTTTTTTTTCTTTTTTGTTTTAACTCCCGCACATGATTTAGTACTTAGCTGCACGTGATATATTTGTCTCAGTATTTTGGCTTTTGATCATTTACTTCTAAATAGCAGCAAGGAAAGAAGCTTGTTAAACATTCTGTTCAGTCTGCCTCCGTGCTGTTATAAGAGCTCCTTCCTTGCTGCCAAATGTGTAGTCTGCGGCGTTTAAAGAAGCTTCTGAGGGAAAAATCTGCTATTCAAAGAACTGTCTGAGAACACTGTGCACTGACAACCATCTATACACTCACTTTATTACAATAACGAGGACTTTTTCCCAAACTTGGAGTAAATCCCCTAAATCATCTTTTCTTCCAGAAAACACCACCTTTTTTTAAGGTGTCTCTAATCTTTAAAAATAATTACTTTATTTAAGTAATATCCTTTCTTGGATAACACTCTGCACTGAAAGAAAAGGAAAACAGACCTCTACAACGTCTGCCCCAAGCACAGTATTCCCAGTAAGTCATCTCTAACACAACAGAAATACCATAAACACATTTTTACAGGTATTATTAAGGCAAAAGCTATTCTGGCTTTTTGCCAAAGTAAACTCATAGACTAGTTGTGCAACTGAAGGAAAGCCTGCGTTTCAAAACAAGAAAGTGTTAGGAATGCTTTTATAGAGCTATAGTGCTGTTTTTACTCAGAATGGAACTGAAGTTCAAAAGCAAAAAAAGTCTTAAATCTCTGCATAGTAAAGTGCTCCTCTTAGCACCCTTTAAAATGCTTACTGAGTACCCAGTTAAGCTTTGTAGTTCACCACTGAAGGCTGCCAAAGACAGCTTTGTACTGTCATACATAAATTGCCAATTTTCTGCCTTTGTCGGACTGTGACAGAGCTGGTGGCAAAATCAGAGTCCCCAGACTAGAAATTTCGACTAGAACAAAATTTGAAAAATGCTGATTCACTGAGCATTTATTTTGAACAATCCTCAGTATGAAACATTCTGTATTAGCTTTCTGTAAAACTTTGGGTGGGTGCCAGGCAGCATACTCCAGGGCCAAAGACCCGGGAAGCCATGGAGGGGCACATGGTTGATCTTCCCTGGAATCACAGCTTCAAAACTACAAGAAAGCCAGAGTGCTCAGCTTCCCTGCCATGGAACAGCCGTTTGAAAAGAGAGTGATTCCTTGTTCTAATCAAGGCTGAGCTCCCATCTCTGCAGCAGAGAGCCTAGAAACCCTGAAAAATCCGAGTTCCACTTTGTGGGTTATTGTGCAAATGAGTGTAGCAAAACTGCCTGGCAATGGTGTCCCACAAGCACCTTTGCTATTCAACGAAACCGACAGCAGAAACTTCACACCTGCTGTTAGCAGTGGTGAAGCTGAGAAATACCAGTATAACTTAACTGCTACAAATTAAGGGCAACCACATAGTTCCTGTGGAGAAATACATTTTCAACTTCTCATTTGCAAGAAACTGAAAGCCCTGTTAAGTCTATAAGAGTCCCTTAATTCTTCAAAAGGAACTTCCCACAAATGTAAAATATTAACTTTCTCTAATTTTTCTGCTTCCCCTGCTATAAACTACACAGAAGAGCCTTGAGCCTATCCTTGACACACAATCTGTTTAGCTCTGTGACAAGCTGTGACATTTAAGTCCTGTAAGTTAACTGATTGCTCACCATTGATATTATCAGCCAAATGATTCATCATAGATCCAGACTCGCATGCTTCAATGTAAAACACCATCTATAAAATAAACCATAGACCTTAAGAAATTCCATGAGGAAATGGAGGAAAGTCCTTCAGTGCTTTTCAGCTGTAGCTAGTTGGCATGTACTGCTATCCCTGAAACAAAAGCTATCCATAATGCTACAAAATAAAACACAAAAGCAAATAGACCAATTTTTTATTTTTGGAACTAAAATATGTGGAAACGGGAAACAATCACTATGAAAAGGTGCCATTAATCTCTACAGAATCCACAGGGATCTGCTGACTAACGTACAAAGCATCAATCCAATATACAGTCACTTTAGGCACAGCTATGTGCCACTATTGAATGTAGTATTTCTGGAACCAATGGCCATTTATGTGTTCCTAATACAGCCAGCCATAGTAGACTGGTTACCACAGAAAGTTGCCTAAAAAAGGCAAGCTACTGAAATGTTCTAAATATGAGGTTTTCTGCTTAAAACCACATGTGATGAAACAAACGCACAGAATTTTCTGTACAAGGTACAGTCTCTTAAACTATGTTAGTAACTGTAAGAGAAACATGAGGTATATACAGGCTTCCTGTAGTAACAGTGCAGCCTGAAGTGAACAAAGCACAGGAAGAGACAGTCAGGTACGTATTATGAGAGCGAAGTCGTTATGGATGTTTTCTCCACTGTTGGTCAGAATATATACCATTGTCAAAAGGCAGTACACTACATCTCAACATCAAATGCATATATACAGTAAACTAAAAATGGAAAGAGAAAATTTGGAAAGGATCAATCCTTTTAAGTGCAAAATACTAATCCAAATTTTGTTGTGTGGCAACAAACACTGTTTAAAGCAGCTTCCTCCTGCTTTAAACAACTCTCAAAATGAAGACAGATCCCTCCCTTCCACACCAGCTGCTCTTTTAATCTC
>JAVJGJ010000060.1:42237075-42247374 GCA_035590215.1 Microhierax caerulescens | reverse complement strand
GCTTCACCTCAAAGCATGTACTGCTTATGTTCATCTTGTGGACACAGAACTTCATACCCAATCACAAAGGTGAATAAGCTGGAGGCTTTATACTATGTGCATTTTGGAGTGTAAGCCTCAGGCTTAATGGCTGTCTTCAGAACATGTTCTAATGCTAAACCTTCCCTGGGGAATGGTGTTTCGTTCCTACCTCCTTTGTATAGTCCTTGGGTACTCCAGCATACACATCTGTGCCATTAGGTCTATTGATGACAATGCCTTTTGTTGGATTTCTGAAAGGTAAATGGAACATAAATATGAATAATTAACCATGTGTCTGGCCAGCTTGCCTGATAGAGAGTATGGGCACTTGAACCATGTGTCATTAAGTGATCTCAGAATATAAAGGCCTTTTTACTTCAGTCAGTTACTATGCTTGCCTCAAGTGTCCTTACACTCATGGTACCTTCAGCTATCCTGCCTCAGATCATGGCGATTTATCTCAGGGGTCCTCAAACTTTTTAACCAGGGGGCCAGCGCACGGATTAAGAGGCAGGAAGTCATCTGCGGCTGCTTGGTTTCCCCCCAACCCCCTGGGGGGGGCGGGGTGGTGTCTGTAAATACCGGGGGGCCAGACTGAGAACCCTGGGGGGCGGTATCTGGCCCACGGGCCATAGTTTGAGGACCCCTGATTTATCTGAATATGTAGGCAGGTGGTCTCTTATACTATCATCGCTGTTTACTCTTTGCTCCCAGCGCTGATGTGCATGTCAAGTCCGCTGATTTCTGCTGAAGTTCTCAGTATTAGAGGCTTTAAATGGAACTGTTTCATACAGAAAGCAATGATACACTCTAGACAGTCACCAAGGATGGGACATTTATGCTTCTTTGTTGAATGTACATGCTGGGAATTAATCTGATAAAGTCCTTTCAAAAAAGCCCTGCAAGTAATACATGGAGCTTCCCTATGTTTGTGGCTTTAGGCTATTTATCTGCCATGAACTGTTAGACCTGGGAGTTCAGATCACTTACTCTCGTAACAATGAAGCTCTGCAGTCCTCAGTCCCACCACTGACGCTGACTGGAGTAAAGATTAGAAAGCTCATGAGCATATCTCAAAGAATTATTGTGCTGATGGATAAAATGTTTCTATGTGTATCACAGGTAGTTTTAAAGGCTTTTCTTACAAAACTACTAAAAACTCAAAACACATTGGTGACTATGGTGTGTTTGTAGTAACCATACAGTTTGTAACTAGTGCAGATTCATCACTTACTCATCATTATCAGCAATGTCATCATACATCATGACAATGATTTGTTCATCTGGAATTCCATTTCGGTGTACGATCTGGTATGCATGGCACACATCTGCCTGAAATTAAGCAGATTTTCATTACTAGCTTTACAGAGATTTTACCTTTGAGACCAGAAGAAAAATAGCTTTGCAGGCCTAAGAGTTGGCTATTGTCCAAAAGAAACTGTATTCAAATATAAGAGGCTGAGGGTTGCTACAGGGCTGAAATGCACAGGTTAAACCAAAACTCAATGTCTTTCACTAGCAGCTGCATTAATAACAGGGACTTTGATTAAAATCTCTCTCCCATTTACCTGTTTTGTTTTCTTATTTAAACAGAAACCAGAAGTTACTTCAGACTTGGTACAGCTAACAAAATTTAACAACACAGTTTCAGCAACATTCTATGTTCTGTGAAAATCTAAATGAAAACCCTCATGCACTGACAGACAAAACCAAAGTGTGCCAAACAGAAGAAAAGAGATAGATTTCCCCAATTTCAATTAGTTCTGCACCATGCCTGCATGACTAAGCATCAAAGACTGTCCTTGGCTTAAGGAAGTATGGTTTACCAATCTCACATCTGCAAAAATTTTATTAGATTTTCTTTTACTAGACGAGAAATTTGCTTAAGGAAAATTTTCTTTTTTATTATGTTCTTGTAAACTGAAGCAACTTCAGGGCAAGAAAACAGATTTCAGTAGAAAAGAAAAATGCAGAATTTCTGTTCAGGCTCTTTTTTTTTGTACAGGATAAAAATAAGCAGATTTTCTTTACAGAACCATCTTCCCGTGACATAGAAATAACAACCCTCATCAAAGTGTTATTACAGTAAATGCAAACCTGTATCAGAATGCTAAATTCTTAGAAAGCCCAGCCCAAGCAGATCTCTTCTTTTCAACTTGCAGTCTGCAAATGAACTAACAGGACATTAACAATCATTCCTAAACTCTAGATCTATGACATGCCACATGCTATAAAAAGTGGTGCAGATTTAATGGAAGAAATCTCATCTTAACAAATGCACATTCCAAATGCAGGCAAGAAGCAAAGCTTTACAGTTTACTTTTGTTTAACTAATTTAATTTGCTAGTTTGTAAACCAAACTGAAGTGGTTTAAGTAGACATCTGTAAGTTCAGATTATTTAGGAGCATTAGTGGTTTTGACTAGTTTAACTGCAAGCACACTGTAAAATCACATCACTTTATAATCCTTGGTATTGTAAGTGTAGCTGAAACTGAAAAGAGAAGGTAGGTGTGCAAGATTCTGGGAAGGGTGAGGCACATTCAATGCTAATGAACTCTCCCATGCAAAATCTCTTCACGTGACTATCCCTGAAGGTTGAATTGTCCTTACTAAAGCACTTTCATTTGCTACTATGCAGGTCAGCCTACATTCTCGTCCACCTATCCTAGACAACCTCCACTGGTTATAGTTCTCCATTTCCTTGGACATCATTATACCAGCTGCTGCCTCAACAAGTCAAATGGTAGAGGTTAAACAGTTATAAAGGCATCATACATAATATGAAACAGTAGAGTGCAGTTTGACTAAACATGTATTTGACCTTCAGAAGCAACCCAAGCAGAAGTAGAAAGCACCAAGGGCTTCTCTACACCGATGAGTAGATCATCGATACCCTCTCACTCTCAAGACTTAATACAGATCTGTTATGCTGACAGAAACAGTTCTAGGCTGGCAACACGCAGAAATGCTTAGGCATACTATCATGATGTAGTACCAACATATTCAACCAGCAATTGTCTGTGCTTCCACAGGCAGTTGCTGGGCAGTAGGAACTTCAGAGGTATTTTTAATTAATATCAAAGTATCCAAAATTAGCTGAGCTTTGTAACTTCGTATTATCAGCTTTTTTCTCTCTTCTGATTCATTGCCTGTTTGCTCACTATGTCCTGTCTCAGTAAACAGTAGATAGTGATGGTAAACTTAAATGAGTTAAACTCCCCAGCATGGAAGGAAACAGATCAATGTAATCAATCCCCTCAACATTAACTTATACCTGTTTGGGGACAGTCCCAGCCTTTTGAGGCTTTTTCTAGGGGAACTATATCTGCTGGTAGCATAATGGTATCATCAACACTGGCTAGAGCAGCAAAAGCATGCTTTGCTGCTAGCACTCCTCCGGCTGAAGCAGGACAATTCTGAGTAAAAAGTTGGGGGTGGAGGGTGGGTTGCACAAAATTAGCTGACCTGACTAGCCACCCTTGATATTGGTTGTATGTTCCTCCTGTTCCCTCTGTACACATGAAAAACCAAACCTCTACAAAACCAGAATGGAAACAGTCTGCTGCTAGAGTAGGGAGGTGTATGTGAATCGAGAGTATTACCTGTTGATGTGTAACTGCCTCTCAAATTTTTGCTATTTGAGCCTTGTTTCTTCCAGAAATATTACTGGCTTACCTGTGTCTGTAAATCACCCTAAAGAGAAGAGACAGCTAATATTGTTCCAGATCTCTTGTTGGTATTAGTACATTAAATTAATGCTATGAATATTTACTGGATAAATAATCAATGCAAATCACCCTTTTGTGGCCATGATTTGGGGTGGGTAGTGGCTGCCATGCACAGAAGAATAGAAGAGCAGAACTGCACAACAGACCTCACATGACAGCTCCAAAACGGACACTGTTAATGGCATGGTTCAGACCTTTTGTCCCCTGGATAGTCTAAACCTGTTGCTACATCAGCAAATTTTTATTGAAGATCTATGCTTAAATCTGCTTAAATAATTAACTCTTAAATTTTGAAAGCACTGGGATCAGAGGGAGAATTCTCCTGTTTTCTTGAGATGGGCATTTTGTTTTCCAAAACATTAATTTGGGGAAAATTCTAAAAGAAAAAAAACAACATCCCAATTCTCCTCTGCCATACAGCTGTTTACACATTCGAGTGACGCAGCGTTCAAGTAAACTGTTGGGAGGGAGTGAATTTTTGGAAAAATCAAGTTGGTTTATGACACATGCATGCATAAATAGTTCCTAAAGGGAAAAGCTTGGATGTCTGTGAAATTGGTTAGTTCTGGTCTTATGACCTAGCTAAAAACCATGTGTAATGAATGGACAGCTTCATTGCAAAGTGGCACTGTTCCTGCTACAGGTACACTGAAATGCCACAGACTGAAAAAGAATGAACTGTAATATCTAAGCATGGTAGAAGAATACGCCTGAAATGCCAGCAATGTTTCATTCCCTTGCTTAAACATACATCAGTGAATCAGCCAAAAACTATTAACTGTATTAAGAACTTAGGAAAGGTTTTCCCATAGCTTCAGTTACAATTTTGTAAGCACAGTGAGGAAATGTTAATTGAAGCCAAGGAGCCAAGCCATCCTTTATGTCTGTTATCTCCAAGACTGTGGAGAACTTAGGACTGTCCCAGAATAAGATACTGCTATGGTTGGTAGTGTCCAAACCCTGAATAAATATAGTCCCTAGGCCATAAAGCTCCGTAATAATATGACTACAAACAACAACTGAAAACACACCCAGGTATGCAAATTCATATGTTTTTATTTTCAGCATTTCGGTTTTTCCAGCTATTTTTCTCCTCAAGCATGTACTCCACCTTTAGCAAGACTGTGTTTCACATCAGGCTTTTCCACTGACTATGTCTTTTGGAGTATCCAGAAAGCATCAGTCTGCATCCCTGTGATCCATTTGCAAAGTCAACTTTAGGTCTGAGTTACTTAGTACAATCATGTCCTAGGAGAGGCACAAGTATAAACAAAATTCTACTTCTCTTAAGGAAAACTAGCATTCTCCAAATCTATCATTTAGTGCTATATTTGCTCAGTTGTCACTAAGATTCCCAGAGCTACACATCTAGCTCTTTGCATAGTAGAGCACTCAGCCACTTTCCCAGGGAATGGGAGGAGTTCTCTTCCTGGTATATATTAGGAGTGCTCAGATGCATTTAGGGAATAGTAGCCAGTCTGGTAATAAAAAAGTTCCTATAGAGAAGTCAGAATAACTGCTGAGGACCAAAGAAGAGTATGTTGATAGTCCTTCCACAGCCCAAGCAACTCTAGTAAAAACCACTAAGATATGGGTAAAAACACCAAAGAACCAAGAAGCCACAAGCATAAAACAATATATAAGCTAGCTTTGCAATGACACTAAGCCTGTGACACTGGGCTGTATACTCTTCAAAACACTTTAAATCAATTTTAGGAACTTGGTGAGATAACTGTGTAGGACAGGTTTAGATCATGCTAATTAGGAAACAGTCTCAATTCAATCATCAGAGGAAACAAGTGCCTGCAAGGTGTGAATCTTGCTCATAGCTAAGTGCAAATGGTGTATTTTTCTTTATCTTGTCTAGACTTGAGGTTTACACCACTGAGAGTGGATCCTGACCACTGACAGCTAACTGACAAGTCTTAGAAGGAGTTTCAGATTCCTTGAGGTTACAGGTGCAAACTCCATGTTTCCAGGGTCTGCAGAGTCTTTACAAACTTGCTGTTTGTGGGGTGCGTACAGCATACAGAGATGGCCTATATTCCCTTCAATTTTTTATGTATTGAAGTTGGAGACATTTTTGAAGGTGTAAATCTTCTCTTTTTATGGTTCTTTAGTCAGATGAACACATACTGCCACCAAGTAACTACTGCAAAAGGCAACAAAGTATGTTTTGCCTGCATTGTGTGCAAATAGCATGCAAAACAAATGGATCTCACAATATACACGTAACACAAACATGCCAACATCATGTATTAACTGTACCCTGAACAGCTGAACTGAGCAACTGAAAGACAGAAACGTGTCTGCTGAGGTCTCAGATTACAAAGGGATATTATGAGTGCTTAGTTGCACGTACAGAATAGTAACCAGCCAGATGGTAAATAAATAGTCACACTGAGTAACTACTTATAGGAACATTCATATCTATAACTTCACTTCCACACAGGCTCGATCAAAGAAGTTCTGAAGAAAGGTGATGGCAGGAGGAAAGTTAATTAGAGTACAACATACTTTCTTCTGCCGTTTCTCCCTTGGAAAGCAAAGAATTGCACAAATCTGCAATCCTGAAGTGCTGCTTTACTTTCTGGCAGTACAGATATTATTCTACTGAAAAATAACATGCATTTCTGTGTGTGTTCACTATGGAATGACTTCCATGATGGATGAAGCACAGAACTGGAAGCCCAAGTCCTATTCCTGGTTCCACTTAAGCAACTTGAGCCAATAATTTAAACACTCAGAGTGCTTTTGCCTCCACTGCTGAAGGGTAGGGAGCACTAACACATGCAAAGACATGGTGATCAGCCTGCATAATGTTTCCAAAACTCTGTTGTAATTCCTGAGATTTCCATAGTACCTTTCTTCCTCTGTACAACCCTCCTAGAAGTCTATGCTTCAGCTGGTAACGCTGGCAACAAGTTTTCCCTATGGTCTTATACCCAAGGCACCTTTCCCTGGGTTACTTTTTGTGGCGTGCACAGGGCAGATTTTCCATGAGTAACTGCCGGGTCTGTCTCACAGTATGCCCTCCCACCACGGGTGCTCACTCCAGCCAGGCCCCTGAGGCTGCCCACAAAAGGCCGCTAAGCAAGACAGCACGGGCTGCCAATCTGCTGCATCCTGTGGGAACTGATTCTTTTTGTTACAAATTATGGGGACAGTATTTAGCGCAGGACAGGTAAGGAGGAGCTCAGCCCCATTGTGAAGGATCCTTCACACAGACTGTCTTATTTTATGATGCTGATTTCATAACTTTTATAGGACTGTTAGTGGTCCTATTTTTCTTTTTTTCCAAATGTTAATACTGTACCTGAAGCAAGCAGAAGTTCAAATACAGAAATTTCTAGGGCTGAAATTCAAACAGTCTGACAGTGCAGATATTCTACATTGTTATTTGACAATATCTTCAAGATAAAGGTGTTTAAAGAAATCTTTCTCACTTTTCTAACCTTGAAAAGCAATCACTTAATAACTATCTGCAAAGCATGACCATACTCAAAAGATAGTTTGCTTCGGCGAAACTGCCATGTTCAAAGGACTTATTGTTTGACAACAATATGTAAGTGTGCATCTTGGTGTTTTTCATAATCCATTATACCTGGCAGGTAAGACTTGCCACTGAAGGCTCATTGACAGAAAGACTAAAAACCCTATGGTTGGGCAACTGTAGAAAAAGAATCCTCATGAGCCACAGCTTCAAAAATGTAGTTTTATTTAAACAACAAATGCTGGGATCTTAAAACCTCCTAGAGCAGAAGGGAGGCAGAGAGACTGGTTATACAGCAATAGCAACAACCAGAGGACAACTCAGTAATTATATGTAGAAACCCCAAGGCAAGCAGTGATCAAGCACAACACTAGTATTTCTATAATTGTTTTCCAATTTCAACTGGAAAATCTCCTAAGATTTAATTTGAAATAGGAATAGTTTATATTAAGGCTGTAATATTCCAGCTATGATTATCAGATGATAGCTACAGTGCAAGGAGCTGGCAAAATCCCTAAAACCAGTTTGTCAAAGTGTTGAACTATCATTTGTAGTAACAGGTTCTTCTTCAGATGCCACAAGGCTGTCAGTCTGGTTCATTTCGTTTTAAGCTCATCACTGCACTGAAATTTACAACCTGATGGTGAGCTTAGCAGAAGCAAAAACACAACCATAAAACCCAGAATGCCCAACACATGGAAGTCTCATTTCTTCCTCAATCAACACAGACAGGCTTCATCTTCCCTAGATTTTACAGGCAGTTACATTAAAAACAATAAATATTTTAAAAGTTTGTGTTCAGCAAATCAGCTGTACCCTGTACATTTAATACAGTTAAACTTTTAAAATGCTTGTTTTGTACACTAGAGTTTCAATCTCTGTTCAAGTTCACCTCAACAAACAATAGTCTAGTAAACTATTTTCTAACATTTAGAAATTTACAAATGTACACATAAATCAGCATTAAATGGACCCTATTCTCCCAGAAAGCAAGTAGTTCCAAGTTTAGTGCAAAGACTTTGATTAAGTGTAGATTCATCTGTTTAAGGGATCACCTAAGAATTCCTCAAAGGAAAAAAACCTGCCATCGTCTCCTGACTGCTGATTATAAGTCTTGAACTTAATCAGTTAAGTCACTTGGATTTAATTCTGTCCATCCTGACACTTGGTGCTCAGACCACAATTCCACAACACACTGGCTTTGACAGCAGTGTCACATTCTGGAGCTTTTCTTCTTTTTCTGCCATTCACTCTGATGCCCATACCCCAGTGCACTGTATTGTCGTCGTGCCAACACAACTTTAAGGTCATGCTGTTGAACACAATGAGCAAACTGATTCTAGTTAAAAAGAACCCCCTTCTGCATGTCCTCTACCCCACAAAAAACCTGCTGTGCACTTGCAGCCTCTGCAGATTTTGTAACTGGAGAGAAGAAAGGGAGCTTTTTCATAACACAGAGAGAAGAGGAAAACAAATAGAAACATGTGTGTCAACAAAATTAGGTTTAATTCTAGACATTATTTGTTCACCTGCAACTTGGGGTCAGAGCCTCTAGCTTAGTAATAGAATATTTAGCCTAAACAATACAGGTCTCCCAGGGTGCAGAAGTGTGATTACAGGAAGAATATCACTCCTCCTGCTTATGAGAGATTTTCAAAAGATGAAAGACTGGACACAGTTGTAAGCAAAAAAAAAAAAAAAAATCAATTAGTAAAAGGAACAGCAGAGGGGAATTCTTGGGATGAGAATAACAAGAACTACGACCAGACCCTGAGCAAATTTGTTGCTGTCCATTTTGAAATCTTCACACACTCTTGGAAGTCTAGAAGTAGAAACAAATGCCCAAATGACAGAAGGTCTGAACTAATCTAGGCAGCTATCACCTCCCCATGAGTCCCACAGCAGGCATTTTCTGGCATGTGGCCAGCACTAGCATATGAGACCAATGAACCTTACCTGGTGTCGATAGTTGTACCAGCCGTTCGAACCTGCAACAATCACTACCCAGTGCTTGCCTCCATCTTCAGGTTCTTCCATGGGGAATGTACTTACACCCAGAGCACAGCACAGCAGCACAACCGCTTTCAACATCATCTCTCTTCTTAACTTACTCCACAAATGAGAGGGGGGAAAAAAACCAACTCCCTAATGAAAAAGTTTGAGAGAAGTAGATCAGAGGATATCAGTCAAAACCAAAACAAACATCAGTAGTATCACAACTAGCTTTTCTTGCCCAGGGGAGTTTTGTGTGTTTCACAGACCATTCAACCCACAGTACAATTTCTTGTCACCAAGCTGCTACTAGTTACAAGAGTTTTCTGTCAGTTCTCAAATCAGACTGCTGAGAGCAACTCTGAATAGGACAACCAAGTCTTTCAGCTCACTCTGGTTGTTTTGTTCTATAGCTGGTAATGAATAAGCCTCAAATACAGAGCAAGCCTCACTATCAAGTATTTCACAGATAAAACCTTTTCAGATTAATACTATAATCATGGTCTTTGCTCATGTAGTTCCCTGGTTTCCACACACTGGCAATTAACCCATTATTACTGAGTCAAATTCCAGGTGATGTAGACTCAAGGATGCACAGACATGGAAAAGCGCTTGGGAGTTGGTAGGTCAGAGCGTCACAAAAGCTCTCTGTAACCACACAGCCAGAGAGGGTGGAGAGAGGCCATTCTGCACAAGATTCAGCCCTAACTGCTGAGATGAAGTACAGACTGTGAGAGCCTCATGCTATTTGTGCAACCTGTCATGCTAGCAGAGAGCAAATGTGAACCAGTACCACATGAAAGAGTAGCATTTTTGTCTCTTTTGCACAACAGTTAAGTGTTTACACAACGTGCACAGCAAGAGAGCTGGGTCTGAGCCTGTGGACATCAGACTCAGAGAAGCAGAGCCAGAGAAGAGCTTTGAAAACTGCTCTTTCTACTTTCTTGAGAGGACCAGAAGTAGTGTTCCCACTAGTGAACTTCCCGAGTTTAGAGTATTTGCTCTAAAAGCAAATAATCTCACCATATGTAATCAAAGGTTTGCTGTTTGGGTTGTGAGTTTCT
>JAVJGJ010000060.1:42192806-42217751 GCA_035590215.1 Microhierax caerulescens | reverse complement strand
CCCCCGCACGCTAATGTCACAAAAGGGACAGCAGGCCGCACAGTTGGGGAGAAGTTCCTCTGTCTGACCCAGGTTATGAATCTGCAGGCCAAGCACTAAGTCGGTGTTGTTACCTGTTCCTGTGATAAGCATCTGGCTGCTTTTGTCCTCCAGCTGCATTTGTTTATTTCAGCTGGGGGTGAGTAGGCCTCGTGTTCTGTTAGGGTGGCTCTGTAGCAGGTGCTGCTACCAGAAACAGATCACGGTGGTCTAATGGCGAAGCCTTGGTTTTGTCTGTTTTCCTCAGGAACTGATTTGGTTTATTTCCATCAGTTACCAAAGCAGCCAAATACCAAGCTAGTAGGAGAAAAGTATTAAAATTATTACAGCATTGATAGATTAAGACAGTAGTTGTTTAGGTAACCTGTACATCTCGCCTCATCAATACCAGTCTGATTTGTAATCATTCTGTGTCTTTTGCAGTGTATGGTTCTGCAATTTTAATTTTATAGAGTTTATCAACAGACATCCATCATGTCGTGGCTTGCTGATCTTGCTGGAAAGGCAGAGGATCTACTCAACAGAGTTGATCAAGGAGCTGCATCAGCTCTGAGCAAGAAGGACACAGCAAGCAGTGCAGTTTATGATAATAAGAATTTGAACTCTGCCAATGAATATTCTGAATTGCGCCAACATACTGGAGAACTGAAATATCAGACGTCATCCAAAGCAGCCTACATCTCCTCAGCAGCTGATAATATTAAACAACAAAAGGCCACAATCCTAGAAGAAACAGCAAATGTTAAACCAACACGTAGGACATCTTCAGAGGTTGCTTCTTCAGTAGAAAGTATTTCTACGCCCAGAGCTGTCTCACATTTTGTGAGAAGAAAAAAGTCAGAACCTGATGATGAGTTGCTGTTTGATTTTCTCAACAGTTCAGAGAAAGAGCCTAACGGAAGGATGGACTCCAAAAAAGAGAAGAGCAAAGCACCTGTTCTTCAGAATCATTCTCGGACTTCAAGCATTAGTTCTGCATCAACGAGTACACAGAGTGCGAAAACTACTGAAGATAATTCTGTCAGGAGCCAAGGATATGGTAGTTAAATAGTATTGAACGTAGAGATATTTAAAACCCAAGTATGTCTAGGGTAAGGCTAGGTAATGGATTTACTGTCACTTCATGAAACATTTAGTGCTAGCAGTATGTCAGATATGTGGAATACAGCAGTCTTCAACATTTTTTCATCACTGGGATAATCTTAGATACTCTGCTAATTTGACAAGCTGCATAATTAATACCTAAAGCTTTTGTGTTCTCAATTTGCCTCATTGCTACTGTTCACCTTGACCTCCCAGAGCATGACCTAACCTTGCATCCGCCCCTGTACATCCCCACTTACAAGCACAGGCACCGCTGCATTTGTTTGATTACTCAGGGGCCCTTACCTGTTGTTGCCACGTAGGAGAGTGACTGACTTTCACCAGCTGGGAGGTGGTTTTGGCTGTTGCGTAGTGCACCATGTGAGGTGATACGGGGTTTTCTATGTTCCACCATTGAAGAGGGGTAAGCTGTGAAACTTACTTGTGCTACAGAGTGGGAAGTTGGATGTGGATAGGCTTTTGCAGAGCTACAGGCATGAGGGAGCTAGATAAAGCCTTCAGGTTTGCCAAAAGTAGTTCATTACTGCAAATGTGAAGAAAAAAAAAAAAGTTCTAAATCCAGACACCTGAAAGAGCCTCCAGGCCAGATAGTCAAAAGTTGGAGTTATTCTCAGGTTAATGTGAAGGACAATGTGGCTGGGAAGCATCACGAGCTTGTGTTCTCTATCAGACTGTTCGATCTATACTCACTGCTGTTGCTGTACTATATTGCTGTTGTTTATTCTATAAAATGGAAGCAAATGGTTATCTGATTAAAAATGTAGTTAGAATACTTTATTATTTGTTCAGTACTTTGAGCATGTAAAGCATTGTAAATGCCAGTTTTTTACTTACTGCATTAAGTATGCTGAAAAGTTTCAGGCTTAAAAAAGGGATCATCTCTAAAGATGGGAATATTTCTGTATTTCTGGATTTCTAACTTTCAGTAAGGTTTACTACTACTGCTGCTAATTTAGATATGTTAGGCCTGGCTATGTGGCCTTGTTGATTAGTGCTTGAGGAACATGTTTTGCTCAGTGGCCTGTTAAGTTTTCTTCTGAGGGATTTTTGAGTGGAGTTTGTGTTGTGGAGTTGCCAAATGAGGAAGCACAAAGTTATAGCATGCTGGTTTCAAAGTTGATTGCATAGATATATAGGTGTAATTTAAATGTTTTGTATAGCGTCTGGCACAAAACTAATTAGCATTATGGCTTGTACTTTGCCATGGATATGATCTAATATGTGGTATAAATGGCTAATCTCTTGCTTCATTAGTTTCATTCATCTGTTGAGTTTTCCAGCCAAAGGAATGAGGATAAATTAATTGTCTGATAATTTGGAAATAGTGTAAATGAATCAAAAGGCAGGAGGTGACACTTCTTAGAGCCATTGAAATAGGAAAGGGATTTGAGAAAATGTGGAGGAAATAGTGCTGTCGCTGCTGCTACTACTTGTTGGTGTGGTGGTGTTCAGACTACTTGTTGGTGTGGCGGTTTAGAATTAAGTCTGCCACAGTTCCTTGGGTTCCTGGTGGTAGGGGCTGTTGAAATAGTAACAAGGAAGGTGATGCAGGTTGGTTGGTGATCACAGAGTAAAGTAAATAACGTTGCAACAACTAATAATGTTGTGTGCAGTCTTGCTTGGAATTAATTGCAGTCTGTCCCCCTGGATTTTTCAGCAGTTTACTCATCTGGGACATATTAAATTCGAAAGTAGTATTTTTGGATTGCTTGCTTGTTTGTTCATTGCATGCAGTGCTCTTTTAACACTGCTGAAAAGTTTCCAGCTATTTGCACACTGGAATCCAGGCTGTTACAGTGCATGTATCACTTTCACAGTATTAATTCAGGATGGTCTGTGTGTGTTTGTGCATGATAGGGAAAGTCTGTTGGTTCCTCCTTCCCTGCAAGGGACTGTTGTTCAGAATACTGACAGGAGTTCCCTTAGTGTTCTCACTGAGAGAGAAAAATAAAAATCTGTAATTTGGTTTCCGTAATTTAGAAATTATAGTTTGTATTGGCAGAAAACTTTAACCAGATCTGCTTTATATTTTTTCATTAGAGAGAGAGATCATGCTTCTGCTTCAAATCACTGCCACTTGGTTTTTCATAGTAAAAGTACTTATGAAAAATATTTTGAGAGAATTATTAATACAGAATTATGAGTAAGATAATGTTTTGAATGAAAGAATTCTTAAAAGGCTTTTTTACATAAAAATCACTAAAATTTGTGGCTCTGAGTTACATTTTAGGTTTTCTATGAAATCAAGTGTAGTCATCTGAACAGATTTTTAAATTACATCCTTGCAATCAAAATCTTAACAGAAAGCCAGAATGATCTCATTTTAAAAGTTCCTTTAGTTAGTTGCTATGCATATTTAATCTCTTCTGTTACTGTCTCAGCTTCTGAGGACATCTCTGGGCAGCACAGTCATAAAAAAGTATTAGCATTTTGAAATCCTAAAGTTGACATTAACGTAATAAGAAATTTTATAACTTCCATGTCTTGTCTTGCAAGATTAACAAAAACATTGCATGACGCATGTATACTGTATAATAGTCCTATTTTGTGCAAGTCTGTTGGGAGAAGCACCTTCATATTCCATTTCAATATAAGCTATTTTGATGATTATGACTATTATGATGATGATTATTATTACATATTTAACCACTGATGCAGAACATAGAATTACTGTTTATATTAAACCAACTTGGAAATACATATATTAGTTCTAACTTGCATCTCTTCTTACAGAAACTCCGGACAGTTCAGATTCTGGACTGGGAGCACAAGGGAATGGTATGAAGGATTCATCACTAAGCACAGTAACTAATCCTAGCCTTTCCGCTAATGATGATTTCAAATCACATGAGCTATCCAATCTTCGCCTGGAGAATCAGCTGCTGCGGAATGAAGTTCAATCTTTAAATCAAGAAATGGCTTCATTAATTCAGAGGTCCAAAGAAACACAAGGAGGTACTGTGGTTTGGAAACTCAGCTATAACATTACAAAAATGCTAGTGAACTAGAAAACAATGCTATTTCTGTGATAGTGTTTTGTATTTACAATAAAATCTTTGTAGTTACATTTGCATGTATGAATTACCAAGCAAAATGGTTCTTAATTTCAAAATAATGAGCTGGGAGAAACTAAAAGACTTGTTCAACTACAAAGAAAACACAAATGTTTATTAAAATGATGCAGTCAAGTTAGTTCCAAAACTCAGATCTGATTAAAATAGTGTTAGCAAATGTTACCAGCATTAAAGTACTTCTGCGTTTTAATGGATATTGCAAAATACTTATTTTAAAATGAGTAAATTCCTTTAAATACTTTAAAATCTGACTATCTGGCTGTAGGCTATAATCTCTGATGCCTAGAAACTGACAGTAAAAATATAAAATTTAGTATTTTTGTATGATTTCACTAGCCTTTTCAAAGCCAAATTAAATGGCAAATATAAAAAAAATGTGAATGTAAATTAAACAAATGATAAAACTTTGAGCAAACCCCTACTGTTAGGCATACAACTGAGGGACTGCATTTTCTCAAAGTAACCGTATGAGCTAGAGAATTGTAATTTCCATTGAAGTTTAATATATGATGTTTGATTAAAAACAGACGCCTCTGAGTTTTCAGGCATCATTTCAACACTGGTGTATTTTTCTACTGTTTTTAGGTTGAGCTTATTGTTGCATTGAGTTGAACTAGATGCTTTATGCAGAGGTTTCTAAATGCTTGCTTGCACAGACGTATTTGACAGTAGGCCATTGCAAGGGGTGGAGCAGGTAAAATTTGTCATCAGCAGTGTGACACAGAATGAAATAGCTGTTTTGGGATCACCTGCAAGATTTTATGGGTCATGATCTGACAGCCAGCCTGGCATTTGTTACTTCTTGGTAGCTGATGAAGTTTCAGTGTTTCTTCAGTTTGGTTGTATTTAATTTCTTTCTTTAAGAAACGTGATGGGTGCATTCTGACCATTTACAAGACTTTACAATACCTACTTTTATTAACTTCAAAGAAAATTCTTATTTTGTAGAATTGAACAAATCCCGGGAAAGGGTTGAGAAGTGGAATGTTGACCATTCAAAGAGTGACAGGATGGTTAGAGAGCTTCGAGCTCGAGTTGATGATCTGACAGAAGCTGTTGGTGCCAAGGATTCACAGCTTGCTGTGCTGAAAGTACGGTTGCAAGAAGCTGATCAGCTCTTAAGTGCTCGAACAGAAGCTTTGGAAGCATTGCAGAGTGAAAAATCACGGTACTTCATAATTCTGCAAATAGTAATAAGTCTGAAAATTCAAGGTAGATGGTTCAGTCTCTTTAAAGTGAATAAACTAATGGGGAAAGGATTGTATCAGTATGTGAAATACAAGGATTAAAGTTTTCTCTGAGCCTGCTATATCATAGCTGGCAATGGGAACAGAGCAAATGAGTATTAACTAGGGGCAATTGTCACCTGATTATTGAAATCCATTTTGTATAAAGTATTTATTTGTGTCGGAGGCCTGAAGCTGAAGATCTCAGGAAAAATGTTTTTGTCTTGAAAAATACATTTGCTTTTCCGCAAATATGAAGACTTTTCTGACTAATCTCAGTGCTGGGGTATGAATCGGCAATTGAATACACCAGAATTAAGTCAGGGAGGAGATGAGAGAGTCATTAACTCCAGGTCTCACACCTGTAGTCAGCTGTATTCAGTAATTTACTGGATAAATTTTAAAAGCTGGTCTGAAAACCAGGTAGTCATATTTCTACCTGAAAATCACACTCGATTTCTTTTTCAATTAATATGTGTATCGCTCTTTCAGGATAATACAAGACCATAGTGAAGGGAGCAGTTTGCAAAATCAAGCCCTTCAAACTCTTCAAGAGAGGCTGCGTGATGCAGACTCGGCCCTCAAGCGAGAGCAAGAAAGTTACAAACAAATGCAGGTCAGATATGAAGAGTAAGGAACAGTTTCAGACTCTACTTTTAAGATCAAATCTGTGAGGTTTCAGTGGTGCTCTCTTGACTTCAGTCTCTGTTCAGGATACTAAGTGCTTGGAAGGATGGGCTGTCTGCTGTACTAAGTATCCTTGCGATGCTAGTTTACTCTTATATGCTATATTTTGAAAGCTTTGTGATTAAAAGTTTTTGAGGAATGATGCTGACATTGTTTACTGCTTTTCCATGTTAACTTTAATGCTAAAACAAGTTCTAAAACTAAATCAGTAATCAATTTAATCTTCCATGGTATGTTGTTCTGAAACAAACTGTTACACAATATCGATACGTGATCTTAAGCGTGTTAAGCAGGACAGTCACTTCTATGGTAAAGATGTGAGTACATTATTGCTAGAGACTGGTTTCCACACTTAGCTTGATCTTTGTTACAAATAATAGCATCTATGAAAATATTTAACAGCGTCTGGTTTTAGTGTTTATTTTTTGTTTAAATATGTCAAAATATGACAGACTACATTTGATAATATTTTTTGAGTGAAAAGCTTGCTTTTTGTTTACCAAATAAATATGAATCATAGGAGGATTGTTATTCCCTCATTATTTCTGGTGAGGGAAGAAAATGCATATGTTTACTGAGATTATTTAGCCCTTGCTTAAGCAAGCAGGATTTCTTTCCACATAGACTAATGCATCTTTAGGTTGGAGGTGGTAGATAATGAGGTATTGTGACATGTAGTTGCTTTTAAACTTTCTTCTTCCCTTTCTAGGTTAAAGTTGAGACTGTGTTTAAACACAACATATTGTTTTTTTATTGCTAATAGAATGAGTTTGCAGCTCGTCTAAGTAAAACAGAAGCAGAACGTCAGAATCTGGCAGAAGGGATAACTGCAGCAGAAAGAAAGTATTTAGATGAAAAGAGGCGAGCTGATGAGCTTCAGCAGCAAGTCAAAGTAACTAAAACCCACCTAGAATCTGCAAAACAAGAACTGACAGACTATAAACAGAAAGCTACTCGCATACTCCAAGTAAGCATTTCTGTAAAGAAATCCAGTTTGATCTGTACACTTTTTAAGGTGTTATGCTTCAAATAAACTAATTTGTGGATTATTTTTTTTAACATGGCCTGTAATGTATTTGGGGGCCTATCTATAATGATACTTACACGAAACAGCTACTAGTGTGCATTTTGCAAATTTAAGTCTACTGATAGAGTTGAGTAATTGCAATAGAAGTTCAGGTCCTGAACTTAAAGAAAAATCCAAGTGAACCATTGCACTTAGTGTGCCACATCTGTCAGTGTGTTCCATATCCACGAGTCCAGTCTAGGCAGATAGATACACAGATGTAATCTACACTTTGTTCCACACCCAGTGTTCTTGAGTCAAGAATATTGCTCTGTTCTGCTTGAAGCTGAAGCGTAGCATATAATGGATACTTATGTGTAAACCAAAGAAATGCATATTCTGAAAGGTTGCATGTTATCAACATATACACTGGCAATATCAGGTATTTTGTGCAGAGTTATATACTACTAAGTTGTCAAAGATACCCAGTCCAAACTTAGTCAGTGTGAGTCTTGTTTATAAAAGGTAGAAAAACGCTGAAGCAAAAGGTCTGTTTAGAGTAATTAATTTAGTCTGACATCCAAGGACAGATTTTAAATCGTCTTGATAAATACAAAAAGCGTGAGATCAAAGTCAGTGTTGAATTCTGAATGCAAGAGTCAAGGTTGACTCTGAATTAAATGGTTTATCCTCTTTCCCGGAAGAGTTATTGCTGTATTAGGTTCTTATTTGGCTTTGTTGGCAGGAGAAGGGATGGACTGAAAGAGGGTCAGTTTTGTCTTTAGTGTTCATCTTCTCTCTTGTAGCTGGAAAGCCAAAACTTTTATCCATAACATATTTAACATTCCAGGCACTTCTAAAGAAGAGAAGCTGTACTCATCCTCAGATAACCCAGGCTTTTAGTAAATCCAGTCTCATGGCATACCAGAAGTCAGAAAAATTATCAATAGGGAAGCATTTTCATTTTCAGATTTGTGAGGTCATTATTAACTTGGCTAAAATAAAGATAAGGCAGTTCTTTTACCACATGTCTACATTTGAATTTTAGAGCAAAGTCATTTTGGCATATTCTAGTTGAGTGCTTGTTAAATACTGCTATAAATAATATATTGATTTATTATTTCAGTCTAAAGAGAAGTTGATAAACAGCCTAAAAGAAGGTTCTGGTATTGAAGGCCTGGATAGTAATACTGCAAGCACAGTGGAACTAGAAGAACTGAGACATGAGCGAGACACTCAGAGAGAAGAAATACAAAAACTGATGGGGCAAATACAACAGATGAGAACAGAGCTGCAGGTAGCTATGATTACGTGTGCGTATATTTGTAGTTAGCCATGCACAAAGGACTGGTTTCCTGTATTCCTGCTTCTAATACTTATTTGACCTAGTATTAAAATAAGCCAACTTTTGCTCAAGGTGAGACAAATGCATGTTGATACCCAATTTCTTTCCATGTTCTCTCCTACTGCTTCAGCTCGTTATGGGAGGAGTACTCTAGGTAGCACTGCTGTCTTCCCTACTACTGTGTGCTCCTTCTGAGGGAAGCATTTCTCTCCAGACAAGCATGGTGTTCTCTGTAGAGATCACCTGTATCCTTTTCTGCAAGGGCTCCTAATCCTTGAAGCCACTGTAATCCAGGTCATCTGCTGGCATAATTGGCTCAACCCAGCAGTTGCACGCAAGGCTACTTTACGCAGTTTTAGCGTCTAGACAGTAGAAGGGAAGAAGTGGAGGCTTTTAATGTTCACAAAATGCATTTATTTTATTACTGTATTAGTAAAAATATTCTGTATAAAATGACTAAATGTTATTTATTCAGTGCACTCTCACCTTCGTTTTTCTTTGAAGCAGTATTGCAGATACAGCTTTTTTTGTTGTTGTTGCCTATGACAGATAGCAGTATTGTTTGAATGTTAGTAAAATGGTAACATTCCTGTTTATTTCAGGATATGGAGACTCAGCAGGTAAGTGAAGCTGAGTCAGTAAGAGAGCAGCTTCAAGACCTACAAGAGCAGATAGCAGCACATAAAATGGCCAAGCAAGAGACAGAAGCTGAACTAGAACGGCAAAAACAGGTAACGTATTCTTGAAAGCTGATTGATCTTATTTTAGACTTCATGTGGTGTCATCAGTAAAACATTGGGCTTAATAAAGGAGTGGCTCATACAGTATTTGGGTTATTTTTTGTCTAGTATTCCAAAGAAGTCCCCAAAAACTTAATGTCACTAGGCCAAAAAAATCTCAACTGGTACTAAGCAATGGATAGGGTCTTCTGGATACTCCTGATAAACAGAGATCTTGCTGATGTATCAAAGAATAAACGTAACCCTAGGGAATGCACCAAATTGATTGTGATTTTTGAATTTTATTCAGCAGGGGAACAGTCAAACTATAGGGATATAGTAACGTTTGTAACTTATTTATATCAAGAGACTCAGATACTAAAAATGGTTACTGTGGAACTTCCTGCACTCTATTTCTACATAAAATTTAGCTCATAAAACAATGTTACTGTAATACCAATTCATAGCTATATTTTAAATCTACTTGTTACTCAGCCCTAAATCTAAATGTTGTTACTACCAAACTGCTTTATGAGGCAAATTGCTAGATAAAATTATGTTATTTTGTCAGGTTGTGTCATTTTTTTAAAGCACAACACACAACCCCCCCACCCCCCCCAATTTAAGCAGTTTTGTGCTGAAAAGAGGGGGAAGAAGGTAAACTGATTTCATGTGAACAAATGGATTATTCAGTAGGAATCAGACAAATGCTTTGCACCCTATTAAAAAATATCTCTGTAGGAGAAAGCTCATGTTAAAGAGACTTAATAATGAGGAAAGCAGGATACACTGTACCTGCTAGGAACAGTTTATCGTAGGATTATCTGTCCTTCCAGAAATTACATTTTAATGAGATGCTAGCAGCTTGAACTAATTAAAAGGCAGAAGTCGAGGTCTTCTCTTGATGGATAGCGGATGTTTATTATATCAAAGCAGATGGTAGGTTGTTTTGTGTTACTCCTGCCCTTCTGAGGGTATATTTTAACTCAGCACTACATACAGAAAAAGTGAGGTGAACTATATTTTAAAAAAAAGGTATTACCAGTTATTACAGAAAATGAAATATTCCATTTGATGGCATAAGCTTATATGTACTTTTAAAATACTGTGCATTGATTATTAAAAAGTTATGGTCTGATCTATCTGGGAATTCCTTTTAACTATATTCATAAGGTTTCTGAGACTGAAGATGGAAAATAAGTAGATATGTTATTTCTTGTACATCTGATGGTTTGAATGGAGAATAGGAATATCTTTTCTGTAGCAACTGACAGCTGGAGTGATACAGTGATTTGAAGACTGTCTTAATTTAAAAAAGAAGCCTGACGGTCCTTTTAAGTTGGAGTTAAAATAGCCACTAAGTCATGGCAGTAACAAAACTAGTGGTTAGATTTGTTGTTCAGTAAGTTGTCCTTTACTAATAATCCTTCCCCTTTCACATCTGTTACGTTTGTTTATCCTATACTTTAAAAGGAAGTTCTGTGTTGTGCTGCATTAGATAGCTATGCCACGGGGTTTTAAAAACTTTTAAAAAATGGTATCTTGGATTGATGGGTTTATTTTAGGAATACAGATAGCCCCCTCCCAAGTTATTTCCTAATTGCTCAAGTTACATTATTGGCATAATTTCAAGGTAGCAATATAATAAATAGTGAAAGGAAGATAAATCACGGTCCCAATGAAATTGTGTGACTTAATAAAATAGCCTGGATTAATATTTGTATTAGGTCAGTCTCCACAAAGGAATTTAGTAGGTCTTGTACGTTGTGTCTTCATACTCAGCCATTTTTTTTTTCCTCTCCCCATCCTAGCTAGACACATAACTAAGATTAAATTTCAGTTTGTTTGATTGCAGCATATTGTTTTGTTGTGTTCTACTGTGAAACTCTAGGTAAGAGAATGTGTCTCAAAATACATGTATGTATAAAGTCTTGTGATTGTGATAAATTTTATAGGAACTCCATTATACTGAAGAAGAATTGTATCGAACAAAGAATACTTTGCAAAGCAGAATAAAAGACAGAGAGGAAGAAATTCAGAAGCTCAGAAATCAGGTAGTGTATGTGTTTAGAAAATAACTTTATCACTTTCAATTATGAAAACGGCAATGAGAACCATTAATTTGATTGAACTGTACAAAAGAAACTTAAAGGCTCTACTAACGAGTTACAGTGAATACAGAGTAGAGTTTTGAGGGAGTACAAGAGGGGAACCATGAAGTAGTAAATAACCTAATTTATAATTGCATGTGCTTTTTCTGATGAGATCCTTTTAACTGGACTTAAGAACATGGATAATGTCCTACAGACTCAGTGATCCATTCAGCCCACTGTTTTATATTGGACAGTGTCAATGGGGCTGGCATGTGAGCCTGACCACTTCACTCACTTGTACTTGCTCAGCATCAGCAGCTGAGTTAGGGACATTAGTTTTTAAGTCCTTATCAAGTCCCACCAGTGCGCTCATGGACCTATTCTCCTTGAATCAGTCTAATCCCTTTTGGAACCTTCTGATAGTTGTCAGAGCCCCTGCAGTCTCCTTGGGCAGCATGAAGACATAGGCCTTGTTTTGTGTAAATTATCTTAGCATAATGAAAAGTAGTGTGTCTGTAGAGAAATTGATAATCTAGAGCCAGCTGTGTAGGTATAGTGTCAGAGGATTTGGAAATTGTGTTGTGATAGAAATTAGATGCATGCATCAGGTCAGATGCACGTGGTCCTGAAGCCAGCATTACCAGAGGAATCATCTGCCAACAGGCTCAAGAAATTTGTATTTTTGATACCTCACTGCCTTTGATTCCTGGTGATTCTGTTTTTTTATCACTGAAGCTACATCTTTGTGGTATGATGCTACAAGTGGCTATGGTCCAAGACTGTGGTGAATAGATGAGCTATTGAACATATGGCTAATTTAGAGGTTTTCATTTGCTTTAAATATTTTCTGCAAATTGAACAACATGATCCATGTCTTCATTTGCTGTCTTTGCAGTTTCTGTTTGCTAGTACTATCATGTTTTCTGCCTTGGTGCTCCATAATTCTTCTTCAGTGTATCCCACATTTTCTCCATTTTTTCATTCAAGCTTTCCTGTGGCATGGCATCGTATTCTCTGTGTTTGTACTGAGTTTTTCCTTCCTCATTTGTAAACATTTTACATACTCATCTTCTGAAGTTGCAAGTACAATAGCCAGGCTCGATTATCTAGCTGTTTTCATGCCTTCCATTTAAACTCAGCTCTGAGATATAACACTGATTTTTTGATCAAACTTGTGATTATACAGAAATATTAATATAATTAGAGATGAAAAACATGGGAATACATTTTTACATAGTTATCATGTAAAATCTTGGTTTAGCAACTGTTAAAATCAAGTTTCTTTTTAGTGTTCACTGGTGATCATTCTGATAATATTATCCCATAAAAATTCTGCAATGGTGTAAGTTGGATCCTGAAGTGCTTAGATTTTTAGTGTTTTGTAATATGTTAGTTGGTCAGACTTCTAACTTTTTTTTTCTTTGCTTTCTTTTTTAGCTCACAAATAAGGCTCTAAGTAGTAGTAGTCAGACAGAATTAGAAAATCGTCTTCATCAGCTGACAGAAACACTAATTCAGAAGCAAACCATGTTAGAGAGCCTGAGCACAGAGAAAAACTCACTTGTCTATCAACTGGAACGACTTGAGCAACAGCTGAAGGCTATCCAAGGCACTAGTGCTAACGGACCTTCCATTAATATGGCAGGCATTGATGGTGCTGAAGGTAAATAAGGAAATACAGTACTTAAAACTCTCTCCTTTCTGCAGTTCAGGCTTCTCTATTTCCTAATACTTTTCCTTGAAAGTCTTGAGTTTATAAGGAAAAAAAAAACCCCGCTGAAAATACACAGCTTGTGCCAGAGACCTTGTCACAGCAGCCAGTATCATAAATAGTTTAGCACCTTTTTGTGTGTAAATGACTCTTAAGTAAACTTAATAAAGCCAATTTAATTCTTGATACTGTGGAACAATCACATTTACAAATCCTGTCACAGGTGCAAATAAATCTGTCTGCTGGGGTTTAAACAATGTCAGAAGCAGGATATAAGTATTCTCTTGTAAAATGGGTTTGGGAGGTGAGCAAGAATAGGATACTTCCTTTTGAGAGCTGATCAGAACTCTGGTTGAATTCAGTTTCAACCATGCTTTCTGTTTTTCTTGAAAAGCAGCTTAAAATGTGGCTCTGCTGAGGTTGGTTTGTCTGTACTGCGTAGCAATCATCCTGTATCTCTAGGAGAACCTCAGTAGTTGATCCTTGGTTTTAAGATGTTACTTTTCAAAGTTTATAATTTTGTATGTATGGTAAGTAACTTTAACAGCAACGGACAATACTAAGAGGTGTAAAATCACAATTCAGACTTTCATTTTTCTGCTTATGAAAGACTTTTTTTTAAAAAAAAAAAAAAAGGAGAGCTAGCAGCTTGAAACATTTCCTTTTGGCTTGTTTTTAAGTAACTTCAGTAACCTTAAGTTTAGTGGCACAAAGGTAACATCTGAGAATCTCTTTTAATAAAGTTGATGCTTAGTAAGAATGTTAGTAAAGTAGAATTTTTTGAATATACGTTAGTATTGGAAATGCTATCATAGTTTTACTGCATGAGGAATAAAAGCAAATGGAGAAACTGAGTATCAAACCCATGATTTTATACACTTAATAGTAGAGTTGTTATTACATAATAGAATTGAATGTCAAGATATTAATCTGGTAAACTCAGATTTTAAAATTATACTAAGCTGAAGAAATATCTGACTTGATTTCAAGTTTATCAAGAATTCTGCCCTCCAGACATGTTCCTCTGACCCCAGCGAAACGGCGCTAACAAATCATATTAACCACTATTTTTGTATTAGTCCTGTATATCTTTTTAATAGTTATCTAATAAGACTAATTAGATTTTTTGCTTTTTTCCCTTCAAATAGGTGCTCGTATGCGTAATGTTCCTGTCCTGTTTAGTGATGTGGATACAAACATGGCAGGAATGTATGGGAAAGTTCGCAAAGCTGCCAGTAATATAGATCAGTTTAGGTAAGAGTGTCCTAAGGGAACAGATTTTGTAGTTTGTGGAATCCTTTTGCAGTTTTCAAGTGGCACACCTCCTGTTGCCACTTTGGTATTTCACAAATTATAGTCAATTATTTAAACTAACACTCTTGTAGATTTTGATCCAAGAGAATCACTAAACTATGTACAATAAAACCTAACCTTTTTTGTTACCATCTTCTACCTTTATCATGCAGAGGTTTTGACTAACACTGTAAGAGTGTATTAGTGGGGGAGTATCATACGTATTCTTTTACTCCAGTTTAGGCATCCTGATGAAATCAAGATTTTGGGTTCTGACCCAATGTGGCTGTTTATCTTGAAAGGTAATTTGTCTGAGGAATTAGTAAAGAAAAATCATTCTGGATCCAGCAACAGGCTTGCTTTGATCCCTCTTCTGAGCAGTTAGATTAATTGTCAATATTCCCAACAGATGTCTGCTCCAAAACTTGAATCAAATACCAATAGAGAACAAAATTATGTAATACTTTTTAATCCTTTGAAAGCAAGATAGTGTGATGGGAAGTCCTTCGTGCTTCCATGGTACTTTAATTTCCTTCTGATGAATATCAGGATTTCCTTGATTGGGACCTGTTATATGTGCTGTTTTAAATAGTAAACTTCATTTGACAGTATCATACCCACTTCAGTACACAGATAGGTTTTTATAACTGACACTACAGAGCAACAGTACACGCATGTGATGCAGTATACTTTGTAGTAGTGAACTTGGAAAAACCATGTTCTTTTTATCTAATGAAATTCAAGAACAGAAATGATCTATTGAGTATTTTCAAAGGAATCCAAGCTTTGAGTTGCTTAAATCCTTTTTAAGATTCATGACAGCTCTTGAAGTAACAAAATACCTGTACAGCTTGAAGTAACAAAATACCTGTACAGCCCTTGAGTCCTAGCTCTTTCAAAAACTCTGAGCCTAGCATGTAACAGATAAAATTAGGAGAATGTTTTATGGTCTGAATTCTGAATTTTCTGACTCCATTTAAAATCTTGAATACATGAAGTAAAATTCAAGTCAGAAACAAAGTCATGTATATAACATCAGCTGATGCTTGTGAGTTTGTGGTGGTCTAAAATGAGAGGAACAGGAATTTATTGCTCAGCGTTAACTTGTGCATTTTGTTTTCTCTTGTGTAGCATTCGGCTGGGAATCTTTCTAAGGCGGTATCCCATAGCAAGAGTCTTTGTAATCATTTACATGGTGAGTAAGCTTACTTCAAAGTAAGAAGTTTAATTTATGTAATACGTCTTAAATTGCAAGATCCTTGATGTTCATAAGGCTATATAATTAACAACTCAATGTATTTTTTTGTAAAGCAGACTGAATAGTACTCCTATATTTTAGAGTCATGTTGCTTGGCAGTTTTCAGTTTTTCCCAGGAATCCTTAGTTATAGCAGTCTTAAAGGCATTTATGTAAGTACCATTTATAAGACTGTAAAAGTAGGTTTTTTAGTAAAATCCAGAATAAGTGACCTGTTTGCCCCGGTTAATGCATCACACCTGTGTGCACTGCATTTAGGAGGATGACATCTCTTACAGGTTTTTTTTTAATATTTGTTACTTCACTTTTTGTTCAGTGTCTTAACAATAGCACTTCTCTAGTAGCTGAAAAAGTAGCAAGAAAAGTTCTTGCTAGACTTAAATAGTAGAAAGTTTCTCATCCATACCAGATGAGATTGTCAGACTGGCAATTGATAAAAGTGAAATTCTTCCCTTTTCCACCGGAGGGCAGATGTCTGCCAGTTGAAGTGACCTGTGGTAAGACAGGTGGGCTGTCTACCCTGCTTGGAAATATTCCACTAGTTGAGTCTTCGAAATGAAAAAAAAACATGTTGTTTGAGAAGCTATAATGATTCTTCTAAACAGAGTTTCCGAGAACAGCTGTCACTATTTCAGGATATGAAGCGGGCACATGATGAATAAAGGAAACTACAATTTCCCCCTGCAGTTGCTTCTTCAAGCCTATTAAGTACTAGAAGGAATAGGGCTATTTAGTTTCTGACTTCTCTCTTTCCTCCTGTTCATCACTTGGACTTACAAATACATGAATAAAATGCTTCGTACCAAAACACTGAAGATTTCTACTGCCTAAGCAGCTGGCCGAAGTGAAACGCAATGATTGTTGCATAGGAGCTGTACATTGGGCAGTCAGTGGCAGTTACCCTTTTTCAGTTCAAACCTTGACCGATTATTATATAATTTGAATTATAATTTATTTACTTATTAATGGAAATGTGACTTATGTATTCTGTTGGTTATCTCCCTTTTTGCACCCCCAGCAACTTGTAATTATATAGTTTCAGCCAATTTGAATGAGAAATAACATTCCTACAGAGTTCATAAGGATGCCTCGAGTCAGTAAGGAGAAGGAAAGCAGAATTTGGCAGGTTTACAGTCTGGTGTCAGCCAGTTGGCACAGGAGTAGTGGCTTACCAGTCACTCAAGGCAGATCACATAATATACTGGCTGGGGGCTGGATGTCAGAGAGAACAGCTGGAGTTACTGAGGTATGGAGGAAAAGAGAAGCCAGAGGACATAAATCTGTAGGAAATCAGGCTGCTTTATTTTCACCGTTTGTGTAAAATCTTTAGTTTTCTACAAATGGCTTCTTCAGAATCTGACTTAGCATTTAATTGTGCAAACAACAATCCTTTTTTCAGGAGTATCTGAATAATAGAAAAAGCATTTAATCAGAATATTTCTACAAAAATAGGTTTTATTAGCTCTTACTAAGGGCTCTCATAGTTACTGCAGCTGTGAACAATGTTTATCAGTGCTGGTAAGTTAATTCTTTTCTTTCTCTTTTCCCAGGCATTGCTTCATCTCTGGGTCATGATTGTTCTACTTACCTACACCCCAGAAATGCACCATGACAGTCCCAGTGGCAGATAGACTGAGACAGGACCGTATGCTGTGCTAATGTAATTGGGACTGGCAGTGTCTTTGGAATCATCAGTCCTGAAGTATCAGCAAACTTTTCCTTTTGGTGTTTAGGAAGAATGAAAACCATCATGCCTCATTTATCACTACTTTTCAAATACATGTACAATGCTATGTAGCTTTTTAAATTTACCTCAAAGAGCATCACTTTCCTGGAGAAATAAAGCTATTAAGCTATGGTTAGCCTTTACATTTTATGTAGACCTTCTGCTGATTAGAGTAAAAGGTAAGGTGCTTAGAGAGAAATGCAGAGACTTCTGAAATTACAGATATGTACAGTACAGATTATTTTAGACCATAGTGGATATGGACTGTGGTCAGGTAATAAACTGTACTTAGCAATTTAAATAAACTTTATTCTTTCTGGTTTCTTTCAGTCTGCTTTTGCACTTCTGTTTTTAACTTTGTAAATAATAGGCTTTTCCTTAACATGCTAAAACTGAAAAAAGGATGATGGATTGGTGCAATATCTTTTTGTAAATAAGTTTGAAAATAAAATATTATGCATTCTTCTTAGCTTTGTACTTGTAGTGCAATAGATGTATCTTCCCTACCAGATGCATAGTAAGGCTGCATATGTAAAGGCTGGTATTTTAGCTTTATTAGAGAAAGAGAGAAGGTTTTGAGAAAGAAAGTTTAAACTTTTTAGAAATAAGGGTGTTTTTCTTTGCACTTGAAGTTTATATATTTTGACTGAATTTTCTTATACCTCTCTCATTCCTATGTGTCTTAATCAGATCTTATATTCATTGAAATATTTATTTTTAAAGCTTTGGGTACTTAAAGCTATTTCTATACAAAATCTATCAAAACATGAAAAATTTCTCATGTCTAAGCACTTAGCAAATACACTACTAAGCAAACATCGGCAAATTTATCATATTAACCCATAATACCAAGCCTACTGTAATAGTTCCAGTTGTTAAGACAGTGTTGTTCTGCAATTACGAATTATCAATACACAATAATACAAGGTCACTTCCTTTCCCTAAGAAATTTCTTGTTTTCTTGTGTGGTGCTCGAAGCTGAGTAATGAAAAGATGACTACAAGCAATTTGTCACTCCTGCTCTTAAGGATGTGGTTCAGTTTTCATGTGACTTGAACACGCTAAGCACTAGGTCCTGTGCATGAAGTCTGTCAGGCTAGCTCCTTTGGAAATGTTACAGTGGACAAATGACTGTATTGCTGCGCTGGTTCAGATCTTGCAGAGAAAACTGGAATGTTTTGATGAACTAAGTAATAAAAGAGAGCGTTTACTGTGAGCTGTGTCCCTGCCCTCTTGTCACACTTGCTACGCTTCACTTAATTCCTGTTGCCTGTTCTCAATTCTGATAGTAAAGCCACTTTTGAACCCTGGGGAGAGCTGATTGCAACTCTCAATTGCTGAATTTGAATTTGTGCAATTGTTTCCTATACATGTGCATTTTTTTCACTTCAAACCTCCAAACCGCTGAGTCTGGGGGGAACGCTCTTGGTATAAACCCCTTACAGCTTTGCTGACATCACATCTCTTCTTGCTTCCTTTCTCCCTGTGTTTATCTCTCTTTACTTCCTTTTTTATATATATATATATATATGTATATTTTTATTTATTTTTTCTAGAGGTCGCCTCTTGGAATCCACAAGATTCTTGGTTGGTATTTTCCTTCTGTTTTTCAGGGGGGGTTATAACTTACTAAAGCCGCTACAGTGCTAGAACCCTTTATCAGAGATTAGTATTCTTTCCTTCAATTTTTCCATATTTTATTCTAGAATTTTTACAGGGGTAGGCGCTGGAAGATTCCTGCTGACTCCTGCCTTTGAACATGACTCCAGTATTCCAGTATCCCTTTGGGTTTATGTAGTGTTGACCCCTGTGATGTCTGGGAGTTGAGAATAGTATCTTTAGTGCAGGGCACTTGAGTATCATCAGCCTTGTGCTCTTGACCTCTGTGTGTTGCTGAGATGTTTCTGGTTTTATTCCTTCTCCACAAAATGATGTATGACATACTTGTTGCAACTTCAGTTCCCATCTGTACCATCTATTAATTTTCCCTTTTTTGGGTTTTTGGTTGGTTTTTGTTTGTTTGTTTGTTTGTTTGTTTGTTTTTGGGGGGGGGTTAATACTTGGAAAAGAAGGGCACAGCTGTTTGAGTACCTGGTTCTATTCTGGTTTTAAAAAGATGCAATGTTAACCAAACAGTGAATCAGTATGTTTTCATCTAGTAAAAACCCTGGAAGCGGGCAGCTTATAGTCATGATTCCTTGCCAGACAAAGGAGTGTTCAGTGTGGAGACTAACATGGGATGAGGATTCAAATGCTACTGTCTCGCTAAAGGCTATACTACAGTTCATGTAAACACCTTTAAAACTCACTTTAAAGCTCTTCAAAGCACAGGGGAGTATGAAATATCTTTATTATAGTGTTAAACTGTTTCAGAGCCATGTAAGAAAAATGAAGAACTACTCAAAGCTTTTATTTAAACACACTGTATTTTTGCCCCCATAATTCATTTTAATAAGCTGCACATGATGCAGTGCAAGAACACAAAAGACAATGTGATGGAGTCTAGCTGAATATAAATGTCCCAATTTTGAGTTGAACAGTCAAATAACTTCCTGCCTCTGATTAGCAATGTTGGGCTCCGGTGTCATCTGTATACATTTGCGAAGTGTGCCACAGCTACAGGTCGAAGGTGACATAAGGACACCATTTCGACAAGCAGCTCCTAATGCTGTCAGGAAGCTGCCTTATGGAACAGATGGCTTTGGAGCGAACAAGAAGCTTCTGTTAGCCTCTATCTTAAGTGGCAGGAGGATATTCCAAGTGCCAAGTCTGTTCTTGAGGGACTATCATACTACCGGGCAGTTAAACTACCCCAACTTCAGAGACCAACGTAGCAAATTAGGGGTTTTAAAAATATTTTGTAAATGCTGAGTCTATCTTTCTGTGCTCTGTAGCCTAGCACCAGAAATAAATGGTCATAATAACTGACAGAAAATAGGAATCTCTGTCTCTCAGTTGCCATATCTCACTGCCTTGAGAGCACAATAAGCTATTGTGTGGCTGAAGTCCTTTTTAATTTCCTTCCTTCTAGGACTGAAACTGCTCCAGGTACCAAGCAGATACCTTGAAAGAGTCAAAAGATGAGAAATGAGGAAGAGGGGGTTGATAGGGGGCATCAGATGATGTATTTGTATTTATTTCCCCCCTCCCCATTTGTGCCCCGTTTCCATGCTGTGGCCAGAAGGACAGAGTGCATTATGTCGCCTTTCTGGAAGGGGTTGAGAGGAGACATCGCCTCTGGGATGGCAGGCAGCAGGCTCGGGGGGAGCAGCTGGCAGACCCCAGGTGTGGGTGGGAGCTGCTCTGGTGGAGGTGGCTGCAGAGGGAGGTGGGGATGGGTAGTGAGAGCAAGACTACTGTTTATCTGATATTTTGCAGTCTTGAAAAGGCCTATTTCAGACACTGGTCATCTTGTTACACGTCCAATTAGGTGGGTGTACTTGGTGCCGGATTTGGGTTTCTGTGAAAGGGGGCTTTGTGTGAACACCCACAAGCCCTTGTGTGGTAACAAACTCTTCTTTGCCACCCTGGTTTGCTGGTATTGGATCTCTGTGCTTTATTTACCGTGCTAGGTCAGCCATGTGTATACCGAGACCCTGTATGAAGGAAGTGACTTTATTGCTTGATTGTAGATAACATTAACAAGGGGGAAATCAGGCTTGCATGGTAATTAATTTACTAATTTCTCATCAGTATGGATAAGACAGTTATTGCTTTACCATAGAGAATGGATTTCTTTGCTTCCCCCCTTCTTTGCTGGCCAACTGCAGCCTGGTTGTAAGATTCAATGTGAATGCGTTGCTAGGTATTTAGCTGAGAAATGGTAAGGCAATTTTGATTAATAATACAGATAACTCATTAGAATTTCAATTGTTTTCCTCTGTATGTTGCTACCTTGCCTTGCATCTTGAGTTCAGTAAGCTTTGACTTGGAAACAGGGAGACAGATGCCAGCAAACCAGAAATTGTGAGATATGAATAGTAGCTCCCCAAATTATCTGCGTTATTCTAACAAGCATCTATGTGCATGCATTCATATAAATAATTCTTTTAGATATATAGCTTCCTTTCAGATATACGCTCAAGAATTCAATCCGTATCTTGTGGCACCCAATGCTGGGCTTCTGGCAGAACCAGACCCTGCCACTGAATTCCACAAATAGTGGAATTGTTTCCAAGCTCTCCCTACCTAATGTTGCTTCTTGCCAATATTGCTTGAATTAAATCCTTGTGCATCAAGGAGTCAGTGCAGGCTGTTCAGAGAAAGTATCCAATACTACAGGCAGCTCAAGGAACTGAGGTGATGGTGGACTGCTGAATAGATCCAAGGTGTAAATGAATCAAGGTGGGGGAAAAGCTTGGCCTGGGAGCATGAAGACACTTTTTCAAGTGGAGGGAAAAAGCAAAACCTGATTTATGAGAAAAAACTCTGCTATTGATGTGGTTAAAAGTCTGACAGGTCAAATCTCATTTAAGAGGCTGATTGTGAGAAAATAAAAGATAATAAAAGAGAAAGAATTACCTTCTTTGACTTAGGCTTTTGTAATCAAGGAATCAGAAGCATGGAATGGTATTTTGTCTAAAATTGACATTTCCCGTGCTGAAATCTAACTCCTTTCAGACAGATGTTCATGTGCAGTTTTTCATGTTTGTATGTGCAGTTCAAATCAGGCAAATTGTATTCTGAGTCTACATTTGTTGAGGAGAAACTGGAGGAGGACATAAATAAGCAGGAGTTTGAGCTCGGTAGCAGCAAGTGGATGGGCTCCAGATGTTCTACAAAATCAAGCAGGTGTGTTTGGTCAAGGACTGTGATAAGAAATTGATGTTCTCATTTACTATATCTACCAAAGCTGTAATTAATCAGTTGCAGCAAAATACTTGATACAATACAGGAAAGATCTGGGCTTGGAGGAATGAGACAGAGTAAATGTTTTTTTCACACAGAAAAGGAGTCTGTTTTGGCATTCTTAGTGAAGTGGAACATTATCAAAGTCAGCACTTTCTCCCATTTTGTGCTAATGTACTTGCTATGTTTTCTCAAAAGGTTACAAAGAATGTATCAACTTAATGCTCGTGCCTCACAGCAACCTGGAATAGAGATACTTTTTATATGCAAATTCAAGCAATAATTCAGTCCTAAATTGTTCTATTTAAAAAATTAAGAAGCTTGTTGAAATCATTTATGTTGGCATCTTTAGTGGCAAGAAAACATAATGATTCACAGTAAGTGTTTAATTTGTAATTAGAAAACATATTCTGCAGGATGAAAGGTGGGAAATGCCAGTTTTCTGCGTGAACAGGTAGGTGCTCGAGGAGATCCCTGCCTGGGAGTGTCCCACCTCCATTGCAGCACCCCTGGCAAGCTGGGAGGGAGCCTCCCAGTCTCATTTCTGCTGCGACAGCTCGGGAGGTTGCACAGATGCAGCAGATGAAACAGCAGAAATTAGTATTTCCCCAGCTGTTCATGCTGATGTTCAAAGCTTCCCCATACAATGAAGCCAGCTTCGCTTGAATTACCTATGGGTTTCTGGCAACTGGATATGCAGACTGAGACTTTCCCAAGTGGGATCTCCTAAAAACATATATGCACCTAAAGGAAGGAATCTGAGTTTTGGTTTGGAAAGCCTTGATTCTTCTGGGCCCTGCCACCTTAGTGGGCCATGACTTTGACCTTTATGGGACACTCAGCTGTTCACATACAAACTTCCGCAGCCTTTACTTCAGAAAAGCGATGAAAGCTCTGTCTTCATGGAGCCACATCTGTGCCCCCTTTGGAGAGCCAGGCAGATAGTGGGAAGCACCTTGGCCTGCAAGTGTGCGGCCGTGTCCCTGTGGAGGCTGGTTTCCCCAGGCTGCTGGTGGGCCGCGGGCAGCCCGTCAGGCATCGCAAATGCGAGTGACCCCATCCGCCATCATGGGGGCGGCAGTGGCAGCCTCGTGCCTTGGATATCAAGTACCAAGCCACGCCTGGTTCACCTGTGACATGTCTGGCCATAAAGCCTCACCTTGACCAGCAGGAGGTCTAATTGCACATGGCATTTTTGCAGAATAGCAGTAGGGAACATTGCCCAGACTTCTGCTTCCAAGCTTGAAGCGGAGGCAGCGCTGCCTGTGGAGGAGATGGGGGTGATGCCTCTGCCACCGGACCAGGGGCTGAGCCCACCAGGGCCAGGCACGGCTGGTGCCTCTTTACCAGCCAAAAATCTTGCCTCTGCCTGCAGAGGTCAGGGAGGGAAATAAAAGTTGTCCAAGAACTGGGGGTCTCTTTCTGCAGCCAGAACAGCGCGGAGCTGTGTGATCACCTGTATCAGTTACACATGACTGTTTATCATTAACCCCAGGTTATTGAAAGCATCGGTTTGAACTTCCTGCATCTGCTGCTTCCCAAGGGTTCACACAGAGATCAATTATGCAACAAAAGACTTTACTGAAAGCAAGCAGTGCAGTTTTAGCAGGGCCTGCACACCGGCAGCTGGGGCCAGGCTGTGACCCAGCCAGCCGTGAGGCCCGAGCTGCCGGCCACAATTCGGACGTGCTCTGACTGTATTGGATGAAAACTTCAAATCAACATTAAGGGGTTTTTCATAAAGGTTAACAAACATTACCAGGTAATAGTGAAAAGCAGAGATACTTTAACTTTTCCTTTCTTGGATAGGGTGTTACCCTGCCCTGGCTTTGCCCACCACCAGCGCCGTGTGGGCAGTGGAGCAAGGCACTGCACCCACTCAGAAACATTCACCTCAACAAAGCTTGTAGCTGTTGCTGTATTTATTTACTATTTTTCTAGTATGAAACCTGGAACAACCCGTGTTTTGGGGAAGAGAAGAGGTTGGATCAAACACCTGCTCAGGTTATTCCCGAAGTAGCTTGGCATAGGACGTTGCAATAGTTTTATGAATGATTTTCCTAGCAGAAATGTTACAGCCGAAGTCAAGTACTTGATGAGTGGGGAGGAGGCTGAAAGGAGCTTGGCTGTGACACAAGGGAAGTTCCTGGGAAGGTCAGGACCAGCTCACAGCAACACTGCTTCCCAGCAGTTACTACTTTCTTTGCCTCAGTTTCCACTTGGATGAATCAGGCTGTTTCAAGCATCTGGTGCTCTCTCTGACCTGTGGAGTTATGGATAAAATATATGTCTTTAAGTCTTACAAATTTAATCTCACTTTATTCATAAAAATTACCTTGCCTTAACTTTAAGGCCACACAATACTCCAGCCCCCTCCCTTATGATAGGAAGGCACAACACTTATTTTTTCATTGGCTATGGGTTTAGGTCAGCAGCACTATGGAGGTATCCATTTCCTTGTACATTTTCCCCCTTGGACTCTTTCAAGCAAAGCAGCAAGAAGGTGTTTGCAGCATCCTTGCTGACCCATGGGAGCTGGGCTTCCATCCTCCTCGTCACCAGGAAGAGAAAATTCCTCAGCCACCACACCTGCCAAACCATCACCGGGGACCTGGTGCCAACCTCCAGACTCACTGACCTCAGGTGTGGAGTTACCGAAACCCAAGGTGCCTCTGAGCAAGACCCTCCTCCAAATGTCATCTGGTGATCCCTCAGGAAGACTGCACTTGGCTTAGCACTTCGAATATCTCAAGGCATCATGTGAGCACCTAGGTAGGAATTCTTTTGAGATTTTGACCTTGTCATCCTAAGTCGCAG
>JAVJGJ010000060.1:42173913-42192789 GCA_035590215.1 Microhierax caerulescens | reverse complement strand
GTAAGTCCAAGGTGATCTATTTCCTGTTGTAACAGCTTATATTCATGCTTGACCATGACAAAGTTCTGGCAAGCATTGCCTTGATTTCAGCAACTAATGCCATGGTATTAGAAAAGAAATCTGATGTCATGTGATTTCACCTGAGCTAAGGTTAGGGCTGGGTATGTCGGTTTCTCCCTGCTGAGCTAGTGTGATATTAGTTCAATGATTTCTTATGGCCTGGAAACTACAGTCTTTGAGAGAATAAAGACAGCTCTTGTTTGGTTAAACTGTGACAGACTTCTGACAAGGTAAAAGGTTTCCTGAAGCTGCTCCCATCTGGAGCTGAAGGAGGAGTGGGTGCAAGCCTCACCATGGTGGGCTACTGCTGCAGAGCGGAGGAGCCCATCCTTTCCAGGGCTGTGGGTCTCACCTTTCCCACCTAGTTAGGATCAGCCAGGTCTGGCTTTTAACAACAGTGTGCCCGCCTAAATTGCTGGTTGGTAAATTATATTTTTCTGTCTAGAATGAGGTAAATGCATATTTTATCTAGGTAATTAATCTGAGGGATAAGGCTAACGTGATTATTGTGTTCTCGTTTCCCTTAGTCCTGTCAATATGGCCATGTGGCATTTCTATCTCGAAGCCTTTATTAAACTGGTTTATTTGTAAGCAATCAAATGAGGAAAATTATAAGGACAGAGATGATTTTGTTCAGCCCGTCACCTTTATCCAGCACTAACAAGCTAGGAAATGGCACTGCCTTTTATTGTCTTCCTATCTCTGTAAACTTGCTTTTATTAATAAAAAAATAAAGCTTTTAAATAAACAAAGAGGAATGGGCTTGGAAAATTCTGTGGACTCCAGGGTGCTTCTCTGTTTTTCTTCTGCATGAACAAACACCACCCATTCCCCCTTTCCCACGCACTGAACCTTTTTATTAATATGTCAGGAAAGATGACTCAATCTCCAGCTTTGTCAAGGCACAGATAGGAAATTTAGGTGCTTGGATTACCAGCTACTACCCTTTGTTAAATTTTTTCCCTTAGGTCTTGATAGTGTAGTGCCTTAGCACAGGCTGCCTCTTTGAATATAGTGGGTAATATGCTAATCAAAGTTCCCTTGGCATTAAACCTTCTTTGGGAGGGCAATGAGTTACCGGTAAAGAAAATGCTGTATGTTATTGGAGGGTAAGGGAAAAGAGGTAGAAGAAGTCTCACTTGTAGTTCTAGTGAAAGTCATCCATAGGTACCCATTTGTTCTGTATCCCATGTCTCCAGCGACCATGCAACAATATCCTCCCAGGTCCTCTTCAGTCAGAGCAGAAGCCAAGGTATAACCTGAAATGGGTCATTGTTTGGTCCTGTCCATGGATGAAGGCTGGTGTCAGGCCCCAGGGGTGGGTAGCGGCAGCTTGCCTGGACATTACTTGCACCCTGCTTTTTCAGTTGCGAACTGCCTGACCTCAGGTACAACTGCAAAACCGTGAGCCCTGGCCACTCACATAAGCCACAGCATCATGGGTTTTTTCCTAGTGGTTGTGTCCTTGAAATTTTATGGGTTTCAGTGTGTGTTTTCCTAAGGCTGGAGCCCAGGCACAGACCAGACCCACAGACCAGACCCCAGGTGTTTTGTGGCTGTGAGCCATCCACACCACCACGGCAAGCACTGCAAAAACTCAATGGTCTACCAGCCAGAAGACTGGCAAAAATGTTTCCTTCCAAGTTTTGAAGATTTTAGCGTTTGCTCAGCACATATTTTTATTTTCCACACAGGTTTAAATAACAACTGAAATTACTGTTTAGTGCAGGACCTGAAATCTTTTGGAAATGACCATTCTGGCTGCTCAAAGGTTTAAAGTATTCACAGTGAGGTAAATTAATTCTGTATTTTAGTATCAGAAGGAAAGAAAGAATATAATGGTATTAGACAGAGCTGGCTGCTTGCCCAGGGTAAGCAAAATAACCTGGCCCAGCATGGGCTGGAAAAATGAATCTTTGGGTTTCATGAGGGCTGCAGCTTGTAAAAATAATAACATAAAATAAAATAAATAAAATAAAATAATGCCCTGTACCACAGCCTTTACAGAACCTCCTTATGATCACCTCTTTCACTGAAAAAAACCCAGCAACTGTCAGCTAAATAACTAAAGGAATTACTTAAGTCACAGGAGAGGATGATAACAGGTGCTGAAGGTCCTTCAGATCCTGTATTTTTCAGTCTGGATCAGTACTAAAGAATAAAGTTTAGAATATTCAGCCCAGAAAGTCAACTCTATCCTGGCTGCATCAAGTATAGGTGGCTAGCAGGTCGAGGGAGGTGATTCTGCCTCTTTGCTCCGCTCTGGTGAGACCCCACCTGAAGCACTGCATCCAACTGCAGTCCTCAGCACAACAAAGACATGGACCTGTTGGAGCAGATCCAGGGGAAGGCCACAAAAATGATCATGGGGTGGAAGACCTCGCCTATGAGGAAAGGCTGAGAGAGTTGGTTGTTCAGCCCGAGGGGAGATGTTATCACATCCTTTCAATACTTAAAGAGGACTTATAAGAAAGATGGGGACAGACTTTCTAGTAGGGCTTGTTATGATAGGGCAAGGAGTGATGGTTTTAAATTAAAACCAGATAGATTTTGACTAGATACAAGGAAGAAATTTTTTGCCCAGAGAGGTGATAGCTGCCCCATCCCTGGAGACATTCAGGGTCAGGTTGGGTGGGGCTCTGGGCAACCTGTTGCCCAGTTAAAGATGTCCCTGCTCGTTGCACAGGGGGTTGACTAGATGAACTGTAATGGTCCCTTCCAACCCAAACTATTCTATGACTCTGTGATTCTATGATTCAGTGGGGTGTATCTGTCTTGTCTACTCTACACAGGAAGGTGTGGTGTCCCTGGTTGCAATCCCAGTATGACACACTCCTCTGCTTGAGTAAGAGGCAGGTGAGCAGTGCTGAGGAAGCAAGTAGGCAAGAAGAATAATGATCTGGAGGCCAAAGTCCAGCCACATGCTCTGGACCTTGGAAAGCGGAGTTCATCCCTGACTAATAACATCACCTGTCTCTCACCTTTGCCTCAGCACACTGTAGGCTTTTAAGGACATGGACTGTCTCTTAAATCTGTTAAACAGACTTTATTTCAACTTTATTCTCTCGCGATGCTGAAAGAAACCAGTGAATATCTCCTAAGTGTCATAATTTTAATCATGTCCCTTATCTCGAAAATTAGCTGTCTTCTGTATTGCAGAACCTGGGATTTAACAATACAAATAAGGCAGGGGATGGACATGACTTTCTATGCTTTTAATAGGCACCTTGATGCAGAATTTTCCAGTAAGAGATATTTTTCATTGAATACTTGATTATCATGAGATTATTATACACTTCCAAAGAGATCAGACTTCCTCTTGTGCTCTTGTAGAGGGGTGAGACCATGGCAGCTGGTATTCTGGAGCACTACTTTCCTGAGTAGCTGACTTCTAATATTCTTCTGAAGGGCTGTCAAGCATATGTTACTGCTGATTGCTACTATCTGTTCTGGTTTGAAATTAATTCTAAAGTGCTCCATTTAACACTGGCAGGTGGTTTGTCTTAAATAGGCATGGCTTGTTCAAGCCAGTCTGGGGGACCTACATAATATTTTTAAAAGCCACTGCTCCAAGGCACATTTAATAGTCGCATCTAATCCTGAACCTTGAATACTATAGCCCCAACCATCATACTGCTTAGCCTGAATCCTGCCTCTCCAAAGCAGCACCACAACTGCAGGTCCCTGCCTTCCTGCCATATTCTCACCCAGGAATACAACAATCCTGGTCATGGGAGGCTCAGAGCTAACACAGGGATATTCTTTGCACAACGCAGAGGTAAATTGTGGAACTCCTTTCCTCAGGATGCCGAAAGCTTACATGGCTTCAAAGTTTGATTAAACTCATTCTTGGAAGAAAAACCCACCAAAGGTTCTTAAACCAAAAAATCATGTCTCTGGTGCGGGAAGCCTTTGTGCTGCTGATCACTGCAGGCAGCATCACCATGTGGTTATCCAGTCTCAGACATTTGCCCGAGCATTTCATTTGGATGGATGGATGGGGCTTTGGTTTTGCTCAGGGAGAGCTTGTGCTGCCCCAGGCTGTGCCCCTCAGCACCCCTCGGTCAGTGCATGCAGAGGGCATCCTGCTGCCTGGCCGTGGTGTCTCCCCTGCCTGGCCCGTATTTGGGACAGGATAATGAGCTACACAGGTATCTGGGTTGACATAATAAGGCTCCTCTTATACAACAAGGATGCTACTGCGGATCTTGGCACTGTGTGAAGTTCTGCCAAACAGGCAGCTGCCTGGTTGCAGGACAGAGCAGGGTGTGCAGACCTCCAGGGTCTCAAGCAGCCAGAAGCACCGTGTGTGTCTGTGACAGCTCTGCCAACGGGATAGCCACTGCTACCGCAGAGGCACCAGTGGTGGCAAATGCAGCTAGATGCTCATATTTTCATCTAAATAAATGTAATGGAAAGCTGTTAGTCAGTTGATACCAACCACTCATCCTCTTTGAAAGCTGATCTTTTGGCCAGCCATCAATTGCAGCAACACGTAGAGGGGCATGTCCATGAGAGGAGATTTGCATGGGCTTAACTTTGATGCTGAGCTCCATTAGCAGCTCTGACTGAAGAACAGTCACCTACATGTTGCCACATGCCTTAATCCTCTAGCCATGATCTGCTGCAAAATTTGCTGCCAACATGCTTGTACTGGCTGGGTGACTCATGGCCTCCCCTCTTCTGGCTCACCAGGCAGCCTAAAAACACAGGAAAGCAGGGAGCCAAACTCCCCCACTGCTCAGCAGCAGGGGAGTGTCCCTGCCTTCTGCAGGGCTCTGAGCACCCACAGCTCCCTGTGGCTGCCAGTTTTGGCATCTCATTGTGTACAGTCATCTGGGTATAGACCTTTGTAATGGAGAAAAAAATAGACAGGGTAACACTTGGGTTACTTGGGGAAGCAAATAGGGGAAGGGGTGTTTCCAGCTGTGGAGCAGTGTGAAGGGTGCAGATCATCAGGGAACTTCAAGTCTGAGTGTCAGTGTTATATGGCTCAAGCCATGCGTGTGGAGAAAGCATCTTACACCTTACAAATCTGCGAGAGCATGAGGAGAGCTGTGACTCAGAGAGGCACTGCAGCCTTTCCTGGCTGTGTGATGATCACACTGTGCTTCCACAAGTTGGTGGGTGAAGAAGCTGGCAACAGCAAATCGCTGTTGGATGCAGTTCATGATGTTAAAACCACTTGCAAGTTGTATCTGGAGCTGCTCATGCAAGCCCCTGGTGCAGGCAGTGAGGCAGCCCTGCCCCAGGACAGAGCTGCAGCAGGGTGTCCAGCACCCAGGTCTTGCAGAAAGAGGTCCACATTTCTCAGGGACCTTCTGTTTTTGCAGGAGCATGTGGGAGCACTGCAGGGCTGGTGTGGGTACATGGAAAAGTCAAAAAGAGACCCTCTTTCACCATTCTGCCAGTGCCTGAATTGAAAGTGCACATAACATGGATGCTTGCTGGCCTGGGAATCAGACCATTTTGGAATTAACGGTGGGGCCAGCTTCTCTCTGTGACCTACTCCGCTCTCTTATGTCTGGCCTAAAGTTGGGAAAAGTCCGAGTCCTTGAGTTTAAGCCCAACGCAGAGCAATTCCTGCCTTCATTGCTGTGACAGCTAACCCAATGGCTTGACAAAAAGGTGGAGCAGTCGGTGGTGAGATGTGGATGTAATGGTTTAAGTCGCACGGTCACCTGTCCACATGGCAGCTCATAGCTGTGGCCTGGGACCACCAGTTTGCCACTTTACCACTGCACCAACTCTGGAAAAGTCTTGGGCTCCAGGGCCAAGGCATCTGTTCAGGCTGAAAGTGCTCTTTTTCCTCCACCCTAAAGCCAACAGACCGAAAGACCCAAGGAACAAACCCCAAACTCAGAGGAGAGGTCTGCGCCCTCTCTTGGATTTCTGTACTTGCACCATTGTCTCTACTAGTCAGAGCAGGACAGTCCACCCAGCTGCAGGTGGAACAGGTTGTGTAGATGTGCAAAGCTGAAGAGCCTCCATCTGCCTGCCACTCACTGTTCCCTGCCAGGCTCCTGCCTCCCACTCTGCCTACAAGGCAGATGCAGCCATGGAGCCATTTGTCAGGCTCCCACGTGGCTGCTTTATTCATCATCCAGCAGTAGCAAGCTGCCCACTTTTGGCATGGCTCATTGAGCTAGCTGCTTTGTGGCCTCCTAGCATGAAAGGGTGCAGCACATCACCACTTGCAGAAGTGGGAAGTGCTCTACTCCCTTCCTGGTTTTCCATGACCCAGTGTCAGGTATTACCATGTTGTCTGACCCCCCACTGCACATATCCCATTAAGTACTTGCTTCTGGCAGACCTTAGGTAGTAGCTGTTGCACAGCGGGGGAGTGGAGGAGGTAGGAAGATGTAGGTGAAGGGTACAGCCATCAGGCTGTGCTCTCAAGGGGCTGCAAACCTAATGTGTTGCTTTATATGTCTGGGATCCACTTTTGACCTTAAGAAGTAAGACCCAGAATGCTAAGGCAAAGAAGAAAACTCACTGCTTTAAGCATGAGCTCATTAGTAACTTACTGACAGTAATGTGGCCACTCTTGGGCCAGGGGGCAGTGACCTTGCATGGCTTTGAAGGGACCTGAGTGACTGGCAGCTCATCTGAAACACTCAAATTCCCCACATTAACCAGCACTCTAGGTCTGCCATCCATCAGGTCCCATGCTCACCCAGCAAAGTCACCTCACCAAACTAACACAGCTGCTGAGATGAATGAAAATGTAGACCTTGACATGACTGTGTTATATGACAGTTCCATTGGGCCTTGGAAATTGCACCCTGACTGATGTGCCAAGAGGTCTGAGAGCTGGATGTGAGCAGTTGTGGCTGTGACTTAGCCCTTCCCTGGTTATTTTAAACAACTGTTCACTTCTTAGCTGCTGGAGCTTTCATAGGAAAAACACTCTAATGAAATTCTACTTCTGCAGCAACGTGTTCAAGATAAGAGCTGAGAGGCTCATTGCCCATGTTGTTGGGGAGAACAGGCAAAGATAATTTGCTAATGTGTAGTGCCCAACTAAAGTGCACATCTTGAGTATCAGCATGACTGCACAGTGGAGGTTCCTGCCCATCTCCTCTGCAATGGTGGCTGTCTGGCTCCACTTAGCAGTGGTCCTGATCACAGAGTCTAGAAATGGAGGCACCCGTAATCAAGGCTGATCTAAAAAAACCCATCTGTTTTAAGCTATATTAATCTCTCTGCACCAGGTTCCCTATCTGTCAAAAAGGAATGTGGTACCTGCATGCTAATGATGTGGTGAATTCCTGCTTCTACTACTTCTACTACTATTATTATTTGAATAACATCATATTCATAAAGTTGGGGGAAATGGCTTTTTAAATTTCAGGTTGTTTCTGTTAGGGGAGGAACTGAAGATGGAATTTGTAATTTCTCTGCCATATCCCACTGCTTTGCTAATATACCCAGTGCCCTGCTCCCTACAGCACCGCTGAGTCCAAACCACAGGACAGAGGTTTCTCAATGACGGTTCCCAGTCCCTTTCTAACAAGCTTTCTGCCCAAGGGCTCTCTTTTGTGCCTGATCCCATAAATGTCTCCTGTCTGATCTTGCTTTTCTCTCCTCCCACTAGGACCAAGGCTCTTTTCTGGCTTGGGCTCTGGGATTTCCCTCCTGCATGCTCCCAGAGTGGAGGTGGAATGGGTTAGGGCATGTCCCCAGGGATGAGAATAGAGACATGCTCTCAGTTACAGCATTTTAGGTGTTGTCAGCAGCTACTGCACTATCAAAACTACGCAGCAGTGTGCACAGCCTGTCTTTCTGAACCCTTTAGCAAAGTCAGAGGCAGCTGCATTTCTCATATCTGGATGAGGATGTAAAAGGGCAATGAGAGCTTTAGGGTCTTTTGAATCCCATAGACTAAAAGTCATCATATAGTTTTAGAATATTATAATCAATATAGTCACATAACCAGCTAATATCTCTACCAATATGGACTAATTTCTCCCCCTTTCCTCTATGTATGATTCCATTTCCAAACACAGCATTTACCTGCTGTGCCAGGAAGAAGCTTATTCTGATGTTTTTTCCCCACCTTGTCACTAGTCACTTGATTTGGGAATCTTGAACGTCACCAAAAAACCCCAGAACTTCTGCATTTGCGGGAACTACGTTGCATTTCCAAGGAAGTGCTAAAACCAGCTTGAAAGCTATGAACATCTGTTTTGAGAATCTCTTAAATATGCCTTTCTCACTTGAAATCCTACGTTTCTTGGGCAGGGTTTGAACCCATCTGGCTGGATCTTCTGACTGCAGAGCACACATACACCAAATTCTGCTGGGAGTAATGTTTAAATGTACTTACTTCAGTGGATAAGATATCAAGGTATTGACTGGAGGCATGAGTCGATGTCACTATTAATTCATGCACCTCATTACCCTACTCAATCAGAGTGCTCTCATTCCACTGGGAAGTGTTGCTGTAATTAAGACCCTAGAGCTTTTTGAGAAAAAAAAGTAGAAACAAAATAAGTTGAAAGTGACCTGCTTTCAGCTTCTGTAAAAAGCAGTAGTTACATATATATATATATATATATATATATATATAGTATTGGCATTTATATACATAATGCCAATACATTTATTGGCAGAAAATGTTACATAGCATAAATTTTCTGCCAAGCCAGAGGAGCAGTGGTCAACACACATCACTGACTGCTTGGAAGCAAGTTGCCCTGCCAGACCCAGGGCAGCCACATGAATAAGTGCTGACTTTGGGGTAAAACCACAGTGTGCGACAGCTGAGGTCTTGCAGCGTGTCTCAGAGAGACTTCTTGAAGCATTGGGTTTTCCCATTTTCTAACCTTGTGCTTGCCTCCAGTGTGTTACGTTCTGCTGCATGATAGAGGACTTGCTTGCATTCAGGCAAGCCTCTCTGAGCAGGCATCGGGAGCATCTGTTTACCAGATGCTGATGTTTACAGTGTGTGCAATGGGAAGGAATTCTACCTGCAAATGACTATGCAGACCGATTCAAGAACCAGGCTGTATTGCAGAATCTTTGTTGTTGAAGTGGAGAGACTGCAGAGGCAAGCTGAATGAGTGCCTCCAGCATGGGCTTCTGGGCTGCAAAGGGCATTAAATGTGAGCAGTACATCTGAAACAGCAGAAGGTGGAAGAGATGTAATTGATACTTTGACACCCCGTAGCCTCTCACTGAGATCCCTCACTATTCCACATCAGTTTGATTTGAGTTTCTTCCTGGTGCTTCAAACTATTCCTTGGTCAACGCACTTGGAACTGCAGCTGGCCTGGGGAAGAGCTGGGGTGAGCTGTGGCTGTCACAGAGCGGCTGTGGCGGGCAGCCCCAGCAGGCAGCACCTTGGGGGTGCCATGCCAGCAGGGTGCCCAGGCCATGCCAGGTGCTGTGCCCACGCTGCCTCCCAGCACATGTTGCAGCATTGCGTTCCCTGACGATCTATCGCAGAAGTGATACACCAGCTTGACAGCCTATGCCCCATTGCTTTAACCTGGATATAGGTTAATAAGTAAATACACAAATACTCAACCAGTTAGTCAGAAGAGACGAAGACACATCTCTTCCCCTCCCTCCTAAGCTCTTTCCTATAACCTTTGTTCATTTGCTTGTTATTACAGATCAGTTAGATAAACCCTAACTTAGATTTCTCATTAAGTGCTGCTTGCATGGTACAGAGAGCAGCTGGAGATGGAGACGGGGAATGAAAAAGCTATTTTCACTTCCCTATCAACACAAGATGTTCAGCCTTAAAGGGCAGAAATTAAGATCTGGCCTGACAGGGCTGACATAAGGGTCACACCTTGGCAGGGACATCACCCAGCCTGTAGCATTGGCCTGTAACCGATAATCTCCTGATACTATTACAGGCAGTGCCATTATGACTGTCAGCTTTAATTAAGCACACTCCCATTTGCTGTTTCCTTCTAAACATTGCTCCAGGGCCACGGCTAATTCAGCATGCAGCCGCGTTTCATCAGGAGGGGGTTTTGCCCTGTTGAAATGGGGTTTTGATCAGCCACTGGTGGAGTTCGCTCAGTGGCAAGGGACAGCAGTGGCAGCTGGTCATTCACCTTCCACCTTCCCCCAAACCCTCAGTGCCGCCAGTGCTGCTGCTGGGGCTCCTGGCTCTCGCAGGGGCCCAGGCACAGAGCCCCATCCCCTCCTCCAGGCAGAGAGAAGCCAGGCGAAGGGATGCTGTGCATCCCCCAGCAGCTGAGCTGTGCACACACAGCCACCACAAAGCCATTTGGTATAAAACCTTCAAAAAAGTCTTCAGCACTTGGCATCTTTCAGCCTCTGACCCCAGTTTGTTGCGCAAACATGAATTAAGCATTAGGACACCTCTGTTCTGCAAGGACACTGACCACGGATACAGGTCTGCTTTTTATTCATTATGAAAAATTGAATCCTATTACATTAAAAATTCAAATATTGAACTGTATTATATGGACACATAGGGGAGATATGTCTGTTTATCAACATATCCTTTTATTCATAGGCTCTATGGGGTCCTAGATAGAGGTACATATAAAGAGAAGTTGAGTTACTCATCCAGCCTCATACACTAAATTTGTAGCTGAGTCAGGAGAAGTGCTGAGTAGATGTTATTTGCTGTTGGTTATGTGGGGAAGCGTAGAGCCTCTGTCCAAGGGTCAGTTTATGTCTGCAAATTATAACTGGCTTTCCTGAGGTGGGGTTTGTCTAATACTTTGAGAAATCCCTTGCCAGCTGCTGAGAAAAAGCTGTTATAGCCTCTTTTTTACTCTTCCACACAGTTCTATTTTAAAGTCATCAAGTGACTTGTCAGGCTTTTCTTAACATGTGAGCTTGACTGGCCTTTCCTCAGATGAGCTTGCTCCTGCTTGAATGGGCACCCAGCCTCTGCCAGCACAAAGACCACGGCTGGAAAGGCATCCAGGGGCGCAGAGTCCAGCCCCTCCGGCCACCTTCACCCCTCACCTCTCTCTACAAGGAGCAGGAGCCAAGTCATGATCTTACAGACCCGCTCCCCTGGCATGAGGTGCACCTGGGGACACCTGGGGACACCTTGCCTCTCAAACCCTGCGAGAGTCCAGATGTGCTGGGCTGCTCAGAGAAACCCTGCGTCTGTTTTGTGTACATCTGACCCATAGTCTCAGGGTGGATGAACAATGTCTTGTCTGCTCTTCCAAAGCATCAAGGAGTCAAGCAGACAACACTACTTAAAAATGTAGATTCCTACATCCAAAAGACTGGCCATTGCCCTTCCCCATCCAGCATGTGACTTCTTTTTATTTGTGCCAGAAAATTCCTCCATCTCTGGCCCCATCCAAAGTTACACTGGGAAATTTACCTTCAGCATTGTCCCAAAAGAGGTGCTTTCTAGAGCAACATGCTCTGATGTGAAGATTGAAGGCCGTTAGAGACTATATTATCCCTTAGCTAACTCTTCCTAAAGGGCAACCCTGGCAGTGGTCTTACCTCACTTGAACACTCAAGTGCATATTCGTGGGAAATACACAGAGGGTAGATGAAGGTCGTCACTGCTCACAGCACTTAATTAATGGCTATAAGGGCAATAAACAGTAAGTCCATTACGAGGCTAATGACTTTGACAAAGTTTCACACATCTGTGAAGGGGAATGGCAGGGAGAACATGGGCTTTATGGAAAACCATGAGCTGGACTAGCAGAGGAGTCTTCTCTTAGATGAGATCAGGCCTGGATCAGCCTCTGAAGGACCAAATGCTGCGTATGCCTAAAGACTATTTGAATGGTGCATCGAGAACTTTTCCTTGTCCCTCACGGTGTTTCAGTCATTCTGCCTGTTGAAGCTGGACAACATTGTTCAGGGAAAGCACCTTGCTGAAAAATGTATATCCAGATACACTGACGCTAGTAACAAAAGAGGAGGCGCGTAAAGGACTCTCCGGTGCAATCTTGAATCCGGCAATGTAGTACCCTGTCCCTGGGGCAGCACAGGTGGGATGGTACGGCGTTTGTCCTCCAAAGGCATCTCTAGGGAAGGATGGCGTAGTTGCAGCCCAGTAGTCTGAGGTTCCCCTTGTTTAGCCCACTTGTTTTTTTTTGATGCCACTCACATTTAGCCAATGAAGCGGCTACAAATTGGTGCATCTGAATGTAGAAGTAGGGTCAGTGGAGGGCTGGTATGAATGTAAACCTCCTTCTGTTTCCTTCTATCAGACAAGGACTGGGGTGTAAGCTCTTTGTTTCAGAGGGAGCTTGTGCAAATTTCCTGTTCAGATAAAAGTGCAAAGGGCTAAGAACTGTTGTATTACAACACTGATGTACAAGAACTTGTTCAATTTCAGGAAGTGCATTTCAAACTTTAGAGAAATTAGAAAGGACAATTTCAGAATAATAAATTTAAAATATGACCTGAATCTCTCATGGATACATCACATGTAGCAACAGCTCATTTTGTGTTGCTCAAGAAATATAGTTACCTGCAGTGCAGGGATCGGCACAGTGAGATAATCTGGAAGATTAAGGAATGACTTGTTTTTCAGTCCTGCATTTGTAGCTATGACATTGTGGCTTGGGTGAAGTCTCCTGGCAACAAGCCAGTCTTCATGATTAGCAGTATAATACCTGGCTAAACAAATATTTCACACTCACAGACCTAATGAGGCTGGTGCTAGGGAAAATGAGCATTAAAAAGTTAATAAGGATATGTTTTTTGAAACACATTATTCCTTATTGCCGCTGGTGTATCACCTGCAATGCCCAGCGTGGTTCAGGGAAGGCTGTAGCCAGATATAGTTACAGAACATCTGCTGAAGAACAAAGTGTGAGTGTCCTCCGCAGCGCAGTCGCACCACACTGAAGGGAGATTTGCTGTAATAGCAATAGCTCTGGCTATATCCTCACATGCAGTGCATCTTGCATAAGAGTGTGGAGGTCAATGCAGTCTGTCACAGGAGCTCAGCTCTGGTCATCCAGACTTCTCAGAGTTAAGTAAATTTAATTGTGGGTAGCCTTATTTTAACCAACCCTCCCTCTGAAAGGCATGTAGTGGATCAGAGTTTGTCTCTCTGAGCATAGTTTTGGTGCTGGCATACCTCCAACAATGCCACCTATACCTGCATGTGAGCCAGGAGACACAAGTGTTCCCAGGCACTGGCTTGTTTAAAACATCAGTAGACCTTCCTCTCTGCTTGCTTGGCCCCTGGGAATCAGCTTCACAGCAATACATTGCAAAGCCACTGCTGTAATAGGCTTTGGTTGTGGTAGGTAATGTTTGATGAGACATAGGTTGGGACAAATGCATCAGACTAGTTATCAAGGAAATTTTTGCCCTAGTTCCTCAAAATGATTTTGTGTGTTTGCTTGACCAGAAGTGTATGGTAACTATTGAACCTGAAAGGCTTGTTGGGCAAACATGCACTGATATAGTTTGTAGAAAATGCATAAGGTGGATTAAATCAAGTGACTTTGTTTTTGAAAAGCAATAAAGTTCCTATGTATTCTTTGCACTCCCACAATTAATTTCACAGATACTCATAAAGCAAAAGATTTAATTAGGTGTTCTTTATTGTTAGTTGATATTTGCTGTATATGAAATGAAAAAAAAAAAAGAAAGTGGATGTACGCTGAAAAGACCCTGCATCTTATTAGAAACAGAACAAAAGTGAAGCTACTAGGATGGATTTATTACTGGTGTGCTTGTATTTAATTCCATGAGGTTATAACAACCCTGCACCTGAGCCATGGTGCCTCAAAGATCTTAAAGCTTAAACTTTACAGCAAAGGGAGTGATTGGGATGCAAGTTTCAGAAGCTGTTTCTATGGTTCCTTGGATGATTTTATATGAACAAAGGCTTTTGGTACAGTTTTCATGTGTATGCTTCAGAGAGGTTGCTAACACACCTGCCCAGCTCTCTGCTTTCCCCCAAGAGGTGCATCCAGCTTTGTGATCAGACACGCAGGGTCTGGATAAAAGAGACATCTTGCAATAAATGCTGTATGCAGTTTCCTAATGAGGAGCGTTATTAGTTTTAGCTGAAGCATTTTAAACCAGGGAGACTTTTCTCAGATCTTCAGCTATGAATGCTAAGGAGTGTTAGAAACCCCAGTCAAATTTGAATGTTATGACTCTCTACCAAATGTTTTCAAAATCTTTGTATGAAGCTTGGAGACAGCATGCCCAGAGCCAAGATGCCTTTCCATAACTGCTTCTTGTGCAGGGGAGCTGCTGGCATGCCTCTGCCCAGGGATCACAGCAGCTCTCCCAGGGACACTCATGATGTGGACTTGATCAGGAGACAGGCTGTGGGTCCCAGGGGTGACTGGATTTGTTGTATTCACCTGCTTAAATTGGTCTTGTTATCTCCACAGAAATAACGTGCCTTGCTTCACTTGCTTTACTTTCAGCAAGCTGAAAGGTAAAGAAACCATACAAGTCATACAGGAAGGTGAAAGCCTCCATCACGATCAGAGACAAGGTTACTGGAGGATGGTGTGAACCAGCTGACTGCAGCACCAGATTGAGCTCAAGTTTTAGGTTCCTGGTAATATGATCAGACATAAACTCAAGTTTCCTTTTTGCCTGTCACTCAGCGACCTTGAGGCATCTCAATTGTAGGACCTGAAGGAATGACTCACCTAGTCACTGCTTCTTCCCACAGTGATTTTCCATGGACATCTGTGCACCTATACTCACACCTGCCACAGTGTAGTAAAGAGGAGCAGATGCATCTATCTCCTCTTCTTGTTCTGAAATCCAGCTCCTGCTGCCTTCCCAATACAAATGTCATACATGGGGTCTTTCTCGCTCTGCAGCAGCTTCTCTGAATGTATTCACCCACTGCTTTCCTCCATGAGCAAATTCCTTCAAGCTCACATGGCCTACCTGCTAAACCCAATGTTTTCATAACTGGCAATGTTTTTTAAGTCTTAAGACTTGTTCATTGTACTTATATCCACTCCACCTCCCAGGTTCTAGGTTGCTGTTGATCCTCTAGAGGGCCCATACATGACAAACCAGTACTATAGATGACAACACTTGGCACAAAGGCAGCTCAAGCCACCTCTTCTTGTCTCCTTCCCCTCCACTCTGCACACACATTTCCATGTCATCAGTTCTTAGGGTTCCTCAAGTCACTTTTGGACCCAAATTAACTCATAGTTTTGATCTTCCACAATTCACCCATGTATACACATATTCATATATTTGTTTTTGTTCCCCTTTAATTTTACTGTACAATACAATAAAACAAATGAAAGTGTGAAATCCACTTCCCTGTGTTAAATAACCTCTGTGTGGCATTCCTGCAAAGAAATGTAACTCATTGCCAAGCCATCTGGTGTCATACCATGCCTGGAACACAGCTTATTTTTAGGCATTAGACCTGAATGAGGTCTGGAGGTGACTTCTGTTTTACTCTAAAGGGCTTGCTGAGCTTCAGCTCCTGATTTAGGCCACTGAGACTGGCACCTTTTTCTGAAGTGGTCAAATCCAAAACCATCACTCTCAGGAGCTTGGTTTAGAAGATTATGCCCATCCTCTGTGTTATAGTTTGAAGCAGCCACAGTCATGTCTGCAAGATGAGGAGGGTCAAGTTCATTTCTCCCTTCCAAGTGCCCTGAAGAGTAGACTAAGAGTACATTCTCCCTTAATTCATTCACTCAGGCTCCAAATGCATTGGTGACTGCTCAGAGAAAGGTGAGGCTGGAGTATCCCTGGCCCCCTGTGGCCAGGAGACTCTCAAGGAGATGGAAATCATGGCTTTGAAGTCTACAAAACTAAGAGAAGCATCAAAATACTGCTTTTCCTTTTTTTTTTTTTTTTTTTTTTTTTTTTTGGGGGGGAGTGGTGTAAATACTGTCCTGTAAGGAAAGATGCATTGCACTGTAACTACTTTGCTGGCTCCTGTTTTCAACATGAAATTGTGATTCTTGTTCAGTGTTTTCCACAAATAGGTACCTGCCTTGAGGAGATGATGCAGGGTCTGAGGCCCAGGCAGATGGTCCTCTTTGCCCTGAGTGAGGTGTGCAAGCTGACTCAGGGATGAGTCTCTTGACAACGCTTCACATCCCCCTTTTAGACACCTAACCCCCATCCGTAAGTTACAGCAGGTGTCGAACTTTATCTTCTGGATTTCATTCTGGAGCCAGCATATAATACAAAACACCAAGATATGCACCTTGCTTAGATCATGTCTACATATAGCTCTGAGCCTAAAGACAGGGGTATGAGATGCATTAGCGAGGGTAGACCCTCAGACTGTTTTGGCTTTTACTGAATCATTTGTATTGACGAAAAAGTGGGATTTCTATTACATTGCATTAACATTGCACCTTTCTTAAGTCCTGAGAGGAGATTTGAGGAAGTCACAGGGAAAAGGCTAATGGTACCATAGTCTACAAAGAAAAAGAAGAAGGTTGCGTTCTGGAGAAGTAATGATCCAGCAGAGGCTGAAACACCCACTGTCATTTTCTGCTTCAGACTTCCTGGAAAGGTTGATTATAACCAGATATTGAACACAATTGAAACATATAACAAGAGGATTGGAGCCACAGAATGGAATAAGGAAAGAAGAGCTTAAAGAATATTTAGATTAGTGAGATGTGTTCCAGCTTGCAGAACCAGACAAAATTCATCTGCAAGGGCTTAAGAACTCATCCAAAGCCATTTCTGAACTATTAGCTATTGCTTTTGAGTAGCTGGGGAATCAGATAGGAATAACAGGGAAATGCTTAGTACCTGCCTTGCAGGGAAAGCCAAGGAATTTAAAACAATCTGACTAATCTTAATTCTTGGAAAGATTGCTAGAACCAATTATGAAACCCTCAATTTATAATCAGCCACAGGTTAGTCAGTTGATATGAGACACTGCAGGGATTTGCCAAGAGCATACTGTGTCAGTTAGTTTCATTTTTTCCTCTTTGGTCTAGTGGTTAAGGGAAATTGACATAATACTAAGAAGAGTTTGGACACTTTCCTACAGAACATGCTCAGGTGTGCACCAGGGAAACATGGTCTAGGGTCCACTGTGAGAACAGAGTCCAGCCACCTGATAAACTGGAAGGGTAAAAGGTGGTCCAAAGCACTGCAAAACCCAGGGGGTGTATGCTCAGCCCATGTCTGACCAGCATGTGAAAGAATGAAGGCAAAGGGAATGCAGTTACAAGATGTCTGAATAAAGTCAAGCTGTTAGAGCTTGCAAGACATTTGGAAGATAGGCTTTAATTCAAAATGGTCTTGATGACTAAGAAAAGTGCTCTGAAATCCTCAAGGTGAAGTTGAGCAAGAAGAAGAGCAAAGTACTACAAGCAGAAAAGGGAAATCAATGCACAACTACATAGAGACCCACAAAGAGGTTTCAAGGGAAACAGTAGCAACAAACTGGGTACTCAAGGATGTTGTGCAGCTATAGAAAAAAAAAAAAGGGGGGGGATGTTAAACTAACTATGAAAACACTTCAACTGGAGATTAGAATTATATCTGTATCAGAGGATGAAATTGTGAAACAGCTTTCTAAAAGATGTGAATAGGTCAGGAAATCCTCACTGGGTTCAAGATGGAACTGAACATTTTCTGGCAGGGACTTATTAAAGGCGGTTGCAGGAGCACAGACCAAGGCTGGGTGACCCAGAAGCTTCCTTGCTAATGTCTTTCATTTGTTTCTCTATAAGACATAGTGGGATTACACTGCTCTTGTAAGGCTTTGGCTGGAGTTGCTGTCTTCAGTCTTGGGAACCTACTTTGTGGAAGACAGAGGAGATGGGAAAGACCCAGGACACCTCAACATAAAAGAAAAGTTTGGTAAATACATGACTGTGAGAAGAGGCTTGTTTAATTTCAGCAGAGAAGGCTGGGGAGCAGGCTGGGGAAATGGATAGCAATCTTACAGCAGCACAGGACAGCCACAGAGCAGGTAGTGCTTTCAAAATACAAGGATAGCTAAACATTCAAATACAAGGATAGCTGAACATTCAAATACAAGGATAGCTGAACATTCAGAGGAGCTCCTTAGAGCGTAAGGTCTCACGAAGTGGAAGACTTCATGTGCCTATTGGCCACGTGACTGTCAAGGGTGGCTGGGGCAATTCTTGTGGCAGGAAGGTCCTGCAGTACCTAATTCACCCTGAAATCATGGACAGGTCAATGCTGTTTGAGACATCTCTGCAGCTTGATGTTTCTTTGAGTCAGTCTTGTTAAAATCAGTGAAGCTGTGTGATACATGCCTGAAACCATGACGGTGCCAATAAGGAGAGATACTGGTGAACTAGTGAATCTTTCACCTTCCTCTGATCCCCACAGCTGCATCGGGTGGTATTTCTCAAAATTTGCTCACATACCCAGAGGTCCACAGGCAGTAAAACTCCAATACACTCTCAGCCCTTGGCTGCAAGATCATAATACTGCTTTCAACATTTTCTTTTAGACATAGTTTGAAGAATTATTGTGTGTGTTAGAAATAATTTTCAAAGCCACATCCATCTTAAACAAATTCTCCTGGAAGGGTAATAATTGGTGTTGAAATGAGAGGGGGAAAGGTGATGGGTGTGATGAAGATGGCAGAGCACGTGTGCCCACAGTCAGAGTGTTCTGCTACTGCCCCTGGTAAATTCCCACACAGAGGATAAAGTTTCGGGAGGGGGTGGAGCAGGAGGAGGTGGTACCCAGGATTTAACAGTAAATGACTGTCAAGAGAAAATGATTATTTTACTGTCTGCAAGACTGAAAACACAGTGAGTGTCAGCACCAGACTTCAGAGTGTAATGATCTCTGTTCACTCACCTTAAACACAATTTCCTTCGGTTAGCCAGCCCTGTGAAAAGGCTCTGACTTGCCAGATCCTTTGAAGGG
>JAVJGJ010000060.1:42163070-42173902 GCA_035590215.1 Microhierax caerulescens | reverse complement strand
TTCTCCCAGTTTAATGACTGCTGGTAATCTCACTGCTCCCTCAACCAGTTGTTCATCACTGCCAGCTTTTTCCCCCTCCAGGAGGTTGTTTATCTGACAATCAGGGCCACTGCTACTGGAGCATTTCTAAAAAGATTATTCTGCTAATTATGCAGAGGTCATTAATTGGAAGGTGAAGCAGGCACTGGGTCTCCACTTTGAGCTCCCTGATACTAAAAGAACATTCCTGTTACACAAAAAGCACACTGTTTCATCTGCAACACTTACTCTTCTCATAGCCTTTGGAGGAAGATTTCAGCTCCAGCAGATGCGCCTTGTAAGAAGTGGAAGTTTTCTCTCTTTAAGCAGTGGTATGTTCAATAACCACAGCAAGCTGAAGACACTTTTCCTGACTTTTTCCACCACAAGCTGTGTCATGAGGGGGAAAAAGCAAAAGCAGCTGCCCAGGTGATCCCAAACAGGCAGCAGCAGCAGCCACAGGCAGACACTGCAACTACCCCCTCAAATACAGGCAGGTTTTGCATTGAAAATCTTGCTCTTTTTCTTCTTCCCTGATTGCCTCAGGGGTTGTAGAACTAGAGACAGGTTAGAAGTCACCTGTTGGTGACTTTTAAAAGGGATCATGGGCTCTGAATGTGCTCTTCTGCTTATGCTCTCACTCAGAGCTCACCACTTCATGGAGAATGGGGCAAACCCCCTGCAGTGTAGTGCTCTTCTGGAGCCGCTCTACTTCCCTCACTGGTTTTGTTTTGCCCAGGTGTACAGAGCTGCATTGCAAGCAGCTGCAGAAGTATTGTTAAAGAGTTGATGAGGAAAGGCTGAAACAAGACCCCAGAGGAGGTACATGCAGATAGGACAGAAGGTGAAACAGCCAGGTCTGCAGGTAATGATAACTAAGCTGTTTTGCTGGGTAGTCAAATGTCAGGCTGATGGCAGGGGACTTCAGAGGGACTTCACAGAGCTGGTGAATGGACAAGAAGGTGGTAGATGAGCTTCAGTGGAGATAAAACTGGTAATGCAGCTAAGGGAAAAATAATCTAAACCACAACAAGCACCAGAAATGTTCAGTGGGATGGAACATCTGAGAGAGGCAGGAGGAGAAACATAAAGATTGGGACACTTTCAGAGGAAAGAAAGCTATGGGAGGATAGGAGTGGGATTCACACGATCATGAAGATGGAGAATAGGGTGAATGGCACAAGAAGTCGAGAGTCTCTACGTAGCCAGTGGGAGACTGCATTAAAGCCAGTAAGGTAGCTCTCTGCACAGCAGGCTGTGAACTCTCAAGCTTTCTGCCACAGGAGCTGGCAGAGGCAGACAGGACCAGCAGGGTCAAAAAGGGACCAGGTAAATCCAGGGACAGCAGGATACAGGTAATGGCATGGCAAAAAGAGAAGGTAATGTTAGGGATGTGCCACCTACCATTGCTAATCCATCAGCTGGAGATAGATTCAGGGGGGTATAAAGGGACTGTACAAAGCAGCTGCTTTTCCTGAGTAACATCTACTGCCACTGCATTTTGGGGGTTGCTTTTACTCCAGTAGAGGTTTTCAGTCAAGACTGAAAACAGAGTTCCCACAAAAGGCAACTTCAGAAAACACATTTGGGAAGACCCCCAGCACCTTTCTGAGCCTCCTTTGGCTGCAGAAGACCAGGAGTAAGCCACAGCTCCCACAGTGCACTGATGCTGCACAGGCTGCACTGAGCTGCTGTAGAAGCATTTGGACCACTCACATCACCAGCGACAAAGACTCTGGAGTCAGGATCATGTGGTGAAGCTAGAGCACACTAGAAAACCCCAGGTTTTGTTAACGCTACTGCTCACCGAACAATTTGTTCACTCAAAGTGTGCCGTGGGTAGTGAGTCCCTTCTGGAGAGGCGCTGAGGAAGGTGCGTGACAGTCGTCCTTATCAACACATCTCTTGCTGTGTGGTCTGAGCCTGACAAGACCCATTGCTCATTAAATCATGCTGTTTGTCACTAATGCCGTTTCCAGCCCTGTAATTGCTAAATATCACTTCATGCACATATTTATTTTCTCCACAGTTACTACCAGGCCAACAATTATTAGTTACCCAAATGCTGTTTGCGAAGTCTCTCGATTGCAGCTTTGCAAATTCATCAACCATGTTTGTAATTAAAGAATGCAAGTTAAAAAATATTCAACCTCGATAATAGAAAGAAAAAAGCAAATTATGGCTCCCTGAGGGCTCACAGCGTGCTCTGGTTTGGGCAGCTGCAACTCCCTTGTTTGCTAATGGAAGACAAGGGCTGGGATTGCAAACATACTGCCTCTGGCTTGGGAGAAGGGCTTCACCGCAGGAGCAGGTGTTTCATGGCAAAAGCCAGGCCTGCCAGAAGCTGAGCATTTGGGGAAGGGTAGGATCTACTACACTTTACATTTTCCAGATGCTTCAGCCATTGTTACTGTTTGTAACATTACGAGGGGATTTGGAAAATAACTAGTTGAGTTTTAAAAAGGCCTGGAGAACATAGTCAAAGTAAGAAGACAAGGAGCAATACGCTGAGGAGTAAAAGGTTTCTATTTAATTTGTGTATCAGCTGGCTATTAACAATAACTGTGTGGAGGGACATGGTTATAGTTCCCAAGGGCACAGAAATCCCCTCTACCCCTTATGCTCCATGTAAGCAAGAGATGAGGTTGTATCACGAGTACTAATTCGCTCCCACAGCCCCAAGGACTGCTTTTCTCCCCATCGGGCACTGCTGGTTTTTCAGCGCCTTCACTGCTGCCATTGACATTATTGATCCCTTTTATTTGGCAGAGGGGAAGGTCGATCCGTCGCCCTGCGCAGCAAACCCCCCTCACTCACTTGGAGGGCCTGGTTACAAAAGCATTACGGAGACTGGCTGCAGACAAATTCTCGGTGCTGTGACACACAGCCTGGAAAGAAGAATGTGATGGGAGCAGCAGCTCTGGTTGGTCCCTCAAGCCACAGGCTGGAGGCTAGCCATGTCCTCCCAGATCACGGGAAAAGTGAGCTGAAGCCACCAGTGAAGGGCTGGGCACATGATATCTCCACTAGGAAAAGCTGGAGCTGCTTGAGGCACCCACGAAAAGCACAGACTGGCCACCAGTCTCTCAGAGTTAATTTGGAAGAACCTTTCCACTGCCCCACGGCAAGCGAGGCATGATCCCTGGGCACAGACTGGGACGTACAAGGGACTTTATTTTCCCTGCTGTCTGGGTTAAAGGGCTTGTTGAGAGTCCCTGGAGACCCAACAGCCACCCTGGTTTAGAGATTACCGCAGCCTTGTCTGGTGACACCTTCTGCCAACAGATCCCATTGCATTTTATTCAGACGCCTTTCCCCATACACAGGAGGTGCCCCTCTGGATGGGAGGGTGCTGAGATCCTGAGACTCCTAGGAGAGGATTTTGTACCAAGAGCTAAGCATAGTGTGCAATGGGGATTCCCGCCTGTGGAGCAAATGGCACTGTACCCTGGCTGGTGGTGCCCCTGCCTGCTGCTGCAGCCCAGCTTTGACCTTGCTGGGGAAACCCAGGTAGGTGACTGCATGTGCACCTAAACAAGGTGATAAGGGATAACTAACAGGGATAACTGGTGCAGGAAGCAGCTCCAGTGGGGATGGTCATCCCCACCATGGGCACCCAGTGCCAACCAGAGGTGACAGAGAGACCAGCAGCCTTGGCACCAACTTTTTCCTCCCTACTCAGAGAATCTGACTGTGATGAGAAGCATCCCCACATCTTCACTTTTCAAAGCAGCTGTGCTAATGTGAAGCAGCGCTACCATGCAGGTAGAGCATCCTGTTGTTCTCCCTCTAGCCACACAACATTTAGACTTGCTCTGCGGCACCTGCCTCCAAACTCCCTGGGCCACTGCTCTGCTGGAGGGGATCTGGGACCCTCAGCATGCTCCAGCCCTTGTAGATGGGCTCCCAACCTGCGTGTGCTTCAGTTCATCACTTCAGGGTTCACTCTTGCCCAAGCTGTTGATTAGCAATTCTGCAGCACCAAAACTGCACTGCCACATAAGCCAGGTTTAAATGGTGATCCCTTTAAACAGGAATGATCTCTGTCAGAACAGCTTTCTTAAATCCTGAGATAGATGCTGCTACTTGCACTAAATTGTTTTTCTCTGTATTAGCTATTTAATGCTATTAGCATAATATGTGCTCCCATTTAGAGAGGAAGCTTTTATCTATGTGGTTTCACCAAAAAGTGGGTTTGATTAATTAAAAAGGGAGGACGGATGGGATTGCTGTGAGGATTTGAATGTAAATGCACTAGCAGATGCTTCCTGATCCTCCCAGCAGAGTACATCACTTTTAATAAACTCAGAACAGATGGCTGACTGCGGTGTCAAAGATGATATGTATCAAAGTGCTCTGTGCTCCCCTCCCAGTCAAGTCCATCCTCAAGCCTCAAAATCCAGAGGGGTGAATCCTCACCTGCAGCCCCCTGGCAAAGCTCCCTCCACCTCAGGGGTGCTCTACTTACTCATTGCAGCTGAGAAGGCCTCCCAGGGATGTGAAAGGTTTCTGTTTCAGCAGTCCTGCAGAAATGCAATAGAGCCGCTTGCTGGAATGCAAAGCCAGTAGTTAGATTAATTAGGCTGCACAAGAAGCAGCAAGAGATAAACTAGCACAGCTAGTTTAAAGTTTAGGTGTTCCTCTTTTTTCTCCTCCATGGGAGCTGTGTCTTGCTGATTACAAGCAAGAAAAGCTCCTTTTAGTGCAAAAAGATGTTGGCTTGATCCAAGCCTGCAGGACTGAAGTTACCTCTCCCTGAGACATTTGGTGTACCAAAATTGCCACTAAAACTGTTTATGGGTTCGCCTTACCTATCGATCAAAAGACAGGATGAGGAATCCATTTACAGCAGGAAAACTGCAGAAAATGAACAATCAGTGCTTTCTTGGGATTTTCATTCCTCAGTCTCAGAGCCCTCTCCAAAGACATGGTGTTATCACCTGGATTTTGTCTAAGGAATAAACTGAGGCACAGAGCAGTTAACTGCATTGCAGTGCTCATGTGGGAGGGAAACAGCAAAGCTGAGCATAGAAACCAGGTCCCCGAACTTTTATCATAGGCTGAAATGTTTCCCCAGTTTAATTATGTCTGTTACCTTACTCATTGCCAGCTTTGCTCTTGCTGCTTTGACCCAAGCTATGCGGTAGGTTTCCTGATTCCTTCACACCTATTTGTTGCCTGATGCTGCTGCCCCTGGTCTGGCTGCTGGTGGTAATTGTAGGAGCTGCTGGCTGGCAGGTGAACGGGAGCAAAGTCTGTGTGACTGCTGGAGAGGAAAAACAAGCTGTATGATTCACTAGAAAATAAAAGGCAAGTTTCTGACAGCGCAGAGATGAGTTAAGTAGCTCTTTCCCTGTACTGTCACTAGGAAGAGAGAATATTTGTCTTGAGGGATGGTGCAGCTCAGGTGTCACTAGCAGCTACTTCAAAGGCCATAGAGGGAATTAGGTTAAGAGACAAGACTTCCAGGTATCTTTACCATCTGCAGCTCAAGCTATGTAACCAGAGGCTAATGCAGACCTCGTTTCATAAAAGGAGTTGGGTCTCATGAACAGTGCTGGATATGGGGAACACCTGGGATCTAGTGAGCAAAATTTCCCATGTGAAATCCTCATGAAGGTAAGGGTTGGTATTAGGCTGCTGTGCTCTGCATTCACGGTAAGAAATCAGGCCTTGGTGCAATCTAGCAGCAGACACAGGGGAATGAAATACCAAGCAGAAAACAAAGATCTCAGCTGTGGCTGCTATTGAGACATCCCCTTACCAGCCAAAGCACAACAGAAAAACGTGGATATTCAGCAGAAGGGATGGCAGACTGGAGTCCAGGGGAGGTCTCCTGGAGAGGACGATAAATCTGAAGCTCAAAAATCCTGATCTGTGTCCCTGTTTACATGCAACCCTCCTACAAAGACTTGGATGAGCCATACTGGGTCTTTGTACCTACTCTTCTTAGATTAGAGAGGATACCTATAGCAGGCATGTGTGGGAAGCTGAACATTCCAAGTTGCATATTAAAGTAGATGAAACTTGTCTGGTGTTGGTGAGGATGGTATGAGGATGTAGTGTTCAGGGTAAGTGCAGGGTGCAATTAAGCCCTTTGGAATAAAAATCAAAGAACAGGGTCAGAGGTTTTAAAGAAAAGTGGATAGATAGTAGGGAGAAGGCAAACAGTCAGGTAGGATTTTATGGAAAGGAGAGAAGAAAACATAGATAATAAGCATTATTAAAGGAAAATAGAGAGGTGTGGATGTTCTTGCTCAGCTTCTCAGCATCTGTGGATGACATGGCCCTTGGTCAGCTCAATTCCTGGGTATCACACAACCTCCTATAGCACTGAGGAGAACCATCAGTCCTTCCTATTGCCCATTTCAATAGACATCTATAAAACCCTGTGCCTTCTCTTTTTCAAAAGTAAAATATTATTATGTATTGGAGGTATGAAATTAAGATAACTGAAGAGTGATTAATCCTGGAGGGGTTAAAAATACTTCATCAACTTAGTCTCTGCTGGTAAGATGGAGGCTTTGCTGCTGGATGGATGCCTGTCTTGGGAAGTTCTGTATTTTAAGTATCCATTTATCACTTTAGCAGAGACCATTGGCTGCAAGCATTCAGTCACTGCAAAATGAACTTTCCCAGGAGTACAAACTCATCATTCAGCTCTAATAATCCAAAGAAAAGTTTCAAACTAATCCATACAAGAAAAATGGCAGTGTCATCCTGGGATGTTAGTAGCAATAGAAACACCATGCAAAGTCAGCCCCATAATACGGAGGAGCTCTGTATTTTCTTGAAGGAGCACCTAATATGTATCTAAGGGTTTTGAAGCAAAGCCCATTGCTCCTGCCAAAGCAAAGGGCCTGTTTCTGGGTCATTCCAAAGTCCACACAAATCTTATTGAAATTAGGAGAGAATGTGAGAGTTACGGTTTAACAAAAAAGGGGGTTAAATAGGACATCAAGCTTCTTGTTAGTCACCTGTTGATCTTGTGAATACTAGTAAATATACTCCAAGGTAATTACTGGTGGTAAGGGGCTACTTCTAATATGGAATACAAAACTATCAATATCCCTCAAAAATGGGGAAGCACCTTCTCTTGGTGGAGGGTGCAAAGCGAGGCACAGGGTGGGTGTCAGCCTCTGGGCTGGGTAAACAGAGCAGCTGGCGTAGCAGAGCCAAGACTCCTGCTAACTTACTGCCACCACTGCCCTGTTCCGTGCTGGTTTATTTTACCCCTAAGGGCCTGGCTTCTCTAATTAGCTTTTTTTTTACTTGAATAAAGAATACTTGAATAAATACTTTTGTTACTTTTGTTATTTGAATAAAGAATTCCGTTTCTCATCGCTGGCTAAATAGAGGGTAGCAGCTTCATTAGACAATTGAGTGCTCTTCCAATCAACCAGCAGTACATTGTCTCCTGAGAGTTTTCTTTAACCACAGAATACAAGCAGCTGCTCTAATTGTGCTGTGCTTCAGGCCCACTGCAAGGGCAACCAGGGCTGCTGCTTTTCCTGATAGCATCTTCCGAGCACAGCAGGAGACAGTTCTGCGTATGGTTCCCCTATTACAGTGTGGATCTCCAATGGGGCCCTCTGCTTACCTAACTCTTCCAATTAATGAAGATGCTCTCAGAATATGAAAATTTAATTTCTTTGCTTAAGTCAAGGAATAAACCCCAGAAGGCTGATGATTTGAAGCACTCAGATGTAACATTTTAAAAGAAAAGAAAAGAAAATGAAATGAAATCAAGCTGGAGTGCTTGGGATAACCAGGGGTGTGTGAGCAGAGGTAGGAAGGTCAGGGCTGAACACCTGATTCCTCTTTGTGGCTACTGTACAGTGTGTACCTGCTGTTTATAATGGGTTAACAAATCATCAATAGATGCATTAAGCATATTAAAAACATGAGTAACCTGTGATCCAGATGGCTATAAACATACCAGTTGATGGTGTAGTGATGGTCTTTAGCACAGTTATAAATAGAGCTGATCAAAATATGGACAAGTGTTTCTGCAAAATATTTCAATGAACCAAAGTTGTTTTCAGTTCAAAGGGTTTAAAATATGCTTTCTTATATTTTAAAAAATGTTTGACAAAAATATTCCATTTCACTTCTGCTTTCATTTGTTAAAAATACAATCAAAATAGGTATTGACAATTTGTATTGATCAAAGCCCTTGTAAAATGGACTGACAGTCAGTTTTCAAGGAGGGAGCTATGTTCCTCTCTGAGGCACCGATCCTGCAGAGTTTCTACAGAAGTGATTTGGGGCATCTTTATCATTGTTAGATTTTAACCTGTTTCTCCACTTTTCACAAGAAATTCAAAGCAAGTGAGATCTGCATCTATGTATATTGTTGTTCCTATTGCTCTGACTTCTAAAATGTCAATTTTAACTCTGTAACATCAGCTGTTGCTACTTCATAGCTTCAAAGCCATAAAAGCATATAATTTTGTCAAGCTGGACCTATTGAAGTGGACAGCAAGCACCATCCCCACGTCTGGTAGCAAAGGAAAGAGAACCTGGCCAACATGTACACTGACAGCGGTGTTAAGCCAAAATTAATCTCTGAAATCATGGAAGGGTTCCCAGGCAGATGTTCTGATTTTTCACTGTTTCTTTCAAGGAGGAGGTGGTTCCTGTTAAAGGTTTTGCAGGAGAGCTTGAGCTGCAGCAAATGCCACTTGCCTATGGACCGGCATGAAAGTGTGTAACGGTATGTCTGCAGCAGCGCTGGGGAAGGATGCTCAGGTCCTTCACAGGGGCTTCCTGCTTTCACATCTGCAAGAGCTGGAAGAAAGCTGTAGCTGTCACAAAATGTAGCTTCAGCTTACGTTATTGCAGCAGGACCCATATCGCACAGAGAGAACAGTGGGAGGCGGGAAATACTCTTTCTCAAGAGAACTGCCAAGAGATTACCCTTTTCCACACAAGGCCAAACAGATGGCAGAAGGGCCCTAACTCAAAGGTAAAGGAAAACCTGGAAATATCATGATCTTCCAGCTCCCAAGTGAACATAGTAGTAGTATTTGTCAGCAAGAAAGCTGTGCTAGATCTCACAGAGGCAGCTGTGTGAGGGCATGGCCCTCTGAGGCTCGGCAAGCAACAGATATCCTTCTCAATGGCTGGCATGGCTGAGGGAGCAGTGGGGAGCACCCTTCTAGCAACACTTGCAACCAGCCTGAGGCAAATGGTCTCTTTAATCAAAACTGTATTATACACAGCAGTTCTGCAGGTCTTTGACTGACCTCTGCCACGTGTGAATCCTAGTCACACAGAAACCTGCTTCAAATCAGAAACAATTTCAGTTCTTCATAAAACACAACCTTCAATGAGCTGTGTTGCTTAGCTGGCTCTTTGCCTTGTGTTACTGGACCTCTGAGACTACAGGGAACTTCTGTATGACTTGGCACCAAGTAAAGCAAGTTGAAAAGGAGCAAGTGGTTCCTGAAAGCCAAGGAGCTCACACATCATCACAGGGAAGGCCAGAAGTACTTACCTGGAGAGGTCAGCTCTTGCAGCAGCTGAGAAGGGCACCAGTATGTGGCTCTCCCTATCCTGTTGCAAGGCAGAAGTTAAGGCTGCACTGAAGCTGCTAAGGACAGAGATGATGCAAAGCCAGTATAGACAACAGGAGAGCCATTCCTGCACTTTGGTCACAACAGCCCCATGCACACTACAGGCTTGGGGAAGAGTGGCTGCAAAGCTGCTCGGCAGAGAAGGACCTGGGGGTATTGGTCAACAGTGGAATGAATACGAACCAGCATCATATCCAGGTAGCCAAGAAGGCCAAGAGCATCCTGGCTTGTGTCTGAAACAGTGTGGCCAGCAGGACCAGGGCAGTGATCGTCCCCCTGTACTGGGCACTGGTGAGGCCACACCTCAAATCCTGTGTCCAGTTTTGGCCCCTCACTGTGAGACAGACACTGAGGTGCTGGAGCGTGTCCAGGGAAGGGCATTGAGGCTGCTGAAGGGTCTGGAGCACAAGTCCCATGAGGAGCAGCTGAGGGAACTGGGGATGTTTCGCCTGGAGAAAAAGAGGCTCAGAGGAGACCTTGTCGCACTCTACAGCTCCCTGCAAGGAGGTTGCAGTGAGGTGGGTGCTGGTGTCTTCTCCCAAGTAACAAGTGACAGGTCAAGAGGAAATGGCCTCAAGTTGCACCAGGGGAGATTCAGATTGCCTATTAGGAAAAAAATTCTTCACTGAAAGGGTGGTCAAGCACTGGAAGAGGCTTCCCAGGGTAGTGGCTGACTATACCCTGGAGGTATTTAAAAGATGTGTAGATGAGGCCCTTAGGGACATGGTTTAGTGGTGGACTTGGCAGTGTTAGGTTGACGATTAGACTCGATGATCTTAAAGTTCTTTTCCAACCTAAATGTTTCTATTATCCCTGATGCCTGACAATCCCTGTTAAAGCAAAAGTAGGTCTCCCACTTTGATACACTTATGAAGTATTGCTCTGGGGTTTTTGAAACATTATAAATTATTCTGACTTTCCAATATAAGTAACAGTGTTTCCAGTATCTATGCCTACGAGGAGTTTGTTCCTGTACTATTCAAATTCAAACTCCCATCAACACAACTGTATAGAAATCAGTCTTGGAAACCCCTTTGCAAAAGCCTACCAAAGGGCCAGGCCACACTCCCATGCCCCATGGGTCTTGGTGCTTGCATCCTTCCACAGAAGAGTATAGGAAACCTTCAGTAAGGATCCAATTAGATGTTTTGTAACTCCTGCATATGAAGGCACAGACCCCAGGTGAGATCCTTTATTGCACACAAGTGCTGGTTATATACAATCACTTATCCACCC
>JAVJGJ010000060.1:42120898-42152036 GCA_035590215.1 Microhierax caerulescens | reverse complement strand
CATTGTTCTCACACCAAATCCAAAACACAGCACTGCACCAGCTGCTAAGAAGAAAATTAACTCTATCCCAGCTGAAACCAGGTCACTATCCTTGTAAGGACATGATCCTTTAGAGATTTCTGTGTAAGTACAGCATGAGCAGCTCTTAAGGATTTAGTTACGTGCTCACAGTTAGAGGATAGCTATGGCAAAATTCCAGTCTGAGTTTCTGCACTGGATTAATTACATTCCTTTGGAAAAGATCGCCTCCATTTCCTGATGTAGGCTGTTATTTCATGGCCTTGTGAAGACTCAATCTGCAAGACTTGCTCTTACAAAAAGTGGAGTGTTGTGGAATGACTGCACCCTTCATTTCTTTATGTTGCAAAGTTCCTACACAGATCTGGCTGATTTTTGTGGTGACCGATGTGTTTTCTTTGTGTTCAAAGGCCTTAAATCAGGTTAGAAGTCTTAAAAGCTTGTATAGAGTATTTCATTGGGCAAGATTCTTATTTCTTATTCTGAGAGAGTCCTTCTGAAGCTACATCAAATACTGCTGCAATAAATGGCTCCAGAATTTGGGAAATGTGGGAGGAAAATATCAGAATCTGGGGTTTGCTCTATTTAATGGTAGAGTGAACTGACTAAAAGTCATCTAAAATCAATATTGATTGTTTGTGGTACAAGAAAATGTACCAGGGAAATTTCCCTGCTCTCTTTTTGTTAGATCTTTCCTGTAATTTTTAATCCAGGACTCAGTTTAATCCTCAGAACGTGTAAGTAGTTATAACAGTTCAGCATTTTATGGCTGCGATCTGCAAAAGCAGAATTCTCTACTCACACATGGCAAAAGTTTGCCCATTCCAGCTGGTCAATGTATATATGCAGTTGCTTGAATGAGCAACATTATAGATGACTGGGAATTGCTAACTTGCATTTCATTTCTACTGCAGCTGCAGCGCACTGCTCCCCTGAGAACAGCACCTTGTGAGGGAGGTCAGGGCTCTCAGGGCTGCCTGTCAAAATTATCAGCAGAAAGAGGTTCTGTGAGTCAATTCTTTGCCTCCAAGGCTTACCTGTATTCTTTTTTTTTCAGTTTAGCCTCTCTTTTTCCACAGTCACTTGTGAGCCCTGCATACCTTCTAGGCTGCTTTATAATCATCCTTCTGAACTAAACAGCTTGATTCCTGCACTTCTAACCGGCACCAGACTGTAGTGAATGCTGCTTTCTCTCCTATGTGACGATTTGGGTATACCATGACCACATAGCAGGGTGCCTCAGTGTGGTGAGGGTGCCTTCACCCCTTCCAGAGGTGCCAACTTGCCTTCTTGCCTTGGCTTTCATTCTCCCACCACACACACAGCACCGGCTGATCCTTGTTGGATCAGTGGTGCTGCGGTTGCATGAGTGAAGAGCTGGGCCTGCAATCTCAGTACAGGTGACAAACTAGATGAATAATGTTTCTCATTTCACACCAAAGAAAAGGGCTGCTGGAAAGGGCAGGCCCAGAGCTCACCGTGTCTGGGAAGCTGTCTCAGGCAGTTGCAAATGCTTCCAAGGAAAGTGTGGGAACTTCCCTGCTTTCAGATGACCTGCCTCCATGTACAGCTCTTCCAGTCTATAATCACTTGAATGCTCAAGCACAAGGCCAAACACTTTTCCAGAGTGTCTTGGCCTTCTCTAGGGCTTGAAAGCAGTATTTCTCATCTGTGTTTGAGAGTACAATTTGCCTTACCTCCCCCTCCATGCCTGGCTGCAGTCTAACTATGGGCTCAAATAGATTGCAAGATTTCAAGGTCGCCTACTGAAGAGCTATGACTACTTTTTTCTCTCTACAGCCTCCCACTGAGCCCTTTTATGAGATGCAGGCTGAGGTATATTGACTCGAAAGAGTCTTTTAATTTTAAAAAATGATTTGAAGATTTCTATGTATATAACCAGATCCCCTATAACTGCCTCATGTACCCAATCTCTGGGATGGGCTGGAGTCGTGAGGTCTGCAGCTGAAGTGTGCGTCATGTTGAAGAAGCTCTTTCCATTGCCATGTGTCATTTGCTCACTTCTCAGTTTCAGGAGGTACCTTCTGTTCCTACACTAGGTAAAACAAGAACCGAACATTCAGTTCTGACTCAACCAGAAAAGCAAGATCTGTGCCATCGCCTGCTATATTTTAGCCTTGGTAACAAATAGATTTAGGAAAAAAAAGACAAAAAATCAGTGTTTTAATTTGTTTTTTTATCTCCTTCTAGGTGATGAAGTGCATTGTAGAGGTCATTTCTGATACTTTATCAAAGCCAAACCCCCTGCCAACCAGCGAGGAGTGCCTAGAAACACTCAGAGGAGGTACAGGCTTAGATTTAATGCTAGGTATCAGCAAGAGCAAATGTGGCAAGCAGGGGCTGGTCCTGCACTGATACATGCTTTGGTGCCTGACAGAGTGTCCCTGACACGCTCCCCTTCCCCATGGTCACCCCACCGGGCTTCACAAAGTCCCAGAAGCAGGGGCAGAGCCGCTGCTCAGCCCAGGCCCATGCATCATGCTGGCACTGCGGCCAGGGGAGTGCTGAGTGACATGAAGCTGCCTGGTTTTCATGGAACCTCCTTGTCATCTAATCTCACGGTTAAGAGATGTGGCAGCAAATCAGGCCAAGGGAGAGAAAAGAGTAAAGGAAGAGGGAGGTGGCATTTGGGGTTCTTTTCCATTTCCTGAGGGCAGGGGGAGGTTGTCTTTGACCACCTTCTGTATTGTCTCCCTTATTGCAGATGAACGAATCATTTCTATCCTTCGCCACCAAAATTTGTTGAAGGAACTTCAGGAAATCGCTGCTGAAGGTACAGTGTCACTGTAGTTATTTAGGAAGAGGGGGTTTCATATGTTGTAGCCCCTTGCATGGTTTTGTTGTTTGGCTTTTTTTTGTGTTTTACATTAATCAGACATCATATAAACGTGCATTATGAAATATAGTTCCAGGACTTCCAGTAGACACTGGGTGAGTGAAGGCAGGAATTTTGCTTGTAATAAAATGTGATGATTTAAATGACCGTCAGTGTAACTTGGTGGTGATGCAGAGTATAGGCATTTTGTGGGTGGGGAACCCTAAAAGAAAATACTGTAATTTAATTCAACAAGTAACCACAAGCTCCCAAACTGGAGTGAAAGGCAAGAAAATCTTCACTGTGCCGGACTCCAGCACTAAACCTTGGTGTGGCTGACGGGAAGTTTTACTGAGCATCAGGTAGACCTTGCACCTAAAAGACCCCAGTGAAAATATCTTTGAGTTAATGGGGACTTTTCTGTCAGTTTCCTTAGCTCAGATGCAAGTTTCTTTGGTTTGGAGAGGTGCAGGCTGCTCACTGCAGGATGATGTGGGAGCAGCAGCAACACAGAACTGTGCAAGAGGAAAAAGGGCTGTTCTCAGGTGCCGAGGTGCCCAGAGCTGCAGTTCCAGGCAAGGATACTTCAAAACCAGTGTAGGTCCCTCTGCCTTGGTGGTATGGTTGAGGCTGCAATGGGGCTCTCCCCAGGCTGCAGGGAAAGCAGCTCCTGGCCTGCCCTCCTCCTTCTCCCTGGGGTAACTCAGCTGGCAGCCCTTCTTTGCCACGGTGTTCCTATGCCCTGTTCCTACGTGGCATGGCTGCCAGGGATGGCTGGAAGACAGTGCCACCAGACTGCTTTCAGCTCAGGGAAGCCACAGAGGCAACAGAGAGATGGGAGAGGAAAAAATCAGGAAGTCAAGACTGGGAGAGCACCTCATGTAGCTCCTAAAGCCATAGTTCAGTCACTACCTAAATGCCAGCTGGAGGGCTGGAGGGTGGCCAGCTGGGCAGTGACCTCAGATGGGCTTCATGATTGCTCAGATGATCCAGAAGAAAGAAACCTGGGCCTCTTCAGTGTGCTGGGACGCTGCTGCCCACAACACCAGGGTTGTGAGGGAGATAGGCTGTGCCGTACAGCATGGAGTCCACATGAAGGTACTCATTTCACAGGGGTGCATCTTGCTCCATGGTTTCCTTGGCTTGGGCCCATCACACCATTTTGTCCCAGGGTAACAACATGAGCTCTAATCTGCAGATCATAGTGTCTAGTGTTGGGAGAGTTGTGTAGCCCAAGGGAAAAGCAAAGATGTTTATCTTGATCTCCTCTGTGCTGGCTGCAGCTGGTCCTGCTCAGGCTGGAAAGCCCACACCATTCAGCTCTGCCCAGTGCAGGGCTAGAGAGAACTGGGCTGGCAGTGTTGGCTGTTGCCTTTGCGTTAAGGTGTAGAAGCAGGGCATGAGCTGGGTTAGACAGGGATTGCTTGGCTTGCAGATCCCACCGGGATGGGGCTGCCAGGGGAGCGCTGGTTGCCAGGACAGCTGTGCTCTGAACTTCAGCTTGTGCTGCCTTCAGACACCTTTCTCCAGGGTGTTAGTTTTGTTGATCTGGCTCCATAATCCCAGAGGCTAAGGTGTGGGGCCTTGGAGCCCTGGGCTATCCCTGGAGTGCGAATAAATGCTGCTTCTTCCTCCCAGTGCCCTGGGGAGAGGGGCCCCCACAACTAGGCCAGAGGACACAGGGTCTCTCAGTGCTCGCATCAACAGAGGTACGTGGGCAGCATCTGGCAGGAGGCAATTTTTATCCTTCAGTACTCTAATGCTTAAGTCTTTTGTTAGCCTCAGTGTGCAGTTCAGCATCTCTTATTCCCTAGCTCTCCATCAATATTAGCTTTCCTAGCAACCCTGCTTCTCTGTTTGTTTAGAGACCTTTTTCTTTCCTGCAGGTGATGGTTTTGATGATGGCTTTGTTACTGCTGTTGATTCACGATTCTCCAGTCTCACTTCTCTTAGATGCCCTTTGGCAGATTTGTCCACTGTAGAAAATACACATATAATTATAAAGGGCACAAAACTATTTTCCTATCTCTGTGTTCTGAAAGACAGGAGGGGCTGTTGCTTTTTCCTACGTTTTGTTACTTCACACAGGTGCCAATGAGAGAACTCAGCAGCAGAAGAAAAACAGTGGCTTTGAAGATGAACTTTCCAAAGTCCTTGAAAGTCAGAATGACAAGAACAAGCAGAGAGGTCAGTGTCAGCCTCCCCTCCCCAGAAATCCAGGTCATCCTTGTAAACAAGGATGTTCTTTCTAACAGCCTTGATATGTCCATCTGCTTCTCATTTAGGCATCTTCTTTGATAGTGCTGCTGACATACACAAGCAACCCTGTGTTTGCTTTGTTTTTATTTACCAGCTTAAACAACATGTAATTTCTGAGCCATAGTAACTGGTGATGGTCAAGTTACCAAACTGATACTGATCTTTTCCACCCTGCTGCCAACATCATTGCTCACTCCTAACGCTTAAAATGAGTCACAGCCAGGGAAATCCCCTACTGAAAGACTCAGTGATACAGGCAAGAGCAGTCGGGATCTGCTCTTGCTGACTGTGTTTCTGAGCATCCCAGGTATTAGGTTGTGGGTCTCTGAAGGGAAAACTGAACTTGGGATGCACACAGTGCACACACCCACGCAAAATACTTGCATCTTGGAAAGACCGTGTTCAGCTTGCATTTCCCCTTGTCACTATGGTTCTGTGGCCTGGCTAGAGACAGGCAGTGTAGAAAAAAGAGGATTTGGCCTCTTCTGTCTTTCACATCAGGAAGAGACAATGCCAGTGTGAGGTGTGACGATTTCTTGTTCAGCAGCAGCACCCCTGCAGAGGGTATTGAGCAGGCTCTGGGGTGTGTGGCTGAGCTATGGCAGTGCAGCGATGCTGCAACATCATCCCAAAGCTGCCCAAAGCGATGAGGAGTGATATGTCCAGGGGCTGCTGCTGCAGCCAGCATGGCCAAAAACCAGCAGGGAGGACGGGTGGCACTGGGTCTCCCTCCTGCCAGGGCAGACCTGAACCTCTTCCTCCAGCCATGTGGAGACTGCATGTGGATGAAGTGTGCCATGTTGGGCCGTCCAGGCTGGCAGGCAGCCCAGTGACACTAGTGCAGTGCCATTGGCAGTCACCAGCCCTGCATGACTGGCTTTCTGCATCCCCTCACCCTAGCACACTCCTCAGCCCTGCTTGGCACTGTGGTCACCTTTCTGTACCCATCTGTTTTTTCCCACTGCTCTTTAGCACCCATCTTTTACTTTGCAAAGTGATTCTATGGCTCATTATGTTAAAAGAGGCCAGTCTCTGGCATAAGCAAGAGCAAACACACGGTCCACATTAAGCTCCCACTGAGTAGCTGCTTTGCAGAAGCAGAGCCTGCCCTCCCTCCCTCCCAAGCTTGCCTGGAAACAGTGCTGGCTGACTTTTCAATTTGGTGGGAGAAAAAGGGCTGTGATGTTAGTGCAGCACTCGGAGCAGGGAGAGCTGTGCAAGTGCTGTATTACACTCCGAAATCATTTCATTTTACATGCAATCTGGTTTCATGTGGGGCAAGTTTGTTGCTAGCACCTCAAGAGACGGTGATGAGGACAGTGCCACAGCAAAGCACTTCAGCATATGTTTAACTTCAGCCTTGTGAGTCTCTCCAGGAGAGCAGGCACCAGTGAGAGCACCAGCTTGCTTGAACGCAAGCATGTGTTTAAGTGATTTGTGAAAAGATCCATGGGCTGGTTAAGCAGATTGCTGAATGGGGCTGAAGCTCCCTAAGAAACACATGGGCTTCGCTGGTTGTGAAATGAGCTCTCAGGTGAGGTGTTGCTTCTTGCTCCTCCCTCTGCAGATGCAGCAGAGGAGCACCCTGAAGAGGAGCAGCCCACAGGGTCCCTGGCTGAGCTGGCAGCACAGAAAACCCAGAAAAATGAAGATTACAGAGAGGAGGGAAAGAACAGCCTGGAGGAGAGGGAGCCCAGACCACGGGATGCCAACCCTGGCAAGAAGGAGGATCAAGAGGAAGCAGAGAGCAATGAGATTGGGGACACACAGGATGCACAGAGAGACAAAGCTTTGGACAACCACATCAGCAAAGACTTCAATGAGGATGAGCAGCAGCAGCGAGGGGACGAAGAGGATCAACCCAGAGGCCCCAGGGACAGCTCAGAATTTGAGGATGAGGGAGAGGAGCCATTCAGGCAGGGCAGGGAGCACAGCAAGGAGGCAGCAGGGGAGCGTGTGGAGCGTGAGGATGATGGAGGAGATGATGCTGCAGAGGAGGACCCTACTGAAGCAGAGAGGTCACTTGATTTGGCTGGGGAGGACGAGGAGGCTGAGGAGATGCAGGGAGATGACAGTACGTATCCCAGACAACTGCACTGATACCTACCCAGGCTTAGTTGAGAGCACTGAGACAGATGGATAAGAGGCTTTAAAGCCTAAAAGTTCAGGCAGATGCTTACCGGGTTTACAACCTTCTGACAGCCACCCAGATCCCCCCTGCAAGCCCCCACCATGTGGGCCCCCACACAGTGGGTAACACAGGGCCAGTTGCTGTTCGCTGCCCGCTGCTCAATTTTCATTGTACCTGGGGACAAATAATTTCTTTTTCTTGAACTTCCTATGTGGTTTTTGACTGCTGCCTCCAAGTCCTGTTACTGACATGGTGACGTGGGAATGAGTATTTCCAGAATCCTGGGAAAATGAGCCTGTCAGGAAAGTCACCTTGCATTGTCGCTGAAGGCTTGGTTCAAAGGTGAAGCATAACCAGTTAACACTTGTGCTCACTGTTGTGTTTAATGCTCTTTCAGATAATGACAGTGCTCTGGGATTTGGCAAAGATGGGCAGAGCTCTGAGGAGATGGAGGAGGAAGAGCAGCCCTGGGCACTGAGAGGAGGAAGGCATCGCCTGCAGGACGAGGGGATGCAGGGGGAGGAAGACACCTTCCAGCCCAGGGATGCCAAAAGCGAGGAGATGGAGGAGGAGTCCTCCAGGGAGTGGGAAGACTCCAAGAGGTGGAACAAAATGGATGAGCTGGCCAAGCAGCTGACATCGAAGAAGCGCATGGAGGAAAATGATAGTGGGGAAGACCCAGACAGGTCCATGAAAATGGCATTTAGGTCCCGCAAATATGACTTCAGCAGTCCAGAGGAAGATGTGAGAAGGTCATGGAAGCATCACTCAAAGGAGGACAGCAGTGAGGGAGGCTTCCCGCTTGCACCCATGCCTGAAGAAAAGAAGGATGAGGAAGGCAGTGCTAACAGGAGAACAGAGGTTGGTGTTCATAGGCTTAAGAATAAATCCCACCCAGCTATTATTTGGGAATCCAAACTATCCTTGGAGATGTGGCTGGTACCTTGGCATTATGTAGCCAGCACTGGTTTTCCCTGGCTCAGGGATGGAGTGGGTAGTGTCAGACCTACAGATGTAAACCAGGGGCACAGCCACGGTGAGAGCTGGGGCACTGGAGAGGAAATGGGTTAGGGAAGGGAAGGCACAGAGCCAGAGCAGCAGCCATCCTGTCCCCTGACCTCACTTTCAAGCCACGTGGCCTTGTGGCTTGGCCAGTGAGGTCAGCACTGACCTCACTGTGTCAGTGAGGGCACAGCCAGCAGCTGAAAGTGCTGTCCCCTGCACTCACTGGGGCTCAGCCTGTGGGGCTGGGCAGGAGTGAGCCAGGGCGCATGGGTACTGTGTGAGGCAGTGCTTGGGGTCTGACCTCTCTTCTCTTTGGGTGCCATGGAGGATCTCAGCACAGCACTATTTTCTTGCTTTCTGCAGTTTTTCTCCAGTTGCAGGCAAAGCTCTCCTCCAAGCAAGGTGAGCCTCAGCTGCTGCTTCCTGACCTGCTGCAAAGCAAGCACGCTGGAACAGCCGCTTGGGCTCAGTCTGGCTCCCCTGGGTGCTGGCACCCTGCTGTAGCTAGAACCTTCCCAGGGGCTGAGCCTAGGGCCCCGTGGAGGGCCAGGGTGGCTTTTTCTCTGCTCAGGAAAATAGCTCAGGGATGAGAAAGATGATTTTTAATTTTACATTGTTTTTTTCACACCAGCCACATGCAGTACAGGCCAGTGGCTCAGTGTTGGCCTGTGCCTGGCGGCTGCTGCAGACAGCAGCAAGGCTCAGCTCCCTCCACACAGGAGAGGGGCCATCACCTCAGCTCTGTTGACAGGAAAAGGCACTTTTAGCACCAAGAGCCCCAAGTTTGCTCCTGCAGAGCCTGCTGCTGGCTGGGTGGGTGCGTGATCTGCAGTGAGACTCAGGTAATGGCAGCTATGAGGGACAGGCAGGGATGGGGCTGGCAGCAAGACAGGGCCAGTTGCATACGACCAGACTTGAGGCAAAGCCACACAGTTATGAATTTTGAGTACCTGCACTAAATAAAATAGTTTCAGGTGATGGCATAGATACACAGGAGCCACTACAGAAAGTCCACCAAGCGATGGGCAGCTTGAGCCTTTAAACTGACGGCTTCTTTAGTCTCTATTTTTCTAAATGGAAAAGCATTTTCCGGTACTAGAGGCACACGCAGACACCCAGCACAGCGTGGGGAGAGGGGACACCACCATCTCCTCCACAAGCAGGGCACTTGTGCTGCACTTGCCACGTATGGCAGGTACCTGTGCTGGTCCAAGTTTGATACCACTGCTTCAACAATGGTTCCCAGTGTCGTTTGGCAGTGTCCTCTCTGGCCCCAGCTCCCCAGCAGCCATCTCCCTTCAGCCCCACACTCCAGAGTGAGAGACCCATCGGGGCTGTCCTGCCCAGCAGCAGGGCTGGGGAAGGACGCTAGCTGCCTGCCTTGTCCACATATCCAGCTGCAGTAATTTAACATTAGGACAGGGCTAATTAGTGTTGCACACAGATACCTGTCCAGAGGGGCAAATGCAGGAGCAGACTGAGGGGATGAGGCAAGTCACCGTTGTGCTTGTGCTACCACGGGCAGCCAGCCTTGGGCAGGGTTTTCCATAGCTCTAGGGGGTGAGGGTTGCCCCCCTGCAGCTGCTGACAGGTGCCATGGGCTTTCATTGCAGGACCAGGAGCTGGAGAGCCTGGCTGCCATCGAGGCGGAGCTGGAGCGCGTCGCCCACAAGCTGCATGAGCTGAGGCGAGGCTGAGGGCCCCAGCCCTCCTCACACAGGTGAAAGTCACCGCCGCCACCCTCCTCCCTCCTCACCGCATTTTCATTTCCTAATTTAAAAGCAATTAAGCCGGAGCAGAAGCATTGTGCCTAGGAAACCGGCCTCGCTAGTACCCAGGCCTGCCTCCCTCGCCATAGTGTTGTGTCCATCGCTGCTTCTTCACCTCACGCTCCCCTGTCCACAGGGATGCCCACCTGCCCGGCTGGGCACCAGTGGCTGCGAAGCGCAACCTACACGCGTATTTTCTGCCTGGGTGGGTTTTTTTCCCTCTTTTTTTTTAAAGACAAGACAGCTTTCTAGAAAGTTCTCCTTCCACCGGTAGTTTCACTGGGTAAAAAACTGCAATAACTTGTTATCTTTTGATTAAAAGCTGAGAACTCTGACTGTAATATATTCTATATAAAAAAAATTTATCTAAGGAAAAATAAAACTGCAGTGGGTTCCTTCCTTTGTTTTGGCAGCTTCAGTCTCGGTCGTCAGCACGCTGCAGGGCTTGTACGGTCCTGGCAGAGGGGAGGGGGAACGGAGGCCTCCCCTCACCTCAGACTTCGGGTGACGGCGTTTCCCTCCTCAGGCTGCAGCGCTGTTGCCTGCCAAGGCCCATATCGAGGGCACCTCCCTGAGGTCCCAGGTGCTGGGGGCTCTCCCTGCCTCTGGTGCCCAGCCGTGCCATACAGCCTGGCCCTGGCACTAGGTGTCAGACATGGGTCACATCCGTAGTTCATCTATGAACAGGGCTGACCAGAGAGAAAACAGTTTAGACGGTTAAACACTGGGGCAATACTTGATGAAGTCGAGCTATTTGGACAATGCACGAGTGGGTTAAAAAATAAAACTAACAAATGGGCTAGTCACGAGACAACTTGTGGTCTAAGTTCCTCCAGAATTGAATGCTGGTCCTGAGGGGATGCCCCTCCTGTGTGGTACCTTGTAGGAGCTGCGGTGGCCTGCTGGCACAGCGCTAACCAGCAGAACCCTCCCCATCCTTTGGGGTTCAGGCCACACGCCAGCTGGAGGAGCAGTGGTGTCTGGGCTGGGGAAGCTTGCCCCAAATGTCTCTGAACACCGATCATCAGACCTCAGACTTTCTATGTGTCTGCAGGAGAGGAAAAGAGCATCCCCCTGCCAGGGCTGTATCCCACCCCCAGTTCGAAGCTCAGTTGTCTCCCACCACCTGCAGCCCACAGAACAGCTGAGATACTTGGGGAATGGCTGCCAGGCTTTGAACTCAACATACTCCTTTATTCTGCTAAAAACATCAGCGCTGTGGGCCTGCAGAGTGAATTGCACTGGAGGCGGCGGGCGCAGGAGGTGCTGGGTGTCCAGAGCTGTCCATCGCCACCAGGTGAGCTTCCCCAGGGAGGGCTGGAGGAGCTGCTGGGCGGGCAGTGGCCCTTGCCCCCAGCCCTGGGCTGCCAAACAGCAGGAGGAGGTGGTGGCGAGGCTGAGGCACGGTCCAAAAGCTGCCCTGGCACAGGGCACAAGGCAGGACAAGGCACAGGGCGAGAGCCTGACTGGGGAAAGGGCAGCGGAGCAAGGTGTGAGTCTCCCAACCCCATGCTGAGGAGATCATGCTTTCATCAACCTCAGGAAACACATGCAGGAACAAAAGTGAAACCAAAGCTGTTCCACAGAATCAGTACTAAAATGTCAGTTAATCCAAGTGCAAAAGTCACATTTTTACATGCTAATGTTCATTTAAATTTTGAGTATTGTATTCAGTTTCTCCTTTTTTTCCCTTGTGGCAGTCTCTGCCACTAGCATCACCCATACAACCCCTTGCAAACTCACATCTACATGTCACAATAAATTCAGACAAACCCTCAATTACCCATGCCATCCCCACCAAAAAAAAAAAAAAAAAAAAAGGAAAACCACACCCCACACCCTCCAAACCAAAAAGCCAACGCCAAACCCAAGAAAGCAAACAACCCACCATAGAAACGCAGCCACCTCCAAAAGAATTAGACAAGTTTTTCCACAAAGGATGGTGGCAACAGACAGAACTTTTCTATTGCTGCTGCAAAATCAACAAGAGGAAAAATAACATTACTTGATGGAGCCATTATAAATACTGTTTTAATTGGATATTCAAGCAATCACACACATTTGGGACCCAAGCACTTTCTTGGTCTACAGCATCCCTCAGCTCACCACTGCAGGGCTTGGCCTTGGGGCTGACGCCAAGTGCCGCTCCCCAGGCAGTGCTTACATGATTGCCCTTGCTAAGAGTGCTTGTTGCTTAGCAAAATGTAATGCTACTGGGGGTGATATATCCATCTTCCCTGCACCAGCCAAAACAGGGTCCTGATTAAAAATCCTGCTAGGTTTTGAGAAATCAAGAATTCCCTATCCAGGATGATGAAGGAAGAATATGCCCAGAAGCCAACACTAGAATCCCAGTGATGTTTAGCTGTGTTACACAGTAAAATAAAAAGAGATGACTTCCCACTAGTGTTAGAAGAGAAATCAAATCAAATCTTCCTGATACAAGAAGGTCCAAAGTAACTGTTAACAACTGCACTGGGGAGGGATGTGAAAACCATATTCTCATGAAAACAGGCTTCCCCCAACAAGCTGCTCGCCTCGCTGCCCTATCCACTCACAAAGAGAATGCAAAGCAGAACTTGTTATAAGGCATTTATTTTCATTATGTGTTGGAAAGGGACAATTCTGTCATCAAACCAATTACAGAGATTATGCCACAATACCTACTGCATATTGCTTTACTGCTGAAACCAAACATTGTCCAAAACAGGTGCTTGGAAAATGAAAAGAAAATTAATATATCACCATTGAAATCAACGCCGTTAGATGAAAGCACCATCTTCATTGTCAGATCTATCAGTCATGCAATTGAAGACGCCAAATAGCAAGTATTTTTGGTTTTTACAGTAAGCCATGATCTTTTAAGGGTTTATATAATTCTATACAAATTTAAATACAAAATGGGAATCATGTTCCAGAAATCATAGTGAACCGGGCTGAAGCAAATCACAAGACACTTGTTCACACTGTACAGCTGGATTTGAACACAGATATCAATGGACTTGCAAAACCTAGCACACACACAAAATGGTCCCCAAGATTCAGCCATGCTTAGGTGGGGAGCAATGCTGGAAAGTGAAGGAGAATATCCAATATTATTCACACCCGGAGGGCCAGTTTTCTCAAAATTGTTGGGATCCCATGGAATTGTTGTTACTCCATTTTAAGAATGACTGCGTTTTAGTATGTGGTTCTCACAAGGTATACATGAGCTATATCAAATACCGAATCAGAAATAAATAATAAAAGATACATCTAATACATCTTTTATTTTTTAATATTTTTTTTTACAGCACTAACTTTACAAGAGGATAAACAACTGATTTTTAGGGGCTGCTAACATCTGAAACAAAGAAGTCACTATTTTATATTCAACATATACTCAACCTTTTAAAAACTTTATATAATGTATATATGACTTTTCACACAAAAAATGTTAAAATAATAATTTATATCTAAAATCTACCGTGTAGAGAACAAAGAAAGAAATAAAATGTGGGTTTCCTTAAAAAGGATGGAAGAGGAAGACCTGATTTTAATGAACTCCATTCACTGTTTCAGCTATTTCTGGAGTTTCAAGAGATATCCAGGCCATCAACAAAAACTTCCCAAGACATCGGGAGCTCTCTGCAAACTCATGGCATGCTGGGCAAGGTCACCTGCTAATGGGCTCATGCAGCCCACAGGCATCTGCCAACATCAGCCTCAGTGGATTCAGGGTAAGAAAGGTAGAGAAAGAGAAAAGGTTGCTATTTAAGAGTGAAATTCTAGACCACTGGTATCACAATGTCCACTGGCCAGATTTTACTCCCAAACCCTACCTCTCCTCACCCTACTTCTGCACCACAGATACAGGATGTTTTCTTAAGAGCAGATTTTTTAATTCCACAGGAAAAACTGCCCCAGCAGCAGACCCCAATAGCCACCTGCACGCACACAGTGAGAACGATTCCCTCTGCTTGTTATAGATGCTACTACGCTTGTGTTACTGCAGATTCGCTCTAACATCTCCATTTATACCTGGATCCTCTCAAACTTCAAACATCTTTAATACTTTTTGTGGCCATATAAACATGACTGAATCCATGGAGGACCTGAAACGCACCTGGTCAAAAGCTCAGGTGTTGATGGCCTGGATCTACAGAGTGAACAGAGAAAGGAAAGGTAGTGAAGATATGGAAAGTACTTTTCTAGAGGTTACATTCCTCTGAAATAGATATTAAAGCACTATTACAAATAAAATCAGCAATGTGATCTGCAATGGTGTGTCCATTTATCTATGAAAGCAAGAGGAGATTATATTAAAGGAAATATTTTAATCTACAAAAAGCATTTTCACTTACTCCTAATTACAAAACACACAGTTGCAACACCATAAAGTAATTGTATACTGAATACAGAAATCAATATATCTCTTACTAAAAAGGAGAGAGGAAAAGAAAATTAGCAAGGCAATGCAAGTGAACTCCTGCAAGTGTGCACATGGGGAGACTACTACAAACTCAAAATAGCCTCTATTCACTAAAAAACCAAACCCAAAGATTTTCTGCACAGCTGTGGAAGGCAAGGCTGCAAGCTAGCATGAAAAAACCTGACTCACTTGTCACTGCTGCCACGCAAAGACTTTGGGAAACCAGTGTTAGTCTAAGAACTGAGAAGCCTGGTTTGTTTTTTTTTTTCTTGGATGGAAACAACACAAGCATTTTTCCTTTGTCTCACTCTTTTTTTTGCCAGCCAATTCAAACACCTCTGGCCCCAGGTATCCTGTGGCCATTGGACTGTATCCTGCCTCTGTTGTCTACCCACTATTCCACCTGGTTGCTCCCTGGCTGGATTAGCCCACAGTTAATCTGGAGAACTTGAGGCTTTAACTTGAGCAATCCTTGTTACCTTGTGAAGCCTCAGGGTCGGGTTCTTGATTTGTACACATCTATAATGAAAACAAATTAAACTGGTAGTTTTCCATCTGAGCAACCTGCTGTGGACCTCCTCTGTACAAACATTCCCACACTGAGGATGGAGATCTTCAAACAGCTTTATCACTCTAACAGTCTGAATAGTATTAATAAAAATAGTGCATCTATCTATTTTATATTATTAGCTACCAGCCTGGTCAATTGGCTCCTAGAGCACAAAGGTTAAATAGCCAGACATGTGGTTAACCAAAGGCAAACCAGCATTGGCCCTGCGTAGTTCTGCATTACAGAAACCAGCAGCATTAGCACTGATGCTCCTGGTTAGCTGCATTTCTGCAGCCAGTTTTCATGCAACGGTCAGGATGTTCTGGTACGGTCACTACAAACCCAGGCATAACGCAGCAAAGTCAGCTAGAGGGGGAAGAGGATGGTGATGACTTTACATCGCAGGCACTAATACCGCCGCTCAAGTTCTCTTCAACAGGGAAAAACCTTCACCTGCTGAACCCGATTACACAATTACAGTGGAAACCAGAGTCCCATCTCCTCCACCGCGCTGACACAAAACCTGGAGAAATTCCAGTCAAGCTGTTCTTGTGGATTTCTAACAGTGAAGCAGAACAGAAATAGATCTCTAAGAAGCTAACTGGTGACCATGTAATTTTAATAGAATTGCTCTCATCAACAGCAATAACAGCTATGCCTCTGGAAACACAGCAGAACATTTCCTAACCCATAACAACAGAATTCAAACAGACATTATGGAAAATCTCCCTTAGATTGTCTGCAATTTTAAAAGCAAAGGCATTCCAGTATGGTCTAATATTACTAGACTCCCCTACTTTTACAAAAAATGTCAAGACTACAGAATATTAACTAACTTACTGTGAAGCTTATCTTAGATCAAAACTATCCAGAACTTACCAAATGAGGCAGCAATTCAGAAAAGCACTTTAGCACAGGCTTAATAACATATGCATGCTCAAATGTTTTGCAATAACGTAACTGTATGTCTGGATACTTGGTAACTTATAGTTTTGGCTTTTAAAAGCTGGTCTCCCAATTTGCCCCTGTGATTTAGCAACATTCTATTACACGAGCCATAACAATAATTTCTGCAAGGAAATATAGTAGTACAGCAATTGCATGGTAATTTATGTGAAAACTCTATTGTAATGCCACATCACAACAGGCACCTGCATATCTGCACCTGGTAAATTAAAGTGATACCGATACATTTGATAAATAAAAAATAAATTACAGACTATGGGAAAAATGTCACTGATCACACCAAAGACCTAAACTTGTTTTTCTAGTTACTGCCAAGGTCTGGAGTAATATTTAAATATAGTATTTCTGCAAGTCTCCAGAGAACACAAAATAAACTTCTAACAATCATTTGTAAACAAGTTTAAAATGCACAATTATATTTCAGTAGTTTATTTCGGAGAAATAAAGCAGTGCAAAATAGGCCAACCAAAATTCAGAAGGCAGCCAGGAAAATAAAGTTCTTATTTGATGTTCTAACTAGGAAACAGCATACAGACATTTCCATTGGATCCAACACTCAGATTCATGTAAACATACTTAGTTTGAAAGGTCTTGAGTTACTAACCCAGTTTTAACATCATTGCTTCTTCCCCACCACCCAATAAAAAACCCCAAAACCAAAACCCCCAAACCCACCCCCCAAAAAAACAAGCCATTGTAATAAAGGGAACAAAAGGCAAGTCTACAAACACTCCACCAGCTGGTTACAAGAAAGTACCATACAAAAATATGCACTGGCAAGTTCCTTCCTGAGGGTATCTTTTGTTACACATGTAACATAAAAACACTTTTTATTTTCAACAAACAAAAACAAATCCCAAACTGCAGATGTCAATTCTATTTCAGCCATGGCTTTACGAAAGATTTGGTCTATCATTAATGCTTTTATATACCCTTCCCTATGTACATCTGACTCATACCACGACCACCCGAGACCTGCGAGCTGCAGACAACGTAGGATCCAGCAGCCTCAAAGCATACAAGCGTTGTGAAGCGTGCTCAGCTCAGAACTAATCTGCAGTAGTCAAGGAAGTTGGCTGCATTTATATGCACGCTGGAATTTGACAGATACCACACTCATATGGTCCTTCCAGTCCCTATAGAAATATCTTAAAGTTAGTAACCCCTCTAGAGGTGAAATAATCTTCTCTTGTGTAAATCATCCTTGAAAATCTGATCCCAGCTACTTAATTTTCTTAAGTAAAAAATATTGTTTACACAAAAGAACTGCTACACAACACTCCTCAAAACCTTCTGCCCTCCACGACTGGTACCATCAGGTAGGGTGGTGACACGTTTTACCTGGTTTAATCCTGTCTCCATGGTCTACCTGGGCTTTAAGCTCTAGATCCCTTCCTTTTGAGTAGATATCTAACACATGACACTAGCCAAACTGGTATTAAATGCTGCAGTGATGGATGCTTTATGAAAACCTGCTATTGAAAGACAGAAATTCCCGCATCTGCAATCTAGGAGCCTAACTATGGAAATTTTCTTTACCACCCCCTCTAAAACTCATTTTAGGGCTTATATGGGGAAGGGAAGGCCACTTTGTCTACTAAAATAGTGTCTCCATTCTTAGCACTGACAGACTTGGATATTTCCAGTTTAGTGTTCAGAATTGGCAAAAGTCACAGAAATCCTTAACAGCAGAAGATACTGCCACGCTAGAAGATGCAACAGAGGGTGAACACTGTAGATTTACTGTGCATCTCAAGAGATAGAAAATGGCTGTGCTATAGTTTAAAAATAGTATAAAGCATTATTGTAAATTACCACACAGCCTCATCCAGCAGCTTGCAACAAAATGTGGTCTCTAAGCTGAAGCTGTTGTGTACTTCTACTTCATACAAAGATACACAATTCTGCTTATATTTAATTTGCAAAATAAAAAAAAAAATGCACAGCAGTATGTATCTGTGGAAGGCAGCAACTCCTTAGGATCCACAGATCAGGTGCACCGCTCCAAGGAAAATGCACAGCTCTGCCAGCTTTTTTGTAGAGCTGTCCCACAGACCTCACAAGTGCAATGGAGGGACAATTAAATTATCTGCTAAGAGATGAGTTGCTTCCATTAGCCTCTAGGATTTCATCACTAGCAGACGACTGAAAGGATGACATTTAATCTACTAAATCACTCAGCCTAACTATTGGCACCCTGTCTGGGTCAACTGTTGCTGTTGGCAAGCGTGGTTAGAAGCTGCTTTTGATAGAAGCAATGAGGCCTGGGGGAAGAACTGCAAAGCTGGAAGTGGCGTGATCACCTCGGTTTTGCACCCTGAACCAGTCTGCTCTGTCCTACTCAGAGTGCCACAGCTTTGCAGCAAGCTACCTGTCAACATCTTGACTGCTCCATGTTTCAAGAGATTTGGTTTAGTGATACTGACGTTGTCTTAGCTTTCTTTTGCAATGGCCTATATGGAAAAAGGAAACGGGATATTTTAGGCAGAAATCTCTAGCACTGATACATTCAGACACTGCATTTCAACATTATCATCTTCTTGATACCATGAGGTCCGATTTTAAAATGCTGGTCACCAGTGATTACAATGAACAATAGAAATGAAAGAGCAACCCTCCCACAATGAAAGGACTAGTGTTAAAACCCACGTGTGTATAAACTCACTATAGATTTGCAACTGGAACCTGATGAAATGGATCTGAATCACTTTCTCGCCCTCACCCTTCCAGTCCATTTCATCAGCAAATCAGGTTAAATCAAATGGAAGGGTTTTTTATTTTGCTTTTTTTTGTGTTGTGTTTTGTGTTGATTTTTTTTTTTCATTTTTCACAATTGTATTGTTACAGCCTGATCTGGTTCTGGGACCAATATTTGTATCCCTGTGGCTTTCTCAGTCCATGGCATTGGCAAGTTATTGAGAAGAAGCTTTTGTTGCCAATGTAGCGACGCAGTGCTGCTGGAAGCTGGGGGACACTGCTGAGTTGCAGCCTAGTCTCTGGTGTTGTAGTTTTACTGAGCTGTTGGTCTCGCTTTCCACAATCCAGGAGGAGTCTTTTCCCATGACGCTGAGGCAGCCTGTGCTAGCACAGCATATCCGCTCATCCATCATCCCACCGGTCTGCTCTGCCAGGAGCTTGCTGTGGTTTAGCTGGGTCACCTCAGGCGCCTGACCCTGCAGGACAGCAGCTATGTGGTTCAGGAGATCCGTGAAAAATTCGGAAACACCCTCATAACCTGAAAAAAGGGAAAATGAAGGAGAAAAAAAAAAAAGACAATTAAGTAATTTTCATAATTTCTTTGAAAACTTTTTTCTACCAGTTTATTTCTTGGGCTGTCCTTGGCCTCCAAGTAATAATAAAAAAGGCTTCTTTTCCATGACACCATTTTGAGTGACTGCAGGAGCAGATCAGCATAAAGAGGAGCAGAGACCCTTGCTACAAAAATACTTTTGCTCAGTAAGAAAAACTGTCACCTTTCAGATCTTCTGTTTCTTTTTCCTCCCAAATATGTATGTGTATACATAATTTTAAATATATTCTACCACTTGTTGCCAAGTCCAAGTTTTCCCTAAGTTACAAACTCTGGTATAACATTGACCTTTCCCACCCTCTTTCCAGGTTTACTATGGAAAGTAGCTCTAATGCAGAATTTCCTTAAGGGTCTGGACACTCTCTAAAATTTGCCCAGCAATACCCTCAGTTAGGGAAACCTCAGAAGACAGGGGGCTGGCTTTATACCCTACAGAAAAGGCAGCTTCCCACTGTGTAAGAAGCAGTGTCATGCTCAACTAATCTAACCTAACCTGGCACTTACAATACGTTTTACGCTACGAACAATGTCTGAAAAAACACTAGAGGGACAGTAAACATGTATCAGTGGTGCAGTATTTGGTAGAAACATCAACCTTTTATTTCAGTACTGAAACTACCTTTCAGCATGTTCTGTTAAGTGATTCCAGACAATTTACAATGCAGAGTTTAACAAAAAATTTACTAGTTAAAACAGTTACTCAAATACTAGGGGACATGACATTTTTGGTGACACAGAAGTGTGACAGTGGGTGTACAAAGCTTCTGCCTCTATTTTAGACACCGGTACACGCACAGTTTTATCAGCACATTCCTTTTAAAACTGAACCACACATGCAACATTGGTACATCATCTCAAAATGGATCTTAACTGTTACTGCATTACCTAAAATTGTCAATCTGATTTAGTATTTAGAGGTGACATATGACATACAGTGTATTTAATGGGATAGACTGATTGTTTTAAAATGTCTATAAAAGTATTCTGAAGGTGATCTGATATTAATACAGGAAATTGAAGCAATAAATAAGTTTAGCAGTCCCATATGAATAGCACACATTCACACAGCAGCACATGAGCAGAATCAGAGACCACAAAGTAAATGCACGTTTAAAAACACTTATAGTGATGTGGTCACAGGGCAGAAGAGTCCCTCAGATCCATAGATAATTCAATTTTAATCTCCATTCTCTTGTAAAGACCAACTTCCTTAGGCAGTAAAATCTCAACTACCTGAAAAACATTAGGTAAGAGGATACTTTCACCTTAAGATAAATGTGGTGAACTTATGGTGTATTTACAGCACATACATTAACTAATTGACACTTATTTAGGCTGCTACATTGCTTTGGATTTTATTGTACTTGGTCACAATTCTCCTAGATACTTAAGAGTTCATACAAAACACCAGCAATGTGAGACAACAGCTCCCAGTTTTCCTTTCTCAAAGGCCCTTAAACAGATTCACCGAAGAAATCTGCTATTTAAGTTTCCCAGTGCCCCACACAATAATCCAATGGTCAGCAGGGAGCAACTAGGACTTTTATGGCCAGTTATGGGAGCCAGAACAAGATCTCCAGCACTTTGACAGAGGTGCTTGTTACCTTTTCTTGCTTATGTAAAAGCCATGGGATTAGCCTTCAAATCTACTCAGAGTGCTTCAGACACCCCAGGAATAAGCCATCTCCATAGAAACAGCTTTAATATTCAGAGAGGAGATCCATAGTACCCTAGAGTGTTTCGTGTCTGCTCATGGAAAACAAACCAGCCTTGTTTGAGGGCATCTGGCAAACTCACAAAGAAGTTGCTTTAAATATTTAATGGCAATTAGATGGCCAGTTATTCAGTCCTGCAACCAGCAGATGTTACAGCGTAAGGAAGCTGTACGTATCAGGCAGGCTTCCTCTGTGCAAGCCCTCTGCACTCTGGGTGGAAAGGCCCAAGTAGTTCTGCCTGGTCACTCAGAAGAAACTTCACACACTTGTAAATAAGAAATAAAGGAAGGGAGGTAGAGAACATCTGAAAACAAGTACCTGCCTCCTTGACCTTTGTGGAGTCAAGAAATTCCTATGAGCATTTTTAAGCTAGCATTAGAGATGCTACCTGCCCAATTTTTTGGAGACTCTCCCCAATCTGGCACACATCCTGCTTTTCTGTCTTTTCCCCTGGGCAGACAGAAATGGACATGTCCTGCATTTGTGGCAGCGTATTTACACACACAAAGTGCACGTTCAGATCTGATGCTTCCAGCTACCACCTATATGCAACCAGCAGTTCACCTATACTGGTGGTGGGCTGCAGAACATGTGCACAAGCTGCTTCTCAGGCTGGGTGAGCTCAGCCATGGCCACAGGACACCAGGCTATGCAGAGCCTTTTCTCTCAGTTACCTGAGCTCAGACAAACATAAAAACCACATGATATACGACTGTGCCAACAGTTAACTACCTCAGCTGGTAACCACTGCTAACAGAGTCCCAGTGGTTTCCCATAGAACAGGAGGCACAATAGGCCTTCTAGACATTTCCCTTGAAAATCTTTTTGAAGAGTTGCTGGTGCTACTGGAGCAGGTAACAAATGACATCTTCCTACAGGTACAACTGCTCTCAATTCTGACGTTAAACTACTCTCAAGATGACATCTGCAGAGTGGCAGGTTCAAATAAGCTTCAAGCCAGGTAAACAAGAAAAGACAGCACACAAGGAAGCCAAGCCTCTGGGCAGTTGGACAAAGCTTTGGCCAGGCCTGGCCCCAAGCTGTAGCTTGAGCTCCATGAAAGAGGCTGTGAATACTCCTTCAAGGATATCTCTTCCTGTCCCTTCCCCAGATTATTATTATTATTATTAGCAGGTCCCTGAAGCATCTAACTTGGCTTCAGCCTGGCTCTACTGCAACCCTTGCAGGACAGGATGACTTGAGGAAGAAGAGCAAGGGAAAGCCCTTTCCTGGGACTGAGAAAGGAACAGTGAGATCCCACTGCTGATGCAGCCCATCAGTGACTCTTTTGAGCAGGGCTGAATTTGAACTTCACATTAGGCAAGGTGTTGGCTCCATCAATGAAGCCAGCCCTTGAATCATACTGGCCCTTGGAGGGAAATGCTGCCTGGGCTGAACATGCTTTTGGGCAACAGTATTCTGTGATGAGATGTAACTCTTGTTCTGCTGTATTTTACCTCATTGCTGCTTTTCCGACCTCAGCAGCCCTTGAGAGCAGCTCATCTCTCTCCGTTCTGCTACCTTTTACAAATCTGAAGGCAGTTTTGTCTACCCCAGCCTTCTCCCTTCCATATGTCTGGTCCCTGCTGCTATCCTCTACACTTCCTCCAGCTGGTCTTCAACCCATCCCACAGTGGTAAAGCTAGTAGCTACCTTCACTGACCCACGTGTTCACCACTAAAAACCCTGTGTGAGACACAATGTAGACCTGTGCATAAGAAGCTTCCTCGTGCTCTCAAGCCTCCTGCAATGACTAGAACACTCTATTAATTCGATGTCTCTTCAAAGACCAATTACTGCGCAGACTGAAATACAGGACTTGGGCTGAATATTGAAAACTACTGCCTTAGGGTAGAAGGACAGCAGCGTATAAGGCTGAAAGCAGTTCTGCAAACTTCTGCCACAACAAGAAGGCATTACTCCTCTTCAAATAGTTAAGTTTGCCACTAGCTGTTCCCAATCTGGACTTTTCAACATTTCATGAAAACGGGAATTCCAGTCTGTGCAAAGTACCAAATCCAAAATAATACTTGAAAAAAAAACAAACTCCCAAAATATCAACCCAAAATGCAGGACTGCAAAAGAATGTCCTACATCACTGACTTCAGGACCCAGTGTCTGAAACATAATCCCATTCACAAAACTGATATGGCTCCATCTGACACCCAGTTTAGGTTGTTTCATTGCTCTTGGCAGAAGATGGTTTTCACAGCTCTTCAGATTCCATCAACACCATATGGCAGAACCAAACTGCAAAGTGACCTGAGAATAGCAGGGCTGGAGTTTTAAAAGGAAGCCAGTCATTGTGGAGATGGACAGGCAAGGCAACACAGGGCAGTGGTGGGACTGAGGACCTGAACTGAAAGATCAAGAAGACTGAGGGCTTAGGTCAAGATCTCTAGATGTAAAGATTGAAAACTCAAGTTTTCAGTGACAGGTTAAACAAACTATGGATCAGCCTGTGTATGTCTCTGGAAACAAACATCACTATTAAGATAATGAGATTCTCAAAGAGAAAAACCCCATGCAAAACAGCATCACATGAGATGATGCATTCTGTTCCTGTGCTAGGCTACTGAATTTAGTACAAGTGACAGACCATTGTTGCCTCTCCTTTTAAACACTTTATAAAACTCCTTTTAACAATTTCAGTGGTCAACAAGCTTGTTTAGTTGTTTCCAAGATCTATGTTGTACTAAAAAAAAGCGGAGGACAAATTTACCCATTTTCACATGCTCTAGTCTATTAACTTACTCCAGGATGCTCTTTTATGAACCTGCAAGGATATTTAACTCTTTACAGGAACTCTGGGCACCTGTAATTTTATCACCATTTTCAGAATCCTGGTGTTGTTGCTATTGTGCACAAATGTCTTTCTGTGGGGAATCAGTTTGCACAGGAAGAGATTTTCAAGGGGACAGTTTACTGCTTCCACCCCTCAACACTTCTAATGGCACAGAGTCTGGGAAAAAAGAAACCTTAGAACGCTCTCCTAAAATAGAAATTACTGTTCTTCTTTTCAGCTTCAGAATGAGGGACACCCAGAAGGGCCAGGTCCCAGCACTCAGTCCCACACTTCAGTTCCTGGGCATCCCTTTGCAGGGAAGGGCATAAGAGCTGTGTTACAGCTGGCTACTAAAATTTGACTGTATCTCCTTAGAGCTGATACTTCAGCAGCTCATTCCATATCTAGGTAAGGGTTCTGCCCTTCTGAGATTGAACAGTATCTGATCTCAGATACTGCTACTCTCCTGTCCCCGACCTGAGAAGCAATGATGTGAGACACGAGCAGTAGAACTTCACACGAAGCACGCCCTGCACCATTTCCACAAAGCCAGAGTGGAAAGGCCTTTCTCACCTGGGAATGCATTTATATCAATGACCGCATGCTGCCCCGTCTGATTGTTAATGATGATATCAATTCCAAATAGGGAAACTCCCAGAGCTTGCCGCAGCGCCTTAGAGATTTCCCGGATGACGTCGTCGTTTGGCCGCTCAAACACTCCTTCGATTTTATCCAGCTACAGTGGAAAAAGACACATTACTAAGGGACTCTGAAACAGTCCTTTTAGTGGAAAGATTGACTTTCAGAGGTTTCCAGGTGCATATTAACTGAATCTAATTGCAGCAAACTGGTGGCATGAAACAGAGAAAGACACCAAAGAGAAACTGCTTTCATAATGCAGAATCCTTCCTATACTGGAAGTTCACCTGCTCTAAAGCAGCTAGTTCTTCCTCTTCATACTGGTGCAGCTCCTTGAGAGACAGAGCAGTGTAGGAATGAATGGAGAATCAAGCTTGCTATTTAAGGTGCTAGATCTACACCTTAAGAAAACAAATACAGCTGAGGTGTTTAACCCTGTGCTACAAATATTTTGGATATCATTCTGTTATTTCATTGTAGATTAAGGCCTATGTTAAAGGGCTGATAACAGACCCCTGTTGTTAATCTGAGCCATACAATGCAACTCAGCTGTTCAGGGCAGAAGCTAACTTAAAGGGCATATCTTTTATGCAGGTTTTCATGTACAAATTATTCTATAAACATTTATTACAATGAGTAGCTCAGGTTATTTATGACTAGAATATGTAATTTTCTTCACTTCTGAACATTTATGCAGCAGAAGTATGCTGTTCTACCTACAGAAGCATGCATGGAATACATACATGTATGAGAGAGATGGCAGGTAAACCACAGGAGCACTCTCTTACGTTTTAAAGTAAATTTAGCCATAAAGGGACTTATGACTAGCACAGTTACAGTTTTAATATTTAGCATACCTATCAGCATTGCACACAAAATTTAATCATTGCTGACTACAAAACTAGTCCCCAGTAGAGCCTGTGAAACAGAAAAGTACCTGGAGACTCAGAGACTGAAAGGACCCAGTCCTGTAAAGTGACTTTCTCAGCAGCTGAGTACCTGAGAACTTGCTAGGATTCATACTTGCAAAGCTTACTAAAAGGACTGGCAAAGCAAGCATGAACCTATGCAGCATGCTGCCACTGCCAGCGCTGGAAGACAGGCAGAAATGGTCCCATGGTCACAGCTTGGGCGTGCTCGCACTGCAGGCGGCTACTGACCCGCTGTGCCCTGCCCAACGCGACTTCTCCACTTGTCTTTCTGCTTTTTTAGACTCACTGCTTGTCTTTTCTCACATCCTCGAAGGATGATTCATGCTTATTAAGCTCTCTGGACTGGAAAAGGCCAGGTATTTGCATTCAGAACCTCTCTGTCCCTTTGCCTAGATTATCTTGGGGGAGTTCAGGCCTGCCGAGCAGCAGAGCCCTGCTGCATCAGTGCTTCCTCACAGAGCTCGGTAAGGAAAACCAGAGGGGGCACACGGTCATGCTGGTTCACTGTACCGAACAGACCTCAGCCTGCAACACAGAAGCAGGCAACTTGTGAAGGAGCATCCCTAGCTACTCATGTTTCAATAAGAATAGACTGGTTTTCCAGCCACTCTAGAGGAAAAAAGACCAAGTGTACTTACTGCTGTTAAGACAGATGAGGATTCTGGTTTTGAAACATTGTGGCTGTTGAAAAATATTGATTCTCTGTCTGGAATTAAAAGCAGGTTGTAAATAACTTTCCAAAGGATTAGAACAAGGAACAGTAGATGGCACTGCAGCCCCAGGGAATGTAGTCTTGAGCCATACTGGGCAGACCCCCTCTCAACGCCCCCCCCAGCCCTCCCCAGGACCTCTCCTGCCTGCTGGCACTCAGCTGCCTGCACAGGCAGGGACCCACCACCCTGTTACCCACAGCTTTCACACCTCAGACCACAGACAAATAGAACTGCATGGGGATAATAGAAACCGGTTTCCTTTCCTTCACCAGAGCCAATTAGGTCAAGATAAAGTCGTTGATTTCTACTCATTTGCTATGCTCAAAGTGTCAGTTCCAATGGGAGGGTGTGTGACAGAAGGGAGAAGCTGCATTCATTGCAGGCAGGAGATCCATAGCACCCAGGGTACACCGAGATCCCTGTGAACCTGGGAAGGGCACTGCAGAATTGAGGAAAGCAGTAAATCTGATGGTCAGGGCCTGCCCTTCTTTTGGAGGCACAACAGCAATGCAGGAGACACACTGAAGCGACAGAAGCCACTAACATACCGCAGTGGAAACTATGGGGAGAGTTGTATCAGCACCTCCTGCTCCGCTCCCTCTGTGCTAGAGGTTTTACTGGTGGGGAGAAATCCACCATAAGTCTCCCTTTGGGATGGCCACTGCAGGAGACTGATGGCATCAGACAGACTACCCACATGGGAACACCTGGACCGAAGTCTCAGCATGCAGGTGGCACCAGTAATAAAGTATTTCTGCTGTGCTTTTCTCTCTGAGCGGACATTTAAGAGCAGCCAGAGGGCCATGTACAATAAACATGGAGGAGCTGTGAAAAGCAAACCCAAATCCACGCTGCAGTCTGACACCACCAAACACTCTTCTTGCCTTTCCTCCCATTTAGACAGGCCCTGTACCTTCAGCCAGTCAGCTCCTGGAGTGCCTCACAGCTGCCAGATCTGCTTAATCATCCAATGTGCCTAGTGAGCTGCCTGTAGCATGGCCCCCTTAAATTCTCCCAATGTGGGTAAGGAAGCGAGACACTTATCCTAATGTGCCCACAACATTCATTTTTATGTGGGCTTCCAGACAACTTTCACTAACACTAGCGAGCCTTACACTAACAGATGAGACATTAGCTAAGGCACTCTTAGAAAGATGCCTTAAAACGTTCCCTTCCAGCAAAAGCATAGACCAACTGTACTAATAGTTTATATGAACACAGATTCTGGGCTACTTAACTTGGTCAGGACATAGAGCAGACCAAAACGTAAATACTGCCATACACACCTATGGAAAAGGACTTTTACTGGGATCCTACTGTACATATACTAACAAAATACTTATTTTGTGCAGAATATATGCCATAGTGAGCATACATGGACATACTAAGATCAGCAGAAACCACTAAGAAAAGTGATGAGAAACGGGTACTTGTTCATCCTTCCCCTTCAGTTTGATACCGCTTCCCCTCCCATCCCCACCTCCTGGATTTGTCCAGTTTCAGGCAGATCATGCTTCCATCCTTGCATTGCTAATTCCTTTTTGCTTCTGACGGGCCACAGAATGGAATTCTCTGGAAAGGAGCTTTTTTTCCATAAAGGAAACTGAAGTAATCATTAATGCAAATTCTTCAAGTGCTGCTTTCTAGTGACATATAGGACGATCACTGTCCTCACTGACAAGTCCATTCCTCCTTTCCCCCAATACAGCTGATATCTATGAACCAAAGGACAATTCCCACCAAAGTTTACAACACTGTGTCTCACATGAACAGAGAGGTTCACTTAGGGGAGAGCACAAGTGATCTTTAATTTAAACACACATACATAATCAAGGTAAAAATAGGGAGAGAAAGTTCTGAAATGATGGAATCCAGGAAATCCTCTCCAAATCACATTTATAAACAAACTCTGGAACAAATGACATATGAACTTACTGCGGAATGAGAGAATTTCTCTCTCTCTCCCCTTTTCCACATGACATAAACCACTGTTTCCAACAGGTAAGGTTCAGGTTACCATTGCATAAATATTTACTATATGAATGTCATTCGTATGTATTCCAGAGCAGATGAATTATCACCCTTCCTACTGAAATAATACAGAAAAGGAAACATAGTATGGAAGATCCAGCTGCCTTCACTTCAGCAGCCTTTTCAAAGCTATTATTCTTTTGAGCTGTTTGCTGCCAAGGCTCTGAGAACTGACATTTCCTTTTAAATCAGCACAACTTACCTGAGATTCCCGCAGAGAAGTTTTTTAAAGATGGTCTTTTCACCACTGTGTAGGACTCCCCGACCACGAAGACTTTATACAGCACAGCATTGTGATTGATGAAGCTCTGAATGACGCAAGGGGGGCGAACAGCTTTCAGGCCCTCCTGGTTGAAGATGATCGCCATCTGGAAATACACAGTTGTGCACAAGTCTTTCCATACTTTCATGCTTACCTACCACCCGACTACCAGTGAGGGGAAACATCTACTAGTGGATATATTCACCACGTGTGAATTCCTTCTCAACAGCTAGTCCTATTTCATTACATTTCATTTCACTGACATACAACCCTCCAAACACTACTGGCAGTGCGATCAACATTTTCTTCTCAGCTCTTTGCAATTTTATTTGTTGCTTTTAGTTGGGAAGCTACTGCAACTGCAGGTACAATAAAAGGGTAAAACATTTGACCAACACAAATGACAAAGTTTGTACTGAATACAAGTGTGTATCACAAGAACACAGAATGAACAGCTCTGTGTACTAACTGTACAAGTTCTTCCCCACAGCTCTGTTTCCCATGGTTTGGTTCAGTCCAGTCGCAATGGCCTAAGCACCAGAGTTTCACCCACATCATCAGAGAACTCTTTTCAGACCCTAGCAGCTCTTACTGCTAGCAAATGCTGACCTAATCATTTTCTTGGCCTGATTTCACCCCATTACTCCAAATGGATAATCCTCTTGAAGGTACTGGAACAAATATGCCAAAAAAGAAGGCATTTAGAGAGCCTGAATGAGAAAAGCAGCTGCCTCAAACAGCACAGAAACGTTGCTGGTAGATGCACAGAAGTACTTTGATGAGCCAGCATACCTTCAGCACAAGTTACACTGCTCTTTCCATTGATTCCTCCATTACCACGCCTTCATGCATATATAATTACTGTAACAGTGGTGCTCCATTTTGCAGGTTTGCTGCTGGGAGAATTGATGCACATGGCTCCTATGCAGAACCAGCAGTAAGCACCATTGTGGCACAGGTGATGAAACTACATTAAACCAGTGTTGCCCTACACAGAAGTAAGGATAAACTCAGCTTTGTTCTCCATCCTTAAGGCCCTGAAAAAGCTACGCTCTAGTTATCTGAATGCTGACCTCTCTTCATTACTGCTGTGATGCTGGGCTTTGTTATCCACAGTGGCAGCAGGGTGTGCTGGTAGTCAGGTGAACATGAGTAAGGACTGTTCAAGGCCAGAGAACCTGACATACATTTTATCTTCCTTTCCTCTGGGCAAAACTCCCTCACACAGGTAGGGATGCTTTGGTTAGTGCACCTTACCCCTCTGAAAAGCCTTGAAGACATCAGCTAATCATTCATGAGCCTGCCACCTACCTCAGTCAGTGCAAGATGCACAACGCTTACTAGAAAAATTCCCAACCTCTGAAACACAAGTTTTCTTATGCCTGTTAATATTTTCTCACTGGCCTGCCTAGACCTACTGTTTTGTTTGGGATGCAAGACAGTCCAGAGAAGTTAAGAGAATTTCTCTGGGTCCTGCAGTGACTCCACAGTAATATACAGAAAAAAATTGGAGCTTCCTGCCTCAGCATGGTGCAGATGAGTTATACTGTTTGCTCTTTCTATATGCTTCCTGTCAGTTTTCATGCTCTCTGAGATTAGCTGTATCTTAGTAAAGTCAGGGTCACTGGAAGGAGTTTACAAAGAAACTGTACCACTTCATGCTCTCTGCACATATAATATATGTGATCAGCTGCTCATTTGATGTCGCTGTACTTTCAGACTGAATTTTTGCTAACACCATAGTTTATTTCTGTAATAAAAATAGCAAATATAATAGGGTTTATTGTTCAAAAGCATAGCCATGGTAAATAATGTAGTGATTACATGTTCGCAGTTAAAAGTCCACGCACATTTCTGTCCCTATTCCTCCTTATCTGGTAGACCACATTAGATCACATAATTGTCTGCATGCATGCACAATGACTCAGTAGATTAACGTTTTCTGATTTCAAGCCAATGCGTGCATTCAATACCTACTTGCAGCTGATATTCTTACTCTGTCTCTGCTATACCAGATGCTACCTACCTGATAGCACAGAGTGAATTTGTGAGTGGTAACAACTCTGCAAGAAACCTACTCTAACCTGCAGAATCATCCATCAAGATGATTCACAGCAACAACAACATCATACCTCATTTGTCTCTCACCGGTGGCAAGAAACATTGCTTTCTTCCTCCTCTTGTGTAGGCTGTTGGCTATATAGTAGCTACAACATCATACTGGCAAGAACTGTGCTGTTCCCATAGTGTTCTCTTCAAATATTTGTTAATTAATCCCCACAAACATAAGATGAGCAGGTACTTATCATCCTATTTTAAAGCATGGAAACCCAGAGAGTTTATCTTCTTGGCACAGAACTAATCTAGGCTACTGGAAACCATGTGAAACCTCTCTTCTGCAAAGCTCTGTGCCAGCAGCCCCATGGCCAAGCACACAACCCATACAACTCCCGTGGTGTTGCGTTATGCTGGTTCACTGTGATGTCTCATGGTTTTTGGCATGCATGAATACAGCTCCAAGAATTTGCTTGTAGGGCGTACTTGCTCTTTGTCATCTAGCACAGACCTGCTGTCTTGCAGTAACATGGGAACAATACTTTATATCATAATTTCCAAATAGCATTCCTCATTATAAATACAGAGCTCTTCTGAAGGCAAAAAAACCTGTTTGGCACCAAGAATTTTTACTAACAATGTCCCTAAGGAATTCAGACTCAAAAGTACAGCAGTTCTCTGCCTTTTCATTCCCATCTGCTCAGCATTTAGAAAAAGAGTCATTCTAGACATATTTTTTTCAGGTTATGGG
>JAVJGJ010000060.1:42105179-42120798 GCA_035590215.1 Microhierax caerulescens | reverse complement strand
GGTCTCTGCTGTCTCACATGTTCTGACCTGCTGGCAGCTGGGAAGGACAATCCCCAGGCATCATCTCTGTGGAAGTCTAACAAATGGTGCTGGCAAAGTGGGGTTCAGCCGCTGAGCTGGCTGATGCAACTTCTAGTGCAGAGGCCATGCAGAACTGTGGGACACCACAAGACGACTAACAGCACCCTGGCTTAGCTAGCTCGTGTTCTCATTGCAAAATGCAGAGCCTGCCAGCCTTGGCTGGCACCAAACCCAAACTCGAGCCTTCGCCTCCACCTGTCCTTGTTAGTCAGTGCCTGAGCTTTCCGAACAGTCATCTTATGAAGAAAAGCAGGTTTCTGGTCAGGCTGTGTTCTAGTTCCAGTGTCAGCTCTGCACTGGGAATATCTCTACAGAAAATGAAGCAATTTACCGAAAGCCAAAGAAGTCATTAATAAAATGGGCAACAATTTATTGCTTATAGATGTATGGTCCATGTTTTAGACAGATTGTACTGAAGCGGAGTTTTTCTTCTGCACTTCCCTTGCTATTATTGACCATAAAACAGCAGTTACAAAACAGTTCCTCTCTGATCATAAATAAGACTTTTGGATCGCTCCTGAGAACTCAGCAACTCCAAAAGTGACTACTACTACTAACTATGTAAAGCACCACACAAGACTTCAGGCTTTTTTCCAGGGGTCCTCCTAGGCTCTAGTCATAAGTTCCTGTGATAAAGTGCAGCCTACAACTATATTTTGGTGCAATTTTTGCTCAGAAAATGGAATTCTGGAAGGAGGCTGAATTACGTCTGCACTGCATGAAATAAGAGCAAAGAAAGATTCACCACGGAAATGAAGTCTAAGCCTGACTGGCCAAGCACTGGATAGGTTCATGCATTTCAGGTTGTAGTTGCAGAGGAACACTTGACAGAAAACTCAGCAGAGAAGCTGGAGTCCTAAATTTATTAACAATCCAGTGCCAAAGTGTTCTCAGGAATGATGGCAAAAATTTATAGCAGCTGCTCCAGCAAACTAACAGGACTGTCTATCAGTTTGTAAAATGATCCAAGCCAAGGCCTTTGTGAAAAATCTTGCATTTTTAAAAGGAAGTGCTGGTCACTCCTCAAGATTTCAGCCGTAGATGAACAATTCTGTTCATCTGGATTTACATTTTACTTCAGGACCTTCAGTGCTTAGAGATGCTGCAGCAACACACTGCATGTTTCAGGAGCAGCTGGGAAGCCTGGACCGATGACCACATTGTTAACAAAGGAAGCCAGGCATTAGGAGAGCCAGCAGTGAGGGCTGGATTCTCAAAACTGAGCTGTAGTAAGCAGGAAGGCAGGAAGCACAAATGGAAAAGAATTAAAACAGGATTCAACTCACCTAAATTTAGAGGCTGCTAGGTTCGTAGGGAATGCATGCCTTCCAGGAATACACAACCATTTTAACTGCAATTGCCTTACGGGAAGGAGGGAGGGCTGAGAGTTCTACCAGTCCTGTTCTCCCCACAGCTCCAAGCGTGTTATTACAACTGAACATGCCTGGAAACTGTCTCTATTTGCTGTTCTCTTCCTCTCAAGCGGAGGAACCAGCTGCTTTATCTGCAGCACAAAACCATTTCTTGCCTGTACCACACACATGCTGGAAAAGAAACATGGTGGGATGGAAGCATCGCTTAGTGTGAGCTCCCACCAAAGGAGAGGCTGAAGGAGATTCCTTGTGCACAGAACTGACTGGAGTCTGCAAACTGCTAGAAGCAACTAGATGACGGAAGCTAGAAACTGCCAGAAAGGACTTCCATGTCAAGAGGTCAAAGTTACATTTAACTTAATTTCAGATAAATATAAAGAAATAATGCTGTACTTAAACAGGAGGAAAAGGTGGGGGAAGGGAAGTCATTTGGGCATAGCCCTCATTCTGCCTACTGCAGGATCAGAAAGCACCAGCCAAACCACCATGGGTGGACGGGAAGCAGGGTGATGACACTGCAAAAGTTTTTTAACTCACCTCGTGAGAGTTGGTTCCGTGGGCCACTCTGGTTTTACATACTGGGTAAATAAAAAAGAAACAACAATGCACCACTGAAACAGGACACACAAACCCCTTATAAATCCATTCCCACCCAAGCGTGCAAACACTGGAGTTCACCAGACCAAGGCCTTGACTGTACTAGACACAAGTAACAGTCTCTGCTTGAACAGTGCCCTCAGTCACTGCAAAGCCTGGCCTGCTCCAAGCCCTACTCTCTCAACTCCTCCCTGTAACTACGATGCAAGCAGAGGTCATTAACAGGACTGGACAGAGGTGCAAAGCATCAGCTATGAAGTTAGTACAGGTACTGGTATTGCCATCGTGCAATCACAAGTATGTGATTTTGGCTGAGGCTGGAGCTACTTTAAAGGTACCAAAACCCATCACTGTCCTGAAAACAAGGGAACTGGAACACAGTGGAAACCAAGTTCTTTTCTTACATTCCTAGTTTTGGGGAAGAGCAGGAAACTGAATGGGCTGAACCAAACTAAGATACAACGTATTTTTTGCAGGCATAGAGGGGGACAAAAAAAATAGTAAAAGCCCAGCTCCTTCATATTCCTCACCTGCTCTGTATATCCTGGTTCTCATCTCCATCCTAGAACCAGTAAGAGGAAAGAAACAACATGCTCCTGCAGTTATGAAACCTGAGAAGAGCTGAAGACCCTGGGACCTACACAATGACTACAGCTAATGAGCTAATGTTACTTTTATGTCAAGCAAAGGAGATGAAGACTTTCAAGTAGGGAGGGGGTGGACAGGACAACGCTTCTTTGGAAGAGCTGTTGAAAGAGTCAAATTGCCAGGCAAGAGGACAGGCACCTATGAAAGGCAGATGGCCTGCACTAGAGTCCAAAATAAGTTGGTAACTTGAAATTTTGGGAAGTGGTATATGATGTTCCACAGACACATGCTCTGGAGAGCAGGAGTGTCTTTAATGGGGGAAAAAAAAACCAGAGAGAAGACAGAAAAAGCAGTCTTATAATACAGTTATATTAATTTTCAGTGATTTTTTTTTAATTGCATCATCATTTAGAGGGGTTGATTCAGGCCTTCGGAATATATGGACTATGCTGCTGACTACTGAGCACTAGCCAGCCCGTATCAAGATGTGCATGGGTGAGGGAGGCGGGGGTCAAAGTCATTCAGGGGCTTTAAATTACTGCTTCACAATCCAGTTCCAGGAGGCCTGCCTCATTTGGGACAGCGATGCTTTTTCCACATGACTTTACCCCTGAACCTTACAAATGAGGCAAGCACCAAGGGAACAAACACCGACTAACCAATTCTGCTCACTTTATACTGCAAGGAATCAAATAAAGGAATGAATTAAAGCACAAGCTCCACAGTTGAACTTGCTACAAAGCACAAACAGTTCATAGCAGCTGTTTGAGGCTGTGGGCCCTTGGAGCCTGCTATGTGTGGTGATTTTTACATTCTCTTCTACTCCCCAAGATTGTACTTCTAGCTTGGACCAGGGAAAGGGAGGGGTGGGTGACAAAAGGGGAGAGTCAGCAAGGCAGTGATTTTCTCAAGAAAAATAATGAATGCAGCTGGCAGAAGAAACTTCTTGCACAAGTACAGGGCAAGAGGCTAATTCTGTTAGAACTATTAGCATTTCCCAGGAATGAACGTTTACTGTAGTGAGGTGTCTAAATTAAGAAACATCAACAAAAGGCAAAGTAAAAGCTGATAGGGAGGGGGTTTGTTCCACATTCCAAGTAGACTGCTTCAAAGCATTTGTTCCAGGAAGGTTTTAACATGCCTGACACTTTGGCAATGAAACCTACGCTCCTACAGCATTGGCTACATCTTGAGGGTGCATGTGCAATATTCAGAACCTACTAGAAGTACCAAGGAAAAGCTCATGTACATACTGAATGGGAATGCCAGTCCATTCTTCTCTATAAGCTGCAAGGTGTCTTCTCCACAGGCACTTGTCAGCTCCATAAAGGGTGGTGAACAGATCCTCTCATCTGCAAGACAAAAAAACCACAAAACAAAACACAAAACCTCAAATGGAGATAAGGGATTTAGCTTCTCAACTGCATCATTACCAGCTCTCTCCAACTGCTTCTTGATAGTCAGCTTTACTTTAAAAGTTGATATTAAAGCACCAGAAAGATGATCAGCCAGACTTGAATTTACATTTCTGAAAACATTTCAGAAGATGAAAAGCCCAATTTTCAGATAATCTAAATGGAAATATGAAGCCCATATTTCCACGGCTAGGCAGCAAGAATGATCACCTGCTTAGGAATATGTAGCTGCACAAGACCTAGCCAGTGAGGTGAAAAGCAATTGAGATCTTAGCTCTTAACGTCACACCTTCAAGCACAATTTCCTGAAGTATTTTACAAAAACCTGAATGGTCAGCACGTGTGGCTGGAGTAGGCAATCTCACAAAACCATAAGTACTGTAGGGCCCCTCAGGTGGCAGATTCCAGTGTGGAATACTTCAGCCAAGATGCCAGCCATGTAATACATCCCACTGTCCATTGGGACCTCTCTGCCATGAAAGCAGTGCTCATTTGGCCTGGCAAAGCCAAATGACAACGAGACACCTTGGCAAGACTGCTCAATGGACTTTGGTTAAGGAGAAAAAACATGGGAACCACAACAAAATTTAACAGCAGTTCTGCTCTGGAGTGTTTCTGCTCACATTGTGCTTGTTCACATGGGGTTGCAGGAAAGCTGGAGTTAAAACTCATCCATCTTAGTGATTCAGTAGGTTGAATTGCTCTAGGATTCCTGTCCTGTTCACTGTAGCAGAACTTCGATTACCCCAGCAACGCAAAGTGGGGATAACACTGCAGGACTTCAAAGTACTTGAGCATAAAACTCCACCGCTCAAAGAGGGCTGGGTTGCAATTTCAAGTGCAAAGAGAACTTTGGCTTCAGCCATCACTGTGGGACAAGTCAGCAGGCCCCAAAACTTTCAGACAAAAGCTGTGCACACATTGACAAAGTCAAAGCCAGAACATTAGCCAAGTAAGAACAACTATCCTCAGTGTGTGTAGTGCTAAAAGTACTGCCTCCATGGAGTTTTAGCTGCAGCCAGGTTAACTTTGGAGTCACAAACAAGTCACAACTTGAGTCAGCTGTGCAGTATTGAACTGCAATTCAGAACAGGTCTGCCAAACCCCACTTCTAAGACTAATTTCAAGAGAAATAGCGTGACACCTTTCTCCAAGAAGCAACTGGAGACCAGTACAAATGGTGGATGCAACTATATCTGGCAACTTCAGTCACAGGTTTATATCAACCAGCAACGTGTCTTGAAAATAAGCAAAACGTGACTGTTATTACCATCCACATGTATCTCAGTGAACACAGAGAATTCAAACAGGTGGAGGCTATACTGTGCAGATGGTGCAGAAACTGAAAAGTACATGTAAACTCAGCAAAACTAACTATATACTCTGAGAGCGCCATGCATCCAGAAACCACTTCATAAGCATTGTTCAGATTAATGCTTTTCACTTCATTATAAATATATGCTTATGCATGTTCCCTCACACAGAAAATTGAATCAGTGAAAGTAACTGAGAGGCACAACTCTCTACATTTTGATATACATATTTCAATACATGCGTCAATGCCCCAAGCGTATCTGAGAACTCTGGCCATTAGCAATACTGAAATCTCCTGTGAAAAGACAAAACTATTTTCAAACATCCTAAAAGGAGCAGAAAGATTGATGCTTTGAGGTCAACCTCTACAAAGCTAAACAAAACATCCCAGACTTCAAAGCATTCAGTTTGCTGCTATGAAAACAGCAATCAGCATCCAAAAGTGACAGGTACTGTAATATTTACAAGCCTTTGCCAGAGCAAAAGTTCCTTAGTTGAATGAATTTAAGGCATCAGATTTAGTTTACAGATACTTGGGAACAACTTTGGCTTGGCAGCTCTCCCACCCATATGCTTAAGGCTCACAAATAACTTTGCCTTCAGAGTGCAGATACAGAGAGACGTATGGTTCCATCTCACTTCCCTCCGTTTCTCTCCCATGCAAATAGGAACGGGAGACAGGGAGGATTCAGTGTTCCTGCAGATTACATGACACTCACATGGGGAGATTTCTTTAACAGTAATTTCTTTAACTTTGTACTTAGAAAAGACCACCTGGATCAACAAAAAAGTAGCAGAGAAAACCCTTAACATCTCAAATTGCTCCTGCTGACTTTGCACAGCACTGGCATTTTCTCCACCAAGAAGGTAATTCCAGCCCACTGAAACCAGACCATTAATTCACAGCCAGATCTGAGGACAAACAAACCCTCGCTCAACACAAGATCTCAGTACAGCCACAGCTAGAAAGCTGTTGCTCTGAGTTTAATTGCACACACTGCAATTCTGAAGACAGCTGTAGGCTTAAAGAATAGTCCTCCAGCTGCCAGTGACGATCCGCTCCTCCTTCCCAGGGCAGCAAACGTGCTGAAGCTTTCTCTCATCACCAAGCTCCTGCTACCAGCAATAGCAATCTCAGCACACCTTCTCTGCATTGAGGCCCAGGACAGACCTAACTCAGTAGCTGAGGGTCAATCTCAATACATCAGCACAGAACCACACCAGACGGCCCACAAAGTGCAAACGAACACCCTGAACCCTCCCCTCTCCTCTGGCTAAGGGAAGCTGCTTTAGCAGGAACTTACTGAGCTGCTGTCAAGTGCTGGACCCTTGGCCACTGTCATTGCTTATTTACAAACCAGCAGTGACCAGTCACCAAGGGAAACCACTGTCAAAAAGGACAACAATAAATACACAAAAAAAGAAATGTAACAGTCTAGAGGTCAGAATGGGTGACATGAGTCTTGACCGTTTGCATGGACACTACAGCTGACCCTCCAGTCTAAAACCAAGCAATATTCTTACTTGCTTCAGAGAGACCTAGTGTGGATGAAGCATTTCTGTAAGAGCAGTCTGAGAACTACTAAAGTATGAGGCCACAACTATGGCATGATCCCCACAGAGCTGCAAGAGCTGTGCACCGCTAGCAGAAGTGACTCTGTGTCAGAACCCAGAGCTGACACTGTTGCTCTTCTACCATCAGTACTCAGCTCTGAGCTATGCACTGGGATCCCACTGACTGGAAGAGATGTCTTCTAAACCAGCAAATTTGGAAAAGACTCTGCCTCATTTTCCATCCTTGGCTATGTACAAGTTCCCTTAAATCCTAAGAGATGATTACAAATGCAATTTCTATGCTTTCCACTTTGGATCTGAAACTAAAACTCAGACACACACTTCCTCACTTTGGGTACATACATTGAACCAGACAATGAACAGATAACCATAACTATGAACCCTATCTTCATGCAGCCTTTACTGAACAGAATAGTATCAGCTGGAAAAATCTTCCATAAGCCAAAGGACTGCTGTGATGTAAGACGTTGTACATTTTTACAGGCTGCACTTAGTGGCATTTCTTTCTTTTTCTAAGTGCCTGGTAGTGTCTCAAAGACCTGCCTTTGAAATACAGCCAGGACTCCAGATGACCATGCCAGGTCTAGGACTGCCAACTTAACAGCAACAAGGAAAGACTCTTCAGATTTCAAGAGGGTTCAGCTCTCACCTCAGACAAGTACCAAAAGTATTTGTAGCATTTCTGTTGTTAGAAACAACACATCGTAATTAAATTTGAAAGTCAAAATGTTGTCACTGTGTTCCTTCCCTGTCTTTGTCCTAATTTTTATTGTATGCCTTGGCACAAATTTTGTGGTGTCTGCTTTCTATATTTTCCTTAAATTATTCTCCCTTTTCTTCAAGATTTTCTGCTCTTACAGGGAGCTCCCTCTCTCCTCTCTGTTACTTTCTGCATTTTTTCTCACCCCCATCCCCATTTCTTCTCTACGCAAGTCTTTTTTTTCAACTGTCATTTCTGTTCTTTCACTGCTACCTATCCTCTGTCACCTCTGAATGGAGATCACAGCTAGGATCACATTCATTGCAAATGCAGGGGGGGAGCATGCAGTGGGACTTCTGAAGATGGCAGGGAAGCTGGCACTTACAGGTCGTGGGTGACAGGCAGCAACCACCTCCCTCCACACAGCGTCAGGACAGTCAGCTCTGGCACATCCTGCTTTGGGGTGAGCTCTGCTCCATTCCCATGGCACAACAACATTATTGTGAAGGTAGAAAACATGACTGATAAAGGCCAGTTTACAGGACGAGTAACACAGCTATTCAACAAGAGAGAGGTGGAAGAGTACTCAAACCAGGATATTGGTGTTAAGGAGGGGATTATTCTGGATGAAGCTCAACAATAGTGACAGGAACAATGGGATGTGAAGATGGGGAAGATGCAGGCTAAATACTGGCTGGGGAAAAAAGTTTTCTGGCAGTGAGAATTGGTGGAAATCTTTATGCTTAGGACTTGCTTTAGTAAGAGGTGTTGAGCAGTGCTCCTCCACCCAGAGCTCATGCACCACTGGTGCCCTGCAGACGGACTGCCAAACAGTTGCAGGCTACTCAAACCCCCCAAAGGAAGAAGGCACAAGAAACCTAACAGTGAACACACACTCCCACTCAGCAGGGGGCAAAACAGAGGAAAAGTAAAGAGTGATACACGGCTGTTCCCAGTTGAACCAAATCTTATGTGATAGTTAATGGAAACCACTGTGTCAGGGCTGTCCAAGACAGTCCCTGGATGTTTTTTGATGAAGGGAGATAGTCCTTGCACTAGAAAAGTTTGAGAAGTACTGACACAGAGGACACCTGTGAATCACTGTGGGGAAAAAATAAACTGGAAGAACAGAAGAACCATAAAATAGCTTCCTATTTTATCTCCTTACGATTTTGGAGAGGTAAGACAACAAGTAACAAACTGCAGATCCAATACTCTGCATTCATAGATCAACAAACTGCATTTCCTTGTCTTCAGAAAATAGCTCAAAACCTGTGGCCAGGAAAAAAAAGCCATGAGGAGGCCACTGCCTATTAAACTTCAGATTTACAGTCTCAGCTCTCTCTACATCATAATTCACTATCCTTCACTATCTGGGATTAGGAAGCAGAACAGACAGGCTGAAGAACTAGTGTTTATTCCCAGCACCACCACCCTCTCGCTGCAAGACGTGTTACCAAACACGTCCTGTCTCTGAATTCCCATTTGCAAAGTGGGGAGAAGGCTTCGCCTCCCCTTGGCGAGGCAGGGCTTTATGGAGCTGATTTAAGGGAGTTTCAGGAAAAAACCACTTTTTGATGTTACTGGGGTCATTGCAACAGCTGAACAAACTGTTTTAAGCTTCAGTCTGAGTATCAGCAACCAAAATCCTGAGTATTACTGGGAAAACATAAAACATAAGGTGTTTATTCAAGAATATCCTATCTTCTGACCAGGCTCAGTACTGTCTCATTAGCAGCAGCATCTTCTCTGTTTACACACCAAAGGTTACAAGAGCACCAAAAGAGAGCCATGCGGAGGACAAGGGAAAGGTAAAAGAAGTTGGTTCAGTGAATTTCTGAAACAGGTGAAGGAAGGAGCAGTTTGTCAAAGGAGCACCAGATAAGGCCTGGAGTCCCCCAGGTGTGCAAGAGACATGGCCTAAAGCACAGGAGTGCGTGATCCCCTAATGCTGCTTAGCAATTACAAATGGAGCACAGCTTTTGCCCGAGTTACTCTCTGTGGCTGGAAAGGCTGCCAGAACTCTTTCTGAAGAAACCGGGTGCACAGCCTTCATATTGTACAATGCTCTATCCAGAGAAATGACAAAGCTGTTCCTGAAAAGTGCTGGTCTCTGCTGTAAACACTCTTAAGATAAGGAGAAAACATCCGTGTCAAAGTCAGGACCGTCTCAGGTCAGTCATCATCCAGCACTCACGAAGCAAATGTTAAGCCTTAAGCTATCTGGAAGATTTACAGCACACGATACCAAACTCTGAACTTCCTACTTTGTTGAGAAAAGCCACTCTTTAATAGAACAGTTGGCTCTCTGATTTGAAAATGCTTAAGCCTCTTTAAAAATTACTGCATTTTCAGTAAACTGTGCTTCCACCAGCTTGCACTCGCACTCTGCTCCTGGGGGAACAGAGAGGATGCACAGCCAGGATAACGTCTTATGTTCTAATACAATAAGGGGAGGAAACCTGAACTTCCAGCTCACCCCAGACTCCTAAGTTCATTTTCAACCAAAAAAACCAACCAATCAACCACACAGAGAAGACAGCAGGTTCTTTTTTTTTTTTGCTGAAGCTTATCTTGAAGGTATCTTAATTCAAATCACTGCACGACTGGGTTTTTCCTGTCCTTCAGAATCCCTTTAATCACTGTAAACTTACCATAGCGTTGGACTGTCGCTTCTGCTAAGGTCAAAAATTGGTACGTCAAGGAGTCAGCCAAGCTAAACCAACCCACAACTTCACAGCAGCTCAGTCTCCGTCATCTGGAAGAACCCCCTTCTCACTCCTTCCTCTAATAGGTAATTGTTCAGTTGAAGCTTCGTAAACAGCACAACTTTATTCATAAACCCCACAACTTTACAGAGTGTTCAATCAGGTTAATTTTAGCATTCCTGAGCTGTATTAAAAACACTCTCAAGTTGTTTTCCCTTCCCCTCAGACATATGTGTGCAGGAAGAATATCAGCAGAACAGATTTAGTTCAAATGTATGTCAATCACTGAAAAATCAGCCCATATCTGAACACCCATGTGTTTGCACCTTACCCCTAAGTCTGTGTGTGGGGGGGAAATTCCAGTTCTCATAGTAATGCAGCTGTATTTGGGGAGCATGTGGCAGCACATTCCAAAGACACAAGAGGGCAGAGCAGACACAGCTTTGAGGGCGTCATTTTAGCTTTACCTTAGCTTGACATAAAAGGAATTGTGCACTGAGTATCTAAGTTAAATGGAACATCTGCAGAGCAACAGTCTCCATTTCCAATAAAGTAGTGATTTTGAAGCAACTGGGCAGTGAGTGAGGAAATATCGCAATGCAATATAAGTAAGAAACTATTCAAAAATAGTTTCTTAAAATATTCTTAACTATTCTTAAAAAATAGTTCAAAAAAACCTATTACAAAATGGCAGTAACTTGCCATTTCCTCGCAATTTAGGAGTGCTGATTATGGTTTTTGAACATGACGAATTCAGCTTAGATTGATGAGAAATTATAAAAGATAAGAAAAAACAAAGGCAAAAGTCAAAGTAAAGCCAACCTGATGGAGTTTATTCCCCCAGCTGAACTGTTCTTCAGAGAACCATTTCACAAAGCTACGGTCTGTACAGGATCATCCTCTACCTTTTAGATCTACACCTTCCTTTTATACCCACTTTCCTCAGCAAGCAAAACGCTCCTTTCTGACCCCCAAGAAAGGAATCCACCTCATCTCTTGGCTCCTCAGGCTGGAAGAGGCAGGTTTTGCAAACAAGCATTCAGCTCTCATGTTGATGGAACCTCACGGGTACCTGGCAGTAGAGGAGTACAGCTATAGACATGCCTTCAGTTAAACCAGACCTGTGGTGAAAGAGTTAGTTGACACAGCTGATAAAGCAAGCTCGTGGCAATGCAGCAAGTTAAGAGGTGAAAGACTATCTCATTCAGGAGGTAGAGCAAGGGCTAGAATATGTGTGTTCATTACCAAATAGCCTCATTTTTCAAAAGGTAAGAGGAGTTACTCACCACCTTGCAAATGAAAGGGACAGGAAGCTTTGCAGTTGAATTTAAAAAACCCTGCACAACTCCAATTATTAAAACACATGACTTTAGGTGTTTGAAAAATGCAGCACTTTGGTTATGCACCGAACACAACGCAGCACCGTACACAGAATGTAAAGCCTATTTCCTGCAGTTTGACAGCATTTCCCAAGAGACTGGACTATCTACCAACTTCAATTCCTTCTCCTCCGATGAATACACATTTCTCAGTATCATCACATGCAAAGGCTTTAAAGGAGGCACTCTGGCATGTCTGACCACGGAGATGGGAGGCAAATGGACTGACTTCCCAGGAGAAGGAAATAAACCTTCTAGTGCTTCTTAGGCTATGTGTAAAGAAGTTAACCTCCATGTTAGGCAAAACTCTTTGATAAGTAATGACAAAAGGTGGAGAAAACCTGTCAGAATGACTTGTTGACATGGTAACATTCCTTAGAGCACTGAAGCTGTATCAAAACTTGGGGAATCAACTTCACAGGCCAGAGTGTTTCCAATGTTACAGAAGAATGAAAACAATTTTCCTCATCAAGGAAAAGACATGAAAGGGACTGTTTGGCAAGCTCAAAGAAGACTTTATCTGCATTTTTACCCCAATAATATTCCACTCGGAACCATGGCATTGAAAGTATCAATATCTGTGAAACCCCAAAGGCATTTCCAGAAGACAGACAATGCAAAATCGGTTCTGCGTGTCTGCTCTATATTAAAAGGCAAACGTCAGGTTCCAGATGAATACCTGAACCCTGATTAAAGCCAACTCAACTGTCTCCAAACAGTGATTTCTATCTGCTGTTTCTTATGTTTACCCATATATATTGGATAGAGGAATAATAATTAGCACTGACATCCTGAAGCAACAGAAGTCTCTGATTTTAGTACTCTTACCAACATGGACTACCCTAGCACACAGAATGAAAAACGAGCCTCAGACCCAAGAGCCAGTGTCCAAACAGAACTCCTTCCTGTGAAATACAGAAGACATCTAATGGTCCAATGCAGCTGATCTCACACCTCCTCTCCCCAATACTGAGCTAAAAAACTACTTAGACGAGTACAAAACCATTTCTAAGCTAAACTCCAATTTGCAGACTACACACCTCCAGGACAGGAGCTGGTCTCATGCTGGTGTGTATCTCCCCGGCCCAGACGGTGGATAAGAACAACAGAGAGTGGTGTGTACTTCCCTGTATAAACACAAAGAGCCTGAAAATGGCCAGGCAGCTGGAGCAAATAATATTGTCATACACTATATGTTGGAGCATGAAGGAAAGGTGTAAGCACCAGGGCCCTCATGGTTGATCAGATAATGTAGCACCAAAATTGCTCATAACCAGCTGATGAACATGAGAAATTCACAGCAGGGAGAGCACCACTTTGCTCCATGCAGCAGGATGCTAATCATACCTAGGAATCTAAGGTAAGCCTTGAAGGCCCAATACTGAATTCCTTACTGATTTTATCTGAATGTAACTCTACTGACTTAAGTGAGTTACTTTCTCTCAGTTGAAGAATCAGTCTCTCTGTGTCTTATACAGAAGATACTAACAAAAAAGAAAAACATCAGTGAGTATATGCATGGTAGGGGGCATGATGACACACATGATGCAGGCAGCTTTTTCTTGTCCACAACAGAGTCCATTTGCAGACATTAGCGTAGCCAGAAAAGTAGAGTCCACTGAAGCTCTTCATAGCTCTAATCTAAGAGGGTTGATGGCCCTTAACCAGATCAGTTTAATGAGCTTTCAGAATCTAAACCCTGGGAGAGACTAAACAATGCATGCCCCATGCTTTCAGTAAATACCACTTCCAATCTATACAAGCTGGGTCAGAAGCAAAGTAGCAGCACATAAGGAGTTTGAAATAGTGACAAAACTCCCTCAAAAGTACAGAGGCATCTCAGGGATATGCTGGAAGGGGCTCCAACGGTATCAAACAATGCCCAGATCAAGGCAGTACAGCAAGATTCCTGCAGTAGCTGTGCCGCAGCTCAAGCCAGGGAAGAACAGGGCTTCCAGCTTCTGCTTCAGACCATGTCACCAATGACAGCGGAAACATGAATAACTACCCGCCTGTTATTACTTTACCAACTCCCGCATATGTTAGCACAAAGTTAAGTGCAAAAGGTTACATGGAGATCTATAAAATGCAGCAAGATCTTGGGCTAACACTGACTAGTAGGAGAGGCATATCACTGCCACTGCACTGCTGAGCAGGGCTGACAGCAAGCCCTGTGGCTGAGCATCTCCAGTCTACTATGTTGTGGGTCTGTGCTGTGAGGTCAAAAGGATTTTCCAGAGACTTGGTGACCACTGATTTCATTTGAGTTTCATTATATAAAGCCACTTCCCAGAACCCAGCCATACAACAGCAATGCCTTTCTTCCTACATCATGGATAAAACATAAGAACATGGTATTTCAATAAAAAGTGGAAAGCACTTCTTAATCTGAAACAAATACATGTTTAAACAAGGACAGAGAAACCTAAGCAGAGACAAATACCAACTCAATAACATACGCAAATAATCATTGGTCCTGAGTTTACCTGTAACATGGGAAACAAGAAGGTAATGCCCTGTCCTAACACTGCCTTTGCATGTGTTAGTAAACTCTTTTAACATACGGGGGCTTTTATCTTCTACACTGCTCATCATTCAGAGCTTGCACTTTGTGGTGTGGAAGAAACACCACCAGATGAAGAGGTCTTTTTATTAAAAAACATCTTGTATTTTCAAATGAAGATCTTAAAGACTTGTAGACAATCCTGAAACACTTTGGAAAAATGTAACTGTGAAACGGTGGTTCTGGCCTTGAAGGACTCTGGTCTACACTTGTTTGTGACAGCTTAACTGAAGTACAGCACACCAAAAAAGGCTGTTGCTCACTGCAGGGACTGGTGTGATTTGATGATTTTTCTGACATGGGGTGGATGAAACCTACAAGAAGTAACTCTTGAGATAAACAAGCTACATCTATTTTAAACACCAGAAAGAAAAGGAGCAAAGACCTATCTACATGGGAAAGCTTTGTCGGTGTATGTTTTCCTGTTATAATTATGTTAGTATAACTCTAGAAAGGAATGCACACACGCCACTTTGCTTACATTGGATTAGTTTCTTCCGTTAAAAAGTCTTAGTCTTCAGACAGCCCGTACGCTTTTTTTCCTAAACAACTGCAAAACACTCTGGGTAGATACTGCAGCGAACAGCACTCCCACACTGGCTCCCAAATGGTCAAAACACTGTGCAATGCCTGTGAGAAGATACTGGGAAGCAAGCACCAGCAGTCCTTAACCACTACCTTGAAGCCATATTGTTTTAGGGAGCTGATGCTATTTCTGTGCTGCTGACAGCCTGTAAGGAGGAACTCTTGTGCACCAGGATTCTGGCTGGCACCATGAAGAAAAGGTAGTGGCTGCTGAACTGGAAGAGGCCTGCATCCAAGCTTGGTATTTCCGTGGATGTCATCTACCAAGAGGCGGGACTTCTAACAGTATCCAGAACAAATTGGTTTCTATTTTCTCTTGTGCTGTGAGGCTGGGTCTTTGGCCCCATCTTTGGTGCAGTTAGTGCCCAAGTCCCTGGTTTGATGCTGGCCATACAAAGCAGCTAACAGCTGCCAGAAGCCTCTTATTTTTTGAAAACCTCAATGCTTCAAAGCAGCAAGTGCAGCATTTGATTTCCTCCAGTAACACTTGGGCAGGAGGGATAAGGCAACAGAAGGGCAGTGGGAGGAAGGACAGCTCCACCAGAGCGGAGTCCCTGACCAACAAGCCAGCACACGTGGCAGCACCAGGAGCCAGGCGCCCTGCAACAGCAGCCTGCTGGGTATGGCTGTGAGCTCTCAGAAGCCATGTGCTAAGGGATAACCGTGAGGGACGGGGGAATTAATCTCACCCAACTCCAGCCCACTTGTCTATGCCAGCTGTCTGTGTACCAGTGTAGTTAG
>JAVJGJ010000060.1:42089081-42105079 GCA_035590215.1 Microhierax caerulescens | reverse complement strand
TTCTATATTTATAAATATAGACTTCTTTAACGTTAGCTTTACTTATATGTATACTATTAATATTAACTAATTTATTAATAAGTTATTATTTTATAATGCTTATAAGGTAAATATAAATATTATAATTAAGTTTAAGATTAATAACTTCTGGACATCCCTATCTCTGCTCACTAAAGAAAAATGTAGACTCCTGGTACTGAATACATGTGCAACTTTTACCTAGATAGTGTCGTGTCAGGTGCAATGAACTGCCCTTTGCTGCCAGACAATTACCGTCACAAAGGTAGCTGCAAAGTAATCCTCCTGTTTTCCTGAAATGTGCATTCCTGTCTTGCCAGGAACAATGCTGACCTGTATAGCCTGAATACACAAAGAAAAAAAATTTTCTGGCTTCAGTTACTACACTGACTCCTAATTCATGAGCCTGCTACCATCTCCTGTCTAAGGCTTAACAGCAAGGGCAGAGGAGACGTCCATGTGCAGAAATGCCCTGAAGGGAAGCCCAGGAAGGTCAGAGAGCTTGTGGCCGATTTCCTCAGTTTACATCTAGCAGTACTGGCCAGGACAAATAGATCCCTGAATTATATTCACCACTTTGGCAAGGATCAGCTCTCAGATAAACTTCCCAGTATAATTTTACTTGTTTAAAGGGGAGAGCAAATATCACCCTGGTCCACCTGACTGTAGGTGTGCGCCTGGTTTCATCTTGGGCTCCTCGGCACAGGCTTGCTGCTTATTGAATGTTTTGCTTGTAACAACATATTGGCCTTGGATTACGGATTCTGCTCTTGCCTAACTGATTAGTATGAAGTCACACAGTGAGAGGTATCTTTTTTCTGTGTAAGTCTTTGTACTGCATTGGGCTGGAGGAGTTGTACCAGCCTCTGCAAGTAGTTCCCATCTACTGACATAAGGACCAAATATACTGAGGTACACTTTTTTCCCCCCCCCATTGGTTTATCCATTTAAGGGTTGATGTAACAGCTATCTCTGTCATGTCTAAAAACCAATTAATCAGGATTTAAGGTGCATGGGACATGTTTTCCCTAAAAATTAAAACATTCTAAAAATTGCTATGCTTTCTACATGTCATAGCCACTTCTTAATTTCTCTCTTCTTGATCCCCTCTCTTTTACAAACGCAGCAAAACAGTCACTGTCTAAGCCCTCTCATCCTGGGGGTCCCTTAGTTAAAGGACTGTTCACAGGTCTTCTTACACATTGCTGGTTGTCCTTTTTGTCCACTCCAGAGTCCCACCTGCTCTTCTAACTGATGACTGCCCTATCGTTATCCCGGATCTGCCCTCTCCCACCTACACTGCCACCTTGCCAAAAGCTTTCTCAAGGATAAACTCCTTCTGTGACATTTCTAAAACCAGGTCCTTCCTCAAGTCCCCTTTGCCAAAACGGGGGCTTCGACAATTGCTTTTTTCCTTTCCCTGCATGGCTGGATCGTTTTTACATCTCTTCTCATCAATCTAACAAAGTGGAAGTTGTAAAGAAATGTCTTACATTTACTAGCCTTCTCAATGAAGTATATATGAAAAAGCCAACCAATACCTCAAGAGGAAGAAACGTCAAATATCCTGAGGGAATTGAGGAAAACCGAGCTACAGCATATCTGCAGACTAGATCATTAAGGTAACAGGCACTGAGTAGGTGCAGGGAGCTGCAAGCCCTTCAAACTCCTGGTCAGCTGTCCACAATTCCCCAGATGTACTGCACCTATCCCAAGAAACACAGGGGGATGCAGACTCCTAGAAGGCCAGACTATATCATATCCACCCTTTCGCTACTCAACATGAAGGGAGCTGAGAGCACTACGAGTTTGTAAGGAAATAACAAGTGTTTCCCCTTTCACAACAGGCAGTGACAGGGCACATGACAGTGACTGAGAGGGGGACCCTCTGGAAGATGCCTTGAGCCACAAAGACAGGTCCATTTAGAAAACACCACCATGCTTTGTGGCTCAGAGTATCTGATCAGTGAGGAGGAAAGCCCCCCTTCTGTTCAGTGTCAACTTCCAGTTCTGACCAGATCCTTTCCCAAAGGAAAAGGAACATCCTGTGTCTTCAGGACATACACTTCTTTGAGAGGTGAATAGCTGCAAAGATTTAAGAGTACTTCATTTGCACTTGCTGACCATCTTCCAATCCACTTTTTGGTGGGCAATGACTCTGCAAAAGTATGTTGAAATCCTGTGCTCTACTACATAAGGTATGTTCTGCACGTAAGATTTTCAAAGTTACTAACAGGGTAAGTGAAACCACAGGCTAAACTATTCTTAATTACGTTGTAATCGAAGCATTAAAAACTACCCAGTCAGAAGAACGCTGAGTTCATACCATACCAGTTGTAGGATCTGAACTCTGCTGTGTAGGTGGAGTAGAAAGTTATGGAAAGAGTAAATTCTTGGCTAATTTTCATGGAGAGAAACATTGCTAAACTCAACAAGCTAGACAGCTCTCAGCATGACCCATCATGGTTTGTATAAAACATCTTTGATTTAGTAGACATGCTATTTCCTTTTTGTCTGATCTATTTAATGACCTTTTTCCAGGCTTCGGGAATCTGGGTAGTCATTTTCTTTCTGACAGACTGAAAAGGGTCTAGCAAAGTCAGGGCCAACAGAAGACGTTCAGAGACAGAGCATTTCCAAAATGAAGAATATATCCACAGGTCTGGGAACGCTAAATACTTCAAGGGCAATTAGTAGATTTCTGAGACATGCAGTCATGTCTTTCAGTCAAAACTTTACTAATCTACTTCCTAGTAGATGAAAAGAGTTAGCTTGTGTTTGCAAGAATAAAAAAACAACAACCCACAGAGATGGGTTGTTAAATGTTAAGATGAAATTTTTCAACTAGCTAAAATGCAGGCAAAAGAATGCTCATAGGAAATTCAGACTTCTCTTACTGATGTAAATTGTGTTTACACAAACTTTTTCAAATACACGGAGCTTCACACGTACCAAAGATTCTTCCAGCATCCCTGGACTATTCAATGGGGGTTTCATTTTACTGCCAGGGAAGATGAAGCAGAACCTGAGTGAACTGACCAAAGCAACGACCAGTTTCAGCAGCAGGCTCCAGCTCAGGAGCATTTCTCCCAAGCTGTCATACAGCAGTTCTCATTTGGAGATCTTTCCATTTTTACAAAGGCAGCGCTCATCACCACTCCATTTTACAGACAGTGAAAACAAGAGACAAAATCCTAGGACTCCCCAAGAGACAGCCTGTGGACAGAGGTGGAAAACCTCATCTTTTGTGCCTGTCTGAACCAAGAACTTCCCAGTTCCTGGATCCATCCCAAATCGCCAGACACTCACAATGCAACAGCTGAACAATGTTTGTTGAGGCATTTAAGTACAGAGAAAGGAAACAGATACTGAAGCAAAGTGCGGTGAAAATGTTTGTAGAACTATGACCAGCACTTTGCACATGAGTATGAGCATTTTATGTTATCCCAAAAATGTAGAATGTGATCCTAAATAACGCTAGGATTTGCAAAGATACATAACACAGACACATAGCTCAAGCCTTACATGAGATTTCCTCATGTGTCTGGAAGCTCAAATCCTCCTTGTCCATTTGTTTTGGTTTATTGTGATTACTAGGGATTGCTTTTTTGGCCTGTGTGCCCATGCACGATTTCATGTAATTGTAACTGTGCCACCAGCACCACACAGGTATCCAGATGAGCTCAGTTCTATAGAGCCTCTCAAACACAAGGATCTGCACGTCAGCACTCACAGCACTTCAGAAACAAGTAGTACACGTGCTGTACAAACACATCAGTTCTCTGGGGTGGGGAGGCTGCTCTTCCCAATTTGAACTCCTGTTTGGAGGAAATGAGATTATGCAAACACAAGACTTCAGAGACCATGGATTTGCCCTGACAAGAACATCCTAGCTTTTCTTCCTCTTCCCTGAGGCCTGCGCTGGTGCTATTTGTTAGCACAAACCCAAGTGCCACGTGTTAAGCAGCAAAGCAGAGTACATACAGCTTTTCTGGGTAATTTCTTCACATTACTAGAGACATGGGCAACAGAAGACGTTAGACTACTGTGGACAGGGTGCTGTAAAATTCAACACTGTGCTAAAATGGAGTGATGTACCTTCTGTCTCATGGGGAATAGCCTTCAAAACCTGACCTCAGCAGCTTCTCTCTGAGTTGCAGTGTGGAGGAGGGTACTGCTGCTGCTTCCCAGTGCTGCTGAATTCAGCTCGACCAGAAGAGGAAAACGCTTGGGAAGGAATGCTGCATATGCCAAACAAGGACATGTTAGCGCCCTACCAGGACACCACCCTGGGCAGTACCGGCATTTGATTTGTTCCAGTAAGTCTGACTATTAGTCACATGTATGCACAGACCGCAGCAGCCGAATGCTGTAGTTAGACATACGAGACTTGTACAGGCAATTCCAGAAAATCATTCATCCAGTGCCAAAATACAACCTGCTGCCAGTCACAGAGGGAGATTCTCACTCCATGAGTAGGGGCAATATTTTGTTTCCAAAAATGTACCAGGAGTCAGTGATGACACAGGACCTGAAAGCAGGCAGGAACACAGCACAGCTCAGCCTGACAACGCACTTGTCCTTGGGAAACCCTTGGTTTAGCGGAACAGAGGAGGAAGTGCCCTGAGCACTCCTTGCAACATCTCCACAGGAAGAGGAATCGATTGTACCGCTGAACTGGGAAAGCGGGAAAAAAAATAAATGTGTTCAGAACTAGAGAAACACAGCAGGTGCCAGTATTTTCCAGTCTTCAGGCATGTTAACATCAACATTTCAAGCTTCTCCATCAAGGGTTTAATAATAAGTCTCTTCAGGTTCCTTAGGAATCGTCTGCACAGCGCAGTACAAAGGCAGGAAACTGTCAGGAGATTCAGTGCTTTACTAGAAGGGGAAGCAGAGAACATTCCAAGTTTCTTGTGAAAAAAAAATGATTGCACATTGGGTAATGCTGTAAAGGACACAGCTGCAACCCTGACAGTGGCTAAGGTATCATGGCTTTTGAAACTGCCAGGGAGCCACAACCAAGGCAACAGGGTACCAGCAAAGAGCACACAGCAGTACTTGATTTTGCAGACCACTTTCATACCAATACACCAAGGAGGGAGGCACCCTGTGTACTTCATTCATCTGACAGCAACAGTTCAGGCTTCCAGGTAGGAACAGTTACAAACAGAGATGACACAGTTTAACAGGACTCATTTTCTGCTGCTCCTAAATGAGAGAGTGAGGACGTCATCTTGGGTTCAGAGCACTTAATGCAGTCATTACTGGACTTCTGGGGCCTGTAGAACTAAAGTCTTTCATTTCCTTCTGTTAGCCCTGTTTAGAGCACAAGGATATGGGCTTTAACTCCAACAGACTCATGGAAGGTAAACATTAGCTCTGTGGCTGAGCAATGAGGAAACCACAAAACCAGAAAGGCCCCTTCCTTCCCAACAAGCCCTCCTCATCCACCCGCATTTTTCTGGTGTGAGGCTGGGGAAGAAGGCAAGCATGCCCCCCAGCCCAGGAGAGAACAGGACACCTGTGACACTCAGACATACTTGACCCTAAGCTATCCATGACAGTACAGCAATTAGTGTGAGGATGTGCCACTGGAACAGCTAGCGGGAAACCAGTGCAACCACCTCACTGGAGGAGCCAGGGGCTTGATCCTCCTGTGGCGTCAGGACTGAATCCTACTGCAAAGAATGCAACCTCATGGCCACATGAGGCAAGTGCTTTTGAAATGGGATGCAAAGGTTAAAAATGAAATTAAAATCCTTAAGTATTTTTTCAGGAAAGCTGAAGTAAAATGAGTACAGGGCTGTGCGGAAGTGATCATAACCTGTAATAAATTAAAATCCTTTAAAAATCATAAGTTGGTTCTTAGAAATGTGAAGAAGGCAAACAATGTGGGATCCTGAGGAGGATGGCACTGCTGCAGCTTCTGCTAGCTAAAACAAAACAGAAAACACGTCTAAGCCAGGGCATACGCAGGGCACGCAGATGGTATCTCAGCATTTTTTGAAACTGTAACTCTTCTACACTATGTGCTTTATTCAGTTCTTATTCTTCCCCTGTGAGGCTGAGCTACATGCTTATTTGAATTTGCTTTTAAATCTGCACGATGACCCCTGCTCTGTATACCATGAAGCAGTAATTATGTTCATTTTGGCAACGGTTACTGGTCTGTTACTGAAATGAATACCCTGTCCTCAATGCCGTTTTCTTAAGTCTGCCTGAGCAGAGAATATTTTATAAATACATCCCTGTCATCTAGCCAATACGCTCATGTTATTTTCCGTAATATTGGTGTACTTTTACAGCTCTTCCCCTATAAATACTTTGCAAGTCCATCTCAGACAAGAAGAAATTAATTTTCTGTATGAAAGGCAAATAGTAGGTTAGATGTTCATGTAGCACAGTGAAAAATGAAGCACTGCAAACACATTATTGCCAACTGGGCAATTATAATTTCTTTACTTGAAAGAGTCTGAGTGTCAGGTATGAATGAAGTTACCACCCTTTCCTCTCCCCTTTCGGTTTATGCTACTAAGCAAGAAATCCCAGAGAAGTCTCAGAATCCACATTTCTAAGAACCAACTTATGATTTTTAAAGGATTTTAATTTATTACAGGTTATGATCACTTCCGCACAGCCCTGTACTCATTTTACTTCAGCTTTCCTGAAAAAATACTTAAGGATTTTAATTTCATTTTTAACCTTTGCATCCCATTTCAAAAGCACTTACATTCTGCAGCATGAGTCTAGCAATTATGTTGTGCCTTACATAAAGTTGCCAAAATCCAGGCTTAAAACACATTCAGCCAAATTTCAGAGCACTTCTTCAGGAGAACACAGCCCAGGAATGGTTCTAAAGCCACCCTCAGCACCAAATGGGGTCCTCACAGGCAGCATACCACCTCAGCCAGCAGGTACAACCTGCAGGCACCAGCACCAAGCCCTTTAAAATAACTTCACATGCATTACATTCCAGATACTCATCAGAGAAGCCTAGAAAGATGTCAGCTGGCTTTTTATTTCAATACCCATCTGACTACAGTACGACCAATAGGAGGAATGAGAGGGGATGGGACTAAACACAATGTGCACCAGCTCATGGGTTTCTAGTTTTCCTTATGCCCTTAGGCTTATCCTAGTCCACAAGAGATGAGTGGTCTAAGAGACCAAAAAGATTCATCTAACTGGGATCAGGAAAGTGTTTTTCTTCCCCAGGATGAGGCTCATCCTTTGTATTCCAGGCGTGCAGAGCCCTGTAATGTTTCCAAAGGATGGAAAATAAGATGTATATTTGTAGTGATGGGGTACGTGTTCACACTCTCCCATAGAAACTGTTCCCTCGTATTCACTTTGTTTCTCTGTATTTTATTTTTCCTTCAGTTTCCCCACTTACTTTTTCCTTGATCTTTGCCAGGCAAACCTTCAGCATCCCTTGCTCATTTATTTTGCTTTTCTTTTTTTTCCAGCATCAGGATGACACCTGATCATAACAGGACAAACCAGCAGAGACGAAGGCTAGTGGCACATGTCTAAGGAAGAGTATAAAACCACAGAAAACTTACAATGACATTGTCCATGTCATATCCCAATGCAGCAGCCATTTAGGAACTTCTTCAGGGAAGTAAAGGGTTTATCCATTCTCAATAGGTTTTTCTGTCATCAGTCTCATTGCTTTTTCAAACCCACACAAATTGGCATTCACAACATCCTGTGGCACCAACTCTCCTTGTTTAGCTATGCAGTATAGGATAGTGAAAATGTTTTGTTTTTTTTTTAAGCTTACCACCTACTGCTTTCATATTTACCAGAAGAAACAACACACTGCTGTTCCCATTCGTCATCAGCATGCTGCTCCTGATTCACAGAGGCCTCCATTGTGCTCCTCTCTCAGCTGCTTCAAGAAGTTTTGAGTTCCACATTTCAGTTTGATCAAATTCTTTGCCAGTGAAGCTACTATACAGAAAAGAGATAGTCTAGCCACTGTAGTGAAACAGATCAGTAACACAGTGCAAGTTTCTGTCAAAAAAAATCTTTGATTTTGCCTGCAAAGACTTATGCTGAGTCTTTACTAGTAGAGACTCTAAACAGCACAGACAACCAGATAATCTTGTATTCATTGCACAAGACTTGGAGGGAAAACAAAGAAAGAAAAAAAAAAAATCACATTTCCCTAAGCTTCATTTGGGACTTCAGGTTACTTAGGTTGTGTTTCAATGTACCACATTATTACATAGCCCTTGTAAAGCTACAGCAGTAACATACTGAAAGAAAAATCAGATTCTTGGTTGGAAGAAGTTGAAGATACACAAGAGAATACAATGCTTGTAGATGCAGGTCAGGTTTTGAACACAGTCTCCTACAAAAAGTCCCTACCTCTCATATTGAAGTGCACTAAACCAATAAGCCTAGTTACTAAGAACTAGAAACTGCTCTAAAAAGACCATGAAATACTTAAAAGTTAGCTCTTCATTTAGATTTTCTTAGTTCAGAAGAGAACCCATTTCAGCAGTTGTAATGAAGATTAGAAGCTGTGCTTACGCAGTTACAGAGCAGATACAGTTAAACATGTATCATATTCCTTTTGTGTGATTTAGAAAACCAACCAGAGGCCATCAAAGAGATATTCTGTAGTCCCTATGTAGTTAACTCAGGTTGTAAATCCTCCCACCCTTGCATTCAGAAGGAGGGAGAAGATTCCTGTTACACAAAAGCACTGCAGGCCTGGCCCAGAATTTGGTAGTGCCGGTCAGACCGACTTTCATCCACAATTGTGTCTAGATGTGAATTTTCAAAGACTAGTATGCAGGTAGGCAGGGAACAACGTTCAAGCACGATACCTGCAGGGAATCAGTTTGCTTAACACTCCCCACTGCCCAGATACACCACATACACCCCCACCCTTCCAAACCCCCCCTTGCCTCATTTAAAATAAAAAAATGCCATACTATGCATGTTCTGCTCATCAATTCCAATAAAGAACATCGGCAATAACATAGCTGGAAATAAGCTTTAACTTTAGGTCAACTTTAAATCAAGAATCAGATTTTGTAGCTGGATTGGGTTGAATTTTTTTTGTATTCATTCTACAGCAGTAGATGTGTCCAGTTGGGGCCTCAAGTTGAAGAATCAGAAAGCTGCTCAGATGTTGGGTTTGAATCCTAGAGAAACTCCATACAATGCTCTCACTCCCCCCTCCCAGAGATGATGTACTCAACTCATCACGCAGGCAGCCCCAGCTCGCTGCAGCATGAAAGGAACCAGATCTGTGTAACTCCCTTCCATCGCCCATCATCTTCCTTTTACCTTGAAAAGGAGCTGTACATGCAGAGGCTGCTATGATTCTGAGCTAACAGATGCTCAGCAATAAAAGCTACCCATTAATGGGAAAATGATACTGCCTGGAAGAAAAGTATGTTTCTCCTGCATCATGCAATGCTCATAGCTAAATGCAACCATGACACAGAAATAACCTGCCCCCAGCAAGGCGCCACACAGCACGCTCTGCACAGTGAGCACAGAAGGCTACTGCTGCTTTAGGCTTCGCTTGCTACAGCCAAGCATAGTATTTCAGGATGCTGCAAGACTGAAAATCAAAGCAAACAGATGTCTCCAATCTCAGTAATATCACTTGAATTAGTAGTTACATCAGAGGTGCTGGTTCTCAGTGGAGTTGTCTGCAGGATGACAGTGAGAATTTGGCCAATGTGCATTTTCCCCCTGTGGAAAACCCTTTAGTAAGGCTACCATCAAAGGTCAGCACTGGCAAAAGGCAACTCAGGAAGCCTTGTGACAAACAGCAGACCCATCCCAATATTATCTTATCCAGCCATCAGCTAGAGATGTCTCAAATAGTAAATGCAATATAAAAATAACAAATAAACCCTATTTTAGGAACAGCAGTTCTCTGGCCAACTCAGCCTACCAGAGTTTATCTGCAACCCTCCACAGACACACATATTAAGCTTAATTAAAAAAACAAATACACAATCTGGTTTATTTGAATAACATTTGGTGACATATCATCAGCCCATGGACTTTTCCTCCCCTACATCAAACTTTGGCTTTAGCATATGTAATACTTGATTTTGTGCAGACAAGTCTTCCTACAGGATAAGGATCATTACATTAAATTATCATTAATTTTAATTACCATGCTATCTCAACTCTAGATATGTTGCCCAGCCCTAAGGATATGTTTTGTTTCAAAGTACAAAGCAGTGTCTCTCTTGTGGACTGTTTTTAAAAGCCATGGCATTTATTTAACCCTAATGACAATCAGTATAAAGGAGAAAGCTAAGTCGCACCACTGAAATAGTAAACACCAAGTTCCCAGCGATATTAATCTTTCTCTGACCCCTTCTTCCAAGAGGCTGCTCTTTGCAATCCGATCAAACTTGAAAGCACACAAGTACTTTTCGCTGCTGGTGAAGCAGAAAAGAGTGAGTTACGGTGGACAGTGAGCCTAAGAAAAGCATTTCATTGTGCAAATTTCCTCACACTTGATCCCCATAGCTCTTTTTATTAAACATGGTTTATATTGCTTGAATGACAATCTGTACCGAATTTCCATAACACCTCTTCTGTCAACAGTCAACAAAGCCCAGCACTGACACTGGCCTTAATTTATCACTGAAAATCAGAAGATGGAGGAAGACAGGTAGCCAGGGGTCCCACCAGGTCTCGCACCCCTTACATCATACAAAACACCTGAGTTTTTTACTTGGCTTGAGGCAAATTGAACAGAGAAGGGCTCTAGAGACAAGAACGCGACATTACAAATTTGGAGATGTTGACAGATGAGGATGGGGGGAAAAAACCCCACTGCTTTAGATTTTGGCTACTTTGGGGGACTTTGGGATCTGAAGCCTAAGTAGTATCTCTCCTCATTTTTCTTGCTTGCCAGAAGTACTCTGCATTGGTAATAAGACAAACGTCACTGTCTGACTGACTAAAAATTAAAAGACTAGGCATTAGACCTTGTGCATAATACAGTTCAACCAAGTAAGTACACATTTACTGCTGGTATGGAAAGCCACATGCAGGTTGGGTAGTTAACTCAGAATATAGTCTTAACCAGATGGCCTGAACACAGAAATCCGTGGCAGGCTTGGGTTAAATCGGGACCTCACTTTCACTCCAGCTACTTCATAAACTTCCTGTTAAGATGCAAACTAAAACTAATCCTAAAATTTTATTAAACACTATAAGTTTGTCAAGATTTGTGCTACAATCTTCCTGATCCTTCTATAAACACATTTCTTTATTGACAAGAGTGACTGAGAAAGTTATGTGGTACCCTGGAACTGCACAGCCTTGGACCACATCCCATGCAGACAGGTGACTGCAGCAGTGGGACACACTGGGATGGGGCACAGGGGATGGTCAGTTTGAATACCTCACGTGTGTACAGCCACACCATGCAGCATGTATGTTGCTCAAGCAGCCAGTGTTCACAAGAGCCTAGAGAAGCAATCTCAGTGTCACATGGCAAATACTGAGCAGGTCAGAACTCCTCCCCTGTGGGGGCCTTGGCATAACCAAGAGTTAATAAAATGGAAAGGGAGAGATGGGCACACATTTCCAGACACTTAGAAGAAAGTGTCTGTCAAGCTCCACACACAGATTTAGCATCCTGGTAAAGCATCTGCATTCAGGTATTGGAACACTGTGTCTGATTTTTTTCTCTAAGAATAAGCACTCTCCAGCAGAATTCATGCTCTAGTCTTGTACATGTGTACAACCTAGAATCAGGTGGCCTCAGGTCCTCTTATAAATAACCTTGCTTGATGCTTGCATCCATTGAACTAGAGCAGATGTTCTCTAATCATGTTTTTCTCACTAGAGTGAGAAGAGAGCCACAGTATGAGAAGAGCTGCTTCCAGCACTGGTGACACCTGAAACTGAGGATAAACAATCAAAACCTGTTTTATTTGGTCTTAGTATCCTCTTTCAGCATGTTATTTGATACAGACAGAGAAAACAGATGATTTAAAAAAAAAAACCAAACCAAAACACTAAACCAAACAAACAACAGTCTTTTTCACTGTTTGCTCTCCTAAGAGTCTTAACTGCCACATTCATGCCCTGACATCAAAATTCTGATGATTGAGAATCTGTCCTCTTACTACTTTGTAATAACTGGCATTAAGTTCAATCAAATAATCTGTTGAATAATTAGGTTTTAAGTAGCTTCACAAATACCCCAAATTGCTTAAATTTTAATTACTGACTTCTTTTACAATATCCATTTCAAAAACCAGTACAAGGACTAGCAATTTATTCTCATGATTATTAATGCAACCCCATTACACAGCCTGAATTTCCTATTCTTCTGAATCTGTCTACTCTCACTCATGCTCCTTTTTAAGAGAAACAGATGAGTATTCTGTCAGAAAAGATCCCTGCTCAATCTTACATTCATAGATCATGTAGCCGGAACGAGAAACGGAAGGCAAAGAAATGACAGAACAACAAAAGGTCAGAAAACTGAAAATCTTCCTCATCATTCTACATCAAAAGGCAGTGAACTCACAGATCTGACCCACAAATGTTAGTTAGAATCAAATCATCTGAATGAGAACTGCTGGAGGTAAACCATGATGCCCTGAGTAATTCCATTCATCTTCCATTTACCTTCTGTAAAACAACATGCTACCCCTACTGCACCCAGACCAGAGGTAACGCAATGCAGAGCTACACACCACAACAGTGACCTCATGTACAGCACAGAAATGAGATCTGAGCGCCCCAAGAAAACAGCATATTTTTAAAACAAACACTGAAATCCTTCTGCTTCTTAAAATCAATACATGTTCCTTCCCACTCCAGTGCCCTAGCATAATGAGGGCTCTGCAGGGATCCCAGGGAGCAGGCAGGCTGGCCTTTCTGGGGACAGAAGGAGCTGGGCACCAAAAGCCCCACCACCCTTCACGGGAGACAGGTCTCATCCCTCCCGAGCTGTCTGAGCATTCCTGCCTTGCAGTTCTGTGAACTGTAATTTTCTTCACTCTTGACATTTATTTTAAGGTCTGAATTAGGTTCTACAGAGTCTGGCTGTTAGTAATAGTTCTATTAAGCTGCAGTTTTGTTCCTTTGCAGAAACAAAATGCACAGCAATTCCTGGTACGATGATTTTACAATCTTATTTCTCAACTCAAAGCAGGGTGTGCAGGAATAAACTAAGACACATGAAAGTAATCAACAGGGCTGAGGGATTGGTAGACCAGGCACTGATGACATCCATCACTTGACAGAAGAACCTAAGGCAAAACTGGGATACATTCAAGTAGGGATTGCTCATTTTTGAGTATTGAGCCAAAACATTCTCTTCCTAATTAAAATCAATGCTGAGAACCCAGTAAGACTTTCTGGCATATGCTTGCCACTCACACCCTTTCAGAGCTCTGCTGCACCACTCAGTCCCATCTCACTTGACTTCAGTTTGCTTAGTACAAGCTTGCACCTACACTAATCTCTACATTTATGCTTTGCTATAGTAGTAACTGCAAGTTATATGTGATATCCTAGGAGTTATTGTTCATAACTGCCCACTGTCCAGATAACTCCCTTCTCCAGCAATCTTTTTAAAAAAAAAAAAAAGTTCAAATGCACTTGGACTTTTCTGTGACCAGAATATTTCAGTCTAGAAATAAATTGTGGGTTGTTTTTTAGTTTGGTCAAGATACCTGGGTTCAGGAGACTGACTACAGCACAGGTCTTGCCAGCCTGATGAATTCTCCTCACATACCAACAGTTTGTCTACACTTTTTTCCCTCGTGGTTACAAAATACACCTTCTCCCAATAACTGCAACATAACAACCAGGACTTTCAAACCACTCAGCATTTAAGTTTCATAGTCTCAAGCTTTTCTACAAAATGGCTGTGAAATCCAAACTGTAACGAACTCAAGCATTCAACTCTATGCTTATGCTCATAGCACAATGACAGTCTATTAAGATATTTAGCTTAAACCTTTTAAGGTATGCAACTATAAAGGTGCAGTACCAACCCTTTCACAGCTGATCGAAGAATTAAGGAGAATTTTCCTTAGCACTCTTCCAATTTGTCCAGATATTGGAGAAATGACAAAGTAAGCCATGAAATTATTGAATAAAGCAGGATCTAAAAAGGTCTAGGAACTCTCATTCTAATTTGTGTCTTTATACTCAATTTTTATTTGCTCTGAGCAAATCCCTTATGAACTGCATATCAAGACATTTCTATAATGATCGAGTGAACAAATACTGTTTATGGCAAGATTTATGTAACTACATACACATGGGAAGATCAGCACAATATTTTCAGAATCAGATACTGCAGACTTCAAAATAATGACAAAACCTGAATGTTTAAAGAAACCAGGTCATAGCTCAGAGTTCAGCTTTCACTAAATTCTGTTCAAAGAGCTTCCTCTGTACATGTTTACAAGTAAAAGCTATATAGATACTGTAGAAGCCTTACTTTCCCCTAGCATTGTAGGATCACTTATATTACAGTGGCATTAGAAGGTATTTTAAGCACTGTGCAAAACAGTGGTAAGAGGTAACATCTCTCTAGGAGAAGTTACAAACCAAACAAACCAGAGTAATGAAGGACAGAGGCGTGAAATGAAGAAACAAGGGGGTGCAGAGATTAAGACCTACCCAAGCACCAACAGAAAGGCTTGAACAGGATCAAGCCTTTCAGGCCCCCGCACAGTGGGGTTCTTCTACAGGTTTGTCTTGTACAACTTCAAAACTCTCTCTATACCTTCCTGGTTGACATGGTCCCTTCCTCTAATGGAGATAATGATGGTGCAGTTCCTAGATTAACATTATGTGTCCCACAGCCACTAAAAACACTTCTTTAGAAGTTGCAGTATGCGGTGTAAACAGTGGAAAAAAATCACACCACCAGAGCACAAACCAGAAAATGTTTTGAAAAAATCAGTTCTTTTCTTAAAGTGAAAAAAGAGAAGAGGAAGCCTTCTTGCATTTAGCTTTCAAAGAAAACAAACTTCCCTATAAGCCTGAATAAACATTCAGTGCCTGTGGATCTATCTCTACAAAAGGAAAAATTAATTTTCCTATAAAGGCTAACCAAGTATGGCAAGTTATTAAAATATTTTCTCTTGGAAAAAATAATATGAAAAATAAAGACTGCATGAAAGCACAGAGGGAAAATGGATCAAAACCAGCTGCATATGATGAGACACATTAAATTCAATAAGAAATACATTTGCTTTACTCCTCAGTTCCAGGCAGGCTTTTACTTTCACTGCAACTAAACACCAATGACTTATATGGATAAAAATATACATAAATTTGGGTATATTTCTATCTAGGAGATAAATATTTTTTAAAGATTCTTTCCTATTCCTAAGACAGGAGGAAAAAAAAATGTGATTGTAGGATTAGATAGGGAAAGTAGGACTGTTTTTTTTCCCCTACAGATAAAATTCTTGCGATAAATCAGAGATATAAACAGAGGAGATAAGACAAGTACTGCCAGCTTCAGAGAAGTGTGTGCATGTCTAGATGTGATTCTTATCCAGTAAATGCCTATTATTCTTTGAATCTCAGCTCTGTCTCAATATGAGCTGGTTTTGTTTGCATCAACATTCAGTCTCCAACAAAAGGAGAAACGGCTAATGTAGACAGAAACCTGTGTTTTTAAAGGAGGTTGTACTTCTTTTTGTGGGTAAACCTGACTATGAATCAATCTGGACTTTAAATTAGAAGGGATTTTCAACCAAAGTATCCAGACTCTTGAGCCACCTGCCAGCTGGAAGACAGGGACAGGGAGCAGATTGAAGCCCCTGTAGTTCAAGGGGAAATGGCCAGCAACCTGCTACACCACTTAGAAACACACAAGACTATGGGGCCGGATGGGATCCAGCCAAGGGTGCTGAGGCAGCTGGCGGAAGCTCTCACCAGGACACTGTCAATCATTTACCAGCAGCCCTGGCTAACCGGGGAGGTCCCTGCAGATGGGGGGT
>JAVJGJ010000060.1:42060982-42088168 GCA_035590215.1 Microhierax caerulescens | reverse complement strand
CACTGAGGTGCTGGAGCGTGTCCAGGGAAGGGCAATGAGGCTGCTGAAGGGTCTGGAGCACAAGTCCCATGAGGAGCGGCTGAGGGAACTGGGGATGTTTCGCCTGGAGAAAAGGAGGCTCAGGGGAGACCTTATCATGCTCTACAGCTCCCTGCAAGGAGGTTGCAGTGAGGTGGGTGTTGGTGTCTTCTCCCAAGTAACAATGGATAGGACAAGAGGAAAGAGCCTCAAGTTGCACCAAGAGAAGTTTAGATTGGCTATTAGGAAAAAATTCTTCACTGAAAGGGTGGTCAAGCACTGGAAGAGGCTTCCCAGGGTAGCGGCTGACTCACCATCCCTGAAAGTATTTAAAAGATGTGTAGATGGGGCCCTTAGGGATATGGTTTAGTGGTGGACTTGGCAGTGTTAGGTTAATGATTGGACTGGATGATCTTAAGGGTCTTTGCCAACCCAATGTTTCTAGAAGGTGAGAAGGGGGGGGGGGATAACCTGACTCCTCTTCCCACTGGCTCACCCTGGGTTCCTGAAACGGGCTGGATGATAAAGTGCTTACAACAGGCAGGCTGTGACTCGATAAGCCTGGCTACATTCTGTGTGTTGATAAGACTGGATACTGAACTAACACAAAAGTCCAATTTCCTTTCAGAACGAATAAAGAAAAAGGATGGTTTGGTGTGTGTAACCAGTCTGTCTGTCTGTCTCTTTTTTGTGTCCTGGGGGAGGGAGGCAGCCTCACAGGCACATGTGTACCGCTTGTTAAAGCTGCTTCAGCTACTCCCTATCTTCCCTCAGCAATAGCGGCGGTACTACTGCTGCATCTGGTGCATGAAGCCAGTCCCAGGCAGACAAACCTTCACAAACCAACCACCAACACCTGCCTCCAGAGAGCACCGTATGCATGTGTTTGGCATAGGTATTGCTATAGTTTCAGCTCCCCTGTGCCATAAACAATTTTAAAAGCTTTTCTAACCACTTAGATAATGGCACTAGTTACACATCTTCCGCCTGTTCACAAAGAAATCGTCCTAATTCACAACAGAGTCTTTGAAAATAATCACTCTAAGGAGTAAGTCAAGAGGGAAGAGGCAAAGTGTTGCACGATCTTGGCTCAGGACAGGTGTGCGCTTGCAAAGAGCTGCATCCGTGGAACAGTTCCTGCCTGCCAGAAGCTCAATTACCATCTGGAAGGGTAACCCTGCCCCAACACCTGCACGGATGTAGTTACCCAGACTATAAACGCACTTTCTTCTGGTGCAGTTCATCCCTGCGCCCACGCAGGAAGTTGTGTAAGAGCACCCACATCAGAGCTGTCATGTACTGGAAGGAATGAAAAGCAACACACCTAATGCAGACAAACCCTTAGACCCTCCTGTAACGCCAGCCCCCCACCAGTACGAGCACAGTTTATGTTTTACTTTTGCATATAACTAGTTTACAGCTACAGTCCTTAATGATAAGCTCAAAACAAATGGACAAGCCAAACTGCCTGCAACAGGGATTGCACTTTCATCACAGGTATGAAGCAAGATGCTTTTCAGTGAAGTGTAAAGCAAAACTCCTTTACTCTCACCTCATACAGGTGTCCAAAACAACAAGTCACCTCTCTCCCAGGGACTCTTGGACCAGCAAGCTATGGAGTAAGAGTGGGAGAGAAAGGAGAGAAAAAGAGGAGGTATTTTCCTCTCTTCTCCAAAATCTGAAATCTCAAAAATGCTGCTCCCCTTACCACCCATTTTAGGTTCATTACAAATGATTGTTTATTCAGCAAAAATAGAAGAGATCAGAAAAGATCCATTCTAACACTATTTTCTCTCAGAATACTGAAACCCAAAAGCAATTACAATCAGCTGTAGTGTCGAGGACAGTTACTTTCCCATAGCACAGGACCTTGAGGGGAAGCATCATGCTTACAAAATTGCCTGTATTTCATACACAGATCGAAATGCGAAGGCAAACATTTTGGGGCAGTGTTGGAAGACACAACACTCAGAATGACAACAAAACGCAGCAAATGTAGAACTCTGTATTTCCCTAGGTACTTCTGCTATCTAGGTAAACACATCTGAAGATTTAGCAGTTTAACTAACTGGCAGCCTAACAACTGATTAGAAAACTCCGTGTCAAAATTCATGATAACTGCAATAAAATGTCAGCATCAATTTTATCCCCATAACTCACACCAGACTGCAGGTTGCAAAGGCAGCAAGAACCAACCAAACAAAAACCTATCTGCAATCTGGCATACCTGTATAACCACCCAGAATGGATCTATGGAATGCTGAAGAATTTATGGTAGAATTAATTTCCCTGCAGCAAAATACAAGGAAAGTGCCTTTTAACTGGCTCGCTTTCTTGGTGGAAGTACCCCAGCTGAACTGCACCTGTCTTCCTGCCAAAACTAGCAGGGTTTTTACAAAATATTTTCTTAAATAGGAACTAAAATACTGTCCCCAAGAGCAACCACGGCATCAGCAAATTACACAGTACAAGAAATCAGTTGGTGTGATACACCTCTCCCCTTCTAGAAAACCAAGACTAATTGCTCAATATTGAAGTAACTGCAGTTTATCTCTTAGCAAATGCTTGTGAGGATTCCCAAATCAGCAATTAGCATCTGTCCCATTGTGCTTCTCTGCCTAATATCTTATGCAAATGATACAATTTATAGCTTTAGATTTAATGTGTGGTTGCCTAACGCCGCAAGACAAGAGGAGTCTGCTGATTCAGGAATGTATCACTCAACTGCCTCACCCTTGTGAAGCAAGTGACAAACTCATTCCATAGATTTCTCCACCAGGGAAGAAATACTTGCTCCTGCTGCGCCACAGCCACATGAACAGGTGCAGCCAGCCCACAGCCCCTCTCTCGGCATCCTGAAAAAGCAGAATGAAGCCAGCTTCAGCGCAGAAGTCATGTAGCTGGAGTAACGTGACTGTCCCCAGCTAAAATGTACCACTTGCTAAGGGAGCGCAGCCAAACATGCTCAGGTTTGGCTGCACAGACCCATGGACACTGCGTCCCACTGGGAGCCTACGACTACTCAGACTGCTTAGCTCTTATGCCAGCACAGGTAAGCACATATGCTGGGCCCACGCAGGACAGCTATCTACTAACACCTCAGCGTGACTTGTGTTAAGCTCCCTGGCTCAAGCTGTCAGTAGCTGATTTTTTTTTTATTCCGAAAGACAACCAACATCAGAAAATACTGGTCTGAAAAGGTTACCAGGTTACCTTCCCCAGTCCCACTGCATTCCAGCAAAATGAAATGCTCCTAATACCAGCGTGGGCAGATGTTTGTCTATCTAATGTGTTCCTAAAACTTCCAGTACAGGAGGTTCATAACTACTCTATTATTTTGTCCCAGCACTACAGTAGCATTGTGACCAAAAATCTTATCTTACTTACACCCTCCTCCCAGTGTTCAAACAGCACGCTCACAGGCTTCCCAAGTGCTGACTAATCCTCAAAAGGTTCCCCTGGCAAAGCAGGGAAGTTTGGCTGGCATTTCAGAGATCAAGAGAGTAAGCAGGGCTGTCGTCAAGGCCCTGAATCTCAACAACAGAGATCAAAAATGTCTGGTTCCTAGCCCTGAGGCTCTACGTGCTGGATTTGCTCAGAAACATTAGGTCATGTAAGTCAAACTGGACTATTAGAGAAATTTAAGTATCCCTTCAAATTTTGCTGAAATGAAACTGCACTGCCATTACAGATCCTAAAATCTCAAGAGACATATTAACCTATGCCTTGCCTATGCTGCATGTATATTAGTTGTACTACATACGAACCAGGACTTAGCACAGGATGGAGCTCATATTCAGTGCATCTACTTCTTACCTGGATGGGCATCCTGTCAATACACCAGCAACTAAGTAAGCTGGTGTGATGGAATAAGCTCTCAGTTTTAAGTGAAGAAATTGCTTCAGTGACGCTGACCTCTCCCATACGATGCAGATCTTAGTGGATTTTCAAAGGTTAATAAAATACAACTCAGAAAAGACAAATGTCTTCCTGTACTTTAACATCTTCCATTGCCCTCATAGTATGTTTAGCATCCCCTGGCCAAAAGAAGGGCCTCATTCACAATATTCATACACCCTTCATCAGTAGACAGGTGGTGAGTAGATACCTGCGAGACTTCGCATCTCTGCAGGACAGATCTCACAGCTGACTGCTCACCGGCACTCAACCAGAGACAGAGCAAACATCTTCAAGCTGATTAAAAAGGACCTGGAATATGAACACTGCGCTTGTGGAAGAATCCCGATGCCACATCTAAAGTTAACACGCTTGGGAACAGCTGAGTGCTCACTTCCCTCCTGGCCCTGGCAGGCACTACAGAAGCTGGCAGCTGAGCTGCAGCAAGGCGGAAAAGCTGCAGCTGTTCTGACCATGGAGCACGCTTGTTAGGGCAGTGGAACACTATCTGTTCAATCACTTTTGTGTCGACATGGGAGGTGAATTTTGCAACTAGTCAGCCTTCCTCATGATTTTGCTATGCAGCAAAGGAGGAAATGAAACAAAGAGTTTTAAAAGTTGAAAAGCCCCAGTGTGCTAAGTAACTCCCTGTCTCAGGCACCACACCAGCGCAGTCTGGAGGATGACCTCCTTGATCCTTTGGTAGAACAAGAGTTAACAGATAAACTTCTTCAAGAGCGTTCAGTACCATTAAGTCCCTGTTGTGTATTACGAGTGTCTGCCCCACGGTGCCATGGTTCTGTCCCCACACGCACACCCCTTTGCCTCATTCTACAGGGTCTTGTGGGGGCTTTACTATAGCAGAAGAGTGCTCTATCAAAGAGTAAACAGTCATAATAAACTCATCCAGCTCTATTTCTGGAAGAACAACAGCTTTTAACAAATCAGGCTGTATTTGAAGTTCCCATTTAACATGTGGAGCGCTCATAATAATTAATATAAAATCTCCAGACTTTATTCACAATATGGTAAAAGTGCCAAAATGTTACTACTCGTACCAGGTTTAAGTGTTATGTAGAACTAGAAAATGCTTTAAATCATCACTGCAGTTTCAGGCACTCCTGCTTCCTGGGAGATGAGAAATGAACACAGGAATTATCAAAACCAAGTAAGACCACAGTTCAGCTGATACTGTATCATCTCCATTGCTGCTACTTGGCAGTGGATTTCAAATCAGATGAAAGGGAATATATATTGTCCCCCAACATATCCCAAGTTACCGAGTTCAGTGTTCCTAAATGGAGTTTCTTTCTAACACCAACCAGTCAGCACCATATACCCCAACCACAATGGTCTGTAGACCTTTGAAACCTAGCTGTGAATGTATCCTACCTTTTTCAGTCCAGCTATGATCTTAGTTGACATGCTCTGGCAACTGCACAGATATTCAGTGGAATTCTACTTTGACATAGCAGGAAAGAGAAAATTGGGAATGTTTCTCTACTTATTCATATGTTATTTTCTCAGGTTTTGTTCCACCTCTGCTAGCCCCAGGTTGATCTCACTCTCCCCGTGTGTGGCTGTCTCTTGGCAGTGACCATGTCCTTTTCCTCCAGGATTCCTTTAATTTCTAATGCATATTTTTAAATTCAGGAAAGCAGAACTGAAAACAGTCTTCAGGGGAAAGAAAACGCTTTATTTCTATAACTGTATGCTCAGTATCTTCAATGATATTTTTGGCCACCATAATCTTTTTGTTTGGTTCTGTTGGCATGCTCTCTTTTGACTACTGAGGCAGAGGAGGCAGAAGTTTCCAGATGAGTTACCCACTGTGACACCAAAGTCTTTCCTGAACAGTCAGTCAATGTGGAAGTTAACAATGCATGAGCTGTCCATATTATTTCTTTATGGTCCCAAGGGACTGCAATAAACTGGATCTATCATCATGCTGACTCTTCACTGTCTTTTGGTAGATCCCTCTGATATTGCTGTCTCCTACTGTCTGGAAAAAAGTTAAATAATTTGCACTTATCTGAACTATGTGCCATCCTGTGTTCATCCACCTTTTCCAGAGTTATTAATAAATGTCCTGGAATGCCACTAGTTTGGGATGCTTGACTTGCCACACTGAAAGCAGTTTATCTGTCTTCAGTTTCTGTTTCACACTTTCTGATTCTTCAGTTTACTTAACATCTGCCCTCTGAGGAGTAATTTTTTTTCTTTTTTTTGGAAAGTTATTTCAATGTTCTGACTTGTATCCAGCTATCCATCTCTAGCTGACAGCTTCGAAGAACTCTAATAGGCCAGAAGTCCTAAAGGCAACTGAAGCAACATGGTCACACAGTGCTGTTTGAGGGACACCGAATTTCGACTATCCAGATTATTTTAACCCAACTTAACAAGCAGTGGTTCACTCTCAGTGTACAGAACTAAAGAAGTTGTGTATTCCCCTACAAATACCATGAGTTATGAAACATATTCCACATACACCTTGCCCACCAAACAGGGAATGCAACATGTGCCTGTAACACTACCACTCTTTGTTAAACGAGCTAAGCTGTATCCTGCAGAATCAGTTTTGTTTCTTTTACACAAATGCAGTATGGTGACCTGAACTGCGATTACTGACACACCAGGAGAGCTGACTGTCTCCATACTGTCATACCAGCTTACGGATGCATTTAGATCTCTCTATTTCCACCCCATACACAGCATTTACACATTAGAAAAACAATACCCAGCACTTTCCAATTGCTACTGTAAGAAGCATAGCCCAAACAGGAAGAAAAGCAAGATGTTAGTGGTATAGGCTATCAAATGACAAGTAAATAACCTTGTCTTGGAAGACTACCAAGCACCTGACCACAGAGGTTTGGTTCCACTCAGTCATAAACTATACAAAAAATTCAGATCGTCTCAAGTCCATCTCATCAACCTTTACACTTGCAGCCTCTTCCACTCTAACTTCAGAAAGCCACCTGGAAAATTCATGAGACAGAATCAACTACTGACATCAAGGAACATAAAAGCTTTCATATTTTCTTTGCTGATACACTCAGATGTCATAACAGTTCCACAAAGCCAGCAGAAAAGTGAAACAGGGAGGCGACAGTGCTTTTAGACTAGATGTTAGTGACCCTTGGCAAAGGAAAGCATGCTCTTCATAAATCTCTCATTTACTGTTATCATCAGCAGGCCCCATGCCACCCTGATAAAGACTTAAGCCCTGATGGACTTTTCATGAGGGGGGGTAGAATCTAATCAGGGGTCTCACATGTTGGCTAGACACTTGTCTGAGGAAATGTGAGGGATGCTACTTTTCTCATCCATGCTAGGCTACTGTAACACATCTTAACATAAACTGCTTCTTGAGCAGCAAGACTGACATGAACACATTATGCTAGAACTGGAATAATGTTCTACCAGCTGAGCCCTGGTTTCCAGTTCAGAAGAAAGGTCCTCTTTTTCCAGACTTCTTTCTTGACTTCTGATGTTATGACAGTATGAGTAGAAACATCAGGGAAAAAGCCATTCACTGCAAAAGGTACTCTCAGGTAAGTTTTACACTGATATTGTAAGCAATTTATCTTTTGTTGCCCCCTCCTTACTTTTTCTAGCATCCAGATACTTGGGAGAAGTATCTTCTGTTGTTGGATGCCAGCCAAGGAAATTTCTAATCAAGAGAATCAGAATAACTGGAAACACAACTGCGCTGGAATTTAAAACATCTGGTTTATTCAGCGAAGACTTCCTCATGACCAGAAGAATCCCTGTTCCTCCTTTCCTAATTCTAGAGAGACAGTAATTCTCAAGAATTAATCCATGTTCTGTTCTTAAAACCCAATTTGGAGATGTCATAGGAAAGCCTCATGACAACAGAGTGCAGTCATGGCTTACGTGTTTACCCCATAAAAGCAGACCTGGTCATTCTTCAGATCCATGCAAGCCCCAAACACAAAATTCATAGCAGCTCATGCTTAAATCGCTATAAACTTTTCCATGTTTTTAGCTTTATCAAGTACACAAATGCTTTGAAAAGATGCATATAGATGCAAACCAAAAGTCTCCCAACACTGGTATAAAATAAATGGATAAAAGGTCCAGTCTTGTTTCTTTTTAGATACAGATAAACAGAGACAAAGTGAGATGCAGACTGCCCATATCTGGCCACAAAAACCCACAAGATTTTAAGATTAAACCTAAGTGCACCCAAAAGTAACATCTGAACTTTACAGACAGGCTTATTTTGAAAGCTCAGTGACCATCAGGACTACTAGGATTAAAGATGAAGATTGTTTGTTGGTTCAAGGAGTTCTGGCTGGCCCACTGTGAGCCAAAATGATAGAAATATTTTCTATATTATTCTTTAGGCTTTCTGCTTGTTGGACTGCTCTGTCAGCTTGAACAAAACCAAGCTGACTCATCTTAGCAGGCCAGAAGCAGCAGGCCAGCAGATGCTCCCTCCTGGCTGGGAGCACAGGGACTGTGCCCATCATTTCCACAGAGGCCCCCAGCTCTCTGGTCCCTCCTACCTGCACTGGGACAGAGCTGACAGCTCAAAATAATGAAAACCTGGGAGGGAGAAGGAGAGGCAGGAAGGGAAAGGAGAGCCTGTTTGTATTTTCTGTTTAAGTAGTGGTTAGCTTTCAGCATTTTTACCTTAGAAAATCCTTTTGTAAACTACCTTAACAAAAGCAAGCAGTGGTACAAGAGAAGAGATTCCAGGTTCCCTTTGGAGCTTCCCACTTTCTTTTCCTGCCACCTCTCTCAGGATAGGATTTGGTCCTTTAGAAGCAGATGTCTGCTTTAAATTTCAAAGCCAGGGCTTGTTTATCATAACACCAACACATCCATGTCCCTTTGTCAACCCCCTCCTAGATGAATGAATGAGCTCTTATGAGAAAGATGTCACGTGGCACCTCCCTGGGTCAAAAGTCCCAGAATCTTTCCAGTTTGACAGAGCAGGGCTGAGACCTACCAAGCGCTGACAACTGGGGTACAGAGCACCGCCACGTGCAGCACTGCTGTGTGCTGATGCACTCTGGGCAAACTCCTTCCAGTCACAGAGAATATTAATTCAATTCCAATTATTCCCTCCACACATGTATGCTAGTTTTCAGAGAGAAATTAAAATGCAGTAAGTGAATACGCACAACACTTGGAGCAAGGCAATGAGATATCTGTTTGCATGTGTTCTTGGTGGAAAGAGAGCGTACAATCAACAAGGGAGACTTTCGCGTCCAAAAACTGACGCAGTTATTTGCAGTAGCTAACATCAGCCCTCTAACTGAGACGCTTTACTGATATGTCCCTACATGAACAAGTGAGCCTCAGGCAGGTGATTTAGAGCCTTTAAATTAAAAACATATTTTTCATTTTACTGGGAGCTTCAAATACAAACAGAAGTGCCTGAAGTTGACCTGTGTGACTATTCTTCTCCTTCCTCTCTGACCAAAATTTCTATGACAAGTAGGCCACACAGCAGAGGCCACAGTTTCAAAAGATCAGTGCCTGGAGCTACACATATACAGCTATTTTCAGGTGCTTTTAACTGGGTGGACTGATTTGGAGAAGTTCCGGGTATGCATCACTCCAGCAATGTACATGCTTCCAAAAAATAAAACCTGACTACCTACGTTGGCACTGAATTGTAAAAACCCAGTTTTCTACTCAACAAGAGATATACAATTTCTTTTAAAACAAACCTACACAGATTGCTTGGCATCAGAGACTCACTGTATCAGAGTATGTGTATCTGGAAAAGAGGTTCCTGCCCAGAAAAATGTGGCATCTCAAAGAAAGAGACATGCAGATGAGTGTTAAGAAAAGAGATTCAAAGGGGTGAAATGCTGGGCCCGAAGTCATGCAGCAAGTCAGAACTAGCACCACGTAGAAAACCCTGAGCACTGCATCATGCTGAGCCTCTCCCCTGGTCACAAAAGATGCATGCAGCTATTCAAGGAGTGTTTCTAAGACAGACAGAATCTGATAAGAAGAAATCCAGAGAAAACAGCAAGATGCTATGATCTGTTCTGTAACATCCCCCAAAATCAGGAGTGCACACAGCAGCAACAGCATCTTATATAAGTAGCAAGCAATCAAACATAAATGATTTTGATTACATGCTGGGAGGAAAACATCACAGCTAAAGGGTTTTATGCTGTTACGGGAACTATTCCCTCAGGTCTCTTATTTCAAAAACAACTGTTAGGAGAAAGAAATTCAGGAGTTGCAGCTTGGCTCACGCAGGAGTTCTCTCCTCTAGGGAACTCTGAAGAGACTAGTTTCTATAGAAATTTTAGATTTGGAGTTAAATTTAAGAATCTAAGAACAAGAAGATTTTTAAATCATGGAAAAAAGCCAGGTGGAAATGGTTAAAGAAATTAACTCCAGGGTCTGCAATATCTAAAGTTCAAACATTATCAAAGAAACCTCTAAGTCTCTTGAGACAGCAAAGGAAGCTGAGTGGCAGATGGGAACACTAACTACATGGAGCACCGAGTAGCATCTTTAATTCAGTTTTGCTTTAAACTCCTTCAGTGTAGATTATTATTTGTAAGATAGGTAGGGAATTTTAAAAGCTTTTAGCCCTAAAACTAAAAATATAATATATAAAGGTTAGTTAGTGCCTAGTCACTCTATTACCATCTTAAGTGTAATTTTAAGTCAGGTCTTGAGTTCCGAGGCTGTAGGGTCACAGCTTTTCAACACAGCATCAGAGAATTCAGCTATCTTTCATAAAGTTAAAGCTTAAAAAAGGCTGACACAGCTCCAACCATACAATACCCTGCTAAAATTGAAGTTTCCATTGAATAATGCTCCTAATCTTTCACCAAACATTACAGAACCTGATCTAGAGCACTTTTATATCAGAAGCAATTCTTCACAGCTAAGTAAACAAAGCAATAACAGCTGCTGAAGGAACTCAACTGCTATACAAAAAAAAAATAAAAAAAAATCTATTCAGTGATTTATTTCAAGATAGACCTGCCAGCTTTGCAAGACACAAGTTGGGAATGCAACCTTTATTTTTTCAAATCTTTTTTAAAAGACTCAAAAGTGAAGATTTCAGAATAACTAGCTCTTTTAGAGCTTGCACTTAAAATAACAAAGAATAGGAAAAAGAGGAAGTCTGGAAGGCCAGACTCTTGCTTCCAAAACAGAATCCATTAAAATCAATGCTGCAGTGTCTCTTAAAAGTTTTTGTTTTTTCAGAAGACAGTCCCACTTTCTTCCAAGGGAGATATCACTATCTACACCAAAGAAAATAATCTCTGCAGGTCACCTCCAGCAATGCTGAAGGTGCAGGTTGCCCAGAGAGGTTGTGCAATCTCCATCTGTGGAGGTATACAAAATCCAACTTGGACATGGACCTGGGGAACCTCCTCTAGAGATTCTAGCTTTGAGCAGGGAGTTGGACGATGAGATCTCAAGAGATCCCCTTCCAACCTCCGTGATTCTGCATATCTGTGAACCTTGTGTTTCCGCAAGGCCTGGTGGTTACAGGGTTAGTCTAGGACACAGAAAGGCCAGGTTCAACCACCTGCTTTCCCTCAGACTACACGTACAACTTTTGCCTAGTTACTAGTTCTCCACCTCAGTTCCTTTAATGGCCACAGACTGTGGTAGCAGAGACAGTATGCCACACGTGTCTTTCCAACCCACCCTCAAGAGTACTTCACGTTCAGACATTTGACTCAACAAAGAGCAAGCTACAGGACTTTCAGAAAGCCTGATGCTGTCCAGATGGTCAGTTTTAGACACTTCAAATAGAGATTCCCATTTTCAGGAAGCATGGAGAATTTACTGTCAAAAGGGCAGGCAAGGCATTATTAACTTGGACTTGTGAAAGAAAATTATACTTAAAATCAAGCTGTTCATAGAACACGGGACCCTACTGCTGCAGAACACACTTTCCTCCGCAACATCTGCCATTTTCAAAGGTGCCGGCAACACAGAGGGAGGAGGATTCAGCACCGTACAAACTGGAGTCAGCAGAGCACATGGTCATTCTCCCTTTAACCCAACCGGTACAAATTGTTAGTTATACAGTTCTTGTAAGGTCTACAGGGTTGAAATGAAATGTGAACTGAAGATCATAAAAAAAGACTATACTTCATTTATAGTTACTTTAGAATATAATTCAAATAGAGTTTAATAATTCATATAGATCAAATAGTGATCACCTGAATCCAAAACTGGTCTGTAAATACACACTGAATTTTCTTTTGAAAGACTTTCAACAGCAGATTTCTCCGTATTCAACTCTCCAGAGTTTATGGCATTCCTTTGGAAGAGATAATCCTTTGCACTGACCTTAACCCACCACCTCAATTTGGTATGCTGTGATAAACTGGGCTTTCTAGTTACAGCTAAAGACTACAATATTATTTTCTTGGTAATGACTTCCAGTGCTAATCACTGATGTAGTCCTTGATGTATACTTGAGTTTAAGTGCTCATGCCTTGGGATATGCCATGACAGCTGCAAAGTACAAAATACGATTTAGCAGGTGAAAACAAGGAGGGGGGAAAAACCACTGTCTAAAGGAACATAACTTTTTGATCACTAGGCCAGAACTAGAAGGTAGCCAACTACTCAGCTCTCTTGAGACTTTCCCTGCTAAATACCAAGTTGGTTCAAGGTCTCTGTTATGCTATTTCTGATGATGAGACAGAAATAAGTTGGGGGGGGGTGTTGCACAGGGGGACACAGGGACAGGGGAAATATGGTCATCTAACACTGCAGCGGCCAGCGAGAACAGGTGAAGCTTTTCCTTACTTCATTCCTCAACTTTATTAACAGCTTCTCTTTAAAGTTTTTTTTTCTTCCTTAAGCATTTATTCCTTTTTCTCATCAGTTTGACCAGAGGAGGCCAAAATATGCACAAGACAAACTACTTGCAAAAACTGGATGCTCTCCCAAGCATATTGTTCTCATAGAGATAACAATAATAGCACTGATAGCAATTTAAAGAAAAAAACCCAGACCTACGGAATCTCTCCACTGCTAGAACAAAATCCCAATGGTTCCTCAGAGCACAGGTTTCCCTCAGCACTTCTCTCCCACTCACAGACAGCAATAAGGACTCCAAAACAAAATCCTTTTAAACTAATTGACCATTTTCTCCTGAAGAGACTGCAAAAGACACGGGAGAGTGCTGCAAGTTATTAGTCTTATTTTTATATAAAGATACAGCCAATGGGGTCAGGCAGGTCAGATGTAAACAGTATGTCTGTAAATCCACAATTATAAAAATACAAATTGATGAGCTTCTTATCTGCCTATCAAGATAGTGATAACACAAACACAATGGTCATTCCAACAACACCCTGTTAGAACATAGTTCAGATGGCTGTACTTAGGGGAAACTGCATTGTTGACATATGAAAGTTACTTAAACAGCTACCCTAGATTCAAACTCAAAAGCCAATAAATGTTTCAAGAATATGACAGTAACAGAAGTAAAAAGGGAATGAAAGACTAACTTAACCCAACAGTTACAATGGTTAAAATGAGAAGCTACTAGAGTTATTCAAGTTGAAAAGGCATGACTTCTAAACATGGGAATACAACTCAAATGATGCCAATGAAAGGCAGCAGTCTCTGTCAGGTAACTAGCAAGCACCAGAAATGCATTTATGTTCCTCCCAGCAATTAACTTGTGCAACAGGCTTCCAGTGCTTCTCAAAAATCTTAGCTCTATTTACAATTTAATTTATTTCAGTCCTTTCTAAAACCAATTTTTCTTCTTCCATAAATCTCCCCCAAATTCAGGCCTCAGGATTCTTATGACAAGCTGCTAAGTTTGTACAGTCATTTCCATTTACCAGCACGCACAAAAACACAATGTTTTCCAGAAGATTTCTGCTGGTGTTCACTGTAGTAAATATGCTCCCCATTAAACCCACATCGTATTTTTAACAAGATGCAAACCTCCTTTGTGTACATGGAAAAAGAAGAGCATGGGATTCCAGAGGGTAATCGTGTGTCACAGGAATGCTTCAGTGTTTTTGCTCCCATGGAGAGACAGAATGCAAGGGGCCCAAAACTACTATTGGAAACCTCACATCCAGCCTCCAGTAGCCAGCTGGTTCTTTCTCTAGTCACAATAAAAGTCTTCAGGGAGAGCAGGTATTGGCCTACCTCGCATGTATGCCTCTATTTGCCGAATTAGCTCATAAGACTTGGATCGGTCCAGAAGCGTACGAATAGCTGGAAGAGGATCCAGGATAATGGTTTCTGGATGAGCATCAATATACTCCTGCAAAACAAGTATATAGGAGAAAAACAAACAAAGAAAAAAAAAAAAGCATTAGGTTGGCTGAAGACTGTATAAAAATTGTGAGATAGGAAGAGAATAGACAATGTGAAAAACCTCAGTGTCCAGCTTCTTTTCAAGGGGACACAAGCAGACACTGGCAATGCCAGAAATCACCAGTCTAGACACTGACATGTGAAACAAACACAAACTTGACATCTAGCTGTTTTAGGATGGCAAACTTCTCCTGTGGACTCACCATCAGCAGTGAAACCTGTGTTTCAACCACATCAACTCAGAAGGGAGCCAATGGCAAAGTGCCACAGTAACAGCTGTGAGCAAGGCTGAGAAAAGCAATTAGGAGAAGGAAGATGACACACTGCTACCCTGGGGTCAGCCTTGCATTGAATTACTGCACATGGACATCACAACTATCAAAACTAAGCTTAGAAATACATCTGGGTTCTTTAATGTTATTATTATTGCTGTCCTCTAGCTGGGCTGAAGACAGTGTTAAGAGCTGGACGATAGGGGCTGAAATTTTTTTTGGCAGAGATGAAGAGATTGCTGCTTCACTGTGTCTTCATTGAGTTTTGAAAGCATCTAGTTACTTCTCTAAGTTCATACTCTCCTGATTACAAGAACAAAACAAACTTATGGATTATCATGGATTTTCATCAGACCCTACTTCCTTTAAGTTGGTTACTTCAGAGAACAAAACATACTACAAAAGATACTTCAGAGGAGTATGAGGTGGCCTGAGGAGACACGCTTTGCTAGATACTGAGTTGAAGAGAAAAGAATGACATCATCTGTTCCCAGCCAGTGATTTTGCTCTAGACTGACTGGAAAAGCAGATTTCCTCACTCTAATCCTAGCACTGGCTAACTGTTGCTTTCCTCTGACTACATAGTCTGAACTGATGGCTTGCAGAAAAGGGATTATTTTTTTGAGGCAAAGAGGATCCAGCACTGGGGTTTAATGAACCCACTGCATCACCCACAGCACACAAATAGCTTTCCTTGACACGGCATGAGGCACCCTTCAGTGGTAATACATGTACCTGATGTATTTAATCATCCTCACAGAACACAGAAGAGTCAACTCCCCAAAGACATGCTCAACCTCGCTACCACTTGGGAAAAATAAGGGACAGAGCCTTTTGTACAGTCTGTCATCAAGACTGTAAGACCCTGCTGTTGTACCCTTGCAGTGCGGGCTGGATAAAAAGCCTCTCTGGCTCACTGGAACAGAAGTCAAGTTCATTTCAAGTCATTAATACCCAGAATATATAGAGAACACTTTTCCCGAGTCCCTTCCCCCCAGTATTTTCAGAGTCTCAAGCAGAGCAGTCAGCTTTGAAGTACAGAAGAGATTTTTTTTTTTTTTTAAGAGACACAGAAACTTGTTACCTAATGCATCGTAAACACCTACGTTTATGCATACGTGCCCTTTAACGCAGCAGCTAAAAGACACCTTGTGGAGTTAGGATTATCCAGTGATTACGGCACTAGCTTAAACTTGCTGATCGTGAAACTACACTTGAGTATCTCAACATGTCTAAAGCAAAATAAGATAGCTCTTTTAGCCCCACTGTGCCTCAGCTCAAAAGATAGGGAGCTACCACGGTGTGCATCTTCATGAGCACACCGAGAGGATGAGCTGCAGACAGCCTGGTGGGGCAGCAGGTAAGTATGCATGGTAACGACCAAACAAGCCACAGCTCCAAAATGTGACCTCATCAAAGATCTGACAGCAAAGGTCCTGAAGCGTTTCTAATGCATGTACTAGCCCTTCCTTTCACTGTGCTGACCACCCCTCTGCCTCAACCAGTCCCTGGTTTCACCTGGAAATCAAGCTTTCCATACTTCCACCCTGGGCCGCCCCTGCTCTAAACATATTAATCCTTCGCCTCACACATACATTCGACCTGCCTGAGGCCTCCATCCCCTTCACTCCCCTCCAAGGAGGGAATGATTTTTCCCTCTCCTAGCTCCTTGTGCACCTTTCCCAAATATTCCTGATGCTCACCTCAGCACTGAGGACTATCCTCACGTCCTTGGGTTAGTGTGTTTTACTTGTCATCTTGGTTCACATTAAGTACTTGCAGAGGGAGCCTTGCTTTTTTATGTTTTCTGTAAGGAACTTCACAGTGTTTTATAATGATAATAGCTCTAAATTGTATTAAAAGATCATCCAAGCAGTAAGCTTGCACAGCATAACAAAGTTTAACAGGAATGAAGGCATGATCCCAAGGCCATTCTACACCAGGCAACATGTCAACAGAAGTAAACATCTTAGCTGACTTTCCAGTGACTGATTTCTCATCCTGTTGCCTTAAGGAACCTCCAAAAAGCTCTGTAAGGCAAACCTGAAAGAACTGATGAAGATGAAGGACATGGTAGCTGTTTTCCAGAAGCCATTTAGAATCTGGAGGACTTTAACAAATTACTGTAAGGTGAAGAAGAACTGCACTTGAGTGCAAGGCAACAGTCCCTTCACACACACACAGGAGCTCTTCTCCATTTACAGGCTTAGGTACTTGGCCAGCCAGAGGGCACAGGAATTATAACTCTTACAGCTCTGCATCTCTTCTCAGGTATTGTGCATTGCTTTGATTTCCATCACAAAAGCATTAACTCTGCATTCAAATCCAGAACCGTCAAGCTGCACTAGAATCCCCCCCAAAACAAATCACACAGCCTCCCCCTGGGCACGTATGCTGCCAAGCTTTAGCAGTCTCCCACACCTCACACCAGTACCTTACCAGCATACACAAAAGAAAGAGTTCCAATATCTATGCACAGAAAGCTACTTAAAAGAAGTAAAGAATTTAAGAATCCAAACTGTTATACCAATTCCCCACAAGAGGAAATTACAATGAGAAGAAATCAATTTTGTTCGCTTCACAGGAACAATTATGGTGCCAATGAGAAACCTTTCATAAACTTTGGTTCTTTACTAGTAACTGCTGCACACTCAGGCATCATGTTTTATTGAATATATAAATATGAAGATCACTTAACAGATTGATGTTAATGCTGACGTAGCCTAAGTAGCAGCATTTTTCCCATGGCACAGAATGGCTCCACTACCAGAAATACAGATCTGGATAAACTTGAAAGGTTTGTGTCTAAGAATTTTGATATCAGATGAGCTATTGAAAATGGAGCAGCTGCAGAAGGAAAAGAGAAACACTGAAGCCAAGATATAGTTTTCAGTACGGCGCTTTCAACTTCGAACATTCAAATCTTCTCTGGTCATTCCAACAAAGCAACTCTGCACTCTCCTTTGGTGGATTTACCAAAGACTAGTATCCAACAGCAGACTCAAAAATGCAGGCAACAGTCTGGTGGATATTTAGGCTTCCCAACAATATTTTGAAAGAGCTTTGTCCTTGGCCTGCAGTTCAGCTTGACCCAGACAAGGTCTATCTTTTCCTCTTTCCAGTCTTTGACATAATAAAAGCAAACAAGAAAGAACAAGGACTTTTAGCAGATCCTCCTTTGTTTGTATTCCAGGCTTGGCGTTCAGTCATGCTCTGTACCAGCCCTTTTACTGGCAGAAGGCCAGCAATGAAACTTGAAATCAAAGAGAGACTGAGTATTTCATGTTCCCTATTAAATACCTCTGGATATAACCCAGAGATTTTGAAAAAAACCTTTTCCTGAGAAGCCTGTGTAGAGATGAGAATAGAGTTTTTTGTGCTTTTATCCAAAAAGGTAGCTAATAATTTATTTATTTTTTTAATATATTTTAACAGAAAGTTGATAATAGTATCTACTGCAAATATTAGGTCGTTAGATGATCACAGAGATTCACTGACTCATTTATTTTATTACTAAGTAATAAAACATCTATAATCTTTTGTTTAATACTAAACAGAAGTTCCAGATTAAGAAAAAAACCCAAATGAAACAATAACAGCGTTTGAATTTGTGGTTTTACATGTACAGAAATGTGAAGCTGACTGCTTGTAACAACATACTGCAACAAGGGGAAACATAGTTTGTCTAAAGAGTTTGCATCGGATTCAGACTTAAAAGTTCCTTTTTTCTGTCTTGGGCTGTGCAGGTCTCTTCCTATGGACACCTCCTTCCAAAAGGAAAGGTGTAGGGAAGTTGGATCTTGAACTCACCTCAAAATTGTTTTTCTCTAAATTTAAAAGAGGTTCCGGTTCCTGCAGTGGCTGGGAGGGATGAGGCAGATGGCAAGGGAAAGTGGGGACAGATCTTCTCTGTTTTACATTTCTATTCACTGTACATCTCAAAGCAACTTTCTAAGTATTCAGCTTCCTTGTTTTGCCTTCAGAGGTCCACCAGTGCTTCATCTTGCAAATACCTCTCCACAGGAAGCCGTCATACCAGTTAGCACTTGAATGACAAATTTTTAGTTAATTTTGCCTCCTAATGAGGCTCTTCCAATAAATGTAAACCAGTTATTTTTCAAATGGGAAAACCACAGGTACTGGTGAATTCAGGTGCAAACAGACCATTTCAACTTTGTGTCTCACCCTGTACACCCAGTAAGGAAAAAAAAAAAAAAAATATCACTAAGAGTTGATAGTTCCTTTAATTTTTCACTTGCCTTTTCTCAGCAGAGCATGCAAAAAGAAATTTGAAATGTGTAAGTATTTTCTGAGTACAAAGTTGAAAACCAGGAACAGAATGGGCTAGTATCTTTAGTAAAAAAGCAGCATTAAAAATCTACTGGCATAACCTCCCTGAGTACGTACCCAAACCACCTTCTCACAGTTGAGACTTCCAAAGAAAGCAAGCAGTGCAGCAAGAACAATGCCTTAACTCCTTCCCTTCCAAAGTATCTCCCTAGTTTCCTTTCTTCTCAGTCTCAAATCCTTCTAAGTAAGCTTCTGAATCAAGAATAGAAGAGCCTTTCCTGGACAACTTCGGAGTGGGAGAGTCAATAGTTCAAGGGCAGGGGGGGACGACACCTTAAATTTTCATCTACCTGATAGCAGAAGCCTAGGCATAAAACCTGTTTCTATCTTTTTAGAAAGCTAATACAAAAAGAACCTGTTCAGAAAAAGCTCTGAAAGACAAATTAATAACCTTACTGATTTTCCATCACTGAGGCCATCATTTTGAATGACTAGTATGAAGCTGCAATGAATGAAGCTACTCAAGCCCCTGTACAGCTATGACAGGCAGCTGCTCAGACAGTATTTTGCTCTAATCAGAATGTAACAAAGATCTCCCAGTCAATGCCTTACAGAAACTAAAACACACTCATTTTTCAAAGTCATAAACTTTGTCTAGAAGGCACGAACTGATGTAGTTAGGTTCTTTTTCCTACCAAGATGACAGGAACTGGAGCACCGGCAAGTGAGAGGGACTCCTGGGGACTATGCCTCTTCCCACCTGATTTCTCTTCATGTTCCTCTGGTCAAGGACTGTAACAATTTTTTTATTTTTTTTTTGCCTGGCAACAAATAAACTATGTTCAGCCTGTTCAGTCAAGTGTTACAGTGGGTAGAGAGACTTAATCATCATCTCTACAGATTATCATCATCCCCAAAATAAGGATCTAAGTGTCCTATGAGGCAAATGGAAAGATTTCTCTACTTTGTGCTTCATGCGTTACACTAGGTGCTGCATGCAGTCTTCATTTGGGCTTTGGATGAGATCACTAGGCACTCATCACTGATCTTCAACGCAGTGAGAGCAGCTTCCACCCACCAACGCTCTCCTGAGAAATTGCAGTCCAAACCACATCCAGCTAGCACGAAGACCTCAGAAAGCTCAGACCTAAAGGTCTTCTGCAGCTAAAAAGCCCACTGGCTACAGGCAATTCCTCCTTGCTGTTTTCAGAGTCTTCTCTAATGGCTATTATTTACAAAGCAATTGAGAACAGTTATTCAACAGCAAGACTAAAAGGGCATGCTAAAAGACTTCCTAGTCTATTACCATTCTCCCACCAGACCGTACAACAGCTCATCAGAGACTCCAGACAGCATGCACACAGACTCATGTAAATGTGAAACCAGTTTCCTCCTCAGAACTTGCAGATGAGATGGTCAAGGCCTCTACAGTACAGCTCTGAAAAGAAAGTTATTCTTACAAAGGTATAAATATAGCCTGGTATACCATTCCTCCTCCTGCGGTCAAGGATCCCTTGCCCCTGCTTCCTGGAAGACTACTTATGGAGCCAACAGTGCCAGGTACAATCTTGCTGTTACGTTTATATTCAATAGCAGGAAAATTAGCATGATGAATTTTGCACTGTTTGGTCTGGTTAAGTTCATTATAACTTTTTTGGTCAATTAAATGCACAGTAAAGGAACCACACTATTTCTACTTATGTGCAGGTGCCAGAAATACCACAGTGCTTATGCAACATCACACAAAGTAGCTCTCTTGCAAGGTGGTCACTTCACATTTTCTAAGTTGCTCATTGATTTTAGGGTTTTTTTTTTTAAAAAAAAACACCAAAAAACAAAAAACACCCCCCCACCCACTTTATACAAATGGAGTCTTACCATTTGTTTTTTCTAGGGAATATATCTCTTAATTTCTAATAGTTTTCAGTATCTTAGAAATAATATAAGACAGATGGAGACAGGCAGTAACTTCCTGCCAGTTTCTGGCCCATATGAAAAATTACCTGAATATACCCTTTAAACACACTTCGGCATGCAGCTCAGTGCTGACTGACCTCTCCGCTATTCCGCTGCTTCCTGGGTAGATGTTTTACTACAAGGAAAGCTTCCCGTGTGCCAGTGATGTAGCACAACTCAGTCACATGTGCAGAACCAGAAGCTCAAGGCCTTGCTTTACTGGGGAGAGGGTATCATTCAGCAGCCTGCTCACAGGGGTCCCTGCCCTCTATCCCATTCACTAGGAAAAGATCCTCTGCCAGTCTGGAAGGCACTGGAAGAGGATCTTTTCTTAATCAATGATCTTTGAAAATATTGAGAGATTATAATTCCACACCCACAGTCAGAAATATGTGTAGTCTAGTAATGGAGACCTACATCCTAGTTCAACTACATGATTGTGGACAAGTCACCCACTGGGCTATGCTAAAGAACACTATCTGTAAAGACAGATCATCAGACATCAGTGTGACTATTGTAACTTGCTCTGTGAATCTGATGTCATCATAGCTATGACAATTTCATACCAGAGCTCGACACAGAAACAAACAAACCCTTATGACAACCATTCTGAGCTGACCTAAAGTGCTTCTCATATTAATCTCAAAAGGCAGTTAATACAGTTTCCTTTAATTTACAGCTTGCAAAACAAAAACATAGGAATGCAAACAGGATGGTCCATATCACATACTGAAACGATGGAAAAGCATGAGACTGCACTCACATTCCAGGGTCCCCTTCTAATTCTTGAGGCATTACATTGCACTTATTTGCAGAATGATGGCATCCTCAAAAAGAATAGATGTATTAGATAATACATTGTTTAACATACAACCAAGAACTAATGACAGGGAGAGAAGAAAGAACATTAAGTTCTCCTCTAACATTCTTGGCTTTTTTTTTTATTTTCTTTTGAGGTTAAATTTAATATTCCTAAAAATGAAGGCCTTGAAGGCACCAGCCAGATGGATCTAAGCGTTTTGCAAGAATTAAACAAGTTTCTTAGTGTAGCCCTGCAACAGCCTTTCTAGAGTCCGCTTGGTTGAAGCTTGCTGTTGCGAACACAGCAATGCTAAACTGGAATTAGGCAGAATGTTCAAAACCAGACTAAAACCAACGTCAATAGGGGAATGAAATGAAGATGAAAATTTAGAGGAGTTCTCAAAGAATGAGCAGAATTCACCACCGTCCTCTGCACAAAAGACACTAGTATAAGACAATGCTCTGTATCTATAGGGTGCTTTTCACCAGTTGAACACGTTCAACTATATTTACTAACCAAGTAAGGAGACAAGGAACTATTTCTTCTCCATCTGACTGTCTCAGAATCTTATCCTCACTTCCACATGCTCCTACTGCCTGAGCTCTGAAGAACATATATGGAGCAGACATTACTGTGGAGAGAGGTATTTACAAATTACCAGTGCTATGGAAAGCAGACACCTGCTGTACTTAGTGACGAACAATCATCTACTATTCAGAGAAATGGTGCCAGAGGGCCAGAACCACGAGTCAAACCTTTTCATCTCCTCTGTGTGTTTGAGTAATACACAGGCAGGAAGAAGAAGAAAAGCTTTGTAACTAGAGCAAAGAGAATATTGACTCTGTTAAGTAAAATATTTTCTGGATTACAAGTTGTAGGACATTAAGCAGAGCAAAGAGAACATCATTTCCCAAGAAAGCAAAACTGTCAAAATTGCAGAATTTGTCTCAGTTGTTTTTCCATCTGACATAAGGACATTCCATAAAATTCTGGAAATATCTTTTTTTAATGCTGCTTCTCTTTGAAGGAGAAGAAAAGAATACAGCTATGATCAGAGGTACCCACCAGAAACAACACCTTTTAAAATTATAGAAGTGTTGGTTTATCATTTCCATTGGCATTCAAACTACTGAGAAGAATTCTCTGGCAAAACAGTTCTCTGTACCACTATGCCCTGTGTATTTCTGACCTTCAATGTAAACTTGAGGGAAAAAAAAATAATTAACAGAGCAGGATTCTTAGCACTAGAGGACAGAATCACTCACAGTAACCTTGATGTTACAGAAATAAGTGTTCCAGAATCTGGGAAGACTAGACAGAACTGGGCCAAAATTCATTTAGTGGCTCCTGTTATGGAGAGATGCACGTAAAGGACTCTGCAAACATCTGTTCTGCTTTGTGAATAGCACTCATGCACTTGAACCGACATCAGGACAACATCTGGTGGGAAACCAGTACTTACTATCTTTACCGATACAACATAAAACCTATCCAAAGGTGTAAGCTTATTTCAGAATAAGAAAACTATTTTTGCTGGGCTATCAGTAGCAGGGCAGCAGTGCGCCAGGGAGCTCTTTTCAACCTATGCCAACTGCCACAGTAAACAGACTGAATCTGCTGCACCAAGATCATCCTCCTGCTTGAAAAGCAAAGGACTATGAAAGAACCACTTACCTGGAACCTGTGAACCAACTCCAGTGACTGGCTGTCATTCTGGTCTGCTTCAAGGATGACATCTGTCAGTTTATGTATGATCACATCCAAAGGGCCCTGATCTTCAATGGGTTTGGTGAGGTCAAGCTGAAGAAACCAGAGAGAACACCTTTTATTAATACATGGAAGATCTGAGGCTCTTGTCCTTGCCACCACCCAAGGTGTTGCTGCCACACAAAAGGCTGCCTTTATTTCGCTATGTTACCCAAATCCCTGAGAATTTACATTTCACTAAATGTCAGAATAAATTACTCAGACATTTATTCCTCAGCAGCGCTGATCTAATTCCATGAAAAAGCAGCAAAGTCACTAGCGAGCATCCTTCATCCAAACACTTCCCTGGGCTTCACCGTGAGACATCTCCCTCTTCAGCTTTCTTTCCCGGTACTTAGGACATACATGCAGAAGGAATAGGCCAACAAAGATTATCACAACTAATAAAAGGCATGTCAGCTGTGCCCTTCGCCCTCTGGGATTGCACAAAATAGCACCCAGGACAGTAATGCAGGTAACACAAAAGCAAGTGACACAGGATCTTCACAAATTCATCTGTTACAGAGACAGCTATTAAGCTGGTAAGCAGGAATGCAGGTCCCAGAACACTCCCACTAGCAGACTTTGGCAGTTAGCTGGATAGAGGACTAAGGTTTGGGGTGGGGTGTGCAGAAACTCTGCTCCACACAGCACAGTAAGGCACAAAAGTGATGGTGATGTGTCACAAAGCTTGGTCCTTGGTACCAAGAAAGGGTTCAAGGAGCAGAGGAAAAGAATTAAGTTAGGGATCTCTTGAGGATATCTTAATGCAAAAAAGGTACTGGACCTGACAGGCTGTACGCAAGGGTACTAAAAGAAATGGCCAATGTCATTGTGAGGGCTTAGATTTATCAGGACATAACTCAAAACTGTAGAGATTCTAACTAAGCAGGATAAAAAAAATTCTACCGTGAGGACAGTCTGGTTGCAGCAGAGTCCCACAGAGGCTGCAGAATCTCTATCCTTCAAGGTTTTCAAGACATGACTGGACAAAGCCCTAAGCAATTTAGTCTGAATTTAATGCTGAATCTGCTTTGATCAAGATTATGTATTATGGACCCCTAAGGTCCCTACCAAACAATGATCCCATGAAGCTACTTACCAGATTTGAAAATTTGTACAGTCTAAGTACCAGAACTGGTTCATGTCCTAGCCAACACACCAGGCTTCCCACAGCACAAAAGCTGCCACATTGTCAAGCACTGCTCTTTGACAAATTGTGAGACCTACTGTATCAGCGGCAACTGAACCTTACAAACTTCAAACCATGAACATCTTTGAAATGAAAAACAGATGTGCGCTCACTAACTAAAATCAGCATCTGATTTTACTGGTACATGCACGCTCTTTTCGATTGCTGTTATCCTTTTTATTCAGCTCTGACAGAGAAGGGGGCAGGGGGCACAGGAGGGAGAGGAAGGCTGGGCAGAAGAGGCTGATGATGCTCTGTTTCAGCAGAAGCTTGCTTAGTCTTCACTGTCTCATGAGCTTGAGTTTTGTCCTAATAAAATTTCCCACCTTACAGAAACGGCCCTGCTTTGAATTAAGGAGTGCCTGCGAAGGTGACAATAAGGAAGGATGGCTGGAGTTCAAGCACCAATAAAACTACAACAGCAGAGATACAGCAGCCTTCTAATAACTTGCAATTGCTAATCTAATTGATCCACATAGCTGAACTGCTTTTCTTTTGTAGGCACTCTTTTATCTGGGCTAGGCTTACTTGAGCAGAATAACTAAAGTTACCTATGGTGCAAAAGCAAACCGAAAGACTGACAATTGTTTGCAACAGAGACACCTTTGCTTACCCATTACTATATGCTCCTACTAACAGTTACAGGTTGAGGCTCTAGTACTGTATTGGAAGTACTTACATAGATTTTAATACAACTGGAAAACATAGTGCAGCTGTCTTCCAAGGAGACTAGCAGAGGCACTGTTCACAGGGCAGCAGACGCTACATGCAAAGATTATGCAATGCTAAAGACAAGACAGCCTTGATGTGGATGCTCAGTGACGAGTAAGTTGCATCTGGATGAGGCAGTCCACAGGTCTGGCTGTCCTGGCACTTGCATTTTTACTGTCACAAGCAGTGCAGCACAAAGGCTAAGGGCAAGCACAAGCGTCTGCAAAATTAAGGCAAAAGGAAGTGAACTGCAGTTTGGCTAAGGACATGGAAGGAGATGATCTACTTTTGCAACCAAGTTCCACAAAAATCATTTACTACCCTTAAAAGAAATCTCTGATGACCACACTGCTTTTCCTGTGGTTTCTTCATCTGCCTATCACATCTGGAAGCAAACAGCAAAACAAAGCGTATGTTTAACTAGGTCACAAAGTTCCCAGTTGCCAAGATACAAAAATGTGAATTAATCCATTTTCAGGACTTCCAGCTCAAAAAATAGTAAGAACCAAATAAGTATCTGAGATTGATTACCCCTCTACATTCTCCCTGCACTTGCAGCTCAATCTGCACAGAAACATTCAGAAAACAAGAAAACAGTCCTCCCTTTCAGCCTTGACCCAAGAATAGAAATAAGCCTTCAAGGCATATCCAGGCGTTTTCAGCAGCGTTTTCCAGAAGCATAAGGTATTTGGGCATGATAACGTCTTCACAACAATTGCACCAGCTAAAAGCGACTGGCGTATTTTGAAAGTGAAACCAAATGCACCTACTTTGCACATCAGAAAGTATTAAGCAGGGCCCCCCATCACAGTGCTCTTCTTCCCCTTCACCAGGAAAGCAACGCTAGAAATGACAGCACGCTGAGGCAGCTCCTCCAGTAGGAAGTTCAACGATCACTTCAAGTGGCTCAATGAGGACAACAGGTACATTTCAACAACACAAACCTTCAAAATTTGATCCAGTATTTTGCAGATTAGAGGATCAAGCCATTTACAAGAATAAGCTCTCTGTGTTCTGGGGCATGCTGCGGAAAGCAAATATTCCTGGGCTGTGTGGAATTTGGAAGAGATCCACCTTCCTTTTATATACTAAGAAGAAAAAAAGTAGAAAAAAAAAGAAAAGAAAGATTTGAGGACAAAACCCCCCCACCTTTTCAAATGGTGTATCAGACCCAAGCAGAAATCAGTGAAAGCAGAGTGCAAAATTTCTGATGGCCCTATAGTGAGACAAACACTGATTCATTGTTTGTCATCAAATGGAATTTGAGCCCTCCTACTTCCCTTCTCTTTCAGCATCTCTCTCTCCAAACGATCTTCGCATTTTACATGATCACCCAAAGGTTTGTTTTTGCACAGAACTAACTCCATAGCAACAGAAGCAAGAGAAAAGATTTATCAGTACCAGCTTGAAAAAACAGAGAGTTATGGCTACAGTATCTTTTCTTCTGTGAGGCAGGCTATGCCTACCTGCTTGCCCACTTTCATATTAAAAAAAAAAAAAAAACCAAACCAACAAAAAAAACCCAACAAAAAGCCACCAAAACCCCCAGAACAATCAGGAGTTGCTTTCACGTCATTGTCACTTACACCAAAACCCAGCAAAGCTCAGGTGAATGACATGGAGGACAGTGTTAAAGCTGTACACAAAGAATGCCAGGTATAAGGCATACACATGGCTTGGACAGCTGTGCTCTTTGCTGGCTACAATAACTGGCTGGACAGCCAAGCCCAAGGAGAGGGAGGTAAATGGCGTTATATCCAGTTGGCAATCAGTCACAAGTGGTGATCCCAGGGCTCAGTACTGGGGACAGTGCTGGTTCATATCTTTATCGACGATCTGAGTGAGCGGATCAAGTGCACCCTCAGTCAGTTTGCAGATGACACCAAGTTGCCGGGGAGGGGGAGTGTCGATCTGCTGGAGGGCCGGCAGGCTCTGCAGAGGGATCTGGACAGGCTGGACCCATGGGACGAGGCCAGTTGTATGAG
>JAVJGJ010000060.1:42024334-42060576 GCA_035590215.1 Microhierax caerulescens | reverse complement strand
AGGCTCAGGGGAGACCTTATCATGCTCTACAGCTCCCTGCAAGGAGGTTGCAGTGAGGTGGGTGTTGGTGTCTTCTCTCAAGTAACAATGGATAGGACAAGAGGAAAGAGCCTCAAGTTGCACCAAGAGAAGTTTAGATTGGATATTAGGAAAAAATTCTTCACTGAAAGGGTGGTCAAGCATTGAAAGAAGTTGCCCAGGCTTGAGTCACCACACGTGGTATAGTGGCAGATTTGGCAGTGCTAGGTTAATGGTTGGACTCTACAATCTTAAAGGTCTTTTCCAACCTAAACTATTCTATGATTCAATATGCCTTTCCAGGTCTTACAAATCCATATATGGAAGAATACAACTGCTAGATAAATGGTTTTATCATAGCTGGCTGTAGCTAGCCTGCTCACCTTCTAATAGAAAGACTATCCGGGAGTTAAAAATGCTCTAAGCTTAGAAACATCATAAGCAACCCCCACAGACTTCCCAGAGCATCAACTGGAGAGCAAGTTATAGGCATACAGAGCTCCATCTCTGCCCTCCAGAAACACACAGCCTGCACTGCCTATTACCCAAATCATTACACAGGAGAGCAAAAAAAAAAAAATATTTCCATCAAGCATAATTTGTTTAAAGTTTTGGGGTTGTTTTTGTACAGAATACTGGCAATCCATCTATATTGCAGGGACAGAGCAAGAGCCTGGCAGAGTGCCACAGCTCTCCACTGGTCCCAACTGCAATCCCACACGCACGCATTTCTGGAAGCAGTGTTTAAAAATAAAACTACATCTAAGTGAAAAAAAAAATCTGGATTCGTTCACTCAGAAAAAAAACCTGAACAGCTACCAACGCTGGGTTTAGCAAAAAGAAATATAATTTATCTAAATGATTAAAAAGTGGTTTGTATTTTTTGTTTTATTCAGTGTTTCCAGTCCATGCTATAATCAACTGTATTTCAGAATATGGCTGAGCAGGATTTGTGTTGTGTTTTTTTTTTTTGAAAAAAAAAAAAGCTCTTCAGACATAGTTTTCGGATTATCATACACATGAAATGAAGTCTTAATACCAACCTGTTCTGTTCTCTGAACTAAAGACAGATTTGCCCACAGCAATATCCCTAAGGAATTTATAGCACAGCTTCCCATTTCTTTTTATCCTCACTTTACTCTTAAAATATTTTCATTTAAAAAAATAAGACAGACAACTTTTAAATCTATTGTTTAAGCATTTTCCTCACAGTCTCCAGTAGGCTAACAAACTCCTCTCACCAGGATGCTGCACTAAGTTCTTGCTACATTTCAGTTTTTACTTGATGCACTGCTTTGGAACAACAGAAGAGTAGGTGTGCACGTCCCTCCACAGCAGCCCATCTTACTGCAGGTGGAAAAAGCTCAAACTTTCACCCAAAGGAGGTAAATGAAGATAAGGACAAAATCATCTGAGATTACAGGTTTGTTCTGAGCCTTCTCACTAGGCAGATACCACCAAATCATCAGACATTATCTCAAGTGTTAGAAAGCTTAATAAAATACCACAAAAGGAAAAGAATCCACCCAATCTTTTGGTAGGGACCTGTCAATGGTCTGCTACACATTTCACAAATCACAGTCCAAAAGCCCCTTTGCAGTAATTTAACCATTCTCCTCCCTGTGAACTGGACATACAGCACCAGCCTGACCGACCTCTCTGCTCCCTAACTCCTGAGGCTGTACGTGGAATTTTCTATACAAATCTACTGTATCCCGTTATCCAGATACCCAGTCATGGCTGCACTGACCCCAAAACACACGGGGTTTACTTCAGCCTTAACTCACCTTCTTAAACTGCACTGCACGTAAACCCTTTTTAGTCATTGTTTTCCTCTCCTGGAGCTATTTTCTATCCTTTAACTTCCTCACATATATTTATATCAAAAGGCTTGTAAAACAAAGCTTTTCAGATTCTCCCCTTCTTTCCCCAACCCCAGTGTTTACCTTCACTGTGCATCAATGCTGAGCAAGTCATAATGAAAAAAAGCCATGAGCTCTGGGTTGGGAAGCCACGTCTTCAAGAAACTAAACCTTGACAGCTGATGTAATCGGTGGACACTGTTCTCTCCCCCAAAAAAGCTCAGAAATGAAAGCCTTTAAAAGTATCTTAAGTGCTCTGGAGAGGGAAGGAACGCAGCAAAAATCCATACTGCCCAGTTCATGGATTCACTTTACTGTAAGAAGTAAACAAAAATACACAGGATAGTCTAATTACAGGACAGAGTGTTTTTATTTGAAAGAAAATGGGGAAGTTTCCTGAAAGCAATCAGGAAAACAGGTACGCATGTCCATCCATACGTGTGGGAACTACTTGTGTGGAAGCAACAGAACAGAACGGCGCAGAAGCCTGCCTGCTCTTTGGACAAACCAGGGGTAATCCACAGGACCAAACAAGACCAGCATGTCCTCCTTTCCCAAATTAAATCCTGCAGGAACAGTCCAGTCCTGTCCTGCCACCAGGACTACACTCCCACAAATCCCACAGTCAGGTCTATGCAAGCGCAAAACCAACACAAATGACTGCCTGCCAAAGCCCACAGAAGGTGACAGTAGGTATCCATACACATCTTCTCATGAGGAAAGGTATTATGTTACCTGGTATTTTCACTGATATACAGGCTCTCCATAGCTCCTAAAACATTCACATATTCAAACTAAATATTTACATATTTAAGAGAGTTCTTCCTCATCTCTTTGACCAAGGAAGAAAGCGATGCAGGCTGTCGCCATGCACAGCTAGTGCAAGTATTCAGCACCTGCTGCTGCTAATGGGACCAAAGGATGCTGAGGGAGAACATAAGCCCCCCAGGTGACAGAAACACCATTTCTGCCCCACTGCAAAGGGCAAACACTGACTTGACCATCAAAAGCTGTAAAGAAAGAACAAGTTCACCAAGAGGCCCTATTTTCTCTCTCCACGCTCCCCCTCACCAGCACCGAATTAACTTGCACATCCTGTAGCAGTGGCAGCAATCTGGGAACGGAAATCCGCTGCGGTGAGGAAACTCCCCCCTCTCAGCTCTTCTGGTCTGCCCGCACACCAACAAGAGTTGCACAACACATCGCAGCATTGGTAACAGCCACCACATCGGAGGATTCCTTTCCCAAGCAGGAAGGAAACACAGCTTGAAAATACCCTATCTTTTTGCTAGTCTTCTCTGAACCAAGGAAATAAATAAAAAAAAAAACCCCAAACAACAAAAATCAAACAAACAAACAAAAAACCTAAAAACCCACAAAGCTTACCTTTCTACCACTGCAGGATGTTAACTCTGCGAGTTATCTTTTGTTGTTCTGCCCAGCTTAGTTTAAGAGAACCACCAAAGGAGAAGGAAAGCAAGTCCCACACTAGGACACATCGTTCAGAATCTCACATGCTAGTGACATCCCAAGCAGTGAGACATGCCCAAAGGTGAGGAGGAGGACAACATAAGCTATGAAGCCCTGCTGGGTTCCCGTTTTCTCAGATACCTTTATTTTAACACCAGAAGAGAAGATTCTGGGTTTAACAGATGGTTTCTTTGCATTTTCTTGCACTGGTGCCAGAGCAGATTACTTTGCATTCTGCTTGGCATAAACTGCCAGAAAGTACGTGTGAGCACACTGCACATTTTCAGGAGTCACATGCTGCTGCTCCCCTGGAAGCTAGGTATGACCTCTGAAATGTCTGGGAAGTTCTCACTTCCAGCTGTATTCTAGATAAAATGAGGTAAAAGGAACTGCATAGGTGGTTTTTTTTACCCTACATGTACCAACATACACGGACACCATTTATGGATCACTTCCCCAGCTACTACCTAAACTGACTAGTCTTTGCACATTCAAAGCTTGTCCTGCAGCCACACAATCCCCCAGGACCCCAGCAAACATCCCCTCCCCACAGCCTCCCCTGTACCCTCCCACAGAAGCAAACAGTGAGCCTGCACTGCTGTTGCCTGTGCAGCAACAGTGACAGACCATGAATCGCTGGGATAAGTTCCTGCACCTCAGCTACTCAAACCTCGCCTGCTGGCCCCCTCCTCACTCCTCTGCCATGGCATATAAACCTCCTCTGAGCATTACCCTCCTGTCAGCACCAAGGTTTGTCCCTTCACTTCTTTAAAAGCAAAACAAGAAATCCCATCTTTGGGCTACAGCTAAAGCTCTTCACAGAAATTATTTTCTTTTCAGTGGAGTTTTTTTTTACCCAAGACTGGAACTTCTGTTACCGTATTGGTTTTGACTTACAGCCCAATGCAAAAAAACATTTATAGAAATTAAATGATAACTCAGCTTGGTTTATCTCCTTATCTCCTGTACAATACTTCAGCAGTTGCAGACGGGTCTTTCCAGAACTTGTGAAGATGTAGGAGCAGCTGTTTCTGAACATGATATTAAACTGAGAGCACATGTCTCATTAGGGCTGGACTACAGCGAGCAGGTTTTGGTAGGCAAGTGGTTAAGCAGCTCAGCCTTGTTCAGGGATGGTCTGAAAGGCAATTGCTGATTTTCAGCATTGCAGGAGGAATAATCAATGTTACTCAAATCCAAAAAGCTTCTTGCCAAGGGTGTCGCCTAAGGTTACCAAGGCTCCTGTGGATTAGGATGGGCAGAACAAATCCAGAGATTAGCAGAAGAGAAAAATTGAACAGTGAATGTGTGACATGGGAGGATTAGCGCTCCAAAGAAGCAAATCAAGTTACAGAAAAACAAGAACCCAGGAGAAGCAGCAGTTGGCATAACCTGCTGCTGAGACTGCCTTGCTTCATTTCCTGCAACCGCCAGAAAGACGGTGTTCGAGTACACCAGATTAAAAGGGTATATAGGTAATCTGAGTAGTGGAAAGTATGGGACAATTACTGAGCGGCTCACAAAATTTCTGGCTGACTTCTTGAATTTAAAAGCATTGGAATAGGCAAATGAGATCCAGAAATCTAAGAAGACTTCACAAGGAAGAATTTTTTTAATGTTTGAGTAAACTGGATCAGATGTAGCCCAGTTATTAAACTGACAACTCAATCAACCCTGTAGGAGAGCAGGCATTAAAGGAGGACTGGAATGGAGAAGCCATCCATGGAGAACACTCCAGCTAATCCAGAACACAGAAATACTGCAGCACTACAGCCAGTACAGCCTGGGTAAGCAAGGGAAAGAGGGCAAGAGGGCTGCATTTCTCCAAAACTTTCAGTGCTGAATTATAGCATCATATAAACATTCAAAATGTCAAGAACTGACAGTACAACTACTTTTTTTTTTCTTTATTAACTACTGGATACAGAGAAAATTAAGATGAAGGAAACGTGTTCTTCTGAAAGTCTCTCTTAGAGCCACGTAAACATGCACTGCAAAACCTCCCTCCCTTTGGCTGTGGGATTAGACAAGAAGAAAAGCTGATCCATAAGCAACATCCCCCAGAAAGCTTGGCTACCACCCTTTATCCTAAGGGCCGAGGAAGCTCAGCTCTGGACTTACACCACACAGCTCAGGCTCAGCTTAAAGATAATTCTTCAGCAGCACCTGTCAAACATCAAGAGCAGTCAGTGCTCTTGTGTGTGCGGCTGCACTTCCCAGGGGATCACTAATGTCTCTGCTGTAATTTTCCCTTCAACAAAGATTCCAGCTGGTGAGTAGAGGCACAGCCAGGCTGCCGGCAACCTCCTCCCTTCTGTTAGCTACCAGCCCCAGGAGAGCTGAATTTCTAGGTGTATTTCCCTTTCTCAAGAGACTCTGGATGATGCAGAGCACCCCAAGCACATTTAATTCAGTCTGCTAATCACTTCGCTGAATTTATGTGGTCTTTATTGTATACTAGGGAGTTTAAATACATGTGGAGAGAGCAATAGCTGTCAGGGTAGAAAGTTTTTATGCTCTTTATTCGCCCCTTAACTACACTAATTAGGTTCCCTTCTGAAAAGCAGAACAAAATTGAAACATTTTTCTCTCAACAAAAGATCCTCCTTCAGCTGAACACATTTTTACAGTGTTGCTCACAGACACTGGGTAGCTAAGTAATGTTCCTGCAACTGCAAAGGATAGAGGAGGAGAAGGGAGAAGTACACTGGAATAGGACAGAGAAGAAACACAAAACCTTTAGAAGACTTAGTCTAAGAGGGGAATGAAAATGAGCAAGGTTGCTTTTTTTAAAAAAAAATAAAAAATAAAAAAGAAAAAAAAAGAGAAGGCCACACTTAGTCTGATCTATATAGTATCCCTACACAACATGAGCAGGTATCAGAAAAGACAGCATGGAAAGAAGAGATCGTGGCATTCCCTTCCATCCTGTTCCAATAAGCATGTATGGGAGAACGTAGCTGCCTTTTAATTACAAAGTACTACTTCAGCTTGAAACCACTGCTCCCGGTCAGACAAAACGATGAAACTGTTTGTTCCAAGGATGAATTTAAAGACATTTGAAACCGGTGGAGAACGCAACCACCGTGGACCACCCCTTCAGGTACTGCACTGCTAGAAGGCATTGGAGAAAGAGGCAGAAAGCGAAGCCAGCAGAAGGTGGCTGCGACACAGGCAAAGCTCTAACAGGAGTGCAGCAGGTCTGACTCACTGCTTCAGCAAACATTCTGGCATAGCAAAGGCAATCACAATGGCCAACAGTTTGTTTCTCAGTAACTGGAAGGTGTCTCTGCTTTTTACTTTCTACCATGTCTACCAAAGTCCTCGCAAGTATTCCATGGCTCAACCACGCATCAGACATCTTTTTCCACCCAAGTGAACTACTTTCCAACACAGCACCTGCCCAATACATACAGGACATTTTAGGCAAAGTTCCCTTTAAACAGGAGCGAGAAGAAGTTTTGCTTTTGCTGTGCTAGGGAGGTCTGACAATCCCACAGTCAGATATTAATGAGAATTAAAACAAAAGGAACTGTATCATTAGGGGAGATTAGCTTCTTAAACTCAGGAGAACAAACACTAGGACTGAGGTTATAGCCCAGCTATTCCAAAGCAGGAAAACTAACATAAAATTTAGCAATACAAAGAATACCACATCAAGCTGCATTAGTTTAAATTACAAGATAAAATGGTGTACAGCTTAAGCATTATTATTTTTTTAAAATGATCTCAGGATGACAAATTGATAAATTAAAGGAAGTAATTAGTAAAGACTGCTGAGCTGTGAAAAGCTCAAGGATTTGATCACAAAGAACACTAGGCATTTCTTGCAGGCATGCCAAACAGTGAAACTCATTTTGGGAACACATAAAAACCAAGAAAAATTTGGATCTCTGTGCAGCAAGTGAAGGTTTAGTATTGAAGATAATGTAGGAATGGTCGCAAACTTTACAGAGATATTTGGCCTCAGTTTTCAGCAAGAATGAAGGTGCTGACCATGAGAACAAGGCAAGCTGGTAAACAGTGAGGGGTACGGATATATCAATGGGTACCAGCAGTCAAAGCAGAACTCAGTCAGATTGATTTCATCTCAGTTTGAAGAGTTAATAGCTACACTGTAATTTCAGGCTCCTCCTTGCAGTCTGAGAGAAATGAACAAATACCTTGATGTTTTAAAATCATCCAGCCTGCTTTACATTCATATTCTAGGATATGTGGAATTGCACCTGAAATATGCCTGATCGGAGGGAGTCTAGTAGAGTGGCACACGTCAGATGACCGAGCAGTTTAATGTGCTATAAGAGGAAGCTGTCTCTTTCCCATAACCAGATACTTTAAAAAAACCCAAACAAACAAAACCAAAACAAACAAAACCATTAAAACCCCCACACCCTCTAGAAAACAAAATCCAATTAACCAAAACACGGTATAGAAAATAACAGGATGGCCATACAAGGGTTCTGAATAAATGTATGCATTATGGAGTGCTCCTCAAGGATCAAAAAAAGTGCAACTATATTAAGGAAAGAGTAGGAGGGGAAAAAAAATGACAGCTAGAACTGACTGTTCATCTGACCTACTACAATGCAAGCATTTCAGCATATTTGAAGATACTGAAAAATAATCAGATCTCCAGAGGTAAATAAGAAAAATAGTAAAACATGATATGAATCTACAAAAGACATATCAAACCCATCTAACTGGCTGTATGACCACTGATTCTTTAGACAAAGAAAATGCAGCAAAGCTATTTTCTCAGACTTCAGTAAAGCATGCAGTCAGGTAAACTGGAAAGACAAGGACCAGAACAAGAACAGGAAGGTGACTGAAAGGCTAAATAAAAGGGAATATATCAAAAGCTTACATGCTGAAAGCAAACCAGAGACTGTGCAGTAGCACATTCCTCAGGCACTAGTCTTCTGACCATTTTATTTAGTATCTTCATTAGTGGTCTTAGCACAGTAAGTAGATTGCTGGTAGACCTTAACAATTACACAGAAGTGTAAGTGACCACCAGCAGCCAGACAGAAGTATTACGCAGAAGGGAGAAACAGAAATAGGACATGACTAAATACAAATGAAAAGCTACATGTAGCTGGACTAATGGTGCAAAAAAATCTGCCCTACGCTCAGAGAAGCTGAAGTATGTAGTTGAAGTATGACTGTGACAAAGATAAAACTTTGTTTCACAAGGATCAGGGTATTTTAGGTGAGGTTTTAAGAGTCAAGTATAGCAGACAGTACTGAGCACACACACACCACACACACACCCCCCCATGAACAGTTGCACCCAGTTTAGGGCATCTGTATCTAGAAATATCAACTCAAAATCAAAATAAATGCTTAAGAATTCAGCCAAAATTTCTAAGTTACAGCTCAAAAGCCTAGAAAATCCCTGCCACACTTAGATCCCATGGTCACAGGTCCTTAAAAACTACCAATAGGAGCACTTGGGCTAATGCAGATTGTTAAGAGTGCCACTCTTGATTGCCACTTTCTGGCAAGAAAAAGCTTACCATAATCATAAATACTGCGGCTGCACTTGAGTAGTACTACACTTTATGCTATAAATGGGCATTCTGGGGTATGCAGTACAAAGAGATAGCTGCTACCTGGGAACACGTATGGTCCAGAAGTTCCCTCAATATTCTTTTAGGAACAAAGGAACTAGGAGATGCAGAATGGAGATCAAATAGAAGAATCTCAGGTTTCAAATTATTCAAGCTCACATTTCACTTCCATCATAAACAGAGTGCTAAGTGAGCAGCGCACAGGCAAGATTTAAAAAAAGACCATCAGAAATATCACTCGGGAAGAAAGAAGCAGGCAAAAAAGCACTTTGTCATCGAGCTGTAAATAAAGTCTGGCACACTCCCTAATTCTAGGCTCTTTCCTCACCCACCTTGACTGACGAGCCTTCCTCACCAGATGGAGAAGGAAGCTGTAGTTCCTTCCTTGGCAAGGCACCCAGGGCTCGCTGGACTTCTGCAAGGATCCTGCAGATACCCTGTCACACTAAGATGGCTGCACTGACTTAAAGGAATATCAGTGACACAAAATTGGGTCAGACACTCATTTTAATTGGTTAATAATAGTCTCAAATGCTATCTCCCAAGCCTATCATCTGAATTCTGGGGCTTTAAGATGACATTACCCTCCCTCTACCATTCATTTTCTTTTCCTTTTCACTGTTTGAAAGACTCACAAGCAAACAGGAAAATGACTTTGCTGAATAGGGAAGACTGTGAGTGCTGTGGTAATTAAATGAGCTAGAATAAGAACAACTGAAACTGTAGGTTTTATTCCTCACTCAACTTTGTTTACAGGAATCTCAAGCATTCCTGTCACTGCAACAGGTAAAACATCCTCAGAAAATGGAGTCCCTAAGTTGGTATGCCTTCCACAGACACCAAATCCCATCCTTAGTATTCATACTAATTTTAACAGGCAAAGCTGGGAAGAGCAGAAAATAGTTAAAACGTAAGAACACAGCTTCAGTGTGAAAAGCCTGTCTGTGTAGCTTTTAACTGCATGACAGAGGAAACCAGATACACTCCTAGAAAGTTTCACATAACCTAATTTTCAAAGCATGTTTGTACATGCTCTCTCTCTGAGCTCTGATATCAAGGCACTTGTCTTGACCATCACTCAGCTGTCTGTCAAGACACCGCAACAACTTCCCACCTCCCTCTGCTGCTACTCATCCATCAGCACAGATGATGCTTCATTTGCTCTCACTTTCTTTCCTTCTCGACTCTTTTACACAGGGTTAGCTCCAAACTCCTTCCCACTTTCACCTTGGCACTGCTTTCACCTGGGCAAGATTCACCCTTCCAACTGGCAGAAAGGACTGAGCTCACCTCCCATGTCCCCTGGGCATCCACTCCACCAGACATCCCCAGCAGCCTCTCTTTTGACACTTTGGTCTTCCTCCCTTCAGCTCTGCTGTTCATTGTAAATCAAACCTCAAAGCTCATAATCCTAATTTCTGCATTTCTGCCTCTGGCTCCTGCCCCAGTTAGCTCTCTAAGCTCCCACCTTCTGCCAGTCTCTGTGAATACCACCATCATCCAGCTGCCAGGCCTGCTATTTAGAAGACATCATCAATTCTCTCAAGCTGTCCTCCCTTAATCCAGACCTTCCAGATTTCTTCTATTCCTCACCACATCACCTTCCTTTTGGATCAGAGGGAAGCCCTCCCCTGCTCACCTTCAAAATTCTTCAGCTTATTCTCTCCCACCTCTCACCCACCCACAAAACCAATGTCCACTGCCCGCTTCAACAATCCAACCACTGCCTTTGCATTTTCTTCCATTCTGCTGCTTCTACTTCAGAGAAGCTTGCTATAAACATTTACAAAGCTCTGTCACTGCTAGACTTCACATCCCTTCTCCCAGTTCCTTTTTGCCAGAAGGACATAAAGTCACTTCTAAAACAGCCAAACCCCCAAAATTCTCCTGCCTTTTTTCTGAAGGGTTACTTGACTCCCTCTACCAGGTTGGCCACACACAGATACAGAGAAAGAAACAAGAGTACAGGTGTGACACTGCACATAAATTAACGTGGCTACACAGTTCCCACACAGTCAGGGAAGACACACTGAACTACCAAGGATAATAACACTCACAGAGGCCAGCAGAGCAGAGAGGTGCCTCAGCTGAAGTTAGAACACTGACCAGTAAGAAAGTATTTTAAAAAAAAAAAATTATAACAAAAATAAAAAAAAATATAATGCGTTTATTTTTTACATATATATATAGTCATTCTTACCTCTCCAAAAGCCCTTGTTAGAAAGGATACACATACGTGTTTTCTTCCTTTCCTTCCCTTCTCAACCAGGCAACTTTCACTTAGGATATGGCACAGATGAAATCACCACGTTGTCACTCTAAATCATCCTCTGAAACTGAGAGCTTATGTTGAGCTTCTGTGCATTTCCCCATAGCCAGTTCTCACCACCTAGTATTTAAACGCCTGCATTTCAGGGAGGAAGGGGAGCCTGAAACCATTACAATGCAGCTAACTAACATCACCTCATAACTGGAAGTGCTCTGCAACACTAGCCCTTTGAGCTACAAAATTAACGCTTACTCTTTCCCTTGCCTGTCCCACACTCCGAAGCAGTCACCTTCGAGACATCTGAGCAGGAAAAACTGAACCACATATCTTTGCTGGCACAATTATTACACACAGAAATTTTCACATACAATTGAAAAAAAGGGCCTCTGATGATAAAACCTCTTCCAAGTGCTTCTTGACTGACTGGTCTTCACTGTTAGTCTAAGCAAAGCATCTTGAAAACTTTCAGGTGCAAGCGCACTTGAAACTTTCAGGACAAATCTCAATTTCCATATGAAAATCCCTTTCCTTATTGAAAGCAGAAGTCATTGCCATAAATTCAAATTTCCAATTTTAATTTATGGCAACTACCACATAATCAGCTTCATAAAACTTTGGGGAAAACTTCTATTTACTAAGGATTTTAATGGACCGTGCTGGAAAAAAAAAAAAAAAAAAGGCAGAATTTCCCCCCTTTGTATCCCCTGACTTACTGTACCTGCTCAATCCACTAGCATAGAAAAACAGACTTAAACTCAGATGACTGGCAAAAAGCATTCCTGCAGATGAAGTTTACCCTGTACATCGCAGCAGTGTAAAAAAAAAAGCTAACTGCTTCCCAGCAGGACCTAGTAAGGCAATTTCCAAAGGCTGCTTCCTCTAAGCTGTGTTACAATGTGAGCACGGCTGCGTTCAGCCAGGGACTCCCACCAGAAGGCAGCGGATCCAGAGCTGCCCAATTCCCAATTCTCACCTTACTGGAGAGATCAAAGAGTGTTTCAAGTTTTCTGACCATGACTTCCCTCTCCACTACTTTGCATCTCTCTACAAGCCCCCTTTACTTCCCTCCACCCCTCCTTGGCAGCTGAGCATGGCTGCTGAACTTGCATGTCCCCCCACCAGCAGCCCAACCCGCAGGGCCATCCCTCACTGGTGTTTACAGACAGGAAAGAGTGAGGTGTGTGACCCAGCTGGCCCCTATTAAAGATAATGTTATCACAGCTCCAATTGTTCCTGTCTATGTCTGCTGGTGGGAGGAAACAATCGATTTGTCTGAGCTGGAACAGGGGATGTTGGAGAACTATGAATCAGAAACCCGCTTGTGGCAAGAAACTTTGGATGTATGTTACATTAATAAAGGACTTTTTTTCCATAGCTGTGCTAATAAAGAGCAACTTTCCATTATTTCTCCCTATTTCTTCCTATTTGCACGGAGACAAGAGGCAGGGTGAGGGAGAGGCAGTGTGGGAAAGGCAGAGACCTACACACAAAACCAAAGATAAACCTTCCTGGTGCCTGATATGCAACTGCAGCCATATAGCATCTGACATGTACAAGAGCTACACTGCAGTGAAAATTAACTGCTAGCAAACAGGAAGTGTGGCAGGATGTACATGCATGTCCTGAAGTGCTGAACCCAAACCAAATCCTCAGAAAAACACAAAGAGACTGAAAAATAATTGAGGTGTCCTCCATACCAGCTTCCTACTGGTCTACAGCAGGACCTGCTTGTGGGGCCTGGTTGCTGGCACCAGGACTGTCCTTCAGTGCTGACCTTAAAGGATTTTTTTTACTCTACACAGCAGCACTTCAGAGGAAAAATACTAGGATTATAACTGGTCGAGTTGCAACGTTTTACCTAAAACACAATAAGCTATGCCCCAAGGCATCATACTCACCTTGAGAAGACTTGGTGTCTGTTCCATTACTACCAGCATTACCTTAATTAGTTTTAGCAGACTGCCTTCCTTTAAGCTACAGTGCCTGCTTTGCTCTCACATCTGGAAGTTCACCATCCAAGAGGTCATTTAAGTCCTTCCAAGTTACTTTCCCCACCATGCACTTTTATCATTAACCTATTTTACCTGGTATTTCAACACTGGATCAGGAGATCAGAGAGATGTTTATGAAGCTACAACAGCTGTGAGCCTTACAAGAACAGAGGTGACACCCAAGCTCTTTTATTGTCTTAGCTCTTTTGAGATTTTTCAGATCTCTGAATCATCAGCCAAACTCAAGGATTCTGTACATTGTTACAGTGGTGTGTTTAGCATAACTTGTTTACTCCACTTTTGCAACTAGCCAGGAGCAGAGTCTGTTACTACTTCCCAACTGCATGGCAAAAGTATAAGCTAACTCACCCTGCTGTGGTTTATTAGAAGTGCAAAAACACCTCTCAGCACTGCTTATTTGCTTACTCGAGTATAAAGTGGTCTACACAATATCCTGTTTTACTTATTAGTAACTTTAATATTTTCTCCTATGAGAAAAAAGCCACAGGACTAGATGACTCTGAAGTGCAACTTTCTGCAGTGGATGTTCTCAAAGAGAAGGAGAGAACCCCATCCTGCAGTCCTCATGGTTTGACCAGCTCCCCAAGGATGCTGAAAGCTTTGGAGCTGCTTCCCTGTGACAAAGCTCCACATCGTTAAGTGCAGCTACTAAATGTTCCCTCTTTGGCAAGACAGTGGGAACCGATCTCTGCAAAAGCAGACTGCTTAGCACAGTGACTGGTTGTACTAGGTTTAGTGGGGATAGCGTTGATTTTCTTCACAGCAGCCTGTGGCACTGTGTTTTAAAATGGTGACAAAACCAGCATTGATAACACACCCATGTCAGAGTTACTGCTGCGGAGCGCCTGCACAGTGCCCAGGCCTTCTCTGCCTCCACAGCCGCCCCTGCACCCATGTCTGGGGTGGGCAGGACACTGGCAGGGGCTGCAGCCAGGACAGCTGAGCCTACCTGAGCAAACAAGCGACTGCCAGGGGTCTTAGCCACTGGTTGGCATCAACCCACCACACCAGTCTATGGAGTATCTTCCAAATTTGAGCTCAAGCTGCTGGCAAACACAGATTTGAAATCATGTTACGGCGTTAAAACTAGAAGTGAAAAATGTTTTAAAACATCTGGCTGGCATAGACCAGGTGTTTCTGTTGTTCAGGTAAAGGTCAAAGCTCTTTTTGAAAGCTCCCTTCCCATCTCTACACAGCCGTAAGCAGACATCCTTCTAGGACAGAAAGACAGAAAACTTGTAACTACATTTAGCATATTTGTCGCAATGTGACATTTTAAGATGTGCAATTTAAAGAAAGGAAAGTCATTTCACTATCAATGGATCCTGACTTTTGACATTCCGGTTTTTTTTTCACTACTCCGTTTTTTTTCTTCCAGTTATTTCAGCTGTTCAAAGCTTTTCACATCCTGCACAAAATATTTAAAATATGCTGAACAACTATGCCCCTTCCAACACTGGCACAGAAACAATTTCTCTAATTTACAGCTAAGATGATGGCCAAGAGACATTCCCAATTTCCTAGGAAAATGAGCGGACTATCTGCTAATCATACCCTTAGCCAGGCCACGTCATTACTTAGGGCTACAACTGCCAAACGAGGTCTGGCTAAAGAGAAGAGAGGAGCACACTCCGTGAGAGCTGCTTGTGCAAACTCTGCCCACACGGTTCACATCGCTATTCCAGCAGCACGGGCTCTTCAAGAAAGGGGGTTACACAAGTGAGTGTGAGAGTGTGTGTGTGTGTGTGTGATAACCAACCTTCAGCAGCAAGGGGAACAGTCCTGTAAAGTCAGCTGCTATTCAGAGCAGCAAAAGAGGGACCACAGCTGAAGCCTTGTTTGCATGGTCAAAGTAAGCGTTGCAGACACAGGCTAAGTGTGGACAGAAAAAAAACCACAGAACTAGTTTTTGATGAGGGTGTGTTTGCTCTGAAACAAATATCAAAGAGTATACATAAAAGCCTGGCTGAGCTGCCTTGTTACATACTCCTATGTGAAATTTGGGTTCAACAATTTACTCAAAATCAGTAATATTTATCTTCTGAACCAGATAGTCTAACTAAAGACAAAATCATCTCAGAAATTTCTATGGAAGACTAGACATTCTCCTCAATTATTATGAAACCTTAAACATAAGGAAGGAAAAATAGACCAATGAGTATTATTCTCAGGTTACTAAAGAGCTCATTGGGCTAGGCTGTCTCTCTTCAATAACTCCAGGTCTCTAAAGACAAAAATAAATAAATAAATAAATGGGGGACTGGGAAGGGAGATGGAGAAGGGAGGGCTCAAAATAAACCAGTGTAATTCAAACACTGCTACATCCTAAATAAAACACACAACAATACTGACCAAGCGAGACACAGAAGACCTGGCATGACTCCAGAACACAACAACCATTTGTCTTCTTTGCCAGAGGCAAGCAGCAGCTGAGGATGCCACTTGGGGGTGGGGATAAAACAGCGCCACACTACAGGTGGAGCAGTACTCCCAGGAGCAGTGCAATACAGAAAAATAAGAGATGACAAGTTAGATGAATGGCCTTTGAGAACCTTTTCAGAAAGGACTAAGTGTTCTTTAGGAGAAGCAGGAAAATTAAGTATGCAAAGAACTGTCAACAGAGTTTTGTCAAATTCACTTGAGAGTGAAAATGAATCTACATGCAAAAGGCTTCACCTGAACCAGCCTGAAATCCTGCTCGGAAACACTGGCGGGCAGACACCAAAACAAGGAAGATGCCCAAATGGTATTTTGTGAAACAGGGTATTTTCCTAAGAGTGAATGGGAACCCTTTGAAACACTTCCCAGAGTGTGCAGGATGATAATACACACTGCAGTGGGAACTTCGAGTGGCAGAAAACATCTTGAGCATTTCATAACGTAGCAGAGGAAAGAAATAGAAAGCCAGCAAGCGAATGGTATTTGATTGTTTCTTTATTAGTACTACCAACTTTGAAATTAATGTTGTAATACCACCTGTGAATCTGCTCCACAGCAAAATCAGCTTTTAGGGTAAAGGTTCATGACTGGAATCAAACTATAAAATCCTTCACAACACTACATGCTTTGTAATGTAACGAACACCATTGTGCTTCTTACCTGAGTTCACTCCCCACATGGCTGCTTCAAAACGAATATGCTAAGTGAAAGCAGTAAGTGTAGGTGTCTCAGAAATATACCCTTGTGGTCATACAATCAAACATGCAAAAAAGACTAGATAAGCAATACAAGAAGCTTTTCTGCTGTGGGGTGTGGGAGCTAAACTGGGAGAGTCTTCTGAAATGCAAACCGAAGGGAAGGGAGAAAAAGGAGAACAAACTTATTGTACGATTTCAAGCTTTATACAAAGTAAATTATAGCCCTTTCGAAAACATCATTAAGTCAATATACAATATCCTTGCTAATCACATGGAATGGAAACAATTTCTTTTTCTGCACCTTTCAAGGCTGCCAGGAAAAAGGGCACTACAACACTGGAAGGAACGTGGTGACCAGCAACAAAAAACAGGCAAAAGTGGTCGATTTCCATCAAGAAAGCTAAACATTGCTAAGATATCCAAGGCAACATAAGGATTCGGGTTCCCAGGTCACAGCTAAATTTATTTAGGTACATAAATTTCCTAGGCAGTTAGTTTCAAACTCTTAGGTTACAACTAAGCAAACAAGTTACCATAAGATAAGGTCTGTGGATTTACAGCTCATCAGCACTGAAGCCAGGTAGCTGCATAGCAACCTTACTTTCAGCCAAGGTGAACAGGTAGTACGGTAAAAGACTATCAGCATCTGAAAGGAGCTTTGCCCTAGAAGAAAGAGAATGCTTAAGATGAGGAGCATACAATATGGGTTAACTAGGACTGATGGGACAAAAAGAAGGAAACATATGGGCTGATTAGCAGAAAGACTTCCTGGCAGACAAATATGTTAGACCATAGAGCAATTTCCCACAGGAACTGGTGAAAGCCGAATCGGTTGGAGCTTTTTAAACCAAACAATAGACAAAACATAGGAAAGAATCCTGCACTTCAGGGAAACAGAGCGTAGGTATTTCCATCTACGGAGCCCCCCTCCCCAGTTCAACCAACCAGAAAAGCTTTACACAGTTTTTTTTATGACTGGGTCCTTTCTTTGCTACAGCAGTTTTGCTCCCAGAAAGGGAATCAGGGGAAGCAGGACTGTCCCCTTCTGTAAGGCAGCACTACTTCTGCGACCACAGGCTGCCCAGCTTTGATACCTGTGTTGCCTGTGGTCAGCCCTGGACCATGCAGGTCTGCAAGACATGAAAATAAGACCAATAAAAATTACCTCCTGCATTTGAAAATGACTGACTGAATCCACTTTGTAGAGACTGGAGACATTTGCCAAGTCCTTAACCAAGGCAGGCTTGCAGGGTTAGTGTTCTGGGATATTAATGTATTGCTTATTACAGACATGCGTCATTCAAGCCTTAACTAGAGCTTTCCAAATAAATCTGCTCTGAGGTTTAACAAGCCCTTACACAGCTCAGCAGCATTCAGAATGCAGTAGACAGCAGTACATCTAAATACGCTAATACTACAAAAAAACCTACCGTAGTTAAGAGTTCAGCCCATTAACTAGCCTGTAGCCATACAGGGCTAAGTAACCTCTGGTTTATTAGCTGTGACCTATAGCTATTTACAAAGAGACGTACCAATGTAAATGTACTCTGGCGAGTGCTCTAATGTGCTCTGTGGTTCCAGGCACTTCCTTGTATCAACTACCAAGAGCCACAATTTTTAAAAGTCCAGTTCATTTCACAAAAGGACAAGAGGCTCTCCCTTCAAAAGGAACTTAAAGAAGTGACTGTTTTTAATATTTGGCAAGTTCATAGTGTTCTACAGCATGTGTACTTTGACACCAAACAGGCTACCAGTGCAGTTAGGAGACGCCCTGTGCAAACACAACTCTCTCATTTACTGTCTGACCAGCTTTCAGAGGCACTCTTGGCTCACCAGTAGCTAGACAGGAAAGATTACAGAACATGCACTTCCACAGCACATCCCAAGTTAGGCACTTCAACACTGTGGGCACCTACATCCCATAAAGATGCTGCAAGAGAGGAAGGTAGGTCATGAAAAGGATGCCCTGTCATATTCATTACTGCAATGAGTAACTGACAGTAAGACTTCAAGGCTCGTCATCTTTTCTCACTGAAATCTGTCATCTTTCTTCCCTTTCCTCACCCCACAACCCAGGATGACACTAGAAAGTGCAAGCATGAACAATTCATCTTCAGACTGCACTAGCAACAAGTACTATGCTGTCTGTGGACAGGCTCACTTTTGGCTTTCCTGCTAATGGTGGGAATTTCAGTTTTACATATTTTCCTGCCTGCAGACATAAGCAAAGTGGAAGGGTAGCTAAAACATGCTAAATACCATTAAATTTATCACGATAATATGTGGCAAGAATTGTTTCTATGATTAAAATCAACACAACATATATACACATAGAAGATACGTCAAGCTTTTTTTTCTTCTCCTTTAATGTAGCTCATCCTATAACACACAAGAAAGTGGGAGAACAGGGTTATCCAGAAAATTTTAAAGAGTTACTTATGCTTATTTTGGACTCACCTTATTTACACTCTCCATGGTTAGTGGTGCACCAAAAAAATAGAAAAGTAGAACCCTCCCGCAGCAAAAATTAACCACGGCCTGTAACACCCACAGCAGGGTGCAGCAGGCGAGAAAACGTCTCAGGCAGCTACAATTGCAAGAGCACATTCTTAAAACATAATGAGTTTGCATGAAATCTCACAGAGCTGATGTTGCAAAACTAACAGAACTCAAGAAAATGAGAAAGCAGCAGCTGGAACCATCAAGGCAGGTATAATGGAAAAATCAGGTGGTCTCCTGCAGAAAGGCCAGTCGGCACTGGTATAGCTGAGGCACTGCAATCTAGTTGTGTCAGGACCGCAGCAGTGGGCTTCGTGAACAGGTGCCTAAGTGTAATGAGCAGTGCTTGAAGGCAGGGGCGAGGAGAGAAGAATAGCTCCTCTCTCCATTGCTCGGCGCTTGCCAGGCTGCGCTGCACAGAGCACCGATGGTACGGGCTGTGCCTGCAGAGTGAAGGACAGCACTTCTGCAGCAAGGAGTTTTAAGCCAAGAAAACCCCAGATGACCGTTAGCCCCACGTGTCACTGTAGCTTTCCTCCCCAATAGATCACTTCCCTCCTTTCCATAGCCACTTCTAGTCACCTCTTTGTCCCATAGTCACTAACAGACCAGTGCCTACAAAGCAGGAAAACTGCGTCTTTATCAAAGCAACTAGGCAACAAGTGGTGATATGGTAAATTAACTAGGAAAAATATGCTCTCATCGTGTTAAGGTGTGTGCCAAACAATAGAGGGTAAATATAAAATTCAAAATATGCAATAATTCTGTTGAGAAAAGTGTTTCACTGCCTCTCAGAGGATCTTAAAACCTCTTCAATCAGTTAAAAGCTCCTAAATCCCTGATGAAATACAGACCAATATTGCTAATGGGTCAAATTAAGGCCCCCCAAAATAATCCGGTCTCCGACGTGGGAACAAACCCAGGTATTTTAACTGCTTGGAATATCCACCACAAACTGGCTTAAAACATGTGTGGCTAGGGTTTCGTTTTGCTTCCTTTAGCCAGCCATCTCTCCAGGGAACTATAAAATCTGCAGACAAGCCAGCCAGCCTGATCCCTACAGAAACCTTCTGTGTTATCCCACTATGCAGAGGGACCAGCTTTCCCAGCCATTCACTTCCCCCATCTTTTTTTCTCTTCTGCTCCAGTATGATGAGAGTCACTGAAGGAGGCACCTCCACTCCAAACCCCGCATTTGTAGGCTAAGAAACTAAAGCTTATAAAAGGCAACTTGCCAAATGCTTCACCTAATGTCCTCCTGGTTAACTTGAACCATGATTATGTCTATATGTTTGGGATCAATAGGCAATAAGTGTGTAGAATAGGAGGTCGCAGCACATTTTGCCTCCTCCTCATGGTAAAACTTCCAAATTCTTACTCTCCATGAGACAAGTGGGAGGAGGAGACAGAAATACAGATGGAGCCTGTCAAGGAGGAGAGGAAAAAAAAGAATGGAAAAAAAAATAAAAAAGAAGAAGGGAGATTCACCCTGCAGCTGAGACTAAGAACATATACAGGAGAATTCAGCTGTTTTCTTCTCTGCCAAAAAATAAATGTTTCAAGTAAGTGCTTCAAGTAACTTTTAAGTATTAAAAATAGTTTATGAAAAATGGGTGCCTTTCAAGCTGTCTCCTTCTACGGAAAAGTTCCCAGCAAGCATGATGAGAAATAACTAAGACCTAACAGCAATTAAGTTCCAGACCATGCAATAAATTGCATTTTATAATTTTTATTTATCTATCAGATTGACACAAAACAGTTAGACATAAGCTAACAACCTACTACACAAAGGTGACAGCAGCACAGTAACAATTTATTGGACTTATTCTGGGCTCTTTGATTTGGTTGGATTTTACATTAGGAACCAACTAGAAAGCAAGAGAATTATTTTTACCAGGGAATATAAAGTTTCTCCTCTTCATCCTGTGCCTGCAGGAGGGGTGACCTTTGTTTTCTTGGTAATAAAACTTCTCTTTCCCAGTCTTTCTTTATGTTAGACATACCAAGCTCATGACAGGAGTTTGCTATTTCAGAATCAGAAAGTTGTCCAGAGTTTTAGAGAAAATGGGTAGTATCCTTAAACACATGCCTGGGACTGCTCTGTCTACCATACGTGGTATTTTCAAATGTAACAGGAGACATGGCTGTGGCACAGCCATACTCAAAAGCCTGAACCTTCCTAAGAAAATGAGCAAAGGAAGACACAGTGGCATCGATTTGGTCCAGATTAGCAACATAACTATGTATTTTATGCTCTTCAACAGATCCAGCCAGTCCATGTGGAAAAGATACCACTGTTGCTACCCATAATGGCTTATCCTGCAACCCCACTCTCCCATCTACATCGCAGGAGCACTGCCACAGCTCCTGCCCAGAGCTACCACCTCTGACCACAGGACACACCAAACTACAGAAAAGGGTTTTAACTGATACGGATCTTGGCATTTCAAAGCTAGTCTTGTTTATGTGACTGGCCTAGTCCCCTCTGTCAAACAAAACTAAGCAACAACCCACATCAGCCATGAATAAGTTAAAATGTTAAACTCAACTATGCAATGAGCTCAGCTTTCAGATCCTTCCTATTAATTTTCTTATGCCCTGGTGTTGACTCACCTGGTCTGAAACCCTGCTTGCAAAGAGGTGCTCAGACAAGAAATGTCTTTATACTACTGGAAAGAGCAATCTTTCACCCCTTCAAAAAAACACATTAGAAGTGCAGCAATAAGCTGCTGGTGTTCGGGTTTTTTTTCTTTATAGGGGCAGGTGTTCGGCAAGTCACCATAATATTTGGCTTCTATATTTATGTCTGCTAAATTTGACCAGTTCCCACAGAACCAAAGTCCTTCACTGAATACTTAAAATACCTCATCTTGTGGGGAAAACCTTTTACTTAAAAAAAAAAAAAAAAGTTTTCATCCTGAAATTTCTATTACTTGCCTCCTTTCCCTCCATGTAACTGGAATGCATATAGAGTACACATTCCTTTTGCGTATGGCAGTATCTCATTAACCGCAAAGGAAAAACAGTGTAAACACTGAAACGTTAAGAGAAACTTCTTCTATGAAGCTACTAGGAAATAAAAGGTTAAAAGCCTGTCATTTTAGCTTTCATCTACTGCATTGCCAGTAAGTAGTAGATTTACAAATGTAGTTTTTTTTCAATAGAGCCATAAGAAAAACAAATACCAAAATCATGCTGTTTTGCAAAGTATAACTATGATAATCTCATTCAGACTGGAATTCTGCTCATGACACACAAGCTGTTGCACGTGTGATTTTGTGTATTTTACTCTGAAGTTAGAAAAGTAAAAGTCCCTCAGAAGTGGCCAAATACTACAATTTCCATAAATGTTCACAGAGGGGAGGACCAATAGATTACCCTTAGCACAGGGATCCAAGAGGCTCTTCCTTCCTGTGCCCCAAAACTGTAAGTCACCCATGCACGTTTACATCATTAACTAATAAAAGAGGTCTAGATCAACCCAAATACAAGTAGTATTCTGTTCACTCAGAAGAATTTCTCAGCTAAGATTTGGGGAGGGAATAGGACAATACAACACAGACACGACAGACAGAATGGGCCTCGCACATACACACACAAGTTTGTGCATCGTTACACCCAGAGAAAACAGCTAGAGCAATATTTGGAATTTTTCATGAACCTTAAGAGCAGCTGCTCAGCACCTTTGAAAAGCAGGCTCATTACTTAGTAACTTACCCTCAGAATACAGACACAAGAAGGACCAACATGGTCATGCCTTGTCCTACAGCCCAAGCCCCAGCCCCTCACCATGACCTCCATTAAAAGTGATAATCTGCCAAAACACCTTTGTGAAAATAACAAAAATCATGATTTTAAACAGTTTCAACGAACTGTGAGGCTAATTTGATAAGCAGTAGTATCTTTTAATGATCATTTCCCCTAGCTTACAGCCCAGGATGTGCTGCAGGTAACACGTGAGGCGCAAAGCACTCTTCTTTCTGTCTGTCTTGGTGCAAGAAACAAGGTGTGAGAAACACAGCAGCGTAAGCTGGTACATAGTGAGCAAGCAGCAGAAGGGAGCCAAGCAGTTTAGAGGGGACTATCCTAATAGTTCATCAAGCTGAAGGAGGCTTCCCATCTTCAATGCTCTCTCTACATCAACAGCCATTCAAATGTTATACTCACATGGATTCACAGATTTTGGCTAGGTCTGTGGTCACATACAGGCAGAGACACTTACAATCTGCCTCTTTTTGCACAGGCAGAGTAGACATAACCTGGCCCCGCCAGGGATGCTGCCTAGCTTCACTGACATGGCACAGGGCTCAGGAGGCTATGAAGTCCCATGGAGAAACAAAGCCAGTCCTCTGCCACGCTAGCACAATTTTGCAACCTCAAAACGAAGAGCTGGCTTGCGTCCAGCCAACTTCAAGCACAGGACAGGCCCTAAACATACGTCCTTCAGTACAGCCTGTTCTGAACACCACAGCCCAGACATTTGTGAAGGGGAACAAAGAAGGATACCAAACGAGTGCAAAGAGTGGTTTGAAGTTTGAAATTTGCTCTTCAAAAGCTCTGTCCTTCAGGCTTAACCTGCTTATGCTACCTGAAGAAACATTCAGCTCAGAAGGAAGTCCCATATGCAGAGCTTAAACAAAGGAGCCAGTAAAACTCTACAAAATAAGGGACAAAATGCAAACCTATGACCAGCAAGGTGTATGTAACCTTGACTTAAACAATGCTTTTGGCATGGAGATTAAGTGATGAACTTTTTGGTAGACAGGCCTTGCTTTCTTTCAAGAACCTTATCCCAAAACTACAACACAAAAAAGCGTCATCTAATGTTTTTATAAAGGCTAACTCTAAACTACATATTTTATATATGCAGTTATACATATTTTCATGGGCTTTAGGTTTAGTATTAGCTTGTATAGAGTTTATTCTTTTGCCCATTTATTCTTCATCAAATGTACAGTTTTTGGAATAGGTGAAATGACAAATATATGAGGCAATGGGTATTAAAGTAGGTAGGTATCCACTGTTTTTCACAGAAAGCAGACAGGAGAGAAAAGTCTGCAATATAGGTTTCAAAATCAAGACTGAAATGACAGGAAATGCTGCATGTGCTTTTAAATGCAAACAAGTGCAATGAGGGCACTTAACTGAAAGCTCTAGCCACAATTAATGGTTTCTTGTTCCCATCAAATGTAAATTCTTCAAATCCGTGACTGCTGCAAGCATCTGAAGAAAGGACAGCACAACCTTAGATAATGTCTTTATGCCATGCACAGACCAAGACAACCAAGACAGGTTTGGTTTGACTCACCCCATCAGGTTAAACAAACTGTGGGACTGCCCCAAACAGACTACATGTGCAAAGGCATAACCTTGCCCTACCTCCTTAATAACTGGCTCATCTCAGATAAACCTTGACAACACAGCGAAGCATGATTTTCAACATCTGTAGTGTTACGAAGCGTGCATGCAAGCACGACAGCCTTCAAGTCAGTGAAGTATGCTACACTGAAAGATCCCAACTGTTAGTGTTAAAATATATTGTAGACATGGTTTTACAAACAGAGATAATTCAGCAGTTCTTACGTTGACCTGTTCCAACTGTTGTATGGCAGTGTAAGCTAGCAACTGAGGGAAGACTTGAGGTCTTTCACTAAGTCAGCCTCACTGTTTTAGTAGAAAGTACCACTGCTCATGCTCAGCACTGTACCTTCATACCTTCCTTACTATGAAAGTGTATTTTACATGGGATATTTTCAGAGCAAAATAACAACATTCCCTGTTTTCTTCTCCTTGAAGACACCAGATTCTAAGGTCAGGGGATGAAGAATTTGAAGTGACTGCAGGAATACCAGCAGCAACAACCTAAATTCTACTGAATTCTACTAGACCTAAATGCAAATATTGCAGTTTGGTTTCTTCTTGAAAAGCTCAAAAAATGGTAGAATTTCTTCACCCTACATCCCAGAATCTGAAAAATAGTTAAAATAAAGCATGGTTTTTCAACACTCAACATTTCCCCACCTACTATGCACCCCTTGAACCAATAAAATCCATAACCACAATGTCAGCTATGTTCCTGTTAAGTTACTGTTGCCTATCAAACACAGATGTGGGGTATTTTTCCCATGTATTTCATGTCCATACCTCAGACCCTGAGGACATTTTTTAAAAAAGAAAATGTTTTCTCACTGCATTCAGCTTTCACCTCCAATGCAAACCAAGTCATCAAGTTATCAGTATCAATATACAATAATAAGTGGTCTGAAATACTCAGATATTCAGACTTGAATTTATAATCCCTCTCGATCTCAAAAAAAAAAAAAGAAACAAAACCCTAAACAAGATAAAGACCCTACCACTCTGAGGAAAAGAAATGTTGATTATTAGAAACAGCAGTCTTCAACACTAGCACACAGCTTTAAAGCTGGAATACCAGTCTAGATCACACACCCCTCCAGCAAACTTTTATTCCTCAGCCTGGTGAAGCACTAATTAAGAAGATTTAACAGATTAAAGTGTGAGTTGCTTTAATATCATATAGTTGCTTCTATTTTGAATACTCAGAAGATGCTCCATTACAACAGCTGCAGACATACCATGAACACCTACAGAAGCAGAGAGTATCCTCTAGATCAGGATGACAAACATGCAAGTAGACTGAAAAGCAAAGAATTTTACAAGCAGTGTCCACAGAAACACGGAACTTTGAGCTGTTTTGTTTTGCTTTAAAGTTCTATTTACTTGCCGTTCCTGGGTGTTTCCTCATTGTTTTACAGTTCATCGTACTAGTGCGAGCATGTCATAGGCAACCTCACTATGCTGTAGGCTGTTGCTAAGTTATCCTCAGCAAACACACAAAGTTCTTGAGACAAAATCATAAACAATCCTGATAGATTCAATAAATAAAGTTGTAGCACATCAAGCTTAAGAAAATTTATAAGAAATTAAAATTCCTAATCATCAGCAACTATGCTTGGTACTCCTGTCTAATGAAGATGAAGTAAACTCTGTTAGCTCTTGTTTTAAACATTAACGTGATGGTATTACTGCACTGAAACTTGGCCAGAGACAGCCGTAACCGGGCAGTAATAATGACGACCTTCAAGACAGCATTTCCATGGACAGATTATTTTTCATGCATGATTATGCAGCATTTACATTGCAATTCCCTACACAAAGCAAAGACGACAGCCTAGTATTACTTGCTAATCACTTATGCTGTAAGCAGAGTTAAGTCGTACCCATCCCAGGAGAGTCTTGGACAATAGTTACAAAAAACAATCCTCAAGAACTAGGAATATTAAGTGCTAAGGCAAAAGCAGTCAAGATTCATTGATTTGAGAAGGACACATCAAAAGAGACACAGAGCCAAGAGCTACAGAAACACACAACAGAGCCCCTTCTGGTTGATAAGAAAGAACAGGACACCCCACAATAACCTCAGCTGATTCAGGACTACCACAACTCCTGGGCCATGACTGTGGCTTAGCAGCTGCGTGAGAACGGCTTTCAAGTCCCAAGTGGCTCAAAGGCAGTGGGGCTGGCCACACCTGTCTTCTAGAAGTACTTTTGGTTTGAGCTCAGTCCCTCCAAAGTCCCCCTGCAATGCTGCAACCATGGTGCTTCCAGCTGGTTTCCTGGGGGTTTACTGGGGCAACCTCTGGGTAAGGCACTCCCCCCTCCACTGCTGCCTGGGGAGGTCTTCCTTGCACACCAGAGTGTACACTGGTCAGCAGAGCAGGGACTTGGAAACCAAAGCCAGGAGCATGATGAAAGCAGACCTGCTGAAAACATCACTCAAACCTTCCGAGTGTCTAAATCAGCACTTTGTCGTTTAAGCAAAAAGGAGCACGACAATGCAGAAGTTGAAGGGACAGCTGGGAAAATGCGTTTCCACTTGCTAGCCAACTATCCACAATGCCAACTACCCACCCACTGACCACCAGGGTATGTTGCTATCCTCTTTCCTTCCTTGAAGCTGAACCTACTCTATCCTCATAGAGAAGTAAATACAAGCCACTGAGCTGCTGTACAATGGGCTGACTGCCCTAAATTAGTAAGAAGACATTACACCAACCACCGCTTAAGAGGCACTGCAAGGCCTGGACCATACTGGATACACTGAACATGCTCTAGCCCTAGCAGCTGCATACAGATCAGACACCAGCCGTACCAGCTCAGGTAACGCAGCAGCACATCTATGCAGCACACTGCTCAAAAGCCAACGCTACTTTTGTGTGCATCAACTTTTACAAGCTCAGTCAAAAATACCCAGGTTTTAGGAAGCACAGAAGAAAAAAAAAAGAGAGATGCATAGATCTAACTATACAAGCTGGTTGAAGAAGCTAAGGAGAGACCCAGCAGGCTGTAACATCTAAGACAAGCCATCACGGTGTTTATCAAAAGTACGCATTCAACACACCTGTTAAGCAAGACTGACAACTGGGGTGTAGTTTCCTCACCCAGCAAGAACTGAAAGCAATGCGAGGGTGGTGCACTTACTTGCCTGGCAAGAAAAAAAGGTCCTCTGGTCAATTTGCAGAAGCATCGCTGTTAGAAACCCACCAACGACTCCAACCTGCCCATTTTGGCTCAGAGGCAGAAGAACCATCAGGAGCAGGGACAGGTAGGAGGATCGGTCACCAGCAGGGAGCAAATTATCTCTACCTCCTTTTTAGTCACTTAGTTCAATGATAACCAGCCATAACAGCCTTGAATAGTATGCAAGTCATCACCACAGCAGGCTCATGAGCATGATTACATCTGCTTTGACTCCATTTCAAACTGCTTGTACTTAAAAATTTGTTTCCCCCTTTATAGCTGCTGTTCTTTTTTCAGCCACTTAAGGATGTTATCATAAAGGAAAGGGTATTACAAGATAAGCTCATCTAGGTCACAGGAAAGAACATTTTCCAAGCTAACCTAAAGCACAAATGATCTCTCTGCAATCAACATAAATTCTCTATAGACTGCAGTTACCTTGTCCTCTAATCTCTGCCATCAGTAACTCAATGAACAATTTTAACATCGTAACTGTGCTGCTTAGGTTACAGGACAGTGGAGTTGTGCAATGAAGCTTCTTGTACAAGAAAACAATTTCAGACGCACTTAGACCTTTGAGTAAAGGAAGCTTCTGGCTCTAGCCAACACAAGTTTACTACAAAAACAAAGCTAAAAAGCTTTTCTCAGTTCACAAAGTCAGCCAAAAATTCCTCTGCAACAGTTGTTTCCCTTACATTTCAGTCTCTTACAGTATTAGCTCAGTCCCAATGGCATCTTTTCCATCTCGTCTTCAGATGACTCTGTCAAAACACTGTAAATAATTTGTTTGCACACTGGCAAGGTACCAGGAGGAATTTATTATTATTTAAAATGTCCTCACTGACTACTGAATACTCATAACAAACACTCAAATGAGGACAGAATATACATGTAACAACCTATACAGTAACTTTAAATTAGATACAAACCACCTTTTGTTCAAGGGAGCACACCAGTTGGGAAATTAAATGAGGCAGCTACAATTTATTGAAGCAACCTCAGGTTGAAAAAAATTACTAGTGAACTCAGGTAAGACTGAACTACCCTGGATGCTAAAAGAGTATATAAGGTGTGGTTTCTGCTTTCCTGCTCATAACCTCTGTTGTGTCATTTTTCAAAGACACAGGAGCACCACCCACAGTTCAATTTAGGTTGGGTTGATTTTTTTTTTCATGGCTGGAATGTCAGATATCTTAATGACTGGTTAACTGACAGCATTGCCTTAGGATCCTACAGGTAAACAAGCAAACTTTAAGCAAAACTAGAAGACAAGCTCTCTGGCATGCTTTTGTTGAGCCTTTTGTAGGAACAACAATTAAAATATTTTGACTCCCTTACAAAAATAACCTTAACATAAGAAGGGAACAATTAAAGTAAAATATACTACAGCATCACCATTTCAGTGACAAATCTATGCTGTATACAGCAAAGGCAGGCTTGGATTTCCTTTGTTTTTAATGTGCAGTTAAGTCAGAGAGCATGGATACAATGGACAACATGGATCCTATGAACAAACCCCGTGTGCTACAGATGGATGAGCAGGAGGGGAAGCAGCAGAGCACAGGGTGTGACTACCATGGATGAATCTGCCTTGCAGCACTGCACGGACAGAGCTTGTTGGCTTTTGTGGCTCCTCTGGCTTTGAGATTTATACATTCACATTTATATATTCGCATGCACCTGCTGGAGAATGTCTCGAGCTCCCACCTCCAGTCTATGGGAAGAAAATCAACTCCTACCCTCAAACTTCCTCTCTTTAAAAAGAGTTTTCCAAAAGGAGGGGCTCTATTTCTACCACTTGCTAAGTGATTGCTTAGGGCAGATCATACCGTTTGGTATCCTATTTTGATTCATTTAACAACTGTGGTTGGCTCACCCTTGCTCCTGGCATAGCCAGCAGAGAACCACAGTAATCTCATCCAGGAAGCTGCAGCAGCAGTCCCCTTTTGGAGAAGTCATGTGAGAAAAGAAGGATGAAAAGAAAAGTAACATACTACAGCTCTCAAATTTTCCACAGATCTGACCTTATGCTGAAGAAACACATTTTGGATAACCCACTTATACCTCACTTCAAAGAAACTATGCCCATAATCATCTAACTGTCGCGTCTCTCTCTTCCTTGGACTGAGATCCTACATTCAACAGTTCCCACCCTAAGCTATTAATTGCACTGATTTTGGTACCAGTGCAAAATCAATTTTAGCAGTAAACATGCTCAAAAACTAGACAAAGACAGTGATTAAAAAGTCAAAAAGTCCATGAGTGTTTTCCACCAATATGCTATGTCAGTATGAGAGATACTGCAAAACAACAACCAAAGGCATAGAAAACATCTACAGCATGTGCTTTTCTGTCTGATCTGCCTACCTTTAGAGATACAGCAAAACGAGGTCTATGCTGTCACCAAAGAAAACGAAGCACCAATGTACTGCTTTCACCAGAAATGAAGAGTTAAAGTGAATAATAAATATTCCTTCTAGCAAAAGACATTCTTAAAACAGTGTCCCTTCAAGAAAAAAAAAATCAGAGCTGAACAGAAAGTTCAGCTGTTCTGATTAAGTTGAAGCTACTCTACTTTCTTCTGTTGTAATTCCATGAAGGCAATCAGGTTCAGCAAACCATTTCCAGGTTTCACTGTGTTTGAATGTGCCCTGTTTTATATAGGGGCAGCTGAAGTATGTGTGCTAAGAGTTTCTCTAACTTAAGAAACTTCAGGGCCTAATATCTTTAACCAGGTTTTATTGGAACCCCATTCAATCTTGTGACATGAATACATTTATCTCCTTTAATTGTGAAGTGCCAGAAGAGCAAACAAGCATGCAACGATCTCCATACACAACTATCTCAGATCACAGCCCAGACCAAAGGAGTAAACAACTTTTGCAGAAGCTGGAGAAAGGCAGAGTCAACAATATACAGTACAACAACTTCCACAAACTCCACTGATGTTCTGCAGAGTCCTCTGGAAGTTCATGCCTACCAGCCACCCTCACTGAGAAAGGCAGGCATACAAACAGTCTCCTTTACTGTTCTGATAATATCCTCTCTACAAAGCATTGGTTTGAAGCAAGTCTGAGCTATGACAGATACCAGTCATTGCTCCCAAAGGAACATTGTTGTCCCAGTGGAACAAAACCCCAGGACTGAAGACAGGGTTACAACTGCTGTTGCAGGAATGAGCTTGCAGCTCTGCCTGAGCTGAGAACTGCATGATTTTGCCCCCAAAACAGACAAGGATGGGACATACAGCTGGGAGAGGACACCTCAGTACTAGGGTTAGAGACAGTGTTACCCTTGGCATGGTATCATATTAACTCCCCATCCTTCCTACTCCAAAAAAAAACTTCAGAAAAGGTCAAAAGAGCCATGTGCATATTTGTACTTCAACACAGACTTTGCAGTTTCAGCAAACCGCAGATGAGACAGATTGGCTTTAAAATAAGGCATTTCCCCAGTCACATTGTCTCCAAAAACACTGCATTTGCCCTGCCTTGATACTATAACACAACATCTGCCTCCAGTGAGACAAATAATCCTATTGTTCAATGCAGCCCAAAATTAAAGTCCCAGTCTTTGTTACCCATAGGCACCACTGCAATAATCATGATTAATAAATGCAATGTCTAATTGTCATTTAGTGCAAAGACTGGGACTGTATGTTGCAAAATATTCCTACTCACAAGGAGGCAAATACAGAGTTTTACCCCTCAGCATTTCTGTCAGGGTCTTATGTTTACCCACACTGTTTCCTGAAGATGGATTATGAGGCTTTGCAGTTCACAAAAGTATCTGGGGAGGCACTTTTCTGCTGATGACTAAAGGAATACTACACACAGCAAACTTCAGCAATTACCAGCCCCCATTAATAGTCCCATTTTCCTACACACGCTCATCTTATTCTACATCTCCTTCATTCTGGCATCTCAAAGCAACTTAAATGGCATTCCACTACATGAAATATTATTACCTTCATTAGGAACAAGAGGCAGCATTTGTAAGGGAGTTGTCCAAAGCGTCTGCAGTAAGAGACTAAGTGAGGCAGCTCCACAATGAGATCTCAGTCCCATTACAGTCATCAAAATCTTTGACAGAGGTCCCATGCAGACTGGATTTCCACCCAGGACATCCCAATTCCCAGTCTTTAGTAGTTAGGACTCACTGCCTCATCAGTACATACCAAGGAGTAAGGAGAAGACAAAGGGGCTGGGCAGAGCTGGCTCCATGGGCCAAAGCAGTACAAGCTCAAACCTGACAGCCATTCATTACATATTGGTTACAGATTTCTAAATCTTAGTAATGTTTTCACTCACCCAGGTGAGTTCTGCAAGTGACTGCAGAGCCCATACCTCTCTGAGCCACAAAAATTTCTTCGTGGTTCTCTCATTCACTCACCAAGAGTGAAAATAGATCAGATCTAAATGCATTTTTGTTTGGCTTACTCTGTCCAGTTTTTAAGACTAACAGTTTATTTATTTAATCTGCTTAATCCACGTAGTGAAAACGTACTGTAGTTTTGTCTTCCTCCCCTGCCACAACAAATGTGTATTTATTCTTCCTCCCCACTGGACCAGAAAGGGCCACACTGTACCTAAGCGACCAAGGGGCTGACGCAATATACAGCAGCATGCCAAAAAACCCTTTCCCTGCACTGGAACCTGTGCTCCATTCCTGCTGGGCAATGCTGCTTCTTGGGTACCAAGAAGCCTCACACAGAGGGTCCTCCCCTACTGGGAAGGGCCAGGGAGAGGATTCAGGGATCTGTTCTTCCACAGTCCTGCTATTTCTGGATTTAAAGGTGAGATTATTACACCTTTTTCGAAGACCTCACTTTGCGTTCTCAGCACACTCTGCATAGTGCTGATGCTAAGAAGTACCAGAATGTTTTCAAGATTTTAACCAGCAGCCCCTCGCCTTCAAGCACACGCAAAGTACCTAATGCAATCCAGACTGGGGAGGGCTTTCGTAGCATCATTCCAAAAAATGTACTGAAGGCAAAGCAGACTGCCATTCTCAGGACAACATGCACTTTACTGAGGGCCTGGCATACATGTAAAAATAAACTTTCTTCTCCCTGTACTAGACAGCCAATTCTCCAACATCTCAACAACCCTGCTTGCTTTGGAAGCTTTCCAGTCATATCTTTCTGTATATGCTATCGGATATATATTTTATAAGCTCCTTTTCTCAGAACACTGCTGTTCCAAGGTTATTCCATTAATACTTCATGTGAAAATAAACCTCTCCATTTCAAGAAAACAACAGTTCCCTGGCAACAATTAGTGGGAACTGTTGTCATTAGTATTTTACTCTGATTGAAGAATTAAAAAGGGAGAAGAGGATCTTCAGTCCTCCTTCACAGGCTTCAGTAAAGCCCACGGCTCAAAGGACAGTTTTCTTCTCCAAAGTAAAAAAAAAAAAAAAAAAAAAAAAAAAATAGAATAGAGAATTAAAATATCTCAATTCCCAGGGAGTTGGGGGGAAAAAGGAAAAACAAAACAGCAGGCGAGACCATTGTAACTACTACAATCAGCTGTTCCACATTGGAAAACATGTTGTCCTCCCCATCCCACTGCTATTAAAAAATGTGCAGCTTGAAATACAATGACTAATCCCACTTTTATAGCCGACTAGAACATCTTTCTAAGATAAAAGAGATTAGTGTTCATCTGAACCAAAAATACCCACCAAAAATAGGAAATCATCGCTATTTATAATTAAAAAAAAATGCAAGCAAAAGCTCTAGGAAAACTTGAGTGTCAAAGTGCTCGAAATGGCTTTGAAGTTGCGAGAAATGCAAAGGCTCCAAACTTTGTCACACAAAGACCAAACTGGCAATTTGTCAGAAGCCAAAGGGCTGCAGCTAATTATTCAGGATTTGCATAACTCGTGAAACAAAAATAAATGCATGTCCCCATCAGAGGTACTTGTGATGATTTCCACTTCACTGCACATGTTTTCAATCTTACATTCTTCAGACTAAGCCAAACAGATTTTTTTCCTGAAAAACAAGGTAGATGGGGATGTTCTCTCTCTCCCTCACCAGCGTGCAAAGTCATAAGAAAATGGATACTTTACTGACTGAAGAAGAACCAGCAATTTTCAATTTTAAATTAGGCCTTATGCTAATTTTGGGGAGGGAGGGGTGAAACTGAACAAACCCAAGCTTTTACTAAAAAGCATTAAAAACAGCTTTACCTTTTAGAAACTACTCAAGCCCCTTATTTGCTAGATACCATTACAGAAAATAATTATTTATTTAATGGTAAATGCCTCATCAGACAACTACTGCATAACATCAGAGGCTGCCTTTCCCTTGAAGGAGTGAGGAAAGAATTCACTAAGAAATGCTTCAATTTAAATATCTACTGGCAAGTCACCCCAATGCCAGTGCAAGAGCTGCTCTGTCTCAGCCTCTCCAGCTGCTGCCTGCCGGGTAACTGCCTGCAGTCCACAGCAGATGGGCTTCATTCATGTTTGTCACCTGCACAGAGTATCTCCACCCCTCCTCTGGCCACCAGCTCACACCACTCAACTGAGCAGGCAGCTGTGAGGGGTGGGAAGACCTGGCAAGAAAGGGGAGGTATGTAACTGCTACAGGACCGCAAGAGCATTACATTCAGAATACTTTAAATGCAGCGTTAAGATTAAACGCAGCAGAATTGGTGCTGTCTTTCACTTGATGAAAACCAGCAACACCAGGTCTGATGACCACCTTCAGCTGCTCTTCCTTTCCCTTTGTGTGCCACACAACAGCACGGGGAAGCCCCAACACTGGGCAGTGCGTGGCCCCACACCTCTTCTGAGGCAACTGCAGCTGGACCCCCGGCTGCCCAGGTTTGCCAGCACAGTTCCCAACAGCATTGGGGCTGCTACAGCAACAGACAGGATCCCTAGGGGAGCATGGGCACATCCTTCAGTCTTCCCTCTTGCTCCAGTTTAGCAGGACTGCTTCCTTACCTCACAGGGTACAAATAAGTAAGCACCCTAACTCAGAAAGGGCCCTGATACTAGGGTGATGCCTACTTCAACTAAGCAAATGACCTGCCACAAGGTAAGAGATACAGCACAGTATTCTGTTAAGAGCCCGTATTTAAAAGTCAGGAAGACATGTTTTTTTCTTGCAATGTAACACTGGTTTGTAGCTGCCCCACTGACTTGGATTTAAGCAGCAGGAAGCAAATCTAGTTCCAGAAGATTGCCAGATCTTAAAGATGCTGCTATTCAGAGTTCTGCCACTGGAAAAAAAGAGAAATAAGCTAACCTGTTAATGCTCCCAAGCGTCTGAGTGCAGGCTCAGACTCATACTGTCTTTTGCAAGTTCATAACCTTGACAGCTTATTATTAAATCATCTACTATACTGTCTTTTAAGCCAGATAGCTTGATGGGTGTTACTCAATTGTACTATATAATGTCATGCATTTCAGCTCCTATGCACTGAGTTCACAGTGAATTCTCACTATGTAAAAATTTAATCTGTATTTCTAAAAAAAAAACAACCCAGTTGCCTATCACCAGACAACCTGAGAGGTTCTTTGTTTTCCATGTGATGCTTGAATAATGTCTCACCGCTGGATCAAGGCCTGTTTAGCACCCCACTGCCAGTCCTATTCTTCCACTATTTCTCTTTGGAGGATGCACGTGCTTCCCCACTCAGTAGAATATAAAGCTAGAACCACTCTTCTTACTGGAACTGAAAGTCTAAGACAAAACACAGAACTTGAACACAAATCACAGAATGTTAATTGCTGTCTAGCAGCAGCTTGCTGATAATCTGCACAGCACAACTAGCCTTAAGAAAGCAAAGTAAGAGAATATCATCAGTCTAGGTGAGGACTAGAGGACCATCCTAAACCCCTACTGCAGGAAGGAAACAGAAGTCACATAGGTGCCTATTTGAAGACTTCAGAGACTTCCCTTTAGTAGTAGGAAATTCTTTCCTGCTCTTGTGAAACATCTTTGGAAAAGAATAATCTGACATCTGTTCACAGAAGTCAGCACATACCAGTCCATTGTGTTTTGCTATCTAGTAGTCAGTAACTAAATCTTACCCTCCAACTCACTAGTCATTACTGGAAAGTACATCTAAATTCAGAATTTTAAAAAAAAAATTATTTAGAGAAGAAAGTAGATAAATAGCCTATGTATTTATGCAGTTTGTGTTACTTTCTGTTGTCAGGTGTAAGAGCTGGTTTCTCTCAAACAGTATAGTTTCTTTAAAGGGGAAGGGGAAACAAATCAAAGAAACTCTGCTGCTTAACACAGGAAAATAATATTCTCTCTGTCAAATAAACTTTGTCCAGCAGGTCGACACCAAGACATCCTCCATCTAGAAGCAGGGCTAGTAGGATTGATTATGTCAGGTGACTCAAGCAAGCTTCCTAGTAATGCTGGATGGAGAAAGAACCCATTTCTGATACATTCCCTACTGGCTACAAGTACACGCATCAGCATATATGAAAGAAACAACACGCAAGTGATAGGCAAGGGGTGATCAGACACAGCCATCCACTCTCTCTAGCAGAGCAGCAGGCATCAGTGTTCAGGGTATGCCTCTGGGGCACAAATTCCCAGTATAGGTTAGTCTGACATCTCAGCTATACTGTGAAATTTGAGACCACAAAGTCCTGTGTCACAAAGTCCTGTGTCACAAAGTCCTGTGTCACAAAGTCCTGTGTCACAAAGTCCTGTGTCACAAAGTCCTGTCTCACAAAGTCCTGTGTCACAAAGTCCTGTGTCACAAAGTCCTGTGTCACAAAGTCCTGTGTCACAAAGTCCTGTATCACAAAGTCCTGTGTCACAAAGTCCTGTGTCACAAAGTCCTGTGTCACAAAGTCCTGTGTCACAAAGTCCTGTGTCACAAAGT